>CM060943.1:563187648-564433864 GCA_030765085.1 Allium cepa
AACAGGTCATACAATTTCTATATAAACTTTTATATACAATATATATCATATGAAATCTGACATATATAATACATATAAACAACATCCTTTGCTATATACATGTAAAAATGAACAGACTTGTATATATACAAAATAGTAGACTTATGCATATATATAAACAAACAAATTTTATATTTTACTCTATTTCAAACTGTAAAATATATATAAACTAATATATGCAACATACTATACATATTGAAGCTAGGAAAAGAAGAAGGTGGACGACCATTGAAATGAAGGAGGCGACCGTGGCTGGGCCGACTGCTCTCGACCTGGAAGATGATTGTTGAGCAGTTGAGGAGGAAGTGGTGGGGTTTGCACCGGAAGGAGGAAGACTCGAGTGTGCGAGTAGCTAGTTGAGGAAAAACATGGATGGGGGATGAAGGCTTAAATTTTATACAAATATTTTCTTTTTCTTCAGAAATGAAAGAGACAGAGAAAGGAAGAATATGAATGAACATGAAGAGAAAATAAATGAACCGGTTAAAAATAAATTGAAATTTGGAAAAGAAAAAGCCACTTGTTGAACACAAATAATATTAATAGCTAGTGGCTGTTAGGCTTAACACGGTGGAAAACAAATCAACCAGGAATTCAAAAAAGTTCAAAATATAGAATCGATAGGGTAGGCGTTTCGCAGATTGCACCGCACATGGTCTTCAAAACACAGATATGAATATACTACGAAGATCGGACGATGAGACGTTCAAAACGGTATACAAATATTAGTGGTTCGATCATCCGATCAAAAGTCGATAATCGACACCAAAAATGCTGCAAATTTGTCAGAAATAAAATAAACAGAGCAACTACAGTCCAAATTTGAAGAAACGAAATATGACGTCTCACTCAGAAGATGATTTACAAATTTATGTATAAAAATATTCAGGTTTGGAAAATATTTTATTATCATCAAATTTAACTGATTTGAATTGAAATAGAATTAAACAAAAAAATAAACTTCTATATTATAAATTGAAAATTTACAAGTTTCTCTGTTTAATTATATGTAATCCAAATAATAAATTTTTTATTTCAAAATATTATTATATAAAATTTCACAAAATTTCAATTAACTAAATAAATAAAACCACTAAAATTTATGGGTCGTTACACTCTCCCCCACTCGAAACCTTTCGTCCCCGAAAAGGAAGGAGGTAGGAGAGTAGAAACAACCAAAAGAAAATAGATTCAAAAAAATTAAATTTAAACCATGTAAATTTCAATTTGAATTAATTTGTATTCAATAATTGATTTTATATTCAAGGTATTTCGATAAGTTGATCTAATTTCAATTTACTAATTTCTTCAAAATAATTTTTTTTCTATCTATCCAATTAACTTTTTATTATATTGATCTCTATTAACATTTTTATAATTAAAAATTAAGTGTATAACATTCATTATATCCACTCAAATTTTATTTACAAAACATTTTATATTGTATATTATTCAATTTCATATTCAACTTCAGAATAATTTAGGTAAGTTGTATTAAAATGGAATTGGGTATTATACAATTAAATTTTTTTCCCTCCCAACTCGATTATTTCAAATTTAAACATATATTCAAAAATTTTGGATTTATTTATAATTAAAAATCGTCCTTTAGCATAAATTTAAAAATTAAATTTTCGATTAAGTTCAACAACTTAGAGATAAATATGTATATATACTACATATATCAAATCAAATTTATAATCATATACCAATATATATTATAAATCAAGTTATATTTTAGAAATTCAAATCAGATTTATTTTCCAAAGAAAAAGTAGCAAAGCTACAGAGTGGTCTCTCCACTCTGAAACTCGAAAATGAATGTCGATGGTGCGGCCGCCATCACCGAAATCATTTTTCAACGACAATAGAGAAGAGTACTGGTTTAAACATTTAAAAATTCTTTGGAAACAATTTCTATTCGAAAATATTTTGAATAATATACACTTTGAAACTTTAAAACCAAAGTTTAGGATCACTGAAAATTAAATTCTTAAATTCTTAATTTTAAATCTAATTAAATTACGAATCAATTTGAAAACCATGTTTAAAAATTTCATTTATAATGTGGCAATTGTCAATGGGTTATAGAAATGAAAATCATATATTATCGTTTGGTTAACTAATTTATTTAACAATTACCTTTTAGAAAATTTATAAATAATATAACTATAAAAATTTATTTTATTTACTAAATTTGAAAACAATATTGTGTCAATTTGCTCCGTTCAAGTGTTTTGGAAATCCTATCGATAGCGTTGATCAGACGAATCGATCGAAAATCCAAATCAACATCAACAACTCAAACAACACAATATATAAAACATTTTTATGTTAATACAAATACACTCCCTTACTCGAGTATTCAAGGATGGATTTCAAAACAAAGATAGGGTTCAAATACTAATCAAAGAAAATTCTAACCAATAGATAGGTTCAAAATGAAGATAAGATGATTAGTACAAAGGAGAGGGGATGGATAGACTTATATAAATTGGGGGCAACCTTAACCGAGTGAACCGTGACTTCAAAATAAAATCGATGCAGAATTCTAAGGCAAATCGACATTCGATCGCAAGAGAATTTACCCTGGTCGTCTACTAGAGAACATTAGGGTATATCAAGGGATAGCAGCATCTAAATCGAGGATATAGAAATTGTCGGTGAATCAATGCTGGGATACTCTAGAATCAAGTAAACACGAATAGGGAGAGACAAGAATAGGTTTAAAACTGAAGGGAACGTTCCAAAATTCAAAGAAAATCCGAGTCAAAGAGGAAAAAATTCAAGCACGAACGAAAGTAATTCTGTAATTAAATTTACTCTATATATAGTGAGTTTTTCCTAAAACCAAAGCTCTGATACTAACTATAACAGCCTGATATTTTCAACCATTTGCATCCACACATGTCGGATTTGAATTTCTCAAAATACCAGATTGTAAATTTATATTTAGCAAAACTTAGCATATACAGTAAATAAATAAATCATAGAATCACATACATACAGTAATATGCAATATGCCGTGGAAACAAAATAAATAGTAGTTCATAATAGAGTTAAATAAGATACAATAGAAGTTTCAAATACAGTAGTCAAATACAAGATCAAAATACATCAGTGGAATCAACTGACTAACTACAAGCTGAAAAGATGTAGATGGATCTCCAAACGAAGATCCAACTCGAAAGGTGAGTCTCCCAAGCTGTATCACTCAGTCTGACCTGAGCGTAAACCAAAACACTCGAGTCAGGATTAACATTCTTATATCAATAAATCCAACTCAAGTGAAATAACAACTGAAATACAAGTAACTTAAAGGATGTTTGGGATAACCATCCTCTAAGGATCCGTTAAACTATCTACTATGTAATAATAAATGTTATTATAATAATGTCTAAAGTAAAGTATACTATTTAAAAATAGCGTTAAGGTTTTACATTTTCCATCTTAACGCATTTATAGTGCAAATAGTCTATACAGTACCGTAATACCTCCAAATCGGGAGGCTACCAGAGGATACTCTGTAGGTACGACAGAAATCAAACTCATATATGGAACGCTATTGTAGGTGACATGACACAACTAGGCAATGACAGGGTGGATATACCAATTACACTTCTGGGCTGGTGGTAACGCATAGCAGCCACTACCGCCCACCTCGAGCCACACTACCAAAAAAATCAAAGGTGCGCACCAAATCAATCAAATAGTAATAGAATGACATACAAAGGAGTGTGTCCGATCGGAGGAGCTACCTCACTTAGCCCATCGATTGCTCCTGTTTTAGCCACCTATGCCAACTCATGGTCATCAAGTCCACGTATATACCTCAATAGGACATCGCCACCATCCTACTTCATTTTGGAATCTCCATTGCATACTCGGTTGTTAAAGTAGTTTTCGGTATTGGCAGAGAGTATGACAATATCCGATCAAGGTCTCTTTAACAACTAATCGTTATTATAACACAGCGGTCATTTCAAAATAGTTTATACTTCAGAAAGAAATATTATTTTCATTTCAAAACCAAATACGATATCATTCCCATTTCAAAACGAAATGCGATTTCATTTCCATTTCAAATATATCTTTTTCCAAAATCATTGCACTTTCAAAGTTGTAACACTTTTGAGAGCAAACACTTAAAATTATAAGACTTTCAAAACCTAATACTTTGAAAATTCATAACTTTGAAAAACATAACTTCCACCACTTAAAAAGTTTAGATATTAAAATAGTATATATAATAAAATAGTTTATAAAGTAAAATAGTTTATATAAAAGAGTTATAAGTTAAAATAGTTTATATTAAAATAGTTAGTATATGTATAAATAGTTTGTATAAAAAATAGTTTATTTGAAAAATGATTTATATTAAAATAGTTTATATTAAAATAATTTATAAAGTAAAGTATAAAATAGTTTAAATATAATTTAAAAATATTTTATATAATAAATAGTATCCTCAAATTTCACAAATCGATTCCAATCAACTCGAATCAACTCGAATTCCAAAAATTCAAATTTTACCAAATCTCAAATCATCAATTTCAATTTATTTCAGTTTCTCAATAAACCATTTCAAATTATATCGATTTCAAATACAGATTTTAACCACAAAATAAACCATTTCAATTTTGATATATTCAAAGCTTTAAATATCACACGTTTCAAACTGGATATGTTAATTCTAAATATACATATCAAATTCACTTTACTATTATTTATTTAGAAATATTTACTTAATCATTCGAATAACATTTAAATAAAACTTCAAATTTCAAATTTAAATACAACTAAATATACCGTTTCAATTTATGTGAATTTGAAATATTTACTTAAATCACTTTTAATCAAAATCAAGTTATGAAACCATATCTTTGAAATTTCCAATTTAATATATTTCAAATCAAACTTATTTGAGTATAATTCTTGAATAAATTCAATTTTAAAACCTTGGAAACCATTTCCAAATATATATAATATCTTAAAAAAAATCAATATTTATTAAACCATATATTTCTTTCCAAAACCATAGAAATCATTTTCAAAATATTTATATATAAACCAACAGTGTCTGTATATAATTTTCTATCCTATGGTCAAGTGATATGGATATTTATCGTTTCAATCCGTAATTTAAATTATGTACGGGTATATATCATTTCAACCCGCAATCCCAAATTCAGTTGAATGAAAATCGCTTGGGTCTATCATTTCAACCCATAACGTTTTTCTCCTGTTCTACAGGATCATTCGGGTATGTATCATTTCAACCCATAGGGAATTCTGCACTAATAGGGAACTTGTAGAGTGATAACAGATATGATAATAATATAATAGGCATACATCATTAATATAAATAATAGATAATGGTATCAGATGTCACAAGTTAATAGATATAGGTAATAACATGTATATAACAAGGTAAATAACTAACAGCAGCATATTTCAATTGTCGTTTCAACTGAAATCAAATTTAAGAATATAAAAACGTTAGTCATGAGTGATTGCTCACCTTTCAAGGCTAGAGATGGACGAGAATGAGATGAGTTATGAATCCAAGCATGAGTTTCAAAGCAAATCAAGATTGGCACGGATTTGATGATCAAAGCTGATTACAAGGAATCGATGAAATAATTAGAATCAGCTTAAAAGACGGAAAAATTTATATTATTATTTCCATGAAATCAATATTTAATTTAAAACAAACAAAAAAATAACACACACACATATATATAATTAAAAGTCATTGTTTTATTTAAACACGTATATTAAATTCAACATATATACATCACATATTTTCAAATAACTACTTATATATATACTTTATAAAATGCATATTATTGAAATATATCAATACTAACGATAACCTTATTGTAAGTAGCAGATTATACATGCAGACTATTATAAACTTACATTTTATGTAACAATCCGGAAATTTCGATCCCGAAATTTCCAGATAGTTAGTGAAAAGAAGAAAGAGAAAGAAGAAAGAGATCGAAGAAGAACAGAAAAGAAACACACAATCTCACATTCGCAGCGGATAAAATATAATATCACATAAATAATAGTTTTACAAGAAGAACTATATCATTACACTTATATCTTTATACAGCAGAGTTACATCATTACACAAATAACGGACAATTTAAAAACTAACTTGTCCCAGATAAATACAACAAAACACCTCATACGTTCCTGCCATCCAGCTTGCCTCCTGAGCTCCAGATCGTTCTACCTGAAAATCTGTAATACTCGGTCTGACCCGAGCATTACATCAAAGTAACACCCGGGTCGAGCTGGAAACCAGCGTGAGTAAACCCATCTAACATGAATGACAAAAGCATACAACTTATATAACCTGGGGTACTTATATCAATTTACACATTCACAATTCGTTATAGACCTCGCTGATATCACACATCAATATCTAAGTACCAGAACTTGGATTAACTGCCAAAGTCATTTAAATCATTCCATACCAGCCTGTTGATTACACATGTCAATAAAGAATCGAAGTGGTTTCGGGTATTAACTAATACCCGACCCCGGTCTCTTCGAGTTCAGTTTATCATAACACAAATTATTCAAGTGAAATGCAATTCAACTTTAAATAAAGATGTCACCTTTACTCAGCAATTCATTATAGATAAATAATCACATTATCATTGCCCACCCAAACACATCATATCACGAATCATTTCATATCAGGGATATCAATCAATTCAGGGCATATAAACACTCACTTATCATACATAAGCAAGATCATCAATCACACTATCTCGAATAAATCTAATCAACCAGAGTTGAATTAAATCAATTAACTTTAAGTCCTGATTATTAATTAATTACAGCCCAGTTGATTCACCATCCCATGATCATTTATCTTAGTTAATCCTTCGTGATTAATTATTCTTTAATTACATTAAGATTATCATCATTATTTAATTACTTTCATTAAGTACTTGTACTTAACCAAACCCATGAATGATTATCCTCAATTAATCAATTAAACTTAATTAATTGCATCCCTTAATCAACCCCAATTCTCATAAACAGTAATTACCCCTCTGTAATTACTTACTTAAGTAATTAACCCCTTACTTAATTATTAATCCTTTTTGATTAATTACACCAAGTAATTTATCCTTAATTACTTCTACGACTTTTATTTCTTCCCATTAAGTAATTCCTTTTTTTATTTATTACATCCTGTAATTATGAATTACTTCACTAAATCTCATCAGGTATTTATATTTAATTAATCTTTAATCATATAATAACGATCCTTTAATTATCAATTAATACCTCAATTATTAATTAATCTTCTTAAATACAAAGTAATTAATCCTTAATTTCTTATAATCCATCAATCAACTTTTAATTACTGATTAATTAACCGCCCACCATTGATTAATAGCCTTAATTATTAATCAATATTTCTTAACATAAATTAATTAATTACTTAAGAATAACCTATTTTATCCATTAAAAATCATTTAATCCTTAATTAATTTCTTAATTAGTTGACTACTTTTTATTAATTAACTTTAAGTAGTTAATTAAGTCCTTAAGTATAAATTTATTAAATACAAGATTAATAATATCAATCTTTAATTATATTTAATCATCAACTACTTAGTTAATTACCATTATAAAATTAATTTACATTCTAAATCAATTTATACTTTAAGTTAAATAATTTATCTTACCTTTGCACATCCTTTCTTTAATAATTTTTAAAACAAATCTTAACACTAACCAACAATATGTATCAACTTAATATTAAACTTTGTATAACAAAAATACTTAAAGGTGTTTTAGGCAAATTCACAGGAACTGGACCCGAGACACACCTCAATTTCCCAATGCCAACTCACGATCTACTACTCGATACACTTCGAGTTTGTCTCGAAGACGACACGCATCTTTCTCGAGCTTCCTCTCATCCCTGTTAGTTGAAACAAAATTTGATCGGAATTCCATCTCTCACCGCCAATCCAATCCTCGAAGAGCCTCACCGTTGTCATCCCAGCTTTGTTTCGAACCCCATCATCTCTCCCACTTGCCGCGGTTGAATTCGGTGCTTCACCATCGACGAGCAAAGCTCAGTAAACATCGCGACCAAGAACAAATTGCCGAACCCTATTTCATCTCATACCGGCAACCACACCGTATTGTACTGCTCTACCATTTTTGTCGGACCATCAAACCCTCCAGCTAGCTCCAGAAAGAACCTCGGCCACCCAAATCTCTTTGATCACCAGAAAACTCTCTTAAACCCATTTACAGTAAGTATTGAATTGCTCATCTAATTAAAAATTAAAAATTAAGATTTCGGTGTTAAAAATCTTAGTTTGGAGGAAGAATTCAGATTGTATAGATGAATTTACAGATCATTGAATTTGATTTTTTTTACATGTTCCTAAACTCTTCTGTGCTTTATTTTTTTTCAAACAATATTTTTATTTTTAGATCTTAAAAATTATTTTCTTAGCATAGTTTGATCTTAACTAACATATTTTAGTTAAATATCCAGTTCTAACAATGATTAGAACAAGAGGAATTAGAATTATTATCAAAGTTTATACTCTGTATATTTAAACAGAGTTAATTTTTTGACATATTCACATATACATACAGATTTTTCATTCAAATATATCATTTCACTTGCATGCATCCAAGTTTAAATTAAAACAAGTGAAGTTTACTCACAGAATTATCACTTATATACCCACGCATCACATCCTTTCACTCATGCAAGTAAAAATTAAGATATTTCTATAATCAGTTCTTGCATGCACTTAATTATAAAGTAGAATTTAGGTTTTCAAGAGGTAGATTTACTCACCTAACAAACATAGCCTGTTGAATCCCTGCTTCCAGGCATCCCCTTCTTTTAATTTTGAAATGTTTCTAGTTTGATCTTATTTTAACTTGAATTTGTTGTCATGTTAGTTGAAATTAGTTGCTGCTTCTAGAAAACAGAGATCCATGCTCGAGTTTTAAAATCTGGAATTAATTTGATGTTGAAGCTAATGTTTAAATCTGGAAATCTTGTTTCCAAATAAAGCACCGGCTGTCATGTATTATATATATATATATTTTATTTCAAAGATGGTTTCCTTAATTCATTTTTGTATGTAAAAAAAATTATGTTTGAAAGGCAATAAGCATGCCACTTGTTAAGTTGTATGTTAATATTATAACATTTGTTTTAATGTTTATTAAGAGTTATTACACTTGTCTTTTACCTATTCTACTTACTAAACACTTGTTACCAATATGTATTTTATGTCTAAACCCTTTTTTTTAATTTACATATAATTTATGTCTTAAACCTTGTCATTTATAAATTTAAACACCTTACACTTGTAATTATTTTATTATTATTATTTTTAAATGTTTTTATAAAGCCTTAATATTTTCTTCCTAGTACATAAATACATCTCTAGACAAATAAATGTTTTCTTTAAGATATCCATTATTTTTAGATCCAATTTACTTTAAGATATTTGCCTTTGAATTTTTAATCTCAAATTCACATTAAATTTTAAATTTACTCATATATATTTTTAAACAAACACACCTCACATTTGTTGATAAATAATGATTTTGCAAATTTAAATAATTATACTAGAAGAGTATCAAATAAATATTTATCCAAGTATAAATATTTATCATCATATTTATTTGTTCAATCTATAAATCAATATTCTATTAATTAACCCAACTACCTATCGATTACAAATGTCTAGAATTCCGGGATATCACATTCCTCCCCCCTTTGAATCTTTTCGTCCTCGAAAAGGAAGGAAGCCAGTATTTATTAAGTATTTTAAAACTGGTTAAAATATTCTTTGATTATTTTAAAACACTTAAAAATCTATATAATATTTTCAAAATAGTTTTTATAGAAAATATCGTTTTATAACTCAATGTTTCAACAAGTCTATTTTCGTTCTCACAGAAATTCGGTCATATGTTGATCAGGCGTATGACTGAAAATCTATAAGTACTTAGCAGACCCGTTTTCAACACCCAGTGAAAATACTTGGAAAATAATTTTATTGAAAATATAGAAAACAGTTTTTGAAAATAGAGGATATATCTTTGGTGATAATGCTTTGGAAATCATCACCCCCATCCATGGTCACAGTTACATTCTAGGGTTACGTTGCCGTCGCAGCAAAAGTCCATGTAACTGCAGGCACTCCGCGGCCTCTCGATTACGCCATGAATCCCACACAATAGATCACAGTTACACCCAGGGTTACGTTGCCGTCACAGCAAAAGTCCATGTAACTGCAGGCTCTCCGCGACCTCTGATTTTCGCTGTCGAAATGAAACCTCTCCACTCCTACATAGGTCGTAGTCTACCGATATAAAATCAAACGTAGACTGTTGGCTCTCAGCGGCACACACGACTTTCGCTATGTTATACCATAGATCGCAGTTACATCCCGGGTTACATTGCCGTCGCAGCAAAAGTCCATGTAACTGTTGGCTCTCAGCAGCATACACGACTTTCGCTATGGTATACTCTACTCATAATCCTCAGGAACTAGTTTTGTCCGGACTCCTCACAGGATCAACTTTAGAACCCCCCTTGGGGCTCAAGGCAGCACCACCCGGTGGTACTCCTGAGAAGTTCATTTCAAGGGAGCGCCTTTTTCCCCAGAGCCATCATCAAAACATTTTATACTATATACATATAGTATCTTTAAATCATACGCCTAGTATGATCTCATACAAAGCTCCTTTACACAAAATCGATTATTCCAAAATCGATAATTCTCAAACTAGGCTTTCCAAATTCCATTATTGATTTTCCCCAAAAATCAAAAGCCTTTCCAAATCCATAGGTTCCCAAAACCCTTTTCCAAAATCCTCATAAGATCCTTTATATATAGATATATATATAGATATATATAATATTAAAACTTAGGATCATTTCAAACTTGTATAAAACTCCTTTTATACTTCAAACATTTTTGAAAATCCTTTTCTTCTGGCAAAAGATTCATCAAGGGAAGTTTTATCTTGTAAAATAAAGATATTTACTTTGTTTACTCAAAATCAGATATTCAAATTTGATTACTCCTTACAAAACCACTTACCATATCACTTCCTTCCATAAACAAAATTTCAACCATAGAAATATCCAATTTCTATTTTATTTCCTCGTATATTTCACAAAATATATTTTCACTTCAAAAACCATTTCAAATTTCTTATCCACAAACTTCAATATCAATTATTCCAATCTGTACGATGTACACATATCATCCGTACGCTATGCCAATATGATCGCTCACCGACCACACAATTTCACTTCCGAACTAGTATTGTCCACCCGACTTCCTAGTGCGGACACAGATCTGGTTTCTTGATCAGAAACCGTTATTCCACTTGCATAGTCATAACTATGATAGAGAATATCCAGAACCAATCAACAATCGATATCCAGGTTCGCCTTCAAAAATCGAGTGGAAAATTCCAACTCGGATCGATATAACTATCTCGAAATTCTGTGCTCGAATCTGGATCAAATCATTATGCGAATAGAATAACATACGTACACCCTACGTATTTATCTTTATTGGTTATCAGCCAAATCAATTCCATTTCTATTCACATTCACTTTGATTTTCATTCACTTACTCTCAATTGCTTAAATCCATTCGGATTATCGCCTCTATTCTTATCTCGATTGGGTATTTAACCATAAACAGTTTAAACTCTGTCCAGTTTTGTAATGACCCGCCATCCGACTCCACAGAATGAGGTATCATTAATAAGAAAGAAAGGGATAGAAAAGAGAAAGAAAGAGAAGAAAGAAGAAACAACATCAGAATCTCAACAGCGGAACGAATAAATTATATTAATAATATAAATATTACATAGTATACAACACAAATCAGGGTTACACCGATAATACAACACATACTAGACAGTTATTAACACCTGTCTAGTATTTACAACATAATACAATTCAGAGACCACACAGAACACACAGCGGAATACTATTTATCTAACGCAGAAGCCTCCTTCTCCCTTGCTCCTCCAATAATCGTCAAAGCAAACCTGAATCCCTTGGCTACTCGTAAAAATTTGAGTACCCAAGAGTTTATGAAAACAAAAATAAACTCCGGATCAGACATGGGTCTGCTGTGAGTAACAGGTTAAAGTTGCTTAACTTTGAAAAACCTTTGAAAAGAAAGGTATCACGTAAGACTTCCCACACATAAACATGGAAAAGTTTTTACCTTACGCTAACCAAAACATTTGATAGAAAATTCAGTGATATTATAATAGGGTCTAGGGTTTTCAAGTAAATACGAAATAGCCGAAATTGTTACATGATTAAATTCAAGCTACTAGCCACAAAAGTGGGTAATACAATCAAAACCGTTGGCACTTACTAGATTTTGGATTCCATACAATGGCTGGGCTACTGGGGTACCGCCCGTCACAGTACGTGGCCTAGATCAACGTACCGAGGAGTACGCCCACTCCCCTGCAACACAAGACCGGAACCATCCCTTACTGGACAGTCCCGAACAAGACAACCATGTAGTTGGCCTACGTTCTAACCGCCCACACAGCCGAATAAAGAGGGACTTCTAGACAGGGGAAAATCTTGCTCTCAAGTGCGAGCTACCCACGAAGCCTTGCTGCACCTCCCCTGTTTTAGCCATTCCCGGTTGATGAGGCTTGAGGCTACGATTACCTTTAAAGAATACATCTCTTAGAATGCTCATCATCCACCTGACGATGTTCTGAAGCATTCAATCCATACAAGTTCGTTCCGGGTTCGAACGAAACCGAAGGCATTATCTCGTTACACTCATTTTGGAATCACCCTTAGAGTTAACGACAATAACCCTTGCACTCTGAATCACCATCTCGAACCTATAAGTACTATTCCGTCAAACTCATTACGGAATCACCCACAGAGTTATACTGACGTATAGCCGTTATGCCTTGAGTCTTCACTCTTCACATAAGATTCACGACCTATCGTTAATTTGGATCGATGTGGTTTTTGGATATCCAAATATGGAAAACCGATCCCGATCTCATCGAAATCCAAAGCGTGTCTTTTAAGGCCAAGTTATTTTAAAGTTTTAAAACAATACAATTATCTATATACACACAGATAGATAAATCATAGATTCACAATAGGTAATCAACATTATCATCATATCAGATAAACCATATTATCATTATTAAAAGATAATCCAAATCATTATCACAATGCAACAATGCATCCATGTCACTCAACATTATTTATCTCATATCTGAGAGTCAAACCATCCAAGCAACCAATAACATCCATCCATATAAGCAATGATCTATAATCACCATTTATAATTAATTTAAAATTAGTTAAATTAACTACATCATTCTCTAATTAATTTAAAGTGAATTAAATTAATTAATTCATCAATAAAAATCTTGCTTACATAACCTTTAATTAATTACAAATTAATTAATTAATCATCTTCCAATTAATCACTTTAATTAATCATCTTTGATTAATTATTCCTTAATTACATTTATGTAATTATCCTTTAATTAATTTCACAAATTAATTATATTTAACCAAATACAGTAATAAACCTTAATTACTTCACAAATTAATTAACTATAATTAATTACATTAATCCTTAATTAATTATATTAATTAATTACCCTTAATCACTTATTATTAACTAATTAATCTTAATTAATCAATCTTAATTACATCATTAATAATATTAATTAATGATCCTTAATTATATTTAAATTAATTACCTTATTAAGTAATTAATCTTAATTTAAACCATAATTGTTAATCACCCTTGATTAACCTCATTCATTAATTATCTGCCATTAATTACTTTACTAAATAAATTAATTGTTCATTAATTAATTATCTCAAATTAATCCCTTGATTAATTCATAAAGTAATTATACTTAAATTACTTCAATTATCAAATCACCTTCAATTAATTACATATAGTAATTACCCATTTATTACTTCTCTAAGCAATTTCTCTTTATTTAATTACATTAAGTAATTATACTTCATAAATCATTTATTGATTATTCTAAGTTAATTAAACTGAATGAATTAACTTAATCTAATCAAATTAAACTCAATTAATTACAATAAGTAATTAATTTCCTTAATTACTTCCATAAGTAATTATACTTAATAATTTACACAAATGATTATCTTTAAATTAATTAATCTAATTAATTATTAAAATTAATCACATTAATTAATTATTAAATAATCCTTAGTTAATGACCTTCAATTAACTATTAAATAATTCATTAATTATTTTCTAAAATAATTAACTTATTTTTATCATTATTAATTACAAATTAATTAATCAATAATTATCCATTAATTAATCTCAAATTAATTAAATAGTTAAGTGTTAACTAAAACTTAATTATTCCATTATTTCTTGATTTATTAAGCATTTATCATTAATTAAAAGTCAAATTCTTATTTAATTAATGAACCTTAAATTACAAGTGAATAATTAATCTTAAACCTTTAAGATTAAACCTTTAATTACCTTAAATAATTATTCATTCATTAATTTATCAAATAAATTAATTACTCATTTAATTATCCTAATAATTAAATGGATAATAAATCAATAAACTGTAATTTAATTTCAACAAGTCTTAAAATCAATTTAAAACTTTTACATCATATGATAAATAATACCTTTCTTATGAAAGAGATTTACAAGAGTTAAGCAAATTTCTTTTTAACTTCAAAACATTTAAATTTTATATTATCATTCAAATTTGTTTTAAACACTTAGATTTATAAAAGCTTAAATTTATTTTAAACCAAGGATTCAAATTCAGATTTGAATCAAATTTAAACATTGTTTTAAAACATTCCTTTATATTTCAAATTCCAATTTAAATTCAAATTCTAAAAAAAAACATTTTTAGACAAATAAAACCATTTTAAAATTATTTTAAACAAATTTGAATTTAAAACTTATTTCCAGTTATGATTCAAATTAAAACTTGAATTCATAATTTAAAATTAGATTTAAAACTTAATTTAAATCTTTGCTTTATACTTTTAAATTTAAGTTTAAATTTGGGAAATGGGTCAAGTTTCAAACTTGAACAAACTAACTCGAGCTACCCATAATTCACTCGAGTAAGATACTAAATAATCTCGAGTAAAACTCGAGTAACTTTTCATTCTGGAAACCCTTAAATTAAATGTTACAGGCAGGATTTTCACATCCCTGTAACCCAGTATACCCAAGCCCAATACATTCCTGACTTTGAGTCCCATATTCCCTAGCTTCAAGTAAAACAAACTACAACTTCGAGCAATCCAAGATTCAACCCGACATATATACTATACCCCTTCTTCCCCAAAACAATCAACTGATACACCAAGATCGACGTGCACCTGCACCGTCACGCCGTCCACTCCGACTCCTTCGCGACCATCCACGCAAGTCATTAGTCATCCCTCATTTCATTTTCGGCCCTCAAATCGATTGCACAAACCCAATCTCAAAAACGAGCCTCGAGCTCGAAAACTGGAACATTGGTCGTACCTGAAAATCACTTCAACCACCAAATTCTGACCACCAGAAAAGCTTCGCCTTAGTCCACAACTTTCTCCCTACATCATCAATCTCCCACGCAAATCTGGAAACACTCGATCACCTATAGGGGTTGCGGTGATCATTCTTTTCCAGGTGAACAAAACTAGGGTTATAAATATTCAATTCAAAATTAATACTGCCACAACGCTTTAATCCATATCTCCATATTTTTCCTTGATTCTTCAATAACCACTCTATCACCAGAGCAAACCATGGCCACCCCGTCTACCTAGAATAGTAGTTCTAACCCATAACATGATTTATGATTAAACCAGAATTACTCAGTTATTCTTGAACTAAAATTCCTGATTTTAGTTTTAAAATTCAAGTATTGGTTTATGTAATTGATTTATATTCTTGAATTAATGAAACAGGATGATCAAATTTTTGCTTATATTCAGTTGTTCTGTTATTACTGAGTTTACAGAACATACAGTTTTTATTTATCTTTCATATTTACTAAAATTAAAAACTTTACTTATTACACACATGCTTGTTAAAATCTTAAACTATAACAATGATTTAACAGGAAGTCATGATTTTTGAACATACAAAAAATCTGGAATCTAGAACAGGCAAAACAATACAACATGCATTCAAACATATAACAGAGGATATCATCATATTCATCCATTCCAACATGATTATCACACCAGTTAATCAAGCAACTATATTACTTAAAGTATTTTAGTTAAAGTGTTACTCACCTTGAAAATTATGAGCAGAACACTCTGATTTTGAAAAGCCTAAACTTGAGTGGTGCTTTAAATTTGAATGCTTCAAGTTGCTGCAGAACTTTGATATGAAAATTTTGAGTTGCTTCTTTGATTTTTTTTTAAACTTTAAAAATTCTGTTTTTAGCTGTAATGCTCCTTGATCTACATGCATGCTTGCAGATATGAAAATGCAGGCTTTGGTTGATTTAAAAACAGGAAAGAACTGCAGGCTTCTAGGAAGAAAATTTGCAGGCTTGGTTGACATTGCAGTTGCATGTAGGATTGGGAATGTTGCAAATTGATTTTCCAGGTATTGAATTTGAAGAGCTACAGGTAAAACTTGATTTTCTTTATGAATTTCAGGTTTGGAATGATTTCAGATAGCTTTGGTTTATTTTGGTTAGAGGGAAAAATATTGGTTTTAGATTTTATTTGAGGAGATTTGCAGATTTGGCTTTGGACAGAATTTGTTTTGATCAAAATTTCTGTTTTGAAGAAAGATACAGATTTTTAATTTAAACAGAAAAAAGGATTGAGGAGATTTCATTTCAGGTTTTGGTTTAGAGGAAGCTTATAGGTTTTTTTCAAATTTGTTTTGGAGGAGAAACTTACAGTTTTTTTTATTTGAACAGAAATTTCTGTTTTATGGAAGATGAATTCAGATTTTTAGATCTGAAAACTTTCTCAAGTTTTTGAAGAGAATAAGATGAGGAGAAATGTTTACATAAACTAGTTTTTGATTTAATTAAAATAAAAGAAAAAGATAATTAAAGAATACACTTGCTCTAACCTTAACACTTGTCACTTAGTTTAATTAATGGCTTACACATGACTTTAGGGTGTTTTAAGAAACTTACACATGTATTAAGAATATTTTAGTTTTGATTTAAATTGTTTGTAAATACTTTAAAATCTTAATTTATTATTCTTATGTATATAAATGAGTTTCTTGCATTTTTAATTTATTAAAAAGAAATGAAACAAACAAATTATGAATATAAGCTTATTCAAATATTTCTATGTATTTATTCTTTTAAATTTTGAAACATTCAATTCAAAATCAAATTAAATTATAAAAATCCAATTTAAAAGTCAAGTTATACATATGCATATATAACTCTTATTAAAATAAAAAAAATAGCAAATCCTATTTCTAACAAAATTTATTTAGGTTTATAAAAACTAAGTATTATCATTATCATTTGAAAATAACAAATTAAACAATATTAAATAATTTATAAAAGAGATTATAAACAAATTAAGATCATTTGTAATTATTTTAAATTCTTATATATATAAATTCTTATATATATAAATTCGAACAATATTTAAAAATAAAATAAAACCAAGCTTTTAATGTTAATCTAATTTAGATTCATATTTAAGTTAATTAAAATATAAGTCTAAACAAATAAGGTTTTCCTTTAATATAAACTATATAATTATCTATTAAATTATTTTGAAAATTTAAATGTTAATTTATTTACTAAGTTCAAAATCAAAGTTTATCAATTTCACAATATATACAATTATATAAATTATAAACAGAAAACAATTTATTAGCTTTAAAAAGATACAATCTTCTAATTTAAATATTTATTAAAAGAAGATTATTAAATCAATTCAAATTTTATTATCAAAAATTATCAAATCAAATAAATTTTTAAACACGGATTATTAAATTTATATTGCCCAATTTCTGGGATATCACATTCCTCCCCCCTTAAAAGAATTTCGTCCCTGAAATTTAAAAGCAAAGGTTATTTAATAATCTATCTTAAGATTTTATTTTAAAACACAAGCACATATTAATCATATGCTAACAACCATAGCAACCAATTTACACAATCAAACAAATCTAATTATCCAGACAAAATTCTGGATAGAATTTCCACGAGTTTCCCCGGTAAAAATATCGGGATACTCGCTCTATAGAATCTAAACAATCAATACTATTAAGCTATAGAGCTCCTATCCAACTAGATCTACAAAACTAATAGGATATCAGACTACAAACAAGTCTGACTCATCACATTCTCCTGAACTGCTGGTTCCACAACCAGAAATAAATCATACACGTATTCCCTCAGAGATACGTGAAACACATCGAATCCCAGATATCCAAACTGGCAATTCAACTATGAAAATCAAATTCCAATCCTCATAAGAACACAGAAAAGATCCAATCCACCTCGGAGCTGACTTACCCAGTCTTACCCAATCTTACAGCTCCTTAAATCAGAGAAAACTTACCCAAAATCAAATCTCCGACTTCGGAATCCAAATTCCTTTATCTCTTATCCACAAAACATTCCTGACGATCCTGGTCTGCCTTCACCTTTCTCGATCAGCTCAACCTTCGCTAATGTCTTTAGGAACAAACTGGACCAAAACAATTCAACATAATGATCTCCTTCAGATCAATCCCAAACTAAGAACACCAACTCTACTCCACAAATATCAGAAGACTAACTTACTTCTCCTATCCGGAAAAGAAAGAACAAAGCACTCCCAAACTGCTTTCGCTGCAACTCTGATATGGAGTAGAAGAAAAACTTGAACACAAACTAGACAACACATCTCAGAAATATGGTCCAACAGATCCATAAAAGAAAACTCAGATATCCCATCTGATCCTTCTACTAAACTGAACCACCGGTAGCACTCCGGGAATCTAGTCAATAAGAAAACTCAGCCTCCAGGTACGGATAAACTTCTCATAGCTCAAGAGTACACTCGAACCATCGCAAGTCACTTTTGCGATCAACCTGTCCAATATCCAAAGTAAACTGTTCTCTCTTAATCAATCAGAACAGTCTATGCTTAACTAGCCAACCCATCAAAGAAATGAATCTACCTGGCTGCTTCTGAACTCCTTCAGAAAACTGCTAACCAGAAGACTTCTTGCTAGCATAGAACACTCCAAGCTGCACTGCT
Source organism: Allium cepa (assembly GCA_030765085.1). Classification (NCBI taxonomy): domain Eukaryota; kingdom Viridiplantae; phylum Streptophyta; class Magnoliopsida; order Asparagales; family Amaryllidaceae; genus Allium; species Allium cepa. Next base: position 563,206,994 of record CM060943.1, read on the forward strand.
GACACCGATGCCAAAGAGTTCTTAATCCAAACCTCTTCGAGAAACTCGGACCTCAAACCAGACAGAAACATCCTGCTAAACCCAACCACAACATCGAAGCAGACATACTTCCTAAACTTGTTCCAAAGAAAAATCTTTGGACACATCCGTAGTCACTGTTTCTCATTACACAACTACTAATTCCTGAGGTATCGAGATACCATCAATTTCTTCTTCCCAATCGACAGATCCAAACTCTACTCATCCATCTTCAAAAATAATCTCTGAACTTTTACAGGTCACCTTCAGAGATAAATGAAATCCTTCATCACTACAATGCTCATTCGAGACGGTATTAGGTCTATAGTCTCGACAGATCCACTTCCAACTTCAAACATTCAAACACCAACCAATGGTAGTAGTCGTGTTACACACCCCTCTACCTTATCTACCTTTATAACCTATATTGGAAAACCTGAACGGGTAACCCAACAGATAGGCAGAAATAAATATATTTATATATATAAAAATTACAAATACGCTCTCTCAAGATAGACACCACTCCAGAGCCTAGGTATTCACTCAACCTAATGTCTGATACCATTGTAATGACCCGCCATCCGACTCCAAAGAATGACGTATCATTAATAAGAAAGAAATGGATAGAAAAGAGAAAGAAAGAGAAGAAAGAAGAAACAACATCAGAATCTCAACAGCGGAACGAATAAATTATATTAATAATATAAATATTACACAGTATACAACAGTAATCAGAGTTACACCGATAATACAACACATACTAGACACTTATAAACACCTGTCTAGTATTTACAACATAATACAATTCAGAGACCACATAGAACACACAGCGGAATACTATTTATCTAACGCAGAAGCCTCCTGCTCCCTTGCTCCTCCAATAATCTTTTCAAAGCTAACCTGAATCCTTTGGCTACTCGTAAAAATTCGAGTACCCAAGAGTTTATGAAAACAAAAATAAACTCTGGGTCAGACATGGGTCTGGTGTGAGTAACAGGTTAAAGTTGCTTAACTTTGAAAAACATTTGAAAAGAAAGGTATCACGTAAGACTTCCCACACATAAACATGGAAAAGTTTTTACCTTACGCTAACCCAAACATTTGATAGGAAATCCAGTGATATTATAATAGGGTCTAGGGTTTTCAAGTAAATAAGAAATAGCCGAAATTGTTACATGATTAAATTCCAGCTACTAGCCACAAAAGTGGGTAATTCAATCAAAACCGTTGGCACTTAATGGCTTTTGGATTCCATACAATGGTTGGGCTACTGGGGTACCGCCCGTCATAGTACGTAGCCTAGATTAACGTACCGAGGAGTACGCCCGCTCCCCTGCAACACAAGACCGGAACCTTCCCTTACTGGACAGTCCCGAATAAGACAACCCCACAGTTGGCCTACGTTCCAACCGCCCACTCAGCCGAATAAAAAGGGACTTCTAGACAGGGGGAAATCTTGCTCTCAAGTGGGAGCTACCCACGAAGCCTTGCTGCACCTCCCCTGTTTTAGCCATTCCCGGTTGATGAGGCTTGAGGCTACGATTACCTTTAGAGAATACATCTCTTAGAATGCTCATCGTCCACCTGACTATGTTCTGAAGCATTCAATCCATACAAGTTCGTTTCGGGTTCGAACAAAACCGAAGGCATTATCTCGTTACAATCATTTTGGAATCACCCTCAGAGTTAACGACAATAAACCTTGCACTCTGAGTCACCATCTCGAACCTATAAGTACTATTCCGTCAAACTCATTACGGAATCACCCACAGAGTTATACTGACGTATAGCCCTTATACCTCGAGTGTTCACTCTTCACATAAGATTCACGACCTATCGTTAATTTGGATCGATGTGGTTTTCGGATATCCAAATATGAAAACCCGATCTTGGCCTCATCGAAATCCAAAGTGTGTCTTTTAAGGCCAAGTTGTTTTAAAGTTTTAAAACAATACAATTATCTATATACACACAGATAGATAAATCATAGATTCACAATAGGTAATCAACATTATCATCATATCAGATAAACCATATTATCATTATCAAAAGATAATCCAAATCATTATTACAATGCAATAATGCATCCATATCACTCAACATTATTTATCTCATATCTGAGATTCAAACCATCCAAGCAACCAATAACATCCATCCATATAAGCAATGATCTATAATCACCATTTATAATTAATTTAAAATTAATTAAATTAACTACATCATTCTCTAATTAATTTAAAGTGAATTAAATTAATCACTTCATCAATAAAAATCTTGCTTACATAACCTTTAATTAATTACAAATTAATTAATTAATCATCTTCCAATTAATCACTTTAATTAATCATCTTTGATTAATTATTCCTTAATTACATTTATGTAATTATCCTTTAATTAATTTCACAAATTAATTATACTTAACCAAATACAGTAATTAACCTTAATTACTTCACAAATTAATTAACTATAACTAATTACATTAATCCTTAATTAATTATATTAATTAATTACCCTTAATCACTTATTATTAACTAATTAATCTTAATTAATCAATCTTAATTACATCATTAATTATATTAATTAATGATCCCTAATTATATTTAAATTAATTATCTTATTAAGTAATTAATCTTAATTTAAACCATAATTGTTAATCACCCTTGATTAACCTCATTCATTAATTATCTACCATTAATTACTTTACTAAATAAATTAATTGTTCATTAATTAATTATCTCAAATTAATCCCTTGATTAATTCACAAAGTAATTATACTTAAATTACTTCAATTATCAAATCACCTTCAATTAATTACATATAGTAATTACCCATTTATTACTTCTCTAAGTAATTTCTCTTTATTTAATTACATTAAGTAATTATACTTCATAAATCATTTATTGATTATTCTAAGTTAATTAAACTGAATTAATTAACTTAATCTAATCAAATTAAACTCAATTAATTACAATAAGTAATTAATTTCCTTAATTACTTCCATAAGTAATTATACTTAATAATTTACACAAATGATTACCTTTAAATTAATTAATCTAATTAACTATTAAAATTAATCACATTAATTAATTATTAAATAATCCTTAGTTAATGACTTTCAATTAACTATTAAATAATTCATTAATTATTTTCTAAAATAATTAACTTATTTTTATCATTATTAATTACAAATTAATTAATCAATAATTATCCATTAATTAGTCTCAAATTAATTAAATAGTTAAGTGTTAACTAAAACTTAATTATTCCATTATTTCTTGACTTATTAAGTATTTATCATTAATTAAAAATCAAATTCTTATTTAATTAATGAATCTTAAATTACAAGTTAATAATTAATCTTAAACCTTTAAGATTAAACCTTTAATTACCTTAAATAATTTTTCATTCATTAATTTATCAAATAAATTAATTACTCATTTAATTATCCTAATAATTAAATGTATAATAAATCAATAAACTATAATTTAATTTCAACAAGTTTTAAAATCAATTTAAACTTTTACATCATATGATAAATAATACCTTTCTTATGAAAGAGATTTACAAGAGTTAAGCAAATTTCTTTTCAACTTCAAAACATTTAAATTTTATATTATCATTCAAATTTGTTTTAAACACTTAGATTTATAAAAGCTTAAATTTATTTTAAACCAAGGATTCAAATTCAGATTTGAATCAAATTTAAACATTGTTTTAAAACATTCCTTTATATTTCAAATTCCAATTTAAATTCAAATTCTTAAAAAAAAAAACATTTTTAGACAAATAAAGCCATTTTATAATTATTTTAAACAAATTTGAATTTAAAACTTATTTCTAGTTATGATTCAAATTAAAACTTGAATTCATAATTTAAAATTAGATTTAAAACTTAATTTAAATCTTTGCTTTATACTTTTAAATTTAAGTTTAAATTTGGGAAATAGGTCAAGTTTCAAACTTGAACAAACTAACTCGAGCTACCCATAATTCACTCGAGTAAGATACTAAATAATCTCGAATAAAAACTCAAGTAACTTTTCATTCTGGAAACCTTTAAATTAAATGTTACAGGCAGGTTTTTCACATCCCTGTAACCCAGTATACCCAAGACCAATACATTCCTGACTTCGAGTCCCAAATTCCCTAGCTTCAAGTAAAACAAACTACAACTTCGAGCAATCCAAGATTCAACCCGACATATATACTTATACCCCTTCTTCCCCAAAACAATCAACTGATACACCAAGATCGACGTGCACCTGCACTGTCACGCCGTCCACTCCGATTCCTTCGCGACCATCCACGCAAGTCATTAGTCATCCCTCATTTCGTTTTCGGCCCTCAAATCGATTGCACAAACCCAATCTCAAAAACGAGCCTCGAGCTCGAAAACTGGAACATTGGTCGTACCTGAAAATCACTTCAACCACCAAATTCTGACCACCAGAAAAGCTTCGCCTAAGTCCACGACTTCCTCCCTACATCATCAATCTCCCACGCAAATCTGGAAACACTCGATCACCTATAGGGGTTGCGGTGATCATTCCTTTCCAGGTGAACAAAACTAGGGTTATAAATATTCAATTCAAAATTAATACTGCCACAATGCTTTAATCCATATCTCCATATTTTTCCTTGATTCTTCAATAACCACTCTATCAACAGAGCAAACCATGGCCACCCCGTCTACCTAGAATAACAGTTCTAACCCATAATATGATTTATGATTAAACCAGAATTACTCAATCATTCTTGAACTAAAATTCCTGATTTTAGTTTTAAAATTCAAGTATTGGTTTATGCAATTGATTTATATTCTTGAATTAATGAAACAGGATGATCAAATTTTTGCTTATATTCAGTTGTTCTGTTATTACTGAGTTTATAGAACATACAGTTTTTATTTATCTTTCATATTTACTAAAATTAAAAACTTTACTTATTACACACATGCTTGTTAAAATCTTAAACTATAACAATGATTTAACATGAAGTCATGATTTTTGAACATACAAAAAATCTGGAATCTAGAACAGGCAAAACAATAAAACATGCATTCAAACATATAACAGAGGATATCATCATATTCATCCATTCCAACATGTTTATCACACTAGTTAATTAAGCAACTATATTACTTAAAGTATTTTAGTTAAAATGTTACTCACCTTGAAAATTATGAGCAGAACACTCTGACTTTGAAAAGCCTGAACTTGAGTGGTGCTTTAAATTTGAATGCTTCAAGTTGCTGTAGAACTTTGATATGAAAATTTTGAGTTGCTTCTTTGATTTTTTTTTTAAACTTTAAAAATTCTGTTTTTAGCTGTAATGCTCCTTGACCTACATGCATGCTTGCAGATATGAAAATGCAGGCTTTGGTTGATTTAAAAAGAGGAAAGAAATGCAGGCTTCCAGGAAGAAAATTTGCAGGCTTGGTTGACATTGCAGTTGCATGTAGGATTGGGAATGTTGCAAATTGAATTTCCAGGTATTGAATTTGAAGAGTTACAGGTAAAACTTGATTTTCTTTATGAATTTCAGGTTTGGAATGATTTCAGATAGCTTTGATTTATTTTAGTTAGAGGGAAAAATATTGGTTTTAGATTTTATTTGAGGAGATTTGCAGATTTGGCTTTGGACAGAATTTGTTTTGATCAAAATTTCTGTTTTGAAGAAAGATACAGATTTTTATTTTAAACAGAAAACGGGATTGAGGAGATTTCATTTCAGGTTCTGGTTTAGAGGAAGATTATAGGTTTTTTTTCAAATTTGTTTTGGAGGAGAAATTTACAGTTTTTTTTATTTGAACAGAAATTTCTGTTTTATGGAAGATGAATTCAGATTTTTAAATCTGAAAACTTTCTCAAGTTTTTGAAGAGAATAAGATGAGGAGAAATGTTTACATAAACAAGTTTTTGATTTAATTAAAATAAAAGAAAAAGATAATTAAAGAATACACTTGCTCTAACCTTAACACTTGTCACTTAGTTTAATTAATGGCTTACACGTGTCTTTAGGGTGTTTTAAGAAACTTACACATGTATTAAGAATATTTTAGTTTTGATTTAAATTGTTTGTAAATACTTTAAAATCTTAATTTATTATTCTTATGTATATAAATGAGTTTCTTGCATTTTTAATTTATTAAAAAGAAATGAAACAAACAAATTATGAATATAAGCTTATTCAAATATTTCTATGTATTTATTCTTTTAAATTTTCAAACATTCAATTCAAAATCAAATTAAATTATAAAACTCCAATTTAAAAGTCAAGTTATACATATGCATATATAACTCTTATTAAAATAAAAAAATAGCAAATCCTATTTCTAACAAAATTTATTTAGGTTTATAAAAACTAAGTATTATCATTATCATTTGAAACTAACAAATTAAACAATATTAAATAATTTATAAAAGCGATTATAAACAAATTAAGATCATTTGTACTTATTTTAAATTCTTATATATATAAATTCTTATATATATAAATTCGAACAATATTTAAAAATAAAATAAAACCAAGCTTTTAATGTTAATCTAATTTTGATTCATATTTAAGTTAATTAAAATATAAATCTAAACAAATAAGGTTTTCCTTTAATATAAACTATATAATTATCTATTAAATTATTTTGAAAAGTTAAATGTTAATTTATTTACTAAGTTCAAAATCAAAGTTTATCAATTTCACTATATATACAATTATATATATTATAAACAGAAAACAATTTATTAGCTTTAAAAAGATACAATCTTCTAATTTAAATATTTATTAAAAGAAGATTATTAAATCAATTCAAATTTTATTATCAAAAATTATCAAATCAAACAAATTTTTAAACACAGATTATTAAATTTATATTGCCCAATTTCTGGGATATCACATTCCTCCCCCCTTAAAAGAATTTCGTCCCCGAAATTTAAAAGCAAAGGTTATTTAATAATCTATCTTAAGATTTTATTTTAAAACACAAGCACATATTAATCATATGCTAACAACCATAGCAACCAATTTACACAATCAAACAAATCTAATTATCCAGACAAAATTCTGGATAGAATTTCCACGAGTTTCCCCGGTAAAAATATCAGGATACTCGCTCTATAGAATCTAAACAATCAATACTATTAAGCTATAGAGCTCCTATCCAACTAGATCTACAAAAATAAATAGGATATCAGACTACAGACAAGTCTGACTCATCACATTCTCCTGAACTGCTGGTTCCACAACCAGAAATAAATCATACACGTATTCCCTCAGAGATACGTGAAACACATCGAATCCCAGATATCCAAACTGGCAATTCAACTTTGAAAATCAAATTCCAATCCTCAGAAGAACACAGAAAAGATCCAATACACCTCGGAGCTGACTTACCCAGTCTTACCCAATCTTACAGCTCCTTAAATCAGAGAAAACTTACCCAAAATCAAATCTCCGACTTCGGAATCCAAATTCCTTTATTTCTTATCCACAAAACATTCCTGACGATCCTGGTCTGCCTTCACCTTTCTCGATCAGCTCAACCTTCGCTAATGTCTTTAGAAACAAACTGGACCAAAACGATTCAACAGAATGATCTCCTTCAGATCAATCCCAAACTAAGAACACCAACTCTACTCCACAAATATCAGAAGACTAACTTACTTCTCCTATCCGGAAAAGAAAGAACAAAGCACTCCCAAACTGCTTTCGCTGCAACTCTGATCTGGAGTAGAAGATAAACTTGAACACAAACTAGACAACACATCTCAGAAATATGGTCCAATAGATCCATAAAAGAAAACTCAGATATCCCATCTGATCCTTCTACTAAACTGAACCACCGGTAGCACTCCGGGAATCTAGTCAATAAGAAAACTCAGCCTCCAGGTACGGATAAACTTCTCATAGCTCAAGAGGACACTCGAACCATCGCAAGTCACTTTTGCGATCAACCTGTCCAATATCCAAAGTAAACTGTTCTCTCTTAATCAATCAGAACAGTCTATGCTTAACTATCCAACCCACCAAAGAAATGAATCTACCTGGCTGCTTCTGAACTCCTTCAGAAAACTGCTAACCAGAAGACTTCTTGCTAGCATAGAACACTCCAAGCTGCACTGCTGACACCGACGCCAAAGACTTCTTAATCCAAACCTCTTCGAGAAACTCGGACCTCAAACCAGACAAAAACATCCTGCTAAACCCAACCACAACATCGAAGCAGACATACTTCCTAAACTTGTTCCAAAGAAAAATCTTTGGACACATCCGTAGTCACTGTGTCTCATCACACATCTACTAATTCCTGAGGTATCGAGATACCATCAATTTCTTCTGCCCAATCGACAGATCCAAACTCTACTCATCCATCTTCAAAAATAATTTCTGAACTTTTACAGGTCACCTTCAGAGATAAATGAAATCCTTCATCACTACAATGCTCATTCGAGACGGTATTAGGTCTATAGTCTCGACAGATACACTTCCAACTTCAAACATTCAAACACCAACCAATGGTAGTAGTCGTGTTACACACCCCTCTACCTTATCTACCTTTATAACCTATATTGGAAAACCTGAACGGGTAATCCAACAGATTGGTAGAAATAAATATATTTATATATATAAAAATTACAAATACGCTCTCTCAAGATAGACACCACTCCAGAGCCTAGGTATTCACTCAACCTAATGTCTGATACCACTGTAATGACCCGCCATCCGACTCCAAAGAAAGACGTATCATTAATAAGAAAGAAATGGATAGAAAAGAGAAAGAAAGAGAAGAAAGAAGAAACAACATCTGAATCTCAACAGCGGAACGAATAAATTATATTAATAATATAAATATTACATAGTATACAACAGTAATCAGAGTTACACCGATAATACAACTGTTTGCGTAAAAAATGGCCGCAAACACCCAAAGTCGTATGAGTTGGTTGATTTTATATTGTATTTAGTGATTTGGGTGATTTATGCAAATATATAAAAAGCAGGGACTAAGCTGTAGAAGACACACAGATTTATAGTGGTTCGGCCAGAACGTGCCTACGTCCACTTTATATGTTATTCTCCTTTTTTCTTTAGATTACAAGTACAAAGCTTTGATTACAAGTATCTAAAGTTGTTTGAGAGTTCCTTCCAGGCTTGAGCTCTCAAACTTGTCTCCCATTGTTGTACCCCTGCCCCTCTATTTATAGAGTGAGGCTGGGGGCAGGGGTCTTGGATGTCTATAGCTGCTGGTGGGCTTGGGCTGAAGCAATCTGGACTGGCAACTTTGGTTCGACATTCTTCGGTTCGACGGTGCTTGGAGAGAAGGATGGTTGGACCGGTGGTAGGTTGGTCCGGTGGTAGGTTGAGTGGAGCTCGTTCGGTGGTAGGAGTATGGTCCGGTGGAGCTTGGGTTGTAGTTGATTCGGTGGGAAGGGGAGTGCCGAATGCTTCTGCCGAATGAGGTGCCGAATGCTTCTGCCGAATGCTTCTTGTATTGGGAACGCCGGATGAAACAAAGCGCCTTGAATGCCGAATGAAACTTTAATCCTTTGATACCGAATGGACTTTATGTTGTAGATGTCGAATGGGCTTGAATGTTGGAGATGCTGGATGAACCAAGGTATGCCGAATGAGCTCTCGTATGGCTTGTTGGCTGCTTCTTCTTGTTCCGGTCGTGGTGGAAATGCACACAACATTGATATTCCAGTTTTGTCCAAAAAATGGGATAACACTTTGCCCCCCAAAATATGCCTTGCGGTAGGAAGGCGTGTTTTGTAATGCCATGAGCTGGATGTTCGTATCCTGTTGGCAACCTGTAAAGAGCTTGATATTTTATATGGCCCCAAATGACGATCGTTCGGGATCGAGCTATTTGGGATGAAGCGCGGCCGTTCATGGTCAAGCGCCTAACTTCAAATGACGATCGTTCGTGATCAAGTCATTTGAGGTGAAGTGCGACCGTGCGCGGTCAAGCGCATGAATCCGTGCGTCGATCGTTCGGGATCGAGTCATCTGCAGTGAAATGTGACCGTTCAGGGTCAAGCGCTTTACTTCAAATGACGACCGTTCGGGATCGAGTCATTCGAGGTAAAGTGCGACAGTGCGCGGTCGAGTGGGGACCGTTCAAGGTCAAGCGCTTAACTTCAAATGACGATCGTTCGTGATCGAGTCATTCGAGGTAAAGTGCGACAGTGCGCGGTCAAGTGGTGGTCCTCAAATGACGACCGTATGCGATCAAGCCATTTGAGGTAAGGCGTAACAGTCAGTGATCAGGTGGCGGACCTCAAATGACGAACGTTCGCGATCGAGCCATTTGAGGTAAGGTGAGTTGTGCCGTTCGAGGCGAGTTGTGCCGTTCGAGGTGAGTTTGTGACCGTTCGCGGTCGGGTGCCGTTCGAGGCGAGTTGTGACTGTTCGAAGTCGGGTGCCGTTCGAGGCGAATTATGACTGTTCGAAGTCGAGTGCCGTTCGAGGCGAATTGTGACTGTTCGAAGTCGGGTGCCGTTCGAGGCGAATGAGTGTGCCCGGGGGGGACTTAATATTATCAGTGTTGGAGTCATTGTTTGGGGGAATTTTTCGAATCAAAGACTTCGGCAGTTTGTTGCCATGCAATAGGTGCTGGTGGACCGTTCGCGATCCAACGGGCATACAAGTAAATAATTTTTTCATAGAATTGTAAATGTTAAAGCAATAGTACCTTATAGCAGAAATGTCCAAACAGGAAGAATTCAAATGTTCAAATCAGTGTAAGTTCCCACTCCGAAGCAGTCAATGATCATTCAGAGCATGCCTGAAGATCGTTCGCGATCTCGTACATGTGTAAACGATTTAATTGCGTTAGTGGAAGCTTACGACCTGTTCATCGTTATTTTAATCAAGCAATCAAGGGATAATCAAATGGTGCCCCGATCTAGGGTCACCTCTAGCCGAGGTAGACGGTGGTCGCTCTGGCTCCACTGCTGGAGTTCGCCTCCTCACATACTGAAGGAGCATACCGTTCCTGATATGCCCTTCCACCTCGTCCTTCAAATGCCTACAATCATTAGTGTTATGACCATTCAATTCATGAAATACACAAAACTTATCTGATTTTCTTTCGTCAGAGGTTGGATCCCTTCGCATTGGTCTACGGTACGGAACCTGCCCCTTGGTATCCTGATAAATCCGTTCCAAACTCTCATTCAGCTCTGAATAGGTGGTGAATCGTGGCTCTCTTCGTAGCCACTTTGTCCTGTCATCATTATCCTCAGCCTTTCTTTTTCCTTTGCTAGTCTCCGCACCCTTTCCAGGTGGGTTTCCGCTCTTGATTACGTAAACGTCATCTTCTTCCTCTCTTTCTGCACTAGCATCTTCCAAACGCAGAAACTTTTCAGCCTCATGATAGAACTCTCCCAAATTCATAGGCGGGTCCTTGGTTAATGAATTCTTGAACTCTGTATTACCAGCTATTTCAGATACAGCCGCCATCATGACCATAGATGGATCTGGTCGATCCACTGATGCTGCCGCCGCATTAAATCGCGTTAGAAAGCTCCTCAAAGTCTCTCCAGTTTTCTGTTTCAAGGTTGCCAAAGTCATCACATTCTTAGGTCTCGCAATATGAACCCTGAATTGCCTCATGAATCTCTCAGTTAAATCTGCCCATGTTCCTATGGAGCCGCTCTCCAGTTGTCTAAACCATAACGCTGCAATGTCCATCAAATACAGTGGAAAGCACCGGGCCATAACCTCCTCTGATGCCCCCAGCACTTCCATATGTCTCATATACTTCGTTAGATGGACCGTGGGGTCCGTTTTCCCATTGTACATGTCCAATGATGGTAGCTTGAATTCTGGTGGGTTCCTAGCCATCCTAATCGCAGAAGAAAATGGACTCCTATTTACATCTTCCAAGTCTCTGTTTACTAAACCGCCTCTCATAGCTCTTCTAACCATCTCTGCTAATCTGTCATTGTCTCCAAGCTGTAGTTCTCGTTCACTGCCTTCGACCTGCCCCCCAAGTCCGTGGGAGTTTTCATGTGTATGCCTCCCTGGCTGAACATTCATTCCTCTATTGCTACCAGGTGGTTCAGATGCCCCCATCTCACTTCCCGGGGTCGGATCAACATGCTCTGCGTGAGTGCCCCCTAGCTCTGGTGCTGCGCCAGATGGTCCTGCCCCGTTCTGAACCCCAGTTGCTCCTTGGATTTGTGCTCCAATTTGCCCAATTTGTTGAAGTAAGTTCTGGATCATCTCTTCTTGTCTTCTCATCATGGCCTCCATCTCATCCCTAGTGATGAAGATCGACGCTTGATTCCCTCCCGAGGAAGCCACTTGACTTCCTTGGTGTTCACTTCTCTCTGGCCTTTGCCTTCTACTTGTTTGTCTCGTCATAACTCTTAGATCTGAACTCTTAGATTTTCAAATTCAACTTCTATCCGATGTAGCGGGAGCTGGTTCCTCTCAATGAAAGCACCAAAATGTTTGCGTAAAAAATGGCCGCAAACACCCATAGTCGTATGAGTTGGTTGATTTTATATTGTATTTAGTGATTTGGGTGTTTTATGCAAATATATAAAAAGCAGGGACTAAACTGTAAAAGACACACAGATTTATAGTGGTTCGGCCAGAACGTGCCTACGTCCACTTTATATGTTATTCTCCTTTTTTCTTTAGATTACAAGTACAAAGCTTTGATTACAAGTATCTAAAGTTGTTTGAGAGTTCCTTCCAGGCTTGAGCTCTCAAACTTGTCTCCCATTGTTGTACCCCTGCCCCTCTATTTATAGAGTGAGGCTGGGGGCAGGGGTCTTGGATGTCTATAGCTGCTGGTGGGCTTGGGCTGAAGCAATCTGGACTGGCAACTTTGGTTCGGCATTCTTCGGTTCGGCCGTGCTTGGAGAGAAGGATGGTTGGACCGGTGGTAGGTTGGTCCGGTGGTAGGTTGAGTGGAGCTCGTTCGGTGGTAGGAGTATGGTCCGGTGGAGCTTGGGTTGTAGTTGATTCGGTGGGAAGGGGAGTGCCGAATGCTTCTGCCGAATGAGGTGCCGAATGCTTCTGCCGAATGCTTGTTGTATTGGGAACGCCGGATGAAACAAAGCGCCTTGAATGCCGAATGAAACTTTAATCCTTTGATACCGAATGGACTTTATGTTGTAGATGCCGAATGGGCTTGAATGTTGGAGATGCTGGATGAACCAAGGTATGCCGAATGAGCTCTTGTATGGCTTGCTGGTTGCTTCTTCTTGTTCCGGTCGTGGTGAAAATGCACACAACATTGATATTCCAGTTTTGTCCAAAAAACGGGATAACAACAACACATACTAGACACTTATAAACACATGTCTAGTATTTACAACATAATACAATTCAGAGAGCATATAGAACACACAGCGGAATACTATTTATCTAACGCAGAAGCCTTCTGCTCCCTTGCTCCTCCAATAATCGTCAAAGCTAACCTGAATCCCTTGGCTACTCGTAAAATTTTGAGTACCCAAGAGTTTATGAAAACAAAAATAAACTCCGGGTCAGACATGGGTCTAGTGTGAGTAACAGGTTAAAGTTGCTTAACTTTGAAAAAATTTGAAAAGAAAGGTATCACGTAAGACTTCCCACACATAAACATGGAAAAGTTTTTACCTTACGCTAACCAAAACATTTGATAGGAAATCCAGTGATATTATAATAGGGTCTAGGGTTTTCAAGTAAATAAGAAATAGCCGAAATTGTTACATGATTAAATTCCAGCTACTAGCCACAAAAGTGGGTAATTCAATTAAAACCGTTGGCACTTATTGGCTTTTGGATTCCATACAATGGTTGGGCTACTGGGGTACCGCCCGTCACAGTACGTGGCCTAGATCAATGTACCGAGGAGTACGCCCGCTCCCCTGCAACACAAGACTGGAACCATCCCTTACTGGACAGTCCCGAACAAGACAACCCCGCAGTTGGCCTACGTTCCAACCGCCCACACAGCCGAATAAAAAGGGACTTCTAGACAGGGGGAAATCTTGCTCTCAAGTGGGAGCTACCCACGAAGCCTTGCTGCACCTCCCCTGTTTTAGCCATTCCCGGTTGATGAGGCTTGAGGCTCCGATTACCTTTAGAGAATACATCTCTTAGAATGCTCATCGTCCACCTGACGATGTTCTGAAGTATTCAATCCATACAAGTTTGTTTCGGGTTCGAACAAAACCGAACGCATTATCTCGTTACACTCATTTTGGAATCACTCTCAGAGTTAACGACAATAACCCTTGCACTCTGAGTCACCATCTAGAACCTATAAGTACTATTCCGTCAAACTCATTACGGAATCACCCACAGAGTTATACTGACGTATAGCCCTTACACCTCGAGTCTTCACTCTTCACATAAGATTGACGACCTATCGTTAATTTGGATCGATGTGGTTTTCGGATATCCAAATATGGAAAACCGATCCCGGTCTCATCGAAATCCAAAGCGTGTCTTTTAAGGCCAAGTTGTTTTAAAGTTTTAAAATAATACAATTATCTATATACACACAGATAGATAAATCATAGATTCACAATAGGTAATCAACATTATCATCATATCAGATAAACCATATTATCATTATCAAAAGATAATCCAAATCATTATTACAATGCAACAATGCATCCATATCACTCAACATTATTTATCTCATATCTGAGATTCAAACCATCCAAGCAACCAATAACATCCATCTATATAAGCAATGATCTATAATCACCATTTATAATTAATTTAAAATTAATTAAATTAACTACATCATTCTCTAATTAATTTAAAGTGAATTAAATTAATCACTTCATCAATAAAAATCTTGCTTACATAACCTTTAATTAATTACAAATTAATTAATTAATCATCTTCCAATTAATCACTTTAATTAATCATCTTTGATTAATTATTCCTTAATTACATTTATGTAATTATCCTTTAATTAATTTCACAAATTAATTATACTTAACCAAATACAGTAATTAACCTTAATTACTTCACAAATTAATTAACTATAACTAATTACATTAATCCTTAATTAATTATATTAATTAATTACCCTTAATCACTTATTATTAACTAATTAATTTTAATTAATCAATCTTAATTACATCATTAATTATATTAATTAATGATCCCTAATTATATTTAAATTAATTATCTTATTAAGTAATTAATCTTAATTTAAACCATAATTGTTAATCACCCTTGATTAACCTCATTCATTAATTATCTACCATTAATTACTTTACTAAATAAATTAATTGTTCATTAATTAATTATCTCAAATTAATCCCTTGATTAATTCACAAAGTAATTATACTTAAATTACTTCAATTATCAAAAAACCTTCAATTAATTACATATAGTAATTACCCATTTATTACTTCTCTAAGTAATTTCTCTTTATTTAATTACATTAAGTAATTATACTTCATAAATCATTTATTGATTCTTCTAAGTTAATTAAACTGAATTAATTAACTTAATCTAATCAAATTAAACTCAATTAATTACAATAAGTAATTAATTTCCTTAATTACTTCCATAAGTAATTATACTTAATAATTTACACAAATGATTACCTTTAAATTAATTAATCTAATTAACTATTAAATTAATCACATTAATTAATTATTAAATAATCCTTAGTTAATGACTTTCAATTAACTATTAAATAATTCATTAATTATTTTCTAAAATAATTAACTTATTTTTATCATTATTAATTACAAATTAATTAATCAATAATTATCCATTAATTAGTCTCAAATTAATTAAATAGTTAAGCGTTAACTAAAACTTAATTATTCCATTATTTCTTGACTTATTAAGTATTTATCATTAATTAAAAATCAAATTCTTATTTAATTAATGAATCTTAAATTACAAGTTAATAATTAATCTTAAACCTTTAAGATTAAACCTTTAATTACCTTAAGTAATTATTCATTCATTAATTTATCAAATAAATCAATTACTCATTTAATTATCCTAATAATTAAATGTATAATAAATCAACAAACTATAATTTAATTTCAACAAGTTTTAAAATCAATTTAAAACTTTTACATCATATGATAAATAATACCTTTCTTATGAAAGAGATTTACAAGAGTTAAGCAAATTTCTTTTTAACTTCAAAACATTTAAATTTTATATTATCATTCAAATTTGTTTTAAACACTTAGATTTATAAAAGCTTAAATTTATTTTAAATCAAGGATTCAAATTCAGATTTGAATCAAATTTAAACATTGTTTTAAAACATTCCTTTATATTTCAAATTCCAATTTAAATTCAAATTCTTAAAAAAAATCATTTTTAGACAAATAAAGCCCTTTTAAAATTATTTTAAACAAAATTGAATTTAAAACTTATTTCCAGTTATGATTCAAATTAAAACTTGAATTCATAATTTAAAATTAGATTTAAAACTTAATTTAAACCTTGGCTTTATACTTTTAAATTTAAGTTTAAATTTGGGAAATAGGTCAAGTTTCAAACTTGAACAAACTAACTCGAGCTACCCATAATTCACTCGAGTAAGATACTAAATAATCTCGAGTAAAACTCGAGTAACTTTTCATTCAGAAAACCCTTAAATTAAATGTTACAGACAGGTTTTCCACATCCCTGTAACCCAGTATACCCAAGCCCAATACATTCCTGACTTCGAGTCCCATATTCCCTAGCTTCGAGTAAAACAAACTACAACTTCGAGCAATCCAAGATTCAACCCGACATATATACTTATACCCCTTCTTCCCCAAAACAATCAACTGATACACCAAGATCGACGTGCACCTGCACCTTCACGCCATCCACTCCGACTCCTTCGCGACCATCCACGCAAGTCATTAATCATCCCTCATTTCGTTTCCGGCCCTCAAATCGATTGCACAAACCCAATCTCAAAAACGAGCCTCGAGCTCGAAAACTGGAACATTGGTCGTACCTGAAAATCACTTCAACCACCAAATTCTGACCACCAGAAAAGCTTCACCTCAGTCCACGACTTCCTCCCTACAGCATCAATCTCCCACGCAAATCTGGAAACACTCGATTACCTATAGGGGTTGCGGTGATCATTCCTTTCCAGGTGAAGAAAAGTAGGGTTATAAATATTCAATTCAAAATTAATACTACCACAATGCTTTAATCCATATCTCCATATTTTTCCTTGATTCTTCAATAACCACTCTATCACCAGAGCAAACCATGGCCACCCCGTCTACCTAGAATAACAGTTCTAACCCATAACATGATTTATGATTAAACCAGAATTACTCAATCATTCTTGAACTAAAATTCTTGATTTTAGTTTTAAAATTCAAGTATTGGTTTATGTAATTGATTTATATTCTTGAATTAATGAAACAGTATGATCAAATTTTTGCTTATATTCAGTTGTTCTGTTATTACTGAGTTTACAGAACATACAGTTTTTATTTATCTTTCATATTTACTAAAATTAAAAACTTTACTTATTACACACATGCTTGTTAAAATCTTAAACTATAACAATGATTTAACACGAAGTCATGATTTTTGAACATACAAAAAATCTTGAATCTAGAACAGGCAAAACAACACAACATGCATTCAAACATATAACAGAGGATATCATCATATTTATCCGTTCCAACATGATTATCACACTAGTAAATCAAGAAACTATATTACTTAAAGTATTTTAGTTAAAATGTTACTCACCTTGAAAATTATGAGCAGAACACTCAGATTTTGAAAAGCCTGAACTTGGGTGGTGCTTTAAATTTGAATACTTCAAGTTGCTGCAGAACTTTGATATGAAAATTTTGAGTTGCTTCTTTGATTTTTTTTTAAACTTTAAAAATTCTGTTTTTAGCTGAATGCTCCTTGATCTACATGCATGCTTGCAGATATGAAAATGCAGGCTTTGGTTGATTTAAAAACAGGAAAGAACTGCAGGCTTCCAGGAAGAAAATTTGCTGGCTTGGTTGACATTGCAGTTGCATATAGGATTGGGAATGTTGCAAATTGATTTTCCATGTATTGAATTTGAAGAGCTACAGGTAAAACTTGATTTTCTTTATGAATTTCAGGTTTGGAATGATTTCAGATAGCTTTGGTTTATTTTGGTTAGAGGGAAAAATATTGGTTTTAGATTTTATTTGAGGAGATTTGCAGATTTGGCTTTGGACGGAATTTGTTTTGATCGAAATTTCTGTTTTGAAGAAAGATACAGATTTTTAATTTAAACAGAAAACAAGTTTGAGGAGATTTCATTTCAGGTTTTGGTTTAGGGGAAGATTATAGATTTTTTTCAAATTTGTTTTGGAGAAGAAATTTACAGTTTTTTTTATTTGAACAGAAATTTTTGTTTTATGGAAGATGAATTCAGTTTTTAGATCTGAAAACTTTCTCAAGTTTTTGAAGAGAATAAGATGAGGAGAAATGTTTACATAAACAAGTTTTTGATTTAGTTAAAAGAAAAGAAAAAGATAATTAAAGAATACACTTGCTCTAACCTTAACACTTGTCACTTAGTTTAATTAATGGCTTACACATGTCTTTAGGGTGTTTTAAGAAACTTACACATGTATTAAGAATATTTTAGTTTTGATTTAAATTGTTTGTAAATACTTTAAAATCTTAATTTATTATTTTTATGTATATAAATGAGTTTCTTACATTTTTAATTTATTAAAAAGAAATGAAACAAACAAATTATGAATATAAGCTTATTCAAATATTTCTATGTATTTATTCTTTTAAATTTTCAAACATTCAATTCAAAATCAAATTAAATTATAAAACTCCAATTTAAAAGTCAAGTTATACATATGCATATATAACTCTTATTAAAATAAAAAAAATAAAAATCCTATTTCTAACAAAATTTATTTAGGTTTATAAAAACTAAGTATTATCATTATCATTTGAAAATAACAAATTAAACAATATTAAATAATTTATAAAAGAGATTATAAACAAATTAAGATCATTTGTAAATTTTATTTTAAATTCTTATATATATAAATTCTTATATATATAAATTCAAACAATATTTAAAAATAAAATAAAACCAAGCTTTTAATGTTAATCTAATTTAGATTCATATTTAAGTTAATTAAAATATAAATCTAAACAAATAAGGTTTTCCTTTAATATAAACTATATAATTATCTATTAAATTGTTTTGAAAAGTTAAATGTTAATTATAAATCAAATTTCCAATTTACCAAATATAAATTAAAATTAGAAAATTAATTTATTTACTAAGTTCAAAATCAAAGTTTATCAATTTTACAATATATACAATTATATATATTATAAACAGAAAACAATTTATTAGCTTTAAAAAGATACAATCTTCTAATTTAAATATTTATTAAAAGAAGATTATTAAATCAATTCAAATTTTATTATCAAAAATTGTCAAATCAAATAAATTTTTAAACACAGATTATTAAATTTATATTGTCCAATTTCCGGGATATCACAAGTTTAAATTTAGAAAATAGCTTGAAAAGTTAAAAATAGATAAGTCGTTGGAAAATAATTACTAGTCTGTAAAATGGTTGTAAAATAGTTAGGTAGTTGTAAAATAGTTGGAAAATAGTTAAAATAATTGTAGAAATTTTAGATAATTGCAAAAAATTGTAATATTGTAATTAGTTTTGTAAAATAGTTAAAATATAGTAATTAGCTTATAAAACAGTTGGAAAGTTGTTAAATAGTTCCAAAAATAATTGTATAACAAGTATAAGATAGTTTGGCCTTTAAAAGAAAGGTTGTATATATAATGAATAGCTTGGAGAAAATAGGTTTATATTAAAACAATTTATATTAAAAATAGTCCAGAGTCAAAACTGTTCAATTCCCAATCTCCATTCCTAATCAATTCAATTTAAATTTCACTTCTATTTAAACTGACCCAATTCAAATTTAAATAACTTCAATTTCCATTGAAATTGATTTAACCCCAATTCAAGTTGAATTAACCTCGGTTTCTTTCCAAAATTTAACTTTATTCACCCTTGATCTCATATTCTACTAATTCAAATAAATCTTAATTGAACTAGTTCCAATTTCAATTCATTTCAACTCCAGTTTGAATTAATTCTAATTTCAAACTCCACTTCCAAATCAAGTTAAATTATTCTTGATTTCCTTCCAAATTCAATTCAAATTCCATTTGAATTTAAAATTATTCAACTTTAATTACAATTCCAAATTATTCAAATCAATTCGGACTAATTTCAAATTGAACCCTCTTCAATTTCAAATCATTTCAAATTAATCCAATTCAAATTTTCCATTTGAATTTTTATACTTATATATCTTTAATCACAAATTTTAATTAATTCAAATCAAATTCAATTTGAACTAATTTCAAATTTTAAGTTCACATTCCAGAATTTCATTTTAAATCAATTTAATTTTTCAAAAACCAATTTATTATTCAAATTCAACCTTAAAACAAATTTTCAACAATTTCTGTTGAAACTCTATTTTAAACACCCAAATCTCAAGTCCAAAGTGATTCCATCTCTCTATTTCCAAACTAAAGTTAAATTTTCTTTTTATCTAAATAACAGATATATTTCTACAGTCTATTTCAATTTCTAGATCTCAAACCCACTTTAAGATTACTCAAACTTCCTAATTCAAATCAACCATTTAATTTTCCAAGTTAAATCTTAATTTCATCTTGAAATTTCCAAATCAAGTTGATCATTCCAATTTATTTAACTTTTCCAAAGTCAAACTCAATTCACCTAATCCAGTCAACCTTACCCAGTTTGAACTTCCATTTCACATTTTGAACTTCTCATAAATAATCGTCCCACTTATTAAGTTCTAAACTTATCAC
Organism: Allium cepa; assembly: GCA_030765085.1. Classification (NCBI taxonomy): domain Eukaryota; kingdom Viridiplantae; phylum Streptophyta; class Magnoliopsida; order Asparagales; family Amaryllidaceae; genus Allium; species Allium cepa. The sequence continues at coordinate 563,227,857 of CM060943.1, forward strand.
TTTGGGTATCATATCTCATTTCAAATTTAAAACTCAATATTTAGAGTTTATCTCAAACCATCCTTGATATTATGTATATCCACATATATACATATTAATTTCTTCTTCATACCAAGTTATACTTAAAAAAAATTAAAACCACCTTTGGTTTTTTAATTCAAACAAATTTCTTTTAAATTTTCAAACAACTCTTGCTTGAAATAGAACCATTTCATTCAATATATTAAATAACATCTCTTATTTTAAAATAAGATCATATTCAAAATATTATCTCCTTTAACATTTTGAAACCAATTTCATATGTTCAGATTTAGAATTCAGAAATTCACAGTTGGAAACCCACTTTAATTTACATCCTTCCTAATTTACAAGTTACTCTCAATAAATGGTTACTTCCTTAAAACATTTTATTGTTTATTGAAAAACAATCATCCCATTATTAAACACAATATCCATTCTATTTTCTGGTTTGAAACCAATTCTAATTCATCTTATTATGAAATACTTCTCCACTTCAAGATTTCAATTTTAGTTTTAATCCATTTCAATCTTGTCTTTAATTTAATTTCAATTTGGTTGTAATTCTATTACCACTTAATTCTTACTATTACTTTTAGTTTAATTAATACTACAACCAATTTCCTTAATATAATAGATAATCTATTTCTTATATAAGATTCATTTACTTTTGAAATCATTTAAAAACCTTTATATAAGAAAATAACAAGCACACACACACACACACACACACACACACACACACACACACTCATCCTAGGGAACCACTTACCTTATCCTTAATGAGTAATCCCACCAGAGCCAAGGTCCTCGCTTAACCTTCAGCTCTGATACCAAATGTAACAACCCAGAAATTTCGATCCCGAAATTTCCAGATAGTTAGTGAAAAGAAGAAAGAGAAAGAAGAAAGAGATAGAAGAAGAACAGAAAAGAAACACATAATCTCACATTCGCAGCGGATAAAATATAATATCACATAAATAATAGTTTTACAAGAAGAACTATATCATTACACTTATATCTTTATACAGCAGAGTTACATCATTACACAAATACCGGACAATTTAAAAACTAACTTGTCCCAGATAAATACAACAAAACACCTCATACGTTCCTGCCATCCAGCTCGCCTCCTGAGCTCTAAATCGTTCTACCTGAAAATCTGTAATACTCGGTCTGACCCGAGCATTACATCAAAGTAACACCCGGGTCAGGGTGGAAACCAGCGTGAGTAAACCCATCTAACATGAATGACAAAAGCATACAACTTATATAACCCAGGGTACTTGTATCAATTTACAAATTCGCAATTCGTTATAGACATCGCTGATATCACACATCAATATCTAAGTACCAGAACTTGGATTAACAGCCAAAGTCATTTAAACCATTCCATACCAGCCTGTTGATTTCACATATAAATAAAGAATCGAAGTGGTTTCGGGTATTAACTAATACCCGACCCCGGTCTCTTCGAGTTCAGTTTATCATAACACAAATTATTCAAGTGAAATGCAATTCAACTTTAAATAAAGATGTCACCTTTACTCAGCAATTCATCATAGATAAATAATCACATTATCATTGCCCACCCAACACATCATATCATGAATCATTTCATATCAGGGATATCAATCAATTCAGGGCATATAAACACTCACTTATCATACATAAGCAAGATCATCAATCACACTATCATGAATAAATCTAATCAACCAGAGTTGAATTAAATCAATTAACTTTAAGTCTTGATTATTAATTAATTACAGCCCAGTTGATTCACCATCCCATGATCATTTATCTTAGTTAATCATTCGTGATTAATTATTCTTTAATTACATTAAGATTATCATCATTATTTAATTACTTTCATTAAGTACTTATACTTAACCAAACCATTAATGATTATCCTCAATTAATCAATTACACTTAATTAATTGCATCCCTTAATCAACCCCAATTCTCATAAGCAGTAATTACCCCTCTGTAATTACTTACTTGAGTAATTAAGCCCTTACTTAATTATTAATCCTTTTTGATTAATTACACCAAGTAATTTATCCTTAATTACTTCTACAACTTTTATTTCTTCCCATTAAGTAATTCCTTTTTTTATTTATTACATCCTGTAATTATGAATTACTTCACTAAATCTCATCAAGTATTTATATTTAATTAATCTTTAATCATATATTAATGATCCTTTAATTATCAATTAATGCCTCAATTATTAATTAATCTTCTTAAATACAAAGTAATTAATCCTTAATTTCTTATAATCCATCAATCAACTTTTAATTACTGATTAATTAACCGCCCACCATTGATTAATAGCCTTAATTATTAATCAATATTTCTTAACATAAATTAATTAATTACTTAAGAATAACCTATTTTATCCATTAATTAATCATTTAATCCTTAATTAATTTCTTAATTAGTTGACTACTTTTTATTAATTAACTTTAAGTAGTTAATTAAGTCCTTAAGTATAAATTTATTAAACACAAGATTAATAATATCAATCTTTAATTATATTTAATCTTCAACTGCTTAGTTAATACCGTTATAAAATTAATTTACATTCTAAATCAATTTATACTTTAAGTTAAATAATTTATCTTACATTTGCACATCCTTTCTTTAATAAATTTTAAAACAAATCTTAACACTAACCAACAATATTTATCAACTTAATATTAAACTTTGTATAACAAAAATACTTAAAGGTGTTTTAGGCAAATTCACAGGAACTGGACCCGAGACACACCTCAATTTCCCAATGCCAACTCACGATCTACTACTCGATACACTTCGAGTTTGTCTCGAAGACGGCACGCATCTTTCTCGAGCTTCCTCTCATCCCTGTTAGCTGAAACAAAATTTGATCGGAATTCCATCCCTCACCGCCAATCCAATCCTCGAAGAGCCTCACCGTTGTCGCCCCAGCTTCGTTTCGAACCCCATCATCTCTCCCACTTGTCGCGGTTGAATTCGGTGCTTCACCGTCGACGAGCAAAGCTCAGTAAACATCGCGACCCAAAACAAATTGCCGAACCCTATTTCATCTTATACCGGCAACCACACCGTATTGTACTACTCCACCATTTTTGTCGGACCACCAAACCCTCTAGCTAGCTCCAGAAGGAACCTTGGCCACCCAAATCCCTCTGATCACCAGAAAACTCACTAAAACCCATTTACAGTAAGTATTGAATTGCTCATCTAATTCAAAATTAAAAATCAAGATTTTGGTGTTAAAAATCTTAGTTTGGAGGAAGAATTCAGATTGTATAGATGAATTTACAGATCATTGAATTTGATTTTTTTTACATGTTCCTAAACTCTTCTGTGCTTTATTTTTTTCAGACAATATTTTTATTTTTAGATCTTAAAAATTATTTTCTTAGCATAGTTTGATCTTAACTAACATATTTTAGTTAAATATCCAGTTCTAACAATGATTAGAACAAGAGGAATTAGAATTATTATCAAAGTTTATACTCTGTATATTTAAACAGAGTTAATTTTTTGATATATTCACATATACACACAGATTTTTCATTCAAATATATCATTTCAACTGCATGCATCCAAGTCTAAATTAAAACAAGTGAAGTTTACTCACAGAATTATCACTTATATACCCAGGCATCACATCCTTTCACTCATGCAAGTAAAAATTAAGACATTTCTATAATCAATTCTTGCATGCACTTAATTATAAAGTAGAATTTAGGTTTTCAAGAGGTAGATTTACTCACCTGACAAAGATAGCCTGTTGAATCCCTGCTTCCAGGCATCCCCTTCTTTTAATTTTGAAATGTTTCTAGTTTGATCTTATTTTAAACTTGAATTTGTTGTCCTATTAGTTGAAATTAGTTGCTGCTTCCAGAAAACAGAGATCCATGCTCGAGTTTTAAAATCTGGAATTAGTTTGATGTTGAAGCTAATGTTTAAATCTGGAAATCTTGTTTCCAAATAAAGCAGCTGCTGTCCTGTATTATATATATATATATATACATATATATATATATATATATATTTCAAAGATGGTTTCCTTAATTCATTTTTGTACGTAAAAAAAAATTATGTTTGAAAGGCAATAAGCATGCCACTTGTTAAGTTGTATGTTAATATTATAACATTTATTTTAATGTTTTTTAAGAGTTATTACACTTGTCTTTTACCTATTCTACTTACTAAACACTTGTTACCAATATGTATTTTATGTCTAAACCCTTTTTTTTAAATTTACTTATAATTTATGTCTTAAACCTTGTCATTTATAAATTTAAACACCTTACACTTGTAATTATTTTATTATTATTATTTTTAAATGTTTTTATAAAGCCTTAATATTTATCTTCCTAGTACATAAATACATCTCTAGACAAATAAATGTTTTCTTTAAGATATCCTTTATTTTTATATCCAATTTACTTTGAGATATTTGCCTTTGAATTTTCAATCTCAAATTCAGATTAAATTTTAAATTTACTCATATATATTTTTAAACAAACACACCTCACATTTGTTGATAAATAATGATTTTGCAAATTTAAATAATTATACTAGAAGAGTATCAAATAAATATTTATCCAAGTATAAATATTTATCATCATATTTATTTGTTCAATCTATAAATCAATATTCTATTAATTAACCCAATTACTTATCGATTACAAATGTCTAGAATTTCGGGATTTCACATTTTAACCCCACAGATCACCACTGATCATTCGTGTGTGTATATATATATAAACCAATATGCAAAGATCTAAACATATATATACAGTACAGTAAAAGTTTATACTTTAAGCACGTAAGCATGTATATAAAACTTACATCATTTCAATACATATAAACTGACAACTCAACAGAATCATAGTTATACAGGCTAATATGTATACAACAGAAGAGTTAATATTAAAATACTTTATTAAATAACTTGTAATATATATAGATTCACATGTAACCAAATATTTTAGTATTCCCATATGTATGATTGTAAAGCACCGGTAGATTACAACATGTAGAAACCTAGGTGAAATATACTATGTCAAAACTTATATATAAACAAAAATTTATACGCAACGGATATAAACAACATTTATACGAAAACGAATATAAACAACATTTATAACAAACTTATATATGTACTGCAAAACAGGTCATACAATTTCTATATAAACTTTTACATATAATATATATTATATGAAATCTAACACAAATAACAGCCTTCACTATATAGATGTACAAATGAACAGACTTGTATATATAAAAAATAGTAGACTTATGCATATTTATAAACAAACAAACTTTATATTTTACTCTATTTCAAACTGTAAAATATATATAAACTAATATATGCAACTTGCTATATATATTGAAGATAGGAAAAGAAGAAGGTGGACGACTATTGAAATGGAGGAGGCGAGCGTGGGTGGGCCGACTGCTGTCGACCGGGAACATGATTGCCGACCAGTTGAGGAGAAAGTGGTGGGGTTTGCACGGGAAGGAGGAAGACTCGAGTGCGCAAGAAGCTAGTTGAGGCAAAACGTGGATGGGTGATGAAGGCTTATATTTTATATTTTTTTAGAAATGAAAGAGACGGAGAAAGGAAGAATATAAATGAACCAAAAGAGAAAATGAATGAACCGATAAAAAATAAATTGAAATTTGGGAGAAGCAAAAGCCATCTGTTAATAGCTTGTGGCTGTTAGGCTTAACACGGTGGATAACAAATCAACTAGGAATTCAAAAAGGTTCAAAATATAGAACCGATAAGTTAGGCGTTTTGCAGATTGCACCGCATACCGGTCTTCAACACCGATATGAATATACTACGAAGATCGACACGACGAGACGATCAAAACGGTACACAAATATCAGTGATACGATTACCCGATCAAAAGCCAATAATCGGCACCAAAAAAATGCTACAAATTTGCCAGATGTAAAATCAACGGAGCAACAGCATTCCAAATTTGAAGAAACGAAATATGACATCTCACTCAGATGACGATTTACAAATTTATTGTATAAAAATATTCAGGTTTGGAAAATATTTTATTATCATCAAATTTAACTGATTTGAATTGAAATAGAATTATACAAAAAAATACACTTCTATATTATAAATTGAAACTTAACTATTGCTATGTTTAATTAGATCTATTCCAAATAATAATTTTTTTATTTCAAAATATTATTATATAAAATTTAAATTAATTAAATAAATAAAACCACTAAAATTTACCGGTCGTTACAATATTTATATAGATGTTTGACAGATTTAATATTGGAACAAATTTCAGCGTTTATACGACATTCATATTTTAGAAGTAAATAAGGGTTATACGGAATGACCAAATGATTGTCAATTGCCGTAGAACTTGTTTGATCCTGTATTCGAATATCACTTCGTCTATAAATGGGTTATGAATCCATTCCTCGTAAAGTTGATGCCGCTAAGTGTTTAGGAAATCCCTTCTTACATATTCCATCCCACATGCATACAACATTGGGGTTGAAACTACCGTATGGATGATGAATCATATGTTCAGTAACTAATGTGTGCAAATCTGGTTCTAGGTGTATATTTGGAATTTCTACTCTAACCATAGTATTGTAATCATTGGGAGTGTAAAGTTTATCAATTTCTGCAAGAATAAGTGAGATATGAGTGTGTGGCAACCCCTTTTCTGAAACTCTATGACATGAACATGTGCAATGACTTTACCTACGATATGTTTATAAAATAAATCAATTTTAAGCTGTTCCAATTTTGCAGGGAAAACTCGAGTAGTTAAATCAGGGCGATCATATGGTTTTTGAAAGGGAAGTAGCTCTTGTGTAATCTCTATCCAATTAGGATTACATGTTATAGTAATAAATAAGTCGGGTTTTCCATACCTTCGGACTATTGCCATTGCGTCTTGGTACCGTTGATGCATGGCATGTGGACTACCAATATGAGAAGATGGAAGCACCTTTCTAACTCCAACTTTTCCTGCAAATAGCACAGGTGCATACAGAATTAAAGACCGTAGTTATATTTTTAGTAGCACAAAATGATTAGAAGGGAAAGTATGTATAGGCAGTTGTCACCCTACTGGCTAGAGCATCTTGTAAACCCTGATATAAGTCCTCTCTTATAGTATCTTGGTGGTCTCGAAGATACTGTAGTCGCATACTTTCAATTTTTACGTAAGTATCAACAACAAATTGTTGGAGAAGGCGACCACTAAGCAGTAGAAGATGTTGGTCCATAGGTCATACCTACGATGTGTACAAACGGTTAAGTAAGGACGGTTCGGGGGAGAGTAAATTTGTGTGAGATGTGGGTAGAGAAGTTGTATACGTACATAAAAGGGAAGCGTGTACCTATAACCTATGGGAGTAGTAAGCTCTACAACTGATTTGGTTATCTCCAGTATTGTGGATGATTAGATCCTATCCTTGTTCACCGCGAGGTAGATGAAGCGGATACTGTCGTGAATCGTAAAATCCTATTGTATCTGCAACTCATTGTAGCGCTCCTGATCTTGTTACCACTATAATATCCCCGTTGATAGGCGAAAGATTGGGTGGCAGTAAAATTCCGACCGCAGTTATAACGCGTCGGAATGATAGATCGATTTAGAAGTTGTTGTTGGGAAGTAGACGTAATTGTGGCTGCAGTAGGAGTAGCAAAAAATGGTAAACATTGCATCTACTATCATGTAATACAATTAAGGATTGAAGTGGGAAAAAAATACCTGAATCATCTATCGCTGAAATTGAGGGATGGTTGACTATTTGGCCTTCCACGGTTTGGGGGTGGTAGAGGAATGTCCTGCAGTGGCAATGAATTAGGGGAGCGTTTATGTAACATGGAAGAAGCCATGCAGACAACGCTAAAAGACATGAGACAGTAGGGGAAGAGTGTAGTATAAGATGGGAAGGTTAAGAAACAGGGCGAGCATAACATGAAACATATATGTATGTACAGAACTATAATGTTGAATGTGGTTGAAAAATCAGACAACTTGATAGACAACATACATATATAAATTTTTGGAACTCCAAAATTATGTATTGGTGAAATCAGTTGCATATATTTTTAAAATAATGTAATTTAAACACATGTATTTGGAGTCAAAGGTATACAAAAGACCGATATTCAAAATCAATGACATGTACATGAAATCTCTTTGTTAGAATTCCATCTTTTTGAAAATAATATAGTTGAAATCCATGGCAGTATGTAACAGACGTGAAATTCTGTAACAGTTAAAAGTCATATGCATGAACATATGGATGAATACAGTAAAAAATATTTTAGAAACCCGACAGGAGTTTATAATTATATGCTGTTAAAGATAACATGCGTGATACTTGTATGCTCAAACTGTGAAGAACATGTATTAATTCAGATATATAGTAGATATGTTATTGTAGACTAATATGTGTAATTCTAGGTTAATTTATTGATGCTTCTGACATGTGTTGAAAACTGAATGCCTGTGCTACTGGATCGCACATTTAAATCAAATATTGTATGTTATTAATTCAGTGAGGAAGAGTTCATGAAAGAATAATTAGTTGATATACGGTAGTTGGAGTTTGCAAGTCTGGTTGGTGCAAAGGAAAAAAAACATCAATCATGAGATATCTATTCCTCACATATAAATCATCCATCCAATACTCATTTGAAAGTGTATGAATAAAGGAAAAAAAGATTAATAAACATATAATACAAATCTACTATTGTTGCTTCATCAAAGTAGGAAGAACAGTTTTGAATCCTTTGCAGAAGGACATAGCACCGTGCTTACAATTACACGATGGAGTAAGGAAGTGACGAGAAAAGTTCTATGTGATTAATCTCTTTGTGCAACAAAAAGGTATGTAATATAATATTTTTCAATATAGTCTTACAATGGTTATACCAAAAGTTTAAACCCAATACGTTGGTAGTAGACTATATTGTTTATATTTTTGGTAAATATATGATCTCAGTTATTAAAATTATAACTGCATATAACTTCTTTATCATCAAGACTATTGGATTCCCTACCACTTTTTACAGTGCTAAGTAAGTCGCTTAAACTTTAAAAGGTTAAAAAGGTTAAAAACGACAACAGGTTTCTAAATTTTTGTAGCGGAAAAAAAGTATTTGAAAGTGGGAAGAAAATCAGATGAGTTGAAATCGTAGATATGCTTAAAGCCCCCTTTGTTATAAATTGTTATATAAGTACGTTTATGTTTATCGGACACCGGTAGATGCAATACGTTAACGAAAGCAGACATACATATCTGTAACTATAAAATTATGTTTTCTTACTATTAGTTTGACATGTGTTTTAAACCATGAATGTGAAGCACATACATATGGGAGGTAAAGGTATACGTAAAAGTGGTATAAGAAATCAACGACATGGACATCAAATGTCCATGTTCAAATTTTAGCTTTGTCAAATGATTATATGTCATATAAAATTATTAAAATAAAATAAAGGATGTGTACAGGAAGTGTCCATCTTCAACTTCCGTCGTTGTCAAATTGTTATATTTCAAATACGTGGCAGTATGTAACAGATGTTAGGACATTAAAATCAAATGTAAGAAAATTTTTGGAGCACGTAAAAGTGATAAACATGAACCAATGGTTGAGTACGATTAAAATTTTTTTACAAACCTGACATGAGTTTAGAACTATATACGCTTACAGTCGATAGCTATATAAAAAATGCAATAAGCATAATGATGCTCTAATTTTATAAACAAAAGAAGTTTGCAAATAAACATTTTTTTTGCCCAGAACGTTAAATTCTTAAAATGTCTGAGTACGATACTTTTGTAAAATAGAACAAAAGTCATAACAATTGAATAAAGAATATTATCAAATCATAAAATCTAAAATAAGAAGGGTTATAAAATTAAAAATAAATAAATTTGTTAGAAAAGATCAAAATTTGAAATTACAAAATGAATGTAGAAATTAAAAAAAAATGAATTCCAAAAATAACAGTGTAAAGAAACCCAGTTACAAACTGTCTACGAATAATTATGAATATTTTCTAACAATGGAAGGAAAAAAGGATAAAAAATTAGGAGAAGCATTTTTAGAGATGGAAATTTTGAGAAGTACAAAATTGACAACAGACTTATATCTTCTATTCTGTGTAAATATAGTTATTTCATAATGGATAGGCATAATGTAATGGAAATAAACCCAATCTATTGAATTGCAAAATTAAAGTAAACTCAGCATGCAATATGGACCAAAGAGTCAGATTTTAATATTTTAAATATGATAGCAAAGAAGAAAACCATAATTAAAAATATTAGATGTAGACATGCAATGTTGAAAAGGTTGACAGGTTAATAGTTACAGACCATCGACCAACGTATTAGATGGTTGTTGATTCGCTAATAAATGCACATATAAAGGCTCCTCATGAAATGCCTGTGCTGCTGCATCACACCTTTAAGTCAAATATTTACTTAACTAATGTAGCGAGAAAGAATTCATGAAAGAATACTTAGTTGATATCATATTATTGGAGTTTGCAAGTCTGGTTGGTGCGAAGGGAAAAAAAATCAATGATGAGATATCTATTTCTCACATATAAATCATCCACCCAACACTCATTTTAAAGTGTATTAATAAGGGAAAAAAGATTAACAAACATAGAATACAAATCTGTTCAGACATTAAAATCAAATGTAAGTAAAATTTTAGAAGTGGGAAAAGTGATAAACATGAACCAATGGTTGAGTGCGGTAATTTTTTTTTACAAACCTGACATGAGTTTAGAACTGTATATGCTTAAAACTGGTGCAGTCGATAGTTGTATATCTAATGTAATAAGCAAAATGATACTCTAATTGTTAATGTAAAAGAAGTTTGTAAATAAACATTTCTTGCTCAGAACATTATATTCCTCAAATGTCCGATTATGACACCTTTGTAAAACAGAATAAAAGTCGTAATAATAAATAAAGAATATTCGTGAACCATAAAAGGTGAAATAAGAAGGGTTACAAAATTAAAAATAAATCAATTGGTTAGAAAATATCAAAATTTGAAATTAGAGAATGAATGCAGAAATTTTAAAAAATTGAATTCCAGAAATAACAGTTTAAAGAAACCCAGTTACAAACCATGTACAAATAATTATGAATATTTTGTAACAATGGAAGTAAAATAAGGATAGAAAAATTAGGAGAAGTATTTTAAGAGATGGGAAATTTGAAAAGTACAAAATTGATAAAAACTTGTATCTTCTATTTTGTTTAAATATAGTTATTTCATAATGGGTAGGCACAACGTAAGAATGTAAATAAACCCAATCCGCTGAATTCCAAAGTGAAAGTAAACTCAATATGCAATATTGACCGAAAAGTAATTTTAAATATGATAATAAAGAAGAACATAATTAAAAATATTAGATGTAGACATGCAATTTTGAAAAGGTTGAGAGGTTAACAGTTACACACGATCGACCAATGAATTGGATGCTTGTTGATTGGTCAATAAATGTACATATAAATGCTCCTTATGGAATGTCTGTGCTACTGCATAATATTGTCCTTAACTAATGCAGTGAGAAAGAATTCATGAAAGAATACTTAGTTGATATACTGTAGTTGGAGTTTGCAAGTTTGGTTGGTGGAAAGGACAAATTTGTTGGGACATTAAAATCAAATGTAAGTAAAATTTTGGAACACGTAAAAGTGATAACCATGAACCAATGGTTGAATCCGGTTAATTTTTTTTTACAAACCTAACATGATTTTAGAAATGTATACAGTTAAAACTAATACAGTTGATAGATGTATATCAAATGTAATAAGATAATGATATTGTACTTTTAATATAAAAGAAGCTTCTAAATAAACATTTTTTTTTGCTCAGAATAGTATATTCCTCAAATGTGTGATTGGGATGCGTTTGTAAAATAGAATAAAAGTCGTAATAGTTGAATAAAGAATATTCTCAAACCATAAAACTTAAAATAAGAAGGGGTACAAAATTAAAAATAAATAAATCCGTTAGAAAAGATTAAAATTTAAAATAAGAGAATGAATGAAGAAACTGAAAAAAATTGAATTGTAGAAGTTATAGTTCAAAGAAATCTAGTTATAAACCGTCTACAAATAATTATAAATAGTTTCTAACAACGGAAGGAAAATAAGGATTAAAAATTAGGAGATCTATTTGAGGAGATGGAAAATTTGAAAATTAAAAAACTGATAAGGAGCTTGTATCTTCTATTCTATTCAAATATAGTTATTTCATAATGGATGGGAATAATCTAAGAATAGAAATAAACCCAATCTTTTGAATTTCGAAGTGAAAGTAAACTCAGTATGCAATATTAAAGGGAAAGTCAAAATTTCAAATTTTGAGTATGATAGTAAAGAAGAAAACCATAATAAGGTGATTGGTCAACATGAGGTAGGGAAGAAATGATTTAAACAAAACTTGTGAAAGGCATAACAGTTTGTAAATGAAAAACTAAAGCATCTTGCTAATTTTTGTACTGGCAAAAAATTAAATTTCTTAGTCCAGGTAGTCAAGAGTTAAAACAGCTATCCATTAATGATGTGACATGTAAATGCAGTAAAGCACGTGGAAGAGAAAATATTTAGTAATCTATGGCAACTCATAAATGAAAGCATGGAAAAATATTTGGAAGAGAGTGAAGGTAATGATATGGCAATGTGCGCATGTGAATATAGTGTTTTAAAACGAAACTTATATGTGACACAGATAGGTAGAACCAAATGGGTAAGGGATGAGGAAAATACCGGATTAATTTTGAAGATATTGGCTGTGAGCCATGCCTGTCCATGTACCTGCAAGGGCAGACTATCTAGCATGTTGACGCCGTGTACGTTGAGTAACTCGTCGTCGTTCCCTCTGCTGCTGGTCCATAAAATTGCGCAAATGTCAGTTATTATACTGAAGTGTAGACACATCAGTAGGAAGTTGCAGTAAGGTGGTGAAATATTAATGTAAAAATTAAACTGGGAGGAGTTAGGTATGAAGGGAGGAAGCGGAGGGAGGTGGTTGTGGAAAGTACATATCTATATATAGCGCGGAGTAGATTTTTATGCAACTGACATATGGAAAAGGTAAGTGGTTGAAGGAGTCACAGGCATGTAAATCGGGCAAAAATGGTGGGTTTAACGGCCATAAAACCGTTGATGGGAGGGTAACAATCGTCAGGTGAGATTTTTATCACCAATGCCGCTTTTTAGGGGAGAAACCATTGGATATATGAAACATGGTATACATCAATTAGCATAAACACAGTGCGATAGATCAGGAGGAAGTGGAGGCGGAGGGAAGGGAAATTGGTGTGGGGTCGTAAAGTTGCATGAAAGCAAAAAATCGAAGAAAAAACAGGAACAAAGGGAGGTTGAGATTGTACCTTCGTGACGATGAGCGCAGTAGTATAAAGTTCCCAACTGTTGACGTCCTCAGCAGAAGAGTTCAAATTTGCAATGTCATAGTAAGGATTACCACCATCTCAGCAGTAGCATCCTAGGTACAACATAGATTATTAGTGGTAGCAGTCTCAGTTTTGGGTAACGGTCGATTTTCGTGGTTTTATGTAACGGGCCGCCTTTTTCGCACGCTTTCAATCGACACACGTGCCAATTCAAACCATACGGAAGGGCGGATTGTTATGGGGTGTTTGCACAAAAAATGGGCAAACACCTCCAACTCGTATGATTTAGTCGATTTTATGTTGTTCTTCGCGATTTGGGTGATTTATGCAAATATGTAAAAAGCAGGGACTAAACTGTAAAAGACACACAGATTTATAGTGGTTCGGCCAGAATGTGCCTACGTCCACTTCATATGTTATTCTCTTTCACTGTTCAGATTACAAGTACAAAGCTTTGATTACAAGTGTATGAAAGTTGTTTGAAAGTTCTGTCCGTGCTTGAGCTCTCAAACTTGTCCGCCATTGTTGTACCCCTGCCCCTCTATTTATAGAGTGACGCTGGGGGTAGGGGTCTTGGATGTATATAGCTGCTGGTGGGCCTGGGCTGATGTGATCTGGCCTGACATTGTTGGTTGGTAATACCTTCTTCACTTTGGTTCGGTAGTGGTAGTATGCTTCTGGTTCGGTAGGGCCTTCTTCGTGTGGGTTCGGTAGTGTTTCGGTCCGGTGATGGTTTGAGATCTTGGTCCGGTAGTGAATGGCACGTGGATTGATTCGGTGGTGAGAGGAATGTGGATTGGTACGGTGGTAAGAGGAATGTGGATTGGTTCGGTGGTAAGTGGTGTGTGGTTGATTCTGCCTTGGTTCGGTAATGGGGGTGTTCGGTCGTGCTTTGGTTCGGTAGTGGGGGTGTTCGGTCCTGCTTTGCTTCGGTGGTGAGAATACACCCAACATTTTCTCCCCAAAGTGGGGCATATGCCTGCATATGTCGCGCTTTGTTTTCTCCCCATCCGGCCTAAGTGCCGAACCAGTTGGTCCAGTCATCCTATGCTTGCTTATAAGTAGGGGCTTCATGCCTCTGTTATTCCATACCTTTTGAAATAGCCGAACCAAACCTTGGTCTGCCGAGTCAACCATATCACCGAACCACATTTGACTACCGGTCCAGGTGATTTATCTTCTTTCGCCGAATGAACTTTATGCTTGAACTACCGAATGAGTCAGGGGAGTACGAGTGCCGAATGGACTTTTAGCCTCGAGCTACCGAATGCACTTGGAGCGTACTCGTGCCGAATGGCCCTTAGCCTCGAACTACCTAATGGACTTGGGAGTACGAATGTCGAATGGCCCTTAGCCTCGAACTACCGAATGAACTTGGGAGTACGAATGCCGAATGGACTTTGGCCTCGAACTACTGATTGAGCTTTTATATTTTGAATTATGAATGAGATTCTAGGCCGAAGGTACTTGTTTGCCTACACCCCTTGTTCTAACGATGTGTTTTCTCGTGTTGTAGATAATGTCTCATAAAGTAGAAACTCGTTCTGACAAGAAGAAATCCAAGGACAAAGGGGAGTCCTCCATAGTGCCCCCAGTTCAGTCAGAGCCAGAACAACATGGACCATCCCCGAGATCCTTAGTAGATGGGTATGGCCCTCAGGAGCTTTTGAACTCACCGCCTGACTGCTTTCCCAGCTCCCTCAAAGACGAGCAGCTTGACGTTATATCTAGATCCTTTGGGATTGACAGAGCGCATATGATGTTGCTAGGAAAAGGAGTGATGCCGTATAACCCCCCTGAAGGATATTTTGCTTATAGTAGGTATCATTGCTTGTGCGGGGCCATTCCTCCGATCAATGCTTGGATTGTCATCTTCATCACATACTTGAAGGTGGCCCCTTTCCAGCTTCAGCCCAACTCCTATGCCATCTTGGTGAGTCTGTTTATTATTTTCCAGAGAAAATACGGACGTACCCTTCCAATCGGTAAATTCGGTACCTGTACAACTTGAGAGGCTACAAGAAGGGGTCTCCGTATATTAGCTTAGAATCGGCCGTGTCTTTCAAGCCGGTCCTGGACTTATATTCAAAATTTAACATTTTCAAGAAGGAATGGTTCTTTGTCAAGGATGACTCTATTTCTTTCCACCGCTTTGCTTCTGGCTGTAAGTTAAATCTCATTTATAATTTCCGTTCTGACTGCAATGCTCCTCCTTATGTGCTTTGTTTCTTGCCAGCGACAGGTGGCTTTGTGGTTGTAGAGAACGATCGTCTGGCTCTGATGGCTGCGGAAATAGAAGCCATTCCGAAAAACGAGAGGGCAGCTTCTTATTTGATCAGAAATGCAACTCTTTTGGGGCTCAACTTGATTCTGCCACGCCAGTCTGTGGTCAAGCAAAGAGACACAGCTGAGGAGAGGGCCGCCAAAGCTAAAGGAGGGGCTACAGTGAAGAGCGGCAAAAGGAAACCCTTCTCGAAACCTCCAATTGCCAGGGGAAAGAAAGTTAAGAAGTCTGATGGACCCTCCCCCAGTACATGTCCAGACATCCCGGACGAGGAAGACATGGAGGAGGAAAGAGGCGAGGATGAAGGAGGTGAGGCGGAGAGTGGAAGTGGTGGAGAAGGTGATCGTGATGGTCATAACGATGATGGTGGCGACGGACAGAGTGGTGATGGCACTAGGGCTTTGTCTTCTGAGCAAGCAGGTGTGATCCAGAAGTGGACAGATGATGCTTTTCGTCTAACTTTTGAAGGGTTGGAGGAAGGATCGGCTTTAGTAGAGAAGCCTAAGAAAGCTAACAAGGCCGGGACCGATGCCGATTCATCTTCTAAGAGCGCTTCAGCCAAGGCAATTCCTACGATTCAAGGTGACTTTTTGACTCCTGCCGACTCCATTTATGATAAGGATATAGGAATATTTTATGGTCAGCTCCCATCTTGGAATGAGATCCAGGACTTATTGCAATATCCTACTCCTCTCCAGGGTTTGTATAACAAAAGAGTCTCTTTATTCTTCTTAACTTGATATATTTCTTTAATTATAGCTCGATGTATGCTTGTAACACTTGGTTTTTATCACAGAAGTGGGTAAGGTGGCCAAGACATCAGATGTTCGGCACCATCTTAAACAATACAAACTTCTCAAGGTTTCTACTAAACCAAAGCCTCCGACTAACCGCCCTGGAGACGTAGTCCGCTACCGCCCTCTTCTTGGAGTTATCGAGGAGGATATCTAAAGGAAGAAGAGGAGTCGTTCCTTGTTTGAACCCTCACCAGGTCCTCAGTCCCCAACTCAGCCTCTTCGGGATACCACAAAGAAGAATACTGAATTTATATCTCCTCCGTATCCGTCTGAAAATCCTACCATTACCCGGATAGGCCATCCCGGCTTGGCTCGTAATCCGTTTGCAGGTCATCCGGATCTAGATCCGGGTTCTTGTGATATTACCTTTGATGAGGCCACCGGTGAGCACCTTCTTCCCCGTAATCCTATGGTAAGAGTATTGGATGAAGCTAAGTCCCTGGACCTTGATTTGCTTACCACCCGGGTCGTAACTTTGGGGGACGAAGCTAAGGGAAACATTGACCGGGTTGCTGAGGAAACTAGGAAGCTAATGGGGCATCATGCCCGACTGGTCAAGGCTGGAGAAGAAATCGGAAGTGCTAACATTCGACTATGGTTAATGGTTTCCGACCAGGCCAAAAAACTCGCTGATCAGGCCATTCAGATCTCTCAACATGAGGCCGCTTCTATGCAATTAAAGAAAACCATGGAAGAGGCCAGCAGGGCAGAGTTACGGAAAATGGAGGCTGTTTGTAAGGAATGGATTGATATGGCTATTGCAACGGTGGATGAGGTTCGGAAAGCGGATCTCGAGCGGGTGCAGGAGTTATCCGAGAAACTTGAAGCCGCAGAGCTTGCTCAAACCAAGCTGAAGGAGGAGATGAGGAAATCCTTTCAGGCTGACTGCTCGCGATACCAATCAAAGAGGGATACTGCCACTGCAAAGCTGTTGGCTTCTGAGGACCGAATAAGGGAGTTCGAGGTGAATGAGGGAATAATGGATGAGATGCTTCAGGATATATACTTTCGCACTTGGAAACAGGGCAACTTATCTTGGATGGATGATTATCCCCGAGTCATGGCCAGGATTTATCTCAGGGCCCTGGAGTAGGCTAAGGCCGATGCAGATAAGGAGGGTGGCGTGGCCTTTAGAATGGACGTGGTTACGGCTCAATTCACCAAGAAGGAGAAAGCGGCGGTGAAGGAGGGTATGCGGCTGCTTACTGCTGAGGAGGTAGGTGTGCAGTTAGAGGATGATGATCAAGGAGCAGATGCTGGTAAGTCTTCCCTTTTAGCTTTTTGTAACTTGATTGCTTATTGTTTATTTAATGGATTCTTCTCCTGAATCGGACAGGCGGGACCTCTGAAGCACCAACTACCTCTAGTCAACATGCTGAGAGTTCCAACCCTACGGTTAAGTAGATCTCGGAGGGCCAGAAGGATAGAGGTGAAGCTCCGATGCAGCCGACTCCTTGACTTGATCTGGATATATTTTGGTTTACTTGACATTGCTGTCTATGGTAGTCCCAAAACATTGATGTAACTTTTAGGCGGTAATTATGTTATTCGTAACGTACGACTTTACTCTTGGCATGTAATTTTTAACTTAAGCTGATTCTGTCATATTTGAATGTTATCGTTATTTTGGTGTGTTGCATAAGAAATATAGCTGTGCACATTCCTGTGATTCAATTGTGTTTAATGTCAAGTTCTTTCTTAAAATATAATTTCAAATATTGCAATGTTAGTGTGACGTGCGAATAAATTACAGCTACGTATTCATGTACAAAAGAAGAAAGTACCGCCCTTTATGTTTTAGTCGTAGACGGTTGCTTTGAATGTCTTGTATGACTGAGCATGGAACGCAGCTGAGTGACCTATCATCCAGTTGTGAGTTCCTATTCCCATTAGCGAGCGTCTCCTATTTTGTGTCCTGTACTTTAGGGATCGTTATAGAGGATAGGAGGAAAGTTTTTAAACAAAAATAGAAATATAAGAAATAGTAAAACTTCCAATCACGGAAGGCCTGCGATGTGCTTAAGTTCGTGGCAAACGGGTTTTGTAGTCACTTTCTCTAGCTGTGGGTCTTGGAGATATTTCTCACCCATCTTACGCCTCCGCGGGGAGTTTCTCTTTTTTATCACAGCCGTACTTAAGACACTCGGAGCCGAGATCGCGCACAGTAACTACCCAGGCCATTATGGCCCGTAATCGTGGGTATTATTTGATTTACCATGGCCGGCTAGCGTGGGTGCCGATCGTCAACTGTGAACTACCCCTGGCTGGCCACACCTTATGTTGGGGCTTAAAGTAGGTTCACAGTTGCCGGTGAGCCAAACGCCATAATGAGCTGCCTCGGCTATAGTCGGCCTTCTCGGTGGCTTATAATCGGCTCATTACAGTTGGCTTTAAGGGCCGATCGTGAGCAATGAGTTAACCCGAAGCAGAGGGATGCTAGAGCAAAAGTGTCTCATTGGCGAGGGCATAGATTCGTATAATACCTATTAGGTCTTGTCCAAGTGAAGTTGCGCCGTGATGTGTCTTGAATGGAAATGCCATTACACAGGATTTTGTTCAATAGAAAAGGATAAAGTTAACAAACAGCCAAGATATAAAGGAACAAGTTAAAAAAGAGACAAGTTTTTAAAGTGGTTCGGTATGAAAATGCATACGTCCACTGATTCTCTTCGTTAATTCACTTCATAAGGGCAGTACAAGTTGAGAAAAGTATCGACGAAGGTGTTGGATGTTCCACGCCCTTTGGAACACCTCTCCGCCCACTGTTGACAAAATATAAACTCCATTGTGGAGATCTTTATGAATTGCATATGATCCGTCCCAGATTGGATCTAGTGCATCGGGGTGCGGGAAGATTCGCTTGAGGACAAGATCTCCTTCTTGTAAGCTACGATGCTTGACTTTGGAGTTTTATTGCGCTTCCACTTTTTGCTTGTGAGCTGCTACCTTGAGCGCTGCATCGTTTCTTCTCTCTTCAATTAGATCCAAAGACATGTGAAGGAATACTTCGTTCTCTTCTGGGTTATAGTGGATCCTACAGTGGGAAGGCACTATGGTTTCGACTGGGAGCATGGCCTCTGATCCGTATGCCAAAGAGAAAGGAGTATGCCTCGTTGATGTTCTGAAAGATGTGCGGTAGGCCCAAAGTGCCATAGGAAGTTCATCCACCCAAGAGCCTTTTGAATTTTTAAGTTTCTTCTTGATTAGAGTTTTGAGAATTTTGTTGACAGCTTCGACTTGTCCGTTTGCCTGAGGATAAGCTATAGATGAGAAGCTCTCGCAAATTCCGTGCTCTTGGCACCAGTCGGCGAACTCCTCGCTGTCAAACTGGAGTCCATTATCCGATATGATTTTGAGCGGAACTCCGTACCTGCATAGAACATTTTTGATCAAGAAGCTAATAACTTTTGCCGAAGATATTTTATTTAGAGGTTCCGCTTCCACCCATTTGGTGAAATAGTCGACTGCCACTATAGCATATTTGGCTCCACCTCGACCCACTGGCAGTTCGCCAATCAAGTCAATTCCCCATACTACAAAGGGCCAAAGGCTGGTCATTTGAGTAATCTCACTTGTTGGTAGTCGAGGAATCTTACCAAATTTCTGACATCTGTCACATTTTTTGACGAAGTCTAAGGCGTCTTTGTTTAAGTTGGGCCAGAAATATCCGTATCAGAGTATCTTCTTTGCCAGAGTCTGCCCTCCAGTGTGATCTCCGCAGCTTCCTTGATGGATGTTGGATAATATTTCCTTGGCTTACCTTCCAGCGACACACCTTAATAAGGGGTTAGAGAAGCCGCGCCGATAGAGGATGCCTTCTTGTACTGTGTAGCGGGAAGCTTTCCTCGAGACTTTCTTGACTTCGTTACGCTCGTCGGGCAGTGTGCCATCTTGTAAGAATTTCGGATGGGAGTCATCCAGGTTTCCTCTTCGATTGCTGCTATTAGATTCACTTGCCCGAAATTCGGGGTTAGTTGCCTTAAGATGGCTACTGTTTCGGAAATGGTGCCGCCTTTCATTCTAGCTTGCTTTGCCAATTTGTCGGCCTCTTGGTTCTCTTCTCGAGGAATGTGTTTGATTAAATAGTAATCCAATTGTCCGAGTAGCATCTTGGTCTTCTTTAGATATGATGTGAGTCGTTCTCCTCGAGTCTGAAATTCTCCTAGTATTTGGTTTACAATAAGTTGAGAATCACTATGAAGACATAAAGAACTGACTCCAATCTCTAAGGCAAGTTCTAATCCAGCTATTACTGCTTCATATTCCGCATCGTTGTTGGTGGCAGCGAATTCCAACCTTAGAGCATAATGTAGCTTCCTTCGCCTGGGAGTGATTATTACAATACCAGCCTCCGAGCCTTGTTCATTTGAGGCCCCATCAACAAAGAGACTCCCCTTGATGTCTTCTGCTATTTCAGATTGCTCCTTACCTTCGTTGGTTGTGAATTCGACAATGAAATCGTCCATGCTTTGTCCCTTGATGGTGGTGCGAGGATGGTAGGTGATATCATATTGACTCAGTTCAATGCACCATTTAAGTAATCGCCCAGAAGTGTCGGGACGATGGAGTACCTGCCTTAGTGGTTGATTGGTTAGAACTCTGATGGAATAGGATTGGAAATAGTGTCGCAGTTTCCGTGATGTGATTAGTAAACAATATGCTAGCTTCTCAAGTTTAGGATATCTGGCTTCTGCCCCCGTAAACCTCTTGCTTACAAAGCATACTGGCCGCTGTGCACGGTTGTCTTCTCTCACCAAAGCGGCGCTCAGAGCATGAGATGACACAGCAAGGTGTAGGTATAGCTCTTCGCCTTCGTTTGGAGTTGAGAGTACTGGTGGTCTCTGGAGGTGTTCGATTAGGTTGAGGAAGGCTGTTAAGCATTCGTCGGTCCATTCGAACTTTCCTTTGTCTTTCTTTAGAGCTTCGAAGAAAGGGATGCACTTGTCAGTCGCTTTAGAGATGAATCTGCTCAGGGCGGCCACTTTCCCATTTAGGCTTTGCATTTCTCTTCAAATGGAAGGTATCCTGATATCTCTCAGAGCTCGGACTTGTTCGGGGTTTGCTTCGATCCCCCTGGCATGGATGATGAATCCCAAGAACTTTCCTGATGATACTCCAAATGAGCACTTTAGAGGATTCAGCTTCATTTCATATTGGCAAAGTACTTGAAACATCTTGCCCAGGTGGCTTACGTGATCGTTGGCTTTCCTCGATTTTACTAGCATGTCATCCACATAAACCTTCATAGTTCGTCCTATCATTTCCGCAAACATCTTGTTGACGAGGCGCTGATAGGTAGCTCCAGCGTTTTTAAGTCCGAAAGGCATTACTTTATAGCAGTACAATCCTCGGTCAGTGATGAAACTAGTGTGGTCTCGATCGGGGGCGTGCATAGGGATTTGGTTATATCTTGAGTATGCGTCCATAAAAGATAAGAGTTCGTGCCCGGGTGTGCTGTCCACCAGCTGATCGATTCAGGGGAGTGGGAAGCAATCCTTCGGGCAAGCGTCATTTAAGTTGGAGAAGTCAATGCATGTTCGCCACTTCCCATTAGCCTTCTTTACTAGTACCGCGTTAGCGATCCACTCTGGGTAGATGGCTTCTCGTATGAAGTTATTGGCAAGTAAGTTCTTTACTTCTTCATCGAGGGCTGCTAATCGTTCTGCCCCCATACTTCTCTTTTTCTGCTTTACTGGCACCTTGGTAGGATCGATGTTTAGTACGTGGCATGCTACGTCTGGGGAGATTCCAGTCATGTCAGCGTGCGTCCATGCAAATACATTCAAGTTGTGGCGGAGAAAATCAATGAGTTGATCCTTCAATTCCGCTCTTAGCTGAGATCCAATTTTCAACAGCCTACTTGAGTCGTGTTTGTCTACAGATACAAACTCCATAGCCTCTGCAGGCTCGGCGGTGGCCTCCTCCTCTTTGTCCCTGGGGTCTAATTCATTGAATGGATCACTGGTATATCGAAGAGGAGGGGCTTTCTTTAGTTGCTATGCTTCCAAGTTGTTCATGCAGAGAGTAGTCTCTGCATTTTTTCCTTTATCCTTCCTGCGGTTATTGCGAAGTTCAATTACATAGCAATCTCGAGCGGCGTCTTGATCTCCCTCTACTTCCCCTACGCCATTGTCTGTTGGAAATTTCATCTTCAGGCACCATGGGGCTAGGACAATATGGAAGTCAAACCATGTTGGTCTTCCTAAAAAGACATTGTAGGCCGAGTGGTTATCTATTAGCACAAATGTTTGTTTCCATACAACGGAGCGGGGTGACTTCCTATTTCAACAAAGACGTCTAGTTGCCCGAGGGGCATCTTCGCATCTCTAGTGAAACCGTGTAGTGGTTTGTTACAGGGAGACACATCCTTCATTGACAGCTTCATTCTGTCGAAAGCATGCTTGAATAGGATATTTACTGAGCTTCCAGTGTCTACTAGAATTCAAAAAATTTCGACTGGACCGAACCAGGCAGAGATGACCATAGGATCCATGTGTGGGTACTGCCTTCCCTCTAGGTCACGCCTATTGAATGTAATGTCATCATTCTCTTTTCGCTTCGGGTGGCGTACTTCCATAACAGAATTAACGCAACCTTCATTATTTCTAAGTGACTTTCCGTATCTTTCCATCTCTGTCCAGTTTCTATCGGCGATGTGTGGTCCTCCCGATATGGTATGGACCACTATCTTCTCTTGACAGGAGCTGCTGGTGTTGCGATTTCCCCCTCATGTTTCTAAGAGGGGTAGCCTTGGGTTCTCATCGGCAGGTGTTGGAGTCCTGTTCTGACCTTTTACATAGCGTTCCAGTCTCTTTCTTTTGATGTGTTCCTCAATTAAGTCTCGGAGATGATGGCATTCATTGGTATCATGCCCATGAGATTCGTGGAAACGACAGAACTTTCCAAACTTAATTGCGTTATCTGATTCCTTCTTGTACAGGGGGCGTTTGTATTTAACTTCGTCTTGGGTGGCCAGGAAGATGTTTTCGATTGTTTCATTCAAGAGAGTGTAAGCGTCAAATCTCGATCCTGGCCGATATAGACGATTTTCTCCCTTCTTTCCCCCAGCATTGTCTCTAGAGTCACTTCTTCGAATGTCCTTTGCTACAGCGAGTTGTAGGCATGAGCTGCCTTGGTTTGTTGCCCTATCTGTCTTTCAGTGGCAGCGTCTTCAGATCTCATATATCTTCCGGCTTCACGGAAGAAATCGTGTAAGGTAGCTGGTTTTTCTTTCGTTAATCTTCTAGCAAACTTAGTATCCGGATGCACACCACTACAGAGGGCCAATAAGATAAGCTTCTCATCGGCATCTTGGACTGCGGCCGCTGCAGCATTGAATCGGGTTAGATATTGCTGCACTGTCTCTCCAGGCTTCTGTTTGATATTAGATAGGAATAAGCGTCTTTGGGTTGTTCCACATGAATGCGGAACTGGCTGATGAACTTTTCTTTCAACATTTCCCATGAGCTGATGGATCCTTGGGGTAGATGGCAGAACCAGGAGGTAGTTAGATCTGCCAAGAATTGTGGAAAGCATTTGCACAATACTCCTTCTGTGGCTCCACTCATGAGCATATGTTGTGTGTATCTCTGCAAGTGTACAACGGGGTCAGAGATTCCCTTGTAAGGTTCCATTATTGGCATTTTCCATTCTCGGGGGGTGATGGCAATTTCGATATTGCGGGTGAAAGGGCTGGTTACCCTAGCGTCTATCCTCGATCTCTTTGATCCCTTTGGACGCACTCTCTGAACAAACGCGCCATCCTTTCATCAGAATTTGGAGCAGATAGAAATGAGTTTGGTTCTTCTCTGCGGGATTGACTCTGTCCAGATGATCTATAGGGATGGTATCGTCTATCACTCCTAATATTTTTCAGTGGCTGTCTCTGGTCTTCTGGGAGCATGCTAGGGTCAGCTACAGTTGGCCTTTGCTTTGATCTTCCCCTGCTGGGTTCTATCCCGGGCACTTCCTCGGGTCCAACTTTGGGCTGAACTCTAGCTCGGCCCCGTTCATTGGTGTTTCCATGGCTAGGTAGCATGATAGGCTCAGCTATATCCGACCCTCGCCTGGTACCTCCCCTGTTGGGCTTAGTTCCAAGTGTTTCCTCTGGTCGGAATTTGGGATTAGTCCGGGCTCGGCTCCTACCATTTCTTTTTCTGTTGTTAGCTTCTTCGAAGAAGAAAGATCTTCGTCGCCTCCCAGATCCTCCAGACTGGGACTCATCCCATGATTCAGTGTTGCGGTTGGATTCTTCAGCATCCCTTAAGCGTGACATGAGTTGGTCCACTAAGGCTTCTTGTTGAGATGTGAAGCGGTTAGTCACTTCGGCCACAACCCTGTCTAGATCTGCCCTAGTAATTGCTGCCGGTTGTTCCGTGGCAGGGGCAGTCGGATTTGCCTGATTTTCATTTCGTACTGCTATTGGAATGGGACGGTTCTCTTGATCTATGATCACTGGATCTGGAACGCTGTTAGTTGCGATGTTCTTTCCTTTGCTAACATCTTTCTTCTGCCTGGGAGGCATGTCTTCCAAGCAATGAGCGATGTTGTCGGGAAGAAGGTTAGTGGGAGAAGCTGAAGCTTATAGTTCGAGCTCTCAATGAAAGCACCAAAAATGTTTGCACAAAAAATGGGCAAACACGTCCAAGTCGTATGATTTAGTCGATTTTATGTTGTTCTTCGTGATTTGGGTGATTTATGCAAATATGTAAAAAGCAGGGACTAAACTGTAAAAGACACAGATTTATAGTGGTTCGGCCAGAATGTGTCTACGTCCACTTCATATGTTATTCTCTTTCACTGTTCAGATTACAAGTACAAAGCTTTGATTACAAGTGTATGAAAGTTGTTTGAAAGTTCTGTCCGTGCTTGAGCTCTCAAACTTGTCCGCCATTGTTGTATCTCTGCCCCTCTATTTATAGAATGAGGCTGGAGGTAGGGGTCTTGGATGTATATAGCTGCTGGTGGGCCTGGGCTGATGTGATCTAGCCTGGCATTGTTGGTTCGGTAATACCTTCTTCACTTTGGTTCGGTAGTGGTAGTATGCTTCTGGTTCGGTAGGGCTTCTTTGTGTGGGTTCGGCAGTGTTTCGGTCCGGTGATGGTTTGAGATCTTGGTCCGGTAGTGAATGGCGCGTGGATTGGTTCGGTGGTGAGAGGAATGTGGATTGGTTCGATGGTAAGAGGAATGTGGATTGGTTCGGTGGTAAGTGGTGTGTGGTTGGTTCTGCCTTGGTTCGGTAGTGGGGGTGTTCGGTCCTGCTTTGGTTCGGTAGTGGGGGTGTTCGGTCCTGCTTTGGTTCGGTGGTGAGAATACACCCAACATGGGGTAATAAGAAAAATGAGAAAGAAATAAAACAAAACAGAATCTCATAGCTGAAGGATAATATATAACAATCAAATATACAGTTCATGAAGCTGTTTAGAAAATATTTAATTTCACTTATACAATATATATCAGAGTTGCACATACCAACGAATAAAAATCGATGCGGCGGAATACAGCGCAGTAGAACAATATAATATAATAATAACAATGAAATCTTCGTCTTCGTCCTCCAGAAATAAAGTCTTCGATCCTGAATGCTCGTAATGATCCGAGCGAATTGAAAAGACAAAACACTGGAGTCGGAACTAAAAGATCTTATGTGAGTTAAATTAACAGAAATAGATATGAGTGCAGTAACTTAAGAGATGCTCGGGATTCACATCTCTTAAGGATCTGTTAAATATTTACTATGTAGTAATATTTCGCTTTATAATAATGTCTAATAGTAAAATAAACTTAATTTTTTCTTAGCATTAAGGGGTTACCCATATAGCCCTTAACACATAATAGTCCCAGTAGTCCATCCAATATCATGGTCCCTCCTGATCGGGAAGCCACCACAGGACACCATACGGGCCATGGGAGAAAACCAAACTCGTACAAGGTGCGCTACGGTAGGTGACACGACACAACTAGGCAATGCCAGGGTAGATATACCAATTACGCTTCCGGGTCGGTGGTAACGCGTAGCCGTAGCAACCGCCCACCTCGAGCCACACCCCCAAATAAAAAAAATCAAAAGTGGCCACCGAATCAATCCAAAAGTCAAAGAATAATGTCGAAGGGATGTGTCCGATCAAAGGTGCTACATCATTAACCCGTCGATCGCTCCTGTTTTAGCTACCTTATGCCAACTCACGGGAGTTGGGTCCACGTATTTACCTCAAAGGAAACGCCACCACCATCCTACTTCATTCTGGAATCTCCATCGCGTACACGGTTGTTAAAGTGGTTTTCGGAGTTGGCAGAGAGTATGAAAACTTCCGATCCCGGTCTCTTCAACAACCAAACGTTATTATAACACCGCGTTCTTTTAAAAATAGTTTATACTTTAAAACCAGAATAAAATATCCATTTCAAAACCATATAAATACGATATCATCTCTATTTTAAAACCCAAATCAATATGATATCATTTTTATTTCAAATGTATCTTTTTCAAAAATCGTAGTATTTTCAAATATATATACCTTAAACCCATAGCTCCGAAACAAAATTTTCAATACTTAAATGGTTTAATAATAAATTACTTTATGAAGTAAATTAGCTTTTTAATTTCTCAAATCAATTCCAAATACAGATTTGAATTCCCAAATAAACCATTTAAATTTCCATATATTTCAAAGTTTTAAATATTCCACCATTTAAAAACTAATTTTTTTTTCATATATATATATATATATATATATATATGCCAAACCACTTTACTATTAATTAGTTTTGAAATATTTACTTAATAAATCCAGTATTCTTTAAATAAAACTTTCAAATTCAATAATTAAATATTCCTCAATTTATTTAGACTAGACAAATTCACTTAAATCATCTAAAACCCGAATTTAGTTATAACACCATATTCTTTTTAAATCTAAATTGCAATAAGATCTTAATTAAATAAAATCTCAAATCAATTTCAAAACTATCTTCTCAACTTTGATTTATAAAAACCAATATAAACTCTATATTAGAATATAATTTAAGTAAATACTTATCCATAATATATTTTAATAAAATCAACTTTATTATTAAACTTACTTCATACTTTAAACAATTTTATACATAGCTTTAAACCAAGAATTTAACTATATATATAAAATAGCCTTTATCAAATATCTAAAATCAATATCTCATAAAACCATATATATATTTCTTTACAAAACCATAGAAAATCATTTCAAAATATGTTTATATATATACCGTGGTGTCTGTATAAAATTTTCTATCCTGTGGTCAAGTGATACAGATATTTATCATTTCAATCCGCCATTTAAAAATAAAATTTTACGGTTATATATCATTTTAAACCGCAATCCCGGATGAAATAAAATGCATAACAACTTGTCAATTTATGATGACATAAATAAACATCCATTCATCCATGTAAAATCATACATCCATTTATCGCAATCATCATCCAATTCAAACAATACATCAATATATAACAGGTAATAAATAACAGACATTTACTGGCAGTTTATTATGCAATATAAACTAACTAATAATTTAACTGGCAGTTTAAACGCACAATAAATTAACTAATAATTTAACTGTCAGTTTACATGCAATAATAAATTTAACTAAAAATTTAACTGGCAGTTTATATGCAATAATGAATTAAATAACAAGTTAATTAAATAAATGCAAATTAACTGAGATAATGATGAAGTATATGCCAAACCACTGTAAATAAATTTAAAATCACATCATAAATAAATTTAACAAACTTAAGAAATCTTAGAAGTTGTGAGTGGGTTAAAACACTCACCTTTTGAATTTAAATTGAATTTAAATCCAATTTAAATCCAAAAATTGGACAATCTCCAAATTCAACAAAACAAGCGTTAATATGTCTGGAATTTTATTACGATCCTAACAAAAAAAATCGTGCGTGAAATGGAGTTTGTATGTGGGAGATATTCGAATTAAAAGATTTGAAATCAAAATTTAATTAAAACAAAATAAAAAAACTCACCCAACCCAACTCTCCGCGTCATCCCCCATCATGCTACAACACTTAACGCGTAAACCCCACTGTAACTCACGCATACACGAAAACAAGAACAACAGCCGCCACCTCATCAACGCAATTCGCCACCGCAAGAGACACCAACCCCAAATCCAATGTCACCGTTGGCCGCCATAGCTTGGGCCGACCCAAACCCCCTCCACGCGCACGCAAATCGAGGCTGAAGCCTCCCCGCCGCCGCGAAACTCTCATCTAAATCGAGGTGATTCCAGGTGACAATAGCTAGAACTAACCGCATGGATCTGAAGCACGCGGTCCCCTCTTCGCAGCAGCACCATCGGATCGAGGTATCAACGCAGATCTACCGTTGATCGAGCAAATGCCCTATGAACGGCCGAGGATTCATTTGTGATTTCAGGACAACCAGTGACTCATATCCAAAAAGAATTACACCATTGAATTACGCTCATCGAGAGCTTCAACATATATTTTTTCTGAATTTTTCTGAGGAGTTCGGATTTTTGACTTTGATTTTGAAATGGAATTGGATCTGAAATTTTGTTGTTTGCCATTAAGGAGGAGAGATAGATGAATTGCGTACAGAAAAATGAGAATGAGGGGAATTAGGGTTTATAACCAGGTTTATATAGGTAGGTCAGAAATTAGAATGGATGGGTAAGGTTGGATATACGCGTTAACGACAAGGTGGCCCAAAAAGCCCGTTCTGACCCGGAATGAAAAATTGTAACGCCCCGAAAATTTTCGACTTTCGAAAATTCAACATCGACACTCACTTTATCGACTGCCGAGAAATCGAAGGCCGAAAACCCAAAATGTTATGGTTTTAAGAAAAAGAATTTAAGAAAAGAGAAGAGAAAAAGATAAGAAGGTAGAAGATAGAGAGAAAAGAGAAAACAGAAGGTAGAAAATTTTAAAATAGAAGGAAAAGAGAATAGAGAAAGATAGGGAAAAGGAAAATAGAGAAAAGAACATAGAACAGAACAGGAAACAACAGAATCACATCAGAATCTCACAATTCGCAGCGGAACATCATATAATAGGTAAATGAATAATCTTTAAACAAAGAACTATATCAGTTATTACATTACATTTCATTATATCATCAGAGTGTACAACAACAAACAATGCAGCGGAAAAAGAAATACTATACTAGTAAATACAACGCCATGCCATCCAGCTTGCCTCCAGCAACTCCTGAATTCCAGAATATCCTGATAAACCTAACTCTTGACTGCCCGTGTGGAAATTGGTGGGCACCCAGAGTTTAGGAAGGAAAACAATAAACTCCGAGTCAGTCATGTGACTGGTGTGAGAACTCAAAATAGCTTATTTATCTTTAATATCAAAATAGAGGAATATTTTTAAAGTCAATTCGCAATGCTTTTAAAAATGAAACTACCATAAGGCCTCCCGCACACACACACAATGCAAACGCAGAATCGGAGGAGATTTCTCCTTATGATAGTCAAAGATGCTTGATACGCATTTAAAAGAACATTTTATATTATTATTAGTGCATAGTGTAGAGAAAAATTCATTTCGAAAGTAGAATATAAATCTTAGCCAACATACAACCATTATCGAATGCCTACTATAGCTACCATCTAAACAGTGGTGACCACCATAAGTAAATGGCAGGTTCTACAACTAATACCGTACAAATTTCGTATTGGGAATTGGATTTCCAACGAATGATCAGGCCAAGAAACTTCCCATTGCCACATGAGAATGCCTCTGGATGGACATCCCCGAGAACCAAACCGGATCTCTACCAACACAAGGCCGGGTTACCCCTAACTGAGTAACAACTGACCGAATATGCCATCCCCCGGTCCTTTGGGACCTTTTAACCGAGCGCTCGTAATCAATTCACACAATCATAACAAAGTGTTTTCAACATGAGTAAGTATCTGGGCTCCATACCATGATACCACCCTTTTCCATAAGGAAATGGACACATCCTAAAGGGTGCTACCCCTCATAACCTTGCTGCTTCTTTCCTGTTTTGACCATTCACGGGGTGTGAGGTTCGACGAAGTCACGTCCACAAAAACATACTTTATACAAAAGCCATGCTTTGGGTCAACAAATGGTCAACACAATGATCACAAGGATAGACGATCAAATAAACGATCCTGTCACAAATAATCAACACAATGATCATTTCAGCATCACTCAGCATATCACATTACCAAATTGGGAATATATCGCTGATAACTTCAACTATATAACCTCTGAGCTCGTACGTCTCAGAGAAGGGTGTTAAGCTAAAAGAATAAATTCTCCGCCACCAACAGAAATATATTTGAAAGAAATCGGCTTTATATCTCAACTTGTAATGTCAGACATACAATCCATACAAGTCTGTTCCGGGCTCGAACAAAACCGAAGGCACTTACAAAGAAGTCCTTGCAATCCGGATATTCACAATCCTGATCGGATTCACCATCACATATGGAGAACTCAATACCGTAGCTACTCGGTGCAGAGTCAATCGACAGGTCATCCTATCGTTCTCGCAAATACCGGGTCTTCAACACCGATCTTCAATGCAATTCACAACGACGTATCACATATTCGGAATGGGTTATACGACCCCATGGTCCTTTCCCGGTTAACCCGAATAGTGAGCGATTATTCAAAAATAAGTGTGGCATTCAAATTCAAACAAATCACATCATATACCCATTCAAAGGGAAATATTGATAGTCGACTATTGAACTATCAATTGATATGCATACATCACCAGATTCCAAATAATTTTCCAAATTATTTATTTTCCAAAATATCTTTACAAGATATATAATTTTCAAACTTCAAAAATAAATCAATATTTATTTTCAAACAAATTCTACTTTTCATTTATAAATTCCATAATGAATTTATATTCCAAAATATTCATGCATATACGATTTCAATTATCCATTTTCAATTTATCTTCAAAAAGATAAATTCTAATTATTCACTTCATATTGGAAAAACAATTCCATACTTATTTAATTATAAGTAATTCACTAATCTTTTTATTTTCAACCTTGGAAAATATTCCATATACTTAAATCGAATTAAGTATATATTTCATTCTTTAAGGAAATCATTCTCTTAAACATATTTATTTGGGCCAAAACGAATGTTGCGTAAAACATCGTTACGACAACCCAAAATCACTAGTATAGGGATTCGAAATTAAAATAGATATATAAATCCCAATACTATACAAAACATTTCCTTTCGGAAATCATTTACTATAACAACAGTGTTATAGTCCACCATTTCCTTTTATTTCTCGAAAACGTCTATTTCAACAATAAATGTTGAAATCTATGGTTTCGAATCTCAACACATTTTAAAACATCGTTAGATCGTTTAATTCTATTTAAAATATCACATTCAAAACATTTTCTTTAACGTGTTATTCACTATTCAAAAACGTGAATAAACTATGTTAACTAACCTTATCAATTCTATGCCTTTTATTTCAAAGGATTATTCACAGTCTAAAACGTGAATATAACTCCATTTATAAGTTATAACAATTAACTTATCAAAATAAATCGTTTGCGAATTTATAAAACAACGTTCATAAATTCCATTTTTATTTATTCTATAAAAACTTCCTTTTTATAAATTCCTTTATTAACCTATTCCAGTTTATAACTCAATTATAAACTAAAAGTTCATATTATAAGTTAAACACTTATAATCTATTTGTTTGCAAAAATCGTTCCTTTGAACTTCATAATTATAAATCTTATAACCTATAAGATTCAATTATTCACCCAAATCTATTCCTCAATTAACTTCACCAATTTATAAATCTTACTATTTATAAATTTTATTTATAACTTCACAGTTTATAATTCTATAAATTTCATTCATTTATGAAATTCATTTTCACTTCATTCAAACATTTATAAAAACTCGTTTTATAATGTCTATATTTCTATTTATAAATATCCATTTATAAATCTCTTAATATAAATCAAATTATATTATTCTTTAAAACGTCTTTAAATTCCTTTAAAAACTTCACCATTTTGATTTATAAAATAATCAAATTTTATAAATCCTATATTTAAACTTTTTATAACAAGTTCAGAATCCCAATTTAAACTCTTTTATAAAGTCATTAATTCCTTATTTTCAAAAATCAGCTTTTAACTATATTTCTTAAAAATCATAATTTTTATAACTTTAAAAATTATAAAGTTTATTTATTTAAAATGGATCAATTCTAAAAATATAGTATATTTTCAAAAATCACTTTAAAAATCATTTTAAAATCCCAAAATCTGGGTCCAATGATGCTACACACCAAATAGTCAATCACGACAACAACGATATCATATATCAATATGATAATCCATCAAATATCGAAATATCTGAAATCAAATAAATACTGTTGAGGAATCCAGTTGGATCCCTCCAACCTGTTTTCCTGCATCCAAAAACATTAGCACAATACCAATTTCGCTCCAGTACGAAATTATCGCGGTATATGTTTTTAATAAATATTATCCGCTTAATAACGGCGTAATAGGGTCTCATCCGCTAAAAAATACGGGAAATCAACAACTGCAATATATACATATGCCAATATATATATATTGATATTATATATAATACCAATTTCACTGTTTATGAAATATTCGCGGTATATGTTTTTATTAAATAACATCCGCTTACTAACGGCGTATAATGTCTATTTTAACAATCAATATATATCAATCATCATTCAAACATGCATTCAAATATTTTAAATCTAACTATTTAAAATAAAATCGAAACTAATTCGATTGAGTGAGAAGTTCTCACCTTGATTTTAATTTCCGTTTTAGCGATTTATTTCGAATAAAATTAAACGTGCGTTTAATTTTACCCAAAATTCTCACTAACTCCAAACGACTCCAAACCAACTCCATCGCGTAGTGCTCGTCGATACGATTCCAACGCAAAAAATCTCGTCCGAAACGGACCTTGTACGAAAGAGTTATGATTTTTATAAGATTGTACACAAATTTTATAACTAAATTTACAACCTTTATATATATAATTTCATACCCAATCGAATCACAGCCCTCCATCTCAAACTCAACCACATCAGGCCGTCCCCCCCATCATCTTCCCCACGCAAAAACCTACAGGCCCTCACGTTCAAAACCGAACCCAATACAAGAAATTAGGGTTTAATCTTGCACCATTTTTACTTCATGAAACTTCGATCAGGGAGTTGCAAATCGAAGGCCTCAACATGCTCTAACTTCGGCCAGAGCAAGGGTGAACTCGGCCACCCTATCCACCTTGAAATGCGTGCGTAACTGGCCACAGTCGGCCCCATCTATCTCCCTCTACGTTGCACCATTTCCGATCATCTCCGTATGAAATTAAAGCTCTCGTCGTGCTCTCCAACCTTCGTGTTGAACACTTTGGCTAAATCTTTGTAGATTGAGAGAGATTGAGGGAGAAGTGAGAGACAATTCTGGCCATTGAATATTAACTGGAGGCTAGGGTTACATGTTTTTTTTTTTTTTTTAAATGAAGAGAGAGAGGTGTTGGTCTATTTATAGAAGAACGAACGACACTATTCATCCGTAAATTCCGAACTCCGATTTACGCGCCGAAACTGACGTACCTAGGGTTTATCCCGCGTTCCGGACACAATGGAACAGGTTTCGGAAGCTAATTCGGACATCTGTGTGAGTTATGGCTACAAACGCTCAATTTGAATTAAACCGATTCAAATCGATTTCTAGGCGTTTTAATTCGTACCGGACAAACGGTAAATCCAATTGACTTGAAATTTGAAACCTTACAATAATATCACATTACGGATCCGATGAAACTGGTTTCGTCGAAATCCGAGACTTTTTGAAAAATGGCTATTTTAACTCGCCAAATTTAAATTAAAAATAATTCGATGCGTTTCGAGCTGCCACGATCAAACGATAACTCCGATTGACACGAAAATTGAAATCCGGTGATAACTAACTATTACGGATCCAATGGAACTAGTTTCGTTCAATTCTGAGACTGTTCAAAAATTGACTATTTTACAGTCGATTATTAAATATTAAAATATTCAATTTTCACAAATTAACTTTTAATTCGATTTTAAAAGTTCTAAAATATTGTTCTAACTTCAATATGATAAAATAAAATTTTACAAATCATTATTTCCATAATTTAACGTATTAAATTATCGATTTAATTATTCGATAAAATCCAATAATTCAAATTAAAATTTATTTGACTTATAAATTCACTTATTAATATTTAAAATTAATTAAATATTAAAATTTTAATTACTAAAAATTCTGGGTCGTTACAATCTTCCTCACTTAAAAGAATTTCGTCCTCGAAATTAACAAGTAAGAAAAGTTACAGAATCTATTAATTTTCCAAAATTCATAGTTAAACTTCTTACAATAACTTTACTTATCTTTTCAAAAACAACTACTATTGTTTAACTTTCAATTCCAAAATCAAACTTAAAGTTTTCACAATTTTCTCAAAAATTTTCTAACGCCTTAAATTTTCGGAAAAATTCGCCATAGTCTCCTTTGCGCGGCTCGATCCGAAAAAAATGACAGTATATATATCACAAATATACATCTCATCAATTAATGAGGCATCCCGAAGGGAAAAAATGTAAAAGTACGATATTTAATCCGAGATATGTACCTTATATTTTATTAGCAAGCATATACGGCTAATATAGCGCGAAAGCGAGCTCCAAATGCGAAGCAAACGCGATCCACACCTACTAATCACTCAACAAACAACATGAGAACATGCATATAGACAATAATCTCAATATACAACATATATCTCCATAACAACTACATAATATAGCAAATGCAATATATATTCAACCATCAACCAACTACCATTCATAATCAATAATATTCATTCATATTCTCATTAATATTCAATGAAAGGGTTTTCAATTTAATCACATTTGATTCCTTAACATTGGATTTTATCAACATTCATTCTTATTCAATTTTAATTAGTTTGCATTCACTAATTAAATCCAATTCACGTTCAATTCTATTCAAATTTATTTACTTTCAATTTGAATTCAATTTACTTTAGCTTTCCATTTCATTAACTACTTAATGAATTATATATAATCAACTAACAATCATATAACAACCAATGTTTATTGATTACAACCAAATTTCCTTTGCTTATATTCTTTCAAATTTGGTTTAACACCTTTTACTTTCAATTGGATCATATTAAATTGACTTTCCATTCAATTATTCAACTTCCAATAACATTAGATTTTAATGAATTAACACTTTCATTCATTATTCCATTCCAATTTATTCACATTCAATTGATTTACATTCAATCCTTTCATTCAATTCAATTTAATTTCTAAAGTTGAATTTCATTTATATAACTCAAGTTCATATTCATTTAATCCACTTGATTATTTGCTTCGATACCAAAATCAATTCCATTCAACAACACTTAAGTTATATTCCATTTTATAAACATCACTTTTTATTTACAATTCACATTCATAAATATATTCATATAGTTTCACTTCTTATATATACAAGTTTATTTCACAATTGTAAATTATTTTAATTATAATTCAATTCTTATAATTCTTTACTTATACAATTATTCTTTTATTTAGATTATTCAAACAACTAAACAATCAACTTATATACACTTTAATAATTCCAAAAAATTATTCCTTTATATATAAAAATATAATCAAGTAAAATTATTCCATTTACCCAATTTAAAACAATATTGTGCCGAATTGTTCTATTCAAGTGTTTAGAAACCCCTTCGGCATAGTTGTCGAGACCACGCTGACGAAGGTTCATATGCCACTCAATAACCCAATCATCACAATATAAAACAATTTTTATATACGCTAACAAATACGCTCTCATAGCGATTATTACACTCAAACTCATTCTAGAGTACTACTGACTCTATCTCTAACGAGTAACACCCAACAGAACCATGGTTGTCGCTTAACCATATGCTCTGATACCAAATGTAAAGCCCCGAAAATTTTCGACTTTCGAAAATTCAACATCGACACTCACTTTATCGACTGCCGAGAAATCGAAGGCCGAAAACCCGAAATGTTATGGTTTTAAGAAAAAGAATTTAAGAAAAGAGAAGAGAAAAAGATAAGAAGGTAGAAGATAGAGAGAAAAGAGAAAACAGAAGGTAGAAAATTTTAAAATAGAAGGAAAAGAGAATAGAGAAAGATAGGGAAAAGGAAAATAGAGAAAAGAACATAGAACAGAACAGGAAACAACAGAATCACATCAGAATCTCACAATTCGCAGCGGAACAACATATAATAGGTAAATGAATAATCTTTAAACAAAGAACTATATCAGTTATTACATTACATTTCATCATATCATCAGAGTGTACAACAACAAACAATGCAGCGGAAAAAGAAATACTATACTAGTAAATACAACGCCATGCCATCCAGCTTGCCTCCAGCAACTCCTGAATTCCAGAATATCCTGATAAACCTAACTCTTGACTGCCCGTGTGGAAATTGGTGGGCACCCAGAGTTTAGGAAGGAAAACAATAAACTCCGAGTCAGTCATATGACTGGTGTGAGAACTCAAAATAGTTTATTTATCTTTAATATCAAAATAGAGGAATATTTTTAAAGTCAATTCGCAATGCTTTTAAAAATGAAACTACCATAAGGCCTCCCGCACACACACACAATGCAAACGCAGAATCGGAGGAGATTTCTCCTTATGATAGTCAAAGATGCTTGATACGCATTTAAAAGAACATTTTATATTATTATTAGTGCATAATGTAGAGAAAAATTCATTTCGAAAGTAGAATATAAATCTTAGCCAACATACGACCATTATCGTATGCCTACTATAGCTACCATCTAAACAGTGGTGACCACCATAAGTGAATGGCAGGTTCTACAACTAATACCGTACAAATTTCGTATTGGGAATTGGATTTCCAACGAATGATCAGGCCAAGAAACTTCCCATTGCCACATGAGAATGCCTCTGGATGGACATCCCCGAGAACCAAACCGGATCTCTACCAACACAAGGCCGGGTTACCCCTAACTGAGTAACAACTGACCGAATATGCCATCCCCCGGTCCTTTGGGACCTTTTAACCGAGCGCTCGTAATCAATTCACACAATCATAACAAAGTGTTTTCAACATGAGTAAGTATCTGGGCTCCATACCATGATACCACCCTTTTCCATAAGGAAATGGACACATCCTAAAGGGTGCTACCCCTCATAACCTTGCTGCTTCTTTCCTGTTTTGACCATTCACGGGGTGTGAGGTTCGACGAAGTCACGTCCACAAAAACATACTTTATACAAAAGCCATGCTTTGGGTCAACAAATGATCAACACAATGATCACAAGGATAGACGATCAAATAAACGATCCTATCACAAATAGTCAACACAATGATCATTTCAGCATCACTCAGCATATCACATTACCAAATTGGGAATATATCGCTGATAACTTCAACTATATAACCTCTGAGCTCGTACGTCTCAGAGAAGGGTGTTAAGCTAAAAGAATAAATTCTCCGCCACCAACAGAAATATATTTGAAAGAAATCGGCTTTATATCTCAACTTGTAATGTCAGACATACAATCCATACAAGTCTGTTACGGGCTCGAACAAAACCGAAGGCACTTACAAAGAAGTCCTTGCAATCCGGATATTCACAATCCTAATCGGATTCACCATCACATATGGAGAACTCAATACCGTAGCTACTCGGTGCAGAGTCAATCGACAGGTCATCCTATCGTTCTCGCAAATACCGGGTCTTCAACACCGATCTTCAATGCAATTCACAACGACGTATCACATATTCGGAATGGGTTATACGACCCCATGGTCCTTTCCCGTTTAACCCGAATAGTGAGCGATTATTCAAAAATAAGTGTGGCATTCAAATTCAAACAAATCACATCATATACCCATTCAAAGGGAAATATTGATAGTCGACTATTGAACTATCAATTGATATGCATACATCACCAGATTCCAAATAATTTTCCAAATTATTTATTTTCCAAAATATCTTTACAAGATATATAATTTTCACACTTCAAAAATAAATCAATATTTATTTTCAAACAAATTCTACTTTTCATTTATAAATTCCATAACGAATTTATATTCCAAAATATTCATGCATATACGATTTCAATCATCCATTTTCAATTTATCTTCAAAAAGATAAATTCTAATTATTCACTTCATATTGGAAAAACAATTCCATACTTATTTAATTATAAGTAATTCACTAATCTTTTTATTTTCAACCTTGGAAAATATTCCATATACTTAAATCGAATTAAGTATATATTTCATTCTTTAAGGAAATCATTCTCTTAAACATATTTATTTGGGCCAAAACGAATGTTGCGTAAAACATCGTTACGACAACCCAAAATCACTAGTATAGGGATTCGAAATTAAAATAGATATATAAATCCCAATACTATACAAAACATTTCCTTTCGGAAATCATTTACTATAACAACAGTGTTATAGTCCACCATTTCTTTTATTTCTCGAAAACGTCTATTTCAACAATAAATGTTGAAATCTATGGTTTCGAATCTCAACACATTTTAAAACATCGTTAGATCGTTTAATTCTATTTAAAACATCACATTCAAAACATTTTCTTTAACGTGTTATTCACTATTCAAAAACGTGAATAAACTACGTTAACTAACCTTATCAATTCTATGCCTTTTATTTCAAAGGATTATTCACAGTCTAAAACGTGAATATAACTCCATTTATAAGTTATAACAATTAACTTATCAAAATAAATCGTTTGCGAATTTATAAAACAACGTTCATAAATTCCATTTTTATTTATTCTATAAAAACTTCCTTTTTATAAATTCCTTTATTAACCTATTCCAGTTTATAACTCAATTATAAACTAAAAGTTCATATTATAAGTTAAACACTTATAATCTATTTGTTTGCAAAAATCGTTCCTTTGAACTTCATAATTATAAATCTTATAACCTATAAGGTTCAATTATTCACCCAAATCTATTCCTCAATTAACTTCACCAATTTATAAATCTTACTATTTATAAATTTTATTTATAACTTCACAGTTTATAATTCTATAAATTTCATTCATTTATGAAATTCATTTTCACTTCATTCAAACACTTATAAAAACTCGTTTTATAATGTCTATATTTCTATTTATAAATATCCATTTATAAATCTCTTAATATAAATCAAATTATATTATTCTTTAAAACGTCTTTAAATTCCTTTAAAAACTTCACCATTTTGATTTATAAAATAATCAAATTTTATAAATCCTATATTTAAACTTTTTATAACAAGTTCAGAATCCCAATTTAAACTCTTTTATAAAGTCATTAATTCCTTATTTTCAAAAATCAGCTTTTAACTATATTTCTTAAAAATCATAATTTTTATAACTTTAAAAATTATAACGTTTATTTATTTAAAATGGATCAATTCTAAAAATATAGTATATTTTCAAAAATCACTTTAAAAATCATTTTAAAATCCCAAAATCTGGGTCCAATGATGCTACACACCAAATAGTCAATCACGACAACAACGATATCATATATCAATATGATAATCCATCAAATATCGAAATATCTGAAATCAAATAAATACTGTTGAGGAATCCAGTTGGATCCCTCCAACCTGTTTTCCTGCATCCAAAAACATTAGCACAATACAAATTTCGCTCCAGTACGAAATTATCGCGGTATATGTTTTTAATAAATATTATCCGCTTAATAACGGCGTAATAGGGTCTCATCCGCTAAAAAATACGGGAAATCAACAACTGCAATATATACATATGCCAATATATATATTGATATTATATATAATACCAATTTCACTGTTTATGAAATATTCGCGGTATATGTTTTTATTAAATAACATCCGCTTACTAACGGCGTATAATGTCTATTTTAACAATCAATATATATCAATTATCATTCAAACATGCATTCAAATATTTCAAATCTAACTATTTAAAATAAAATCGAAACTGATTCGATTGAGTGAGAAGTTCTCACGTTGATTTTAATTTCCGTTTTAGCGATTTATTTCGAATAAAATTAAACGTGCGTTTAATTTTACCCAAAATTCTCACTAACTCCAAACGACTCCAAACCAACTCCATCGCGTAGTGCTCATCGATACGATTCCAACGCAAAAAATCTCGTCCGAAACGGACCTCGTACGAAAGAGTTATGATTTTTATAAGATTGTACACAAATTTTATAACTAAATTTACAACCTTTATATATATAATTTCATACCCAATCGAATCACAGCCCTCCATCTCAAACTCAACCACATCAGGCCGTCCCCTCCCCCCATCATCTTCCCCACGCAAAAACCTACAGGCCCTCACGTTCAAAACCGAACCCAATACAAGAAATTAGGGTTTAATCTTGCACCATTTTTACTTCATGAAACTTCGATCAGGGAGTTGCAAATCGAAGGCCTCAACATGCTCTAACTTCGGCCAGAGCAAGGGTGAACTCGGCCACCCTATCCACCTTGAAATGCGTGCGTGACTGGCCACAGTCGGCCCCATCTATCTCCCTCTACGTTGCACCATTTCCGATCATCTCCGTATGAAATTAAAGCTCTCGTCGTGCTCTCCAACCTTTGTGTTGAACACTTTGGCTAAATCTTTGTAGATTGAGAGAGATTGAGGGAGAAGTGAGAGACAATTCTGGCCATTGAATATTAATTGGCGGCTAGGGTTACATGTTTTTTTTTTTTTTTTTAAATGAAGAGAGAGAGGTGTTGGTCTATTTATAGAAGAACGAACGACACTATTCATCCGTAAATTCCGAACTCCGATTTACGCGCCGAAACTGACGTACCTAGGGTTTATCCCGCGTTCCGGACACAATGGAATAGGTTTCGGAAGCTAATTCGGACATCTGTGCGAGTTATGGCTACAAACGCTCAATTTGAATTAAACCGATTCAAATCGATTTCTAGGCGTTTTAATTCGTACCGGACAAACGGTAAATCCAATTGACTTGAAATTTGAAACCTTACAATAATATCACATTACGGATCCGATGAAACTGGTTTCGTCGAAATCCGAGACTTTTTGAAAAATGGCTATTTTAACTCGCCAAATTTAAATTAAAAATAATTCGATGCGTTTCGAGCTGCCACGATCAAACGATAACTCCGATTGACACGAAAATTGAAATCCGGTGATAACTAACTATTACGGATCCAATGGAACTGGTTTCGTTCAATTCCGAGACTGTTCAAAAATTGACTATTTTACAGTCGATTATTAAATATTAAAATATTCAATTTTCACAAATTAACTTTTAATTCGATTTTAAAAGTTCTAAAATATTGTTCTAACTTCAATATGATAAAATAAAATTTTACAAATCGTTATTTCCATAATTTAACGTATTAAATTATCGATTTAATTATTCGATAAAATCCAATAATTCAAATTAAAATTTATTTGACTTATAAATTCACTTATTAATATTTAAAATTAATTAAATATTAAAATTTTAATTACTAAAAATTCTGGGTCGTTACAAAAATGGTAAACCCATATATCAAAATAGGTGTTTAAAAATATTTTAAATGCGATGAAAAAAGTTTCACATCCAAATTCCATCGTATGAAGAAGTTATGCTAAAATTAATATTTTTCAAATTGATTTCAATTTATCGACTTCAAGGCATTTCGAACCGTACAATCAAACGACCAGTCCGATCGATACGAAATTTGAAATCTATCAATAATTCACTGTTACGGATCCGTTGAAAATTGTTTCATCGAAATCCGAGTCAGTGGCCAGAATGACTATTTTTATATTAATTAAATAAATTTAAAATAAATTAATTAAATCAAATTTTCTATTTAAATTCTGAAATTGACAATCTTTATCACTTTATAATGCTTAATCATTTAAACAAAATTTTAAACAAGTTTAGACGTCAATTTAAAGTTGATTAATCTATCACTTGCAGTGTCAAATCTTCAATTTCATTATATTCGAAATTATAAATTAAATTTCCAAAAATTCTATTAAATTAAATAAATCAATGATTATTCCGTCCATAAATTTCAAATAGATGGATTTAATATTGGATTCAAAATCTATTATTTTAATATTCTTAGATTTCATCTAAATCTCTATTAACGAAATATTTAGATGTTTAAATTCATTTATTTTCAATTTAATAAATCCAGTTATTTATAATCACTTACAATACATTGCTTTAAACCTGATTTCAGTCCTTCCATTCTCTATTAAACCTTTCTATAATCATAGTTAATGTCTATTTTACATTCATTACATTAATGCTCTTATTCCCTCCTTTATTTATTGGCTATCATATTTCCATCTACTATATTTTGGTCAATTTCACATGTTATTTGCAATTAAAGTCTCAATTAAACTTACCTATTTTGATTTCATTTCTATATTACATCACTTATTGTTTTACAAATAAACTACATTTCAATTCATCTTATTTCCTTCATATCTGGTGACTATTGCCTTAAATTCTCATTAATATACATTAAGGTTCATTAAATTCTAATTGACTCCCATCTTAATTATTACAATAATTGCTATCCTTACTTCCAATTTCAATAATTCATAAATTACCAATTTTATTTTCAATAATCCCATTTAATAGCCTTTCCATTCTATTATTCAATCAAATTACCTTATTACGGATAGTATTACATTATTGAATAAGTTATCAATTTATGGAAAGAATTATTATAGGCTTACTCTTATTACATTAACAATTACCATCTTATTCTAATTTCCAATTAATATAGAAATAAATTTCATTCACTTACAAGTAAATTCATTTATTGTAGATTTCCTTCCAATAAATTTGAATTGATTTCTATAAATTGATTTGATTTAATTGCCAAATATATATACGTTAATTAGTATTAAATGTCCTCAATAATTTATTTACTTTGTTTCCAACTTCTATTTCATCAATTACTGCCTTAAAATAAACTTACGCTTCTCTTTAATTTACATTCACCTTTCCGTTATAAATTTGGTAACCAGGTTATAACATTTTCACTGTTTCACTTATTGGAATTATATCCAAGTTATTAATAGTTAACTTACATTTTTACCGTTGCAATTTATTCTAGTTATTATTTCCAAACAATTACATACAGAACCTTGATTTTACTTCATCAATATTTATTATTATAAATCCATAAATCAATTCACTAATTGCCTTTGTTTTCTTATATTCAATTTTGTTACCAAACATTTCTATTTACACTCCATTATAACCTAAACAGTCGTTTCAATCAAATTTGAATTGCATTAAAATGGTTATTCATCAACTTCCATTTACATTACTACCTTAATTCACATACAGTTTCAGTTTATCAATATATTAATACATAGGTAAATTAAATTCTTGACTTTAATTACTTATTTTAAATTTTATCCAAGTGCAACAATTAACACTATTTCTTTATTGGGATTTCACTTAAATTTTCAACAACTAGTTTTAATAACCATTTCTACAATTCATTCTTAATATTTATTTCAATATACATTATAAATTTTTTATTCCTTTGTAACTTAATTTCGAAAATCTATTTAAATTAACCAATTTTATTTATCAAAATTTACGGGTCCTTACACTCTCCCCCACTCAAAACTTTTCGTCCCCGAAAAGGAAAAGAAGGGAAAAGAAGAATTATAATATATATTATTCAAAACATTATATTCATAGCAATAAGTTTACAGAATAGGATAATTTAAACAAATATATAGATTTATAACCAATTAACCCTTTTATACTTAAATTAACAAAGTATGGAAACGTTTTTCAAAAATTTTCTAAGTCCAAAATTTACGGAATTTTCTTGGCAGAGTCTCCTTTGTGCGGGGTGGCTCGGGAGAAAATATAATATCAAATATAACAATATACAACATATATTTTTCAAAATAATATATATCCCAACACGGGAAAAATAATATAATAACGCTATAAACCGTAATCCGAAAACGTACCTATTTGTCGGGCAATTAATGCTTAATTATGAAACCAAAAGCAGTAGCAATTGCTTCCAACTTATA
Organism: Allium cepa; assembly: GCA_030765085.1. Lineage (NCBI taxonomy): Eukaryota > Viridiplantae > Streptophyta > Magnoliopsida > Asparagales > Amaryllidaceae > Allium > Allium cepa. Next base: position 563,272,610 of record CM060943.1, read on the forward strand.
TAATCTGATAAGAGTTAGCAATTATATAGAATGAAATATTTAAATTGTTCAACCACAAACGAACAATCAATTCAACAACCAATTGCAACAAACAGCATACAACCTTCATACAGAATCAACACAATTCAATCATTCATTCAAACAAAACAAACAGTTATTTGGGTTCAAAACTTCAAATTGTACAGAATGAAAAATAACTACTAAGTGCCCCATTTACTCAACAGTCTTTGATGAAGCTAAATAGATTTATTCATTCATCCAGACACTTTTAAAGTATCCTTGCCCAAACTACCATAAACCAAACAAACAACAATCTCAACAATAGACTAAGTTTATTCTTATTAATTCCATTCATACTTTTGTTGTTTGATTTCTTTTCATTCATATAATGGTTTATCTTCTTATTTTACATTTTATTTCTTATAGTTTTCATTTATCCATATATAATGCATATTTTGTTTATTTGCATTACATTCATTTATTTATTACTTAATTTCACTTATTTACAGTATTCATCTTTCTACCCCCCTTTTTTTATTTAAAATAGCTCCAACCATTTACTTAAGTTTATTATCCTTCATTTATACTACTTAATTTCATTTATTACTAAATTCCATTTATAATACTTACCTTTCTATTTTAGTAACATTTCGATTTCACTTAAGTTTATAACTCTATATCATCAATTCTTATAATAGAAGCAATTTATTGAACACTTCCATTACATACTTTTGCTTGTATGATTTCCATTACATTTTCTTATTAAACATTCAACTTTTAAAATTTGGTAAGTTATATATATGCTTTTTAAGAATGAAATTGAAAGTTATACAAGTTTTCTCATTTCTTTTAATTTATTTAATGTTCAATAAAAATGTCCTTTGTCTTATAGGTTACATATTTCAAATTTCTTTTAATTTCATTTATAACTTAGCGTTAAATCTCTTATTTCATTTAGAGGTTTCAATTATTAGTTCGATTCCACTTTACTACACCAATGGAAACTATTAATAAATGGAACTTAGGAATTAAATACCGGATTTTATTCAGAAATCACTTAAAATAATAGATAAATGTATATTATATATCCAATTATATTCAAAACAATTTAAATTTTATATTTGTTTATCAAAACAACTCTGCAGTAAAACTACTACAGTGGCCTTCCCACTTCGAAACTCGAAAATGAATGTCGATGATGCATGCACTTATCACCGAAATTATTTTCCAGCGACAGAGAGGGGAGTACATAACTTACTTCTTTCCAAAAAATCTTCTCTAAAACAATTCATTTAAATCTTATTGAAATATCTATATCAGAAAATACTTCCAATAATATTATTATTATATTTAAAAATCATTCGAAAAAAAGTTTCAAAGCCCGGGACTTAAGTTCTAAATTTCCAATCTTCATTTATTTATTTTCAATCTTATTTTCAACTATTATTTATAAATTTCATGACCTAACAACCAATATATTGCAACAAATATAACCTTATTTATAAATTTTATTTTATATATATAGAAAATATAATAGGCAAAATTATTTCATTCACCTATATTCATAAAAAATATTGTGTCGGTCTGTCCTATTACGTGCTTAGAAACCCCTATTGATGTCATAGCATCCCATGCATCAACCAGAATATATAAATACGAAACGGAACAAATTAACACAATATTAAAATCTTTTTATAACACTAACAAATACGCTCTCTCATATATACACTCAGCAACTCCCATAGGGTATTACTACCCTATAAGTAAAGAGTCAGACCCCACAAAGCTAAGGATTATTGCTAAATCAAAGCTCTGATACCAGATGTAACGGGCCGCCTTTTCGCACGCTTTAAATCGACACACGTGCCAATTCAAATCATACGGAAGGGCGGATTGTTATGGGGTAAATAAGAAAAACGAGAAAGAAATAAAACAAAACAGTGTCTCACAGCGGAAGGATAATATATAATAATCAAATATATAGTTCATGAAGCTGTTTACAAAATATTTAATTTTATTTATACAATATATATCAGAGTTGCACATACCAATGAATAAAAATCGATGCAGCGGAATACAGTGTAGTGAAGCAATATAATATAATACTAATAATGAAATCTTCGTCTTTGTCCTCCAGAAATAAAGTCTTCGATCCTAAAATGCTCGGACCGACCCGAGCGAATTGAAAAGAAAAAACACTCGAGTCAGGACTAAAAGATCTTATGTGAGTTAAATTAACAGAAATAGATATTAGTGCAGTAACTTAAGAGATGCTCGGGATTCAAATCTCCTAAGGATCCATTAAAATATTTACTATGTAGTAATATTTCGCTATTATAATAATGTCTAATAGTAAAATAAACTTATTTTTTCCTTAGCATTAAGGGGTCACCCATATAGCCCTTAACACGTAATAGTCCCAGTAGTCCATCCAATATCATGGTCCCTCCTGATCGGGAAGCCACCAGAGGATACCACACGGGCTACGGGAGAAAACCAAACTCGTACAAGGTGCGCTAGGGTAGGTGACACGGAACAACTAGGCAATGCCAGGATAGATATACCAATTACGCCGGGTCGGTGGTAACGCTTAGCTGTAGCTACCTCCCACCTTGAGCCACACCCCCAAATAAAAAAAATCAAAAGTGGCCACCTAATCAATCCAAAAGTAAAAGTATAATGTCGAAGGGATGTGTCCGATCAAAGGTGCTGCCTCATTAACCCGTCGATCGCTCCTGTTTTAGCCACCTTATGCCAACTCACGGGAGTTAGGTCCACGTATTTACCTCAAAGGAAACGCCACGACCATCCTACTTCATTCTGGAATCTCCACCGCGTACACGGTTGTTAAAGTGGTTTTCGAAGTTGGCAGAGAGTGTGAAAACTTCCGATCCCAGTCTGTTCAACAATCAAACGTTATTATAACACCGCGGTCTTTTCAAAATGTTTATACTTTAAAACCAGAATAAAATATCCATTTCAAAACCATATAAATACGATATCATCTCTATATTACAACCCAAATCAATATGATATCATTTTTATTTCAAATATATCTTTTTCAAAAATCATAGTACTTTCAAATATATATACCTTAAACCCATAGCTCTGAAACAAAATTTTCAATACTTAAATGGTTTAATAATAAATTACTTTATAAAGTAAATTAGCTTTTTAATTTCTCAAATCAATTCCAAATACAGATTTGAATTCCCAAATAAACCATTTAAATTTCCATATATTTCAAAGTTTTAAATATTCCACCATTTCAAAACTAATTATATATATATATATATATATATATGCCAAACCACTTTACTATTATTTAGTTTTGAAATACTTACTTATTAAATCCAGTATCCTTTAAATAAAACTTTCAAATTCAATAATTGAATATTCCTCAATTTATTTAGACTAGATATATTCACTTAAATCATCTTAAACTCGAATTTAGTTATAACACCATATTTTTTTTAAATCTAAATTTCAATAAGATCTTAATTAATTAAAATCTCAAATCAATTTCAAAACTATCTTCTCAACTTTGATTTATAAAAACCAATATAAACTCTATATTAGAATATAATTTAAGTAAATACTTATCCATAATATATTTTAATAAAATCAACTTTATTGTTAAACTTACTTCATACTTTAAACAATTTTATACATAGCTTAAAACCAAGAATTTAACTATATATATAAAATAACCTTTATCAAATATCTGAAATCAATATCTCATAAAACCATATATATATTTCTTTACAAAACCATAGAAAACCATTTCAAAATATTTTATATATATACCGCGGTGTCTGTATAAAATTTTCTATTCTATGGTCAAGTGATACAGATATTTATCATTTCAATCCGTCAATTAAAAATAAAATTTTACGGTTATTTGTCATTTCAAACCGCAATCCCAAATGAAATAAAATGCATAACAACTTGCAAATTTATGATGATATAAATAAACATCCATTCATCCATCAAAAATCATACATCCATTTATCGCAATCATCATCCAATTCAAACAATACATCAATATATAACAGGTAATAAATAACAGGCATTTACTCGTAGTTTATTATGCAAAATAAATTAACTAATAATTTAACTGGCAGTTTATATGCACAATAAATTAACTAATAATTTAACTGTCAGTTTATATGCAATAATAAATTTAACTAAAAATTTAACTGGCAGTTTATATGCAATAATGAATTAAATAACAAGTTAATTAAATAAATGAAAATTAACGAAGATAATGATGAAATATATGCCAAACCGCTATAAATAAATTTAACAAACATAAAAAATCTTAGAAGTTGTGAGTGGGTTAAAACACTCACCTTTTGAATTTAAATTGAATTTAAATCTGATTTAAACCCAAAAATTGGACAGTCTCCAAATTCGACCAAACCAGCGTCAAATGTCTGGAATTTTATTACGATCCTAACAAAAAAATCGTGCGTAAAACGGAGTTCGTATGTGGGGGATATTTGAATTAAAAGATTTGAAATCAAAATTTAATTAAAACAAAATAAACAAACTCACCCAACCCAACTCTCCACGTCATCCCCCATCACACTACAGCACTTCACGCGTAAACCCTAATGTAAATCGCACATACACGAAAACATGAACGATGGTCGCCACCTCATCAACGCAATTCGCCACCGCCAGAGACACCAACCCCAAATCTGACGTCACCGTTGGCCGCCATAGCTTCAGCCGACCCAAACGCCCTCCACGCGCATGCAAATCGAGGCTGAAGCCTTCCCGCCGCCGCAAAAATCTCGTCTAAATTGAGGTGATTCCAGGTGGCAATTTCCAAAACTAACCACATGGATCTGAAGCACACGGTCCCCTCTTCGCAGCAGCACCATCGGATCGAGCCATCAACGCAGATCTACCGTTGATCGAGCAAATGGCCTATGAACAACCGAGGATTCATTTGTGATTTCAGAACAACCGGTGATTCAAATTCAAAAACGAATTACACCATTGAATTACGCTCGTCGAGAGCTTCAACATATATTTTTTCTGAATTTTTCTGAGGAGTTTGGGTTTTTGACATTGATTTTGAAATGGAATTGGATCTGAAATTTTGTTGTCTGCCATTGAGGAGGAGAGATAGCTGAATTGCGTACAGACAAATGAGAATGAGGGCAATTAGGGTTTATAACCGGGTTTATATAGGTAGGTCAGAAATTAGAATAGATGGGTAAGGTTGGATATACGTGTTAACGACAAAGTGACCCAAAAAGCCCGTTCTGACCCGGAATGAAATTGGGTAAACCCATATATCAAAATAGGTGTTTAAAAATATTTTAAGCGTGATGGAAAAAGTTTCACGTCCAAATTCCATCGCATGAAGAAGTTATGCTAAAATCAATATTTTTCAAATTGATTTCAATTTAACGATTTTAACGCGTTTCGAGTTCGTACGATCAAACGACCAGTCCGATCGATACGAAACTTGAAATCCTTCAATAATTCGCTGTTAAGGATCCGACGAAACTTGTTTCGTCGAAATCCGAGTCAGTGGCCAAAATGGCTATTTTTATATTAAATAAATAAATTTAAAATGAATTAATTAAATCAAATTCCTTATTTAAATTACAAAATTAACAATCTTTACCACTTTATAATTCTTAATCATTTATACAAAATTTTAAACAAGTTTAGATGTCAATTTAAAGTTTGATTAATCTATCAATTGAAGTGTCAAATCTTCAATTTCATTATATTCAAAACTATAAATTAAATTTCCAAAATTCTATTAAATTAAATAAATCAATGATTATTCCATCCATAAATTTCAAATAGATGGATTTAATATTGGATTCAAAATCTATTATTTCAATATTCTTAGATTTCATTTAAATCTCCATTAACGAAATATTTAGATGTTTAAATTCATTTATTATCAATTTAATAAATCCAGTTATTTATAATTACTTACAATACGTTACTTTAAACCTAATTTCAATCCTTCCATTCTCTATTAAACCTTTCTATAATCATAGTTAATATCTATTTTACATTCATTACATTAATGCTCTCATTCCCTCCTTTATTTATTGGCTATCATATTTCCATTTACTATATTTTGGTCAATTTCACACATTATTTGAAACTAAAGTCTCAATTAAACTTATCTATTTTGATTTCGTTTCTATATTACATCACTTATTGTTTTACAAATAAACTACATTTTAATTCATCCTATTTCCTTCATATCTGGTGACTATTGCCTTAAATTCTCTTTAATATACATTAAGGTTCATTAAATTCTAATTGACTCCCATCTTAATTATTACAATAATTACTATCCTTACTTCCAATTTCAATAATTCAGAAATTACCAATTTTATTTTCAATAATCCCATTTAATAGCCTTTCCATTCTATTATTCAATCGAATTACCTTATTATGGATAGTATTACATTATTGAATCAGTTATCAATTTATGGGAAGTATTATTATAGGCTTACTCTTATTACATTAACAATACCATCTTATTCCAATTTCCAATTAATGTAGAAATAAATTTCATTCACTTACAAATAAATTCATTTGTTATAGATTACCTTCCAATTAATTTAAAATTGATTTCTGTAAATTGATTTGATTTAATTGCCAAATATATATACATTAATTAGTATTAAATGTCCTCAATAATTTATTTACCTTGTTTCCAACTTCTATTTCATCAATTACTGCTTTAAAATAAACTTGCGCTTCTCTTCAATTTACATTCAACTTTCCGTCATAAATTTGATAACCAAGTTATAACATTTTCACTTTTTCACTTATTGGAATTACATCCAAGTTATTAATAGTTAACTTACATTTTTACTGTTGCAATTTATTCTAGTTATTATTTCCAAACAACTACATACAGAACCTTGGTTTTACTTCATCACTATTTATTATTATAAATTCATAAATCAATTCACTAATTGCCTTTGTTTTCTTATATTCAATTTATTACCAAATATTTCTATTTACACTCCATTATAACCTAAACGGTTGTTTCAATCAAATTTGAATTGCATTAAATTGGCTATTCATCAACTGCCACTTACATTACTACCTTAATTCACATACTATTACAGTTTATTAATATATTAATACATAGGTAAATTAAATTCGTGTCTTTAATTACTTATTTTAAATTTTATCCAAGTGCAACAATTAACGCTATTTCTTTATTGGGATTTCACTTAAATTTTCAACAATTAGGTTTAATAACCATTTCTACAATTCATTATTAATATTTATTTCAATATACATTATAAAAATTTTATTCCTTTCAACTTAATTTCGAAAATCTAATTAAATCAACCAATTTTATTTATCAAAATTTGTGGGTCGTTACATTTTAGGATGGCGAGGACATCAATTTCAGGCAGTGTGGTAGTAGATGTACTATGTCGTGAGTTCGGCTCCAGATGTAGGCTTCGACAGCAGCTAACATATTTACGATGTTTAGGTTGAAATCAAGGGTAGTTGAACTGAATTAAGGGGAAATTAAATGTGACGGGGCAATATGGGAGGCGGAGGCTAGAGAGGAAGTATGGGGAAAGGGGAAGAAAGGAAGGTAGTGTAGGGGTGGCGGTTAGGGAGGTGAAGGAGGGAAGTTGCCATTTTTTATGGGGTTAGGCGAAAGTGGATGCGGCAGAAAGGGAAAATGGAAAGGAGGAGGGAAGGGGAATGGAATAGATGATGGGGCAACGTGGGAGGTGGTTGGAAAAGACACATCCGCCCTGCTGCAGATGTTTCATTTTGGGCAAAAGAGGGGGTAAAATGGGGACTGCCAAAAAGGCTTCAATTTGACCACTTTAACCTGGGTTTTTCTTTATAGTATAAGATATATATATATATATATATATATATATATATATATATATATATATATATATCACTAGAACAAAGGAGCTGTCAACATGCCTGGCAGGTGACAACTCAAACACAGAAAAATCTAAGAAAACAAAAACATGTAACTTCTAGATAGAACTCTGGCAAGGCCAATACCCATTCCACCTGAATATCATACTCCGAAAATGCCACCGTCCGATAATGAAGTGTTATAAGTACCTAATAAAGCCACACATTCAAGCATATGAATGATATCATCAAGCAGCTCCACTAGAGAATGAATGCCTCACAGTTAAAACATAATGAACCAGATCTAAAGCACCCCCATAACAACCTACAATCATCAATCCTGCAGTATCCCGTCAACAACAATCCTGGAACCCTACAAATAACAATCCAGCACTAATGATAGCCTAAACCTGGCCTGTAGAAAATACTATACAAAGATATCATAATAATACATATATATGTATATAAATGAAATTTATATACATATGTATATGTTAATGAAATAAAAGTAATAAAACTAAAGTAAAACTACAAGACAACAAAGAAACTAAAATAATAGATAAACTAATAAAGGAGTGGAAACTCTTTTTGCGACATTTCAACTTACACTTATGTTATGAAATAGTGATCAAGAAAAATAAAAATGCTTAGAAATTAACAACATGTACTTACAAACATATAAAGCTTTAGAAAACAATAGACAATATATTAAGTTCCTTTGATCAAAAGAACATTATGATTATCAATAAAATCATCACTTAGATACGAATAAATGTTAATCGTATACTTATTAATGTTAAAAATATTATTTTTATGTTAAAATAACTCAATGTTTCATCTAACCATGTTAAGATGTTTGTTAAACTGATATTTTTAGCCAATCTATAATTTGGGCTTGAAATCCAATTAAAACAAAAAGATGTTATTGTATATACCAATCTATTAATATAACTATTATTATTATTAAAAACTCTTTGGTTTCTCACAAACCAAATGTACCAGCAAATCATAATGAATAAAGTATCTAGTAAAAATCTATATCTCTTTTTAACCATAAGTCTTAAGTTATTCCGGTACAATTCATAATCAGTAACTTTAGTTACAAGAATAAGGTTGAAAATTTTACGAGTATTATTAGGAATGTCGCAAGTATCCATACAATCAAAAAATATTTATGATTAATATCTTCATAATACAATTTACAGAAAGTACATTTATTATCAATTGGAAAATTCTTTTTTTTTAAAACATAATGATATTTAGCTTCCCATGCATGATTAACCATATATGAATCTTAGCTTTTGGTGGTGCATTTGCTTTCCAAATAAGATTAAAAGTGTTTTTAGTAAATCCCAAGAAATTAAGAAAATTATATAAAGAATTTGAAGTGAATTTCTTATTTTTATTCCATTCTCAGTTAATAATATCATTTTCGTTATCAATATTATATAAGTTCAATCTTGCACATAATAAAGTAAATTGTCCAAGAGTTGTACCTTCTAAAGTTCTATTAAAACTAGAGTTCCTAGGGGGATCATTATCCAGAGAACAAACAACTTTAGTTAAAGCATTTTTAAAGTTGCATATTTTAAAAAGTTCTTTAAATTCAACCCTAAGAGAATGACTGATAACCAACAATCATACTAAAAAGTAGTGTTATTTAATAACTATTCTCATTAATTACGAGTATATATGCACGTCCAGGCGGGCCTGCATCTTATCACATAGATAGTAATTCTATGTAATGTAATCAATGTTATACAAAGTACTTATAGACTGTGATTACCTATAACATCAGATTTCTTATGATGCACAAAAAGAAAATGCAAGTGAATAATATCACAGCTCTAAATTACTATTACATGGATTTCATATTGTGGATAATTTCATCATTTTATGGTACCGAACTTCATACCATGTGTTCCATCAAGTGATACTTTGTAATCTTTGGTTATGCTTCATGGATATAATGAAGTAATCTGTAGTCTCTAGATATGCTTCGTGGACATGATAAAGCTTTAGTCCCCAAAATTGTAAATGGAAGACAACACACTACAAACTAATTGAGATAATGTTATCATAAGGCATTGAGAACCAAAAATAAAAAATTAATAACATAGTTGGTATTTAATGCAGACTTTAACAACATCATATGCTTAATGGAGACTTCAACAACAGTATACAAACCTGTTGACATATTATATGAGTTCCGACGAACACTACATAACTTCTTAACCAAACTTGGCATTAAGTAGTGCAAATAAATATACTTTTACCTTCTTAATAAACTTCAAGTATTCAATGCTACGGGTAATTATTTGACTTGAATTTTGGCTTTAGTTATTTATTAGCTCAATTATTCTAATATTTACAATCTATTCATTATCAAGTATTTTACAAAACATGCCCAACATTCTCACGCCAAACAAAAATTTCAAGCAACAATAAATCAAAAACATAATCAAACTTAGAGGCAGCTATACAGTGGTAATAAAAAGAGACAAATACACTTGCATTGCCAACAACAATTTCTGAACTTCATCAAGCTTCTTCTCACCTACCTGCAAAGAAAGTATTCTAGTAACCTCGGAGTTCTTATTTTTCAAAGTTGCATCCATAGTACGTTCAAAAATTCACTATAAATAAATGGTTGATTTCATGGGCTATACTGAGTCGATTTCCCAGATTTAAAAAAAACTGAAATTTATATATCTTTTAACAACAAATCTAAATGCAATCGGTAAACATTAACAGTTTTGCTTACCATAAAAAAATTAGAAAAGAAAAAGTCTATCGTATGGGGTTACAGCCATTTTACTACTACATCTAGAGCAGTAAGACTACAACTGCCTATAGTTAACAGATTACATAGCTTCCTTCATGACAATTGCCAATACTGATCAAAATATCGAATCAAATAAATCTGTAGTGAAATGTTGTAAAGTACAATAGGAAGCCTGTCTAGCTCAGTTAGTGGAGTGCAAGGCTTTATCCTTATGCTCATGGGTTTGAATAACAGTTCTTTTTATTTTTTTCCTTCTTAAGCTTGAAGCCAATCATACATTTGTCAATATTTCCTTAATGATGAGCCCATGAGCTCAGGTAACTTCATTTAGTCCATCGATTTGCAAATTATTTTCGATGTGAGCTTATGCATGTATAAACTACAGTATGTCATATACTATACTATCAAGAGACAATGGGAGTGTGTTAATAATATATGTAGTCGTTCGTTTGGTTCTTAATGAATCCAAAATTTAATTATCAAAAATATTATGCTCTACTAAATTTTAACTTTCTTACATAATTTACCAAATAAAAAAAATCTGTTTGGATCCATATCTGATGGTATGATACATTCATTTAAATTGTATTGCGAAAGATGTAGTTGGATTCATATTTGATACTGGATTCTATCTATAAAATCAATATGCCCAATAGTAAGGTCAACAATAGATATGATTTCATACTTAATATTTTATGCTTTTCCATGTTCAGTACTTCTAATTGACAATATATTCGGATAGCTCAAGGAAATTCTTGAACATTGTGACTTAATACTTATAAACATATCATCTAAACATGCAAGAAATAATTAAATTTAAAAGAGTATTATTACCATTTAAAAATTATATTACTTCAATAAGAGCTGTGACAAAACAAAAGCCACTATATTAAAAGCAAAGAAAGAAACTGAATCTTTGGCTAAGGTTGGGAGGCCTTCTTTATGACTTTCTATTCCTTGAAATTCTCATCATCAACAACAACTACTAAGCCATAGTACATAAAGGATAGGATTATGTACGATATGTGATAACATTTGCTGTGGGTTATTACGACGTGGGAGTGTCCTGATTGTGTGTTAGTTGCTCTTAAAGAGTGGTATCAAGGAGTACAAATATGTCACCTAATGGGGTATATACATGAGCATTAGTGTCTTCATGGATGCTTCTACATTGATCCATCGGCTTATGTTTCATTAATTAATTTGTAAGTGGAGGATAAAACAAGAATCAAAATTAAAATATTATTATTGCCATTTAAAAATAAGACTAAAAGTAAGACATAGTACATAAAGGATGTAGCAAGGTAATTGATTTAATGAGAATGTTCTATGTGTATTGACATAGGAATATCTCATGCTACTTACGAATAATTATTTATCTTTAATTCTATAAAAATCTTGTTACTTGTAGTATTTAATAATTACAAATGCTATATTCAAAACAAAAGAAATGATCCTTGCATATCTTTTGTTCAATAAGGCAACAATATTATACAGATCGTGCCGATGATTAATTTTTTTCTATACAAATCAGTGAACCACACATATATAATTATATTATTTGAAATGTCAAGTCAAGTACCACTTTTATTATTGTATATCTATTTCCTTCTTTAAGGTAAATATTTAAGTAAATGTTATGTATTATATAGAATAGTACAACCGTATTGAACAATAGTACTATTATCGTAAAAATACAGGTCTATTACCACTTTTATTGTTGTAGTATCTATTTCACACTTTAAAAAAAATAAAGCAAATGCAATATGTATTACCTATCATAATACTATTGTATTTGATCAGTAGCATTATTATCCTAGGACTGAAGTAACATATTTCTATTTGAATAACACCATACTGATAAGTATTACATGGGAATATGTATCAAAAGCAATTAATTTAACTGAGAATGAATATGACCTAGAAATATATGGCAGACACATGATAGATGACAACTTTACATATATAGCCTTATTAATTGAGCAGCTTAATATTTTAACAACTAATTACATAATCAAACATCATGTAAGATAAAATTATCAGGCTTTGCACTTTATCCACTTATATCTTGGTAAAACATTTTGAGTACCTTATGTATGTTGGTCTATTCCATTTTCATCCCTTTAAATATGAAATTGAATGGAAGAACTTAGTTCATGGATTTTTATTTCTAAAATAAAACTAAATATGTGGTGCAACTTATAATAAATCACTTACCATATATTTAGGAGAAAAAAAGCTACCAATGTATAATGAACATGAAAAGGGTTAACAAAGATCTTACCATTACCAGTGCATCTAATTATTTATGAAACCATAGATGCAATTATATATCGCAATTTAGTTACTTTCAACAAATTGAATTGATGAAGAGTAACACAATAATTGTCAATGTTTTAATGCTAACATTAACGCTATATATAATAACATGAAAAATATATAATTAAACTAACGTGTATATTGTTTCAAAATTTGGTAGTGCATCTTAAGGTTTTGTTCATCTCCTGACATTGTTGCTCCTTATTCTAATTTGCATCCGATAATGTGAATTTTTGTACCACAATAACCATGTACTACTTGATTCATTTAACATGAAAAAGCATTTGTACGAATATGCTATGTCATGTGCAAAGTCTATGTATCATTGCAGTAAAGGAGTAAACATGTTATATCATAACTGAAGTAGATAAATTTGGATTAGTAGGTTTAAATTCACTTATATTCTTACATGATTTCGTTTTGATATATCATTATGAGTTCTAAAAATATATGAAGGTTCATGCCTTCTAACATACAAAATGTCATTAAATTTGTGTATGCATAAACCTGACATTTATAAAATTTGATTAACCAAAATGAAATGTAATATATTATAGGATATCACTTCAAATAAAAGCAGAAGGTTCTATGCTATTTATGAATATCTTAAGTGTGTAGGTATATACTTCTACCACTTATCATCAAGAACTGATTTTAGTATATATGTATTAGACAGTGCTCAGCAATGCCTAAAACAATATGCACTGCACTTATAATTTTATGTACCACTATAAAATTCATCAATAATGATCTGTTTTACAGGAGACAGGTTCATCAAATGAACTTAACAACTGATTAGTATAGTACAATGATTAAATATAAGAAAAGAGGAACAATAGTATAAATTCCAAATTGATCGATCGAATCAAGCATGAGAAACACATCACAAACAAACAATATATGTTTAGTGGACTAACCTTAATCGATCATCTATCCATCCATAAATCGCTAACGGATGACTGATGGTTGATGATTTATGATTGATGATCGTAAGTTGATGTTGGAGAAGATGTTGGATTTGGAATCCCAATGAAGTAACCCTAGTTTATGTAGTTTAGTGGACTAACCATCGATCAATCCATAATAATCATTGATTGATGATTTTTTCCAGGATAATTGATTGGTAATTGAAGTTGGGGAAAACATTGGATTTCGAAAAGCCGTGGACCGACCTGGAATCGCCTCTAACTCTTTTCGTAGTGAGGGAGACGTAAGAGTTAGGGCTTTCTAGTTTTTTGGGAAGATAGGTGGCAGGGTGAAACGGAGGACGGAACGGAGGAGGGACATTACAGGAAATTCAAAAAGAAGGGACGAATTTGTATTCATTGAACTATTATTCATAATAGTAGAGATAGTAAGAACGAAGAGCTTAAGGCAAAGTCACTGGGATTGATGCGGGGCAAAGAATAAAAAATTCATATGCTTCTCAAAGTATAAAGCCAATAAACATATTTTTTTTAACTCATAATAGTAAAAAATGTTCCACATTGCATTATAAACATGGCAATCTAGAATATATGTTAATAATTATTTGGATAGATTTTGTTTACGATTTTATTGCACATGTTTATTATACCAAAACAAAATTTAGCTTCTCTAAATTAGATAAACAAAATAAATATTGTAAAACTGATGTACTCATGATTTAGACCAAGAAGATGATTATGCAACTATTCCAACCCAACACATAATTTCTATCGGCGATTTATTATATGTTTTAAAAATTAGACAAATTCAGAGGATGGGTTAAAATAGACAACGACAAATTGTAAACTATCCTCAATTTTAATCTGGAACTGCACAATAATTAGCATATGGAAATACGAAGTAAGAAGCCAACATGAATTTTTAAGTTATGGAGACGATAAGAGTGTAGTCGCCATTTCCCAAATTCAGCTTTTTTACAGTAACACCCTTGGATATTTATTAATTAATCGTTAATATATTTTCTACTAATGCTATGATGACCCGAAATTTTTAGGCATTTGAAATTGGAATATTTAATTAATTTTAAATATTTGCAAGATAGTTTAACTTGGATTTCAAATATTAGTTTGAATTTGGCGATTGAATTTATTGAATTTAATAATTTGAATTTGGGTAAAATATTGAATTTTCATTTTTAAGCCTGTTAAAAATAATTTGAAGGCTTATAAAATTTATAATGATGATACTGAAGATAGTAGAATGGCTACAATTTAATTTAAAGGTGATTTGTTCAGTTTTAATAATATATCATTTAAATTGAATTTAAAAATAGCTTTCCGAGGCACAGTCTCGGAATTCGACGAAACCAGTTCCATTGGATCTGTAATATTGTATTATTATTGGATTGCAATTTTCGTAATGATTGGAGTTGTTGTGTGAGTGTACGATTTGTAAACGTGCTGAAATTTATATCGAAATCTAATATTAAATAACTGGGTCCAAAAAGCTATCTTCTCCATACGATCGAATTAGGGCTCGGAATCTTTTCCATCGTGTTCGGAATAGGGGTATAACATTATAAACGTCTGGCGGCATGCTCTGATAGGAGATCGGATTTTGAATTGCATTTATTGAGATGATTTAAATTCAAATATACTTGTTTAGTTTGACTAGTCAGCTTCAGTTGAAATTCTTTCACCATCAACCTTTCATCTTAGCCTCCATCCTATACCCTGCAAGCCATCCTAGCCGACCTAGGAAGCATGCTCCAGACACTTGCTCCCTTTCAGTCCGACATCGCTCTTTCTCTTCGTTTTAAATCACACCTCCTCCTTACAGTTCAGAACCAAGTCGACTGAAATAACAAACAAAGAAAAATAATTTTAATGGCCGAGCAATTTTTTTAGTCAATCCAGTTTCCCCTTTCGAAAATCACGGCTGCAATTTCACTTCGACTCGCCCTCCTTTTCTTTTCGTTTGATAATCATGAATATCGTCCTCCTTTAAATCAATCGAAAATCAAGCTGAAACAATAGCTTCCTCTTCACTAAAATGGATTCGAGCTCTATACCTTATCACCCGATAGATAATTTCTTTTTTTATAATCTTCCCCTAATGATTACTCTATCTTCCGCTGATCAGAGATCGGAAAATTCGGCCTTCATCTTCAATTAATAATCGTCTGAAGTGGGATATTCAGTTTACTTACGAATTAATCGAGAAGGGATCTGGAATAGTCACATTCGAAACAAGTGCTCGTGAGGTCCATCAGAGCGTGAGTAAAGTGAACTAATGGCTTCGTTCGGCTTCGTCTCCTTCTAGAATGAAATCGTGATCGATGGTGGGTTGCTCGAACTGGTGAAGCAATGTCGTGAAATATCGGAGGCTGCACGATGGTAGGTAGGTCTTGGGTTGAGTTTGACTTAGGTAGTGATATGGAAACGTGGCCCGTAAGGAGGAGGCGATCTGGTGGGAGTGGGGTCAAGTCATGGAGGTGCTGTGCCTCCAATGGTCGGCCGAGGGATGCGGCGCCTGTTTTAGGTAATTCGATTTTAGTTTTTAATTTAATGTTGTTTAAGTTAAATTGTTAATTATCGGTGATGATGATTTAAATTATCAGAGGATTTTTTTACAAGGTTGGAAATGTTTTGATTTTTTTACAAAAAAGAAAAAGAAGAAAAAAATATTTATTTACAGCAACTTACTGTTTAAAAAAATAAATTAATTAGCAGTAAGACATGTTTACTATTTATTCCTTTCAATGTAAAGAGTTATAGATATATATGTATATACCATAAAGGGAAAAATGTTAAACAAGGAATAATTATAGATTTTGGAAAATAGTAGGATTTGTATGAAAATTTGATATTAATCTCTATAGATTATTTTATGTGTGTATGAAGTTTCAAAAATAAAAAAATAAAAATGAATATACACACATTTTAGATTTATTGTTTTATTTAAAATAATGGATTTGGAAATATGTTTTTTCAATAAACTTATTTAATTATTTTAGAAATTGTTAAAGGGAAATTTAGTTTAAAATTAAATTATCGGTTTAGAACTAAATCACTAGTTAATTTAATAATTAATTAAATTTATTAAATGAAAATTAATAGTTCGATTATTTCGAATATTAATAAACTGTATAAATGTTTATACAAGGTCAAAATTTGAATGAAAGCAAGCCGGATTGGAAGTGGATTGCAAAAAAAAAAAATCAAAGGTGAGTTAACCTGACTCATATAGGTTTTATTTAAATTTAAATGGTTAAATTTAAATAATTGGTTGAATGATTGAATTAATTGGTTGTGCTATATTATATATAGTAGTATATATAGTATATATTGGAGTGATTGATTTCCCGCATTATATAGCGGATGAGACCCTATGCGCCGCATAATAGAGGATGCTATTTTATAAACCCATGTACCGCGATATTCCACCTCGAAGTGGAATTGGTATTATGCTAACGTCTGTGGATGCAGGGAAACAGGTTGGAGGGATCCAACTGGATTCCTCAAAATTATTTAGATTGTTTAGTATTTTGTGCTATGAATATTTGATATTCTATGATGAATATTATTGATAATTGGAATATTGAATGCTGTGGTTTGCTTGAATATATTTCGGTACACTGAGTTATCAAAATATAAAGAATTAGTTTTTTGAAAGAAAATAAAAGAGCGAATTTTTAAGTAAATAAATATAGAGAATTTGAATAAAATTTAAGAATGAACTGGAAAAGAATAAAAGTGATTTAAAATTCTAATAAATAAGTTCCAAGTATGAAAAAGGGGATGTTAAATAAACAGAGAAATAATGATTTGTAAAATTTAAGTGATATTATTTAAAGAACTAAAGAATTTACTTTAAAATTCAAGGTTTAAATTTATTCAAAAGGATAAAGAAGGAATTTGGAAAAATCTGAAATTGGTAAGTTTCAGTTAAAAGATTTTAAATCAAAATGAAGGATAATATCTGAAGTAAATGGATTTTGGAAAAAATGAGTAAGTAAGGGGATTTATTTCAAAATGGAGTAAATTGGAAATCAATTTGGAAATTGATTTAAGTGTTTGAAATTGGAAATTTAAGGGAGAATATGACTATGAAATTTATAAACTAGGTTTATAAAAGTGAAGTAATATATCTGTGGATATTTGAAAGAATAAATTCATGGTGAAAATTTATTAAGGGAATGGGTAAATTTGTTTAAAAATAAACAGTGGTTTATTTTTAAAAGATGTGGAAAAAGGTGTATTTCCCTGGATAGCCAAGTACATTTCCAAAGTAAATTTTTAAATATAAGTTAAAAGCTTTAATGTTGTTTTTAAAAAAGCATGTTTTAGAAAATTTATTAATTCTAAATGTCTAAAATCTAAAGTAACTATTTTTCAAATCTATTATTGTAGTAATTATTTAAAGATGACTTGGTATTTTGTTTTAAAGGAGAAAATCTAGTTTTATATTTTATGAAGAATATATTTTAATAAAGTATTGAAGTAGTTTTCAATTTAAATGTTAAAGTATATGTCATAATAAAGTGTTTTTAAATTATTTTTATAATCTAAAGGTTTGTACTTGGTATTTTCAGTGGTAATAAATAGTTGGGAATTTATCCCATGAGAAGAGTATGGTTTGAAAACAGTTTTCAAAAGGGCTGAAAATGGAAATATATCTTGCGAAGATATTTTGAGAATAATAAATAATTTGGAAGATTATTTATTGTTTGATGGTTGTTTGTGAATGTTAATTGATAGTTAAATAACCGACTATTAATATTGGCCAATGCGCTGATCATTTCGAAGAAACCGGGACCGGGATTTTTTTTCCTGAAAACCACTTCGATCCGGTTTGAACATTTTTGTGTGAAAACAAGAGTTTGGATTCGAAGATGGAGCAGTGAAGTGCAAGGGCTAGTCGCTACTAATCCTGAGATGATTCCAAAATGGATGTAGTAGAAGCAGTGGCGCCTTCGGTTCCGTTCGAACCCGGCACGGACTTGTATGGATGAATGCTTTCAGAACATTGTCAGGTGGGCGATGAGCATTCTAAGAGATATGTTCTAAAAGGTAACGCTTAGCCTCGAGCCTCATCAAACGGGAATGACTGCAAACCAAGGGTTATGCAGCAAGGCTAGGTGGGTAGCACCCATTAGGGTGAGGTCATCCCTGTCTAGATGTCCCTTTTTATTTCGGCTTAGTGGGCGATTGCTGATCCCAACCATGGGGTGATCTTACTCGGGATCATCCAGTAAGGGGTAGTCTCGGTCTTGTGTTACAGGGGATTGGAAGTAATCCACAGTACGGTGATCTAGGTCATGTATCGTGACAGGTAGTACCCCAATGCCTAGTCATTAGTTGGAAATCCTTTCTCCTTACGCGTCTGTATGGTTTTGATTGTGCCCAACTATTGCTGAAACATGAGAAGCAAGCATTTCAGCTAGATTCTATTTTACTTTCTATAGACACTATTATAATATCAGACGGATTTGATAAAAAATATTTTGGCTATTGTAAGGTAAAAACCCGACATGTTTATTTGTGGCGTGGTCTTACGAGATGATTTTGTTTTCAAAAGGATTTTGAAACTTTAATAATCAAACCGAGTGTGGTTTTCTTACGCTGATATTCTAGACTCGCTCAGGTGTTATTTAACTATAATGCTCGGGTCAGACCGAGTATTATAGATTACAGGAAATGATGCTTTGGAGCTGGATAGCGATACGTACTTCCATATTTGTATGAAATATTCCGCTGTGCATTCAGTTTTTGGAAGGACGAGATATTATAACCGTCCTGAGTTGTGTTGTTGTTTGTATTGAACTCTGATGCTGTACTCTGATGATGTAATGTATAAATAGATATATTTGTTGTTGTGTAAAGATCATTTATCATCTATTATATTTTATTCCGCTGCGATGGTTAGATTCTGATGTTGTTTCTATTTTCTTCTTCTACCTCTTTCTTCTTTAACCTAAATGGTTCGTATTTCCGTCCATCTTGAGTTGACTGATGGAAAATAGTGTCGACTCAAGGTTCGGGTTTGCGGGCCATTACAGTGGTATCAGAGCTGAAGGTTAAGCGAGAATCTTGGCTCTGGTGGGGATTACTCATTAAATAAAGTTCATAGTACTATGAAATGAGTTTGAGTGTATTAATAGATATGAGCACGTATTTGTTAGTGAATATAAAAATTGTTTTTATATTGTGTTGACTGATCGGTTGAGTGTTTATGGATTTTGGTCGATATGTGGGACGCCATGTCATCGATAGGGGTTTCTAAACTCTTAAATGAGATAAACCGACATAATATGGTTTTCAAATAGGGTAAATGAAATAATTATACCCCAAATTATTTTCGGATATAAAAGAAATTTTTTTGAAAATTATTGGTTGCTTGGATTTTAGCAATGATAATTATTATCATTGTTGTGGGGAAATTTGACTAGAAATTAAAAATAACCAAAGGCTAAGGAAAGAAATTTATTTATAGAATGAAATTTGAAATGTGAATTGTAAATGTGATTTATGACTTGAAATAGAATTCCAGAGAAATATTTGGAAGTAAATCGTGATGAAAGTTCCAAAGTAATGTTTTGGGTGGATTTTGAATTTGGAATTTTGGGAAATTTTTTTGAATTGGATTTGAACTCTAGAGAGTTTGGAATATTTGAAGGGATTTTAAAGCGATAAAAGCATTGAACTCTTTTCGGTCGCTGGGAAATAATTCCGATGGTGATCGCGACATCATCTATGTTCATTTTCGAGTTTCCAAGAGGGGAATTGCTACCTGGATGTTTTGGATTAATGTTTGTTTTCGAAATTGGATTTGATTTTGAAAATGGAAAGGAATAGTTTGATTTAGATATATATATTTTCAAAGTTCGATTTTGAACATTTTAGTAATGGTTTAAACTCTGGAGTTGGTTTGAAATGTTTGGATGAACTCTGGAAACTTATTAAAAATGCTTATGGAATGGTAAATAAGTTTGGAAACTTAAAAATAATAATAATAATAATAGTAATAATAAAAGTTTTGAAAATTTGTTTAGAATAGAAAATTTAACTTGGAGAAGGGTTAAAAAATTGAAGTAAATAAGAAAACGAAAATAAGTTAGAATGTAAGCCAGTTAATTTAAGTGAGTTAAAAGAAAGTTAGCAAATGGAAGGTAAATAAATTGGGGAACTTATAGAAACTTAAAATTTGAATTAAATATGGCCTTGGATATTATTTTAACGAATTGAGAATGGAATTAAAAATTTAAAAGGATTATGAGAATGGCTAATTGAATTAAATGAGTTGTGAATGAATTGAATCTGGAAATTAAAATTTGTAATGAACGAAACAAAAGAACTAATCAAATAAATTTGTAGATTGAAATGAGATATGATTGAAACAGAATCAAGATAAAGTGAAAACGAAAATTTATTTGCAAATGAAGTGAGCTTAAGTTTTGAGGTTGGAATAAATTAAAGTAATTAACTTAAGTTCAAAATAATTAGAAGCTCAACTTCGAGTAAGAATGAAAGTTCATTAAATAAAAATTTGGGTTAAATTAATTTGGAAAGTGGTTATTAATATAAGAATCGAATGTTGTCAAGCTCAATGAAATGATTTTAAAAATGTATGGTTGGTGAATAAACTAGAAATGGGATGGAATTAAATATAAAATGAGTGGAATCAATTAGATGTGGCTAAAAACTAAAATGGATATTCTATTAAGTGAATATCGTCAAATTGCATAGAACAAATTAGTCGTTCGACTAAAATGGAAGTAAATAAAAATTCTATAAATTGGTAGAGGTAAATAAAATTGATTTTTGGAATCAACTGAAATAAATATGAGTTGTCTGGATTAAAAATAAATTGAATGTAAGAAATTGAAGTGTAAACCATTAAAATTGAATGGAATGGCACATGAATTGGTTGAAAGCAATTGAATTAGTTTTCAAATCATATAAATTGCTCATGGAAAGTGTTTGGTGCATGTTGCTTATGAAATGCATATGTTTAGATATTGAAAGTAAGCGAAACGTTAATAAATTTTGTATATTTAGTACTTAAATGTTTGAATTGAGTAAGTACAGGTACCGGGAAGCCGTTTGGCTGATTTTGGACGCGCTAATTGCTAAAATAATAAGCTGCTTGCTTAAAAATGCTAAATAAAGGTACGCCTACGCAATAAAAGCAGGAAATATTAACTGTTTTTTTTTCGACCGCTTGGGTTGATGTATAGATATATTTGTATCTTTTGTCAAATTGCAAAAGCTCCTTCGTACAAAGGAGACTCTGCCAAAATTTTCCGAAAATTTTGGGAGTTAGAAAATTTTTGAAAATTTTTGGGTAAATTTTTGTTAGCGACAAAACGATTTCAAATTCGAATTGAATAAGGAATTTTGGAAATGAAAATTGAAACTAATTGTTTAGTTGGAACTAAAGGATTAGAAAAGTGAATATGGGATTTTGAAGTAAATGATAAGCGTTGATATGTGAATAGAAATCAAAATGAATGTGAATAAAGGAGAATTGATATAGCTTTGATCAATGGATATAAATACGTAGAATGTACGTATATTATTTTATTCGCATAGAGATTTGATCCAGAATCGAGCACATATATTCGAGATAGCTATATCGATCCAAGTTAGGATTTTTCACTCGATTTCGACGGCGAACCCTGGATATGGATTTTTGATTGATTCTAGAAATTCTCTAACGTAGTTATGACTATGCAAGGAGAATGACGGTTTCTGATCAAGAAACTAGAACTGAGTCCGCACTAGGAAGTCGGGTGGACGATACTAGTTCGGAAATTAAATTATGTGATCGAGTAAGCGATCGTATTCGGTATTGCGTACGAATTATATAGGTACATCATACGGGCTTAAATGGAATGAATACTGAAAATTTTGCAAAGAAGTGTATAAAATGATTTTGGAATCTGTAGTTGGATATGGATAAATAGGATATACAGGTATTTAAAGGAAAAGAAATTGATATTTTGATTTCAAAAGATAAAGGCAAATTGCTCGACAAAAGGTATGTATTTAAATTTCTGTATGAAATTTGATTGGGTTTTTGATCTAGCCACTTGGCCTTTTGTTTTCTTTTGAAATCAGGGGGCCCGTAAAGGCATTTTGTAGTTGTACCGAGCTAGCCACGCAAAGGAGACGCTGGCAATTTTTTTGCGAAATTTAAGGAGTTAGAAAAATTTTGAGAAAATTTTGATAGTTTAAATTTTGAATTTAAATTATAATTCGAATTTTTGAGTAAGTAATATTGTTTAGAACTTATGGGTGGGTTGAGGAGCTGTTAGAGTGATAGTGCGTCTTTAATAAAAAGGATTGTTTTGCAAAGTTGTTATAAGCTGTTTGGTTTTGGGAAATTAGTAAACGGGCATTGGATCATTATTCTTAACAAGTAATTTCGAAGACGAAATTCTTTTAAAGGGAGAGAAATGTGACGACCTGGAATTTTTAGGCACTTGAAATTGGAATATTTAATTAATTCTAAATATTTGCAAGATAGTTTAACTTGGATTTCAAATATCAGTTTGAATTTGGCGATTGAATTTATTGAATTTAATAATTTGAATTCGGGTAAAATATTGAATTTTCAATTTTAAGCCTGTTAAAAATAATTTGAAGGCTTATAAAATTTATAATGATTATACTAAAGATAATAGAATGGTTAAAATTTAATTCAAAGGTGATTTGTTCAGTTTAATAATATATCGTTTAAATTGAATTTTAAAAATAGCTTTCCGAGGCACAGTCTCGGAATTCGACGAAATAAATTTCATTGGATCGGTAATATTGTATTATTATTGGATTTCAATTTTCGTAATGATTGGAGTTGTTGTGTGAGCATACGATTTGTAAACGCGCTGAAATTTATATTGAAATCTAATATTAAATAACTGGGTCCAAAAAGCTATCTTCTCCATACGATCGAATTAGGGCTCGAAACCTTTTCTATTGCATTCGGAATAGGGGTATAACATTATAAACGCCTGGCGCCATGCCTCGATAGAAGTTCGGATTTTGAGTTGCATTTATTGAGAGGATTTAAATTCAAATATACTTGTTTTGTTTGACTAATCAACTTCAGTTAAAAAATTTTCACCGTCAGCCTTTCATCTCAGCCTCCATCCTATACCTGTGCAAGCCATCCTAGCCGACCTAGGAAGCGTGCTCCAGACACTTGCTCCCTTTCAGTCCGACATCGCTCTTTCTCTTCGTTTTAAATCACGTCTCCTTACAATTCAGAACCAAGTCGAACAAAATAACAAACGAAGAAAAAGAATTTTAATGGCCGAGCAATTTTTTTAGTCAATCCAGCTCCCCCTTTGAAAATCACGGCTGCAATTTCATTTCAACTCGCCCTCCTTTTCTTTTCGTTTGATAATCATGAATATCATCCTCCTCTAAATCAATCGAAAATCAAGCTGAAACAGTAGCTTCCTCTTCACTAAAATGGCTTCAAATTCTACACCTTATCACCCGATCGATAATTTCTTTTTTTTATAATCTTCACCCAGTAATTACTCTCTCTTCCGCTGATCAAAGATCGGAAAATTCGGCCTTTATCTTCACTTAATAATCGTCTGAAGTGGGATATTTAGTTTACTTTTTAATTAATCAAGAAGGGATCTGGAATAATCGCATTCGAAACAAGTGCTCGTGAGGTCCATCAGAGCGTGAGCAAAGTGAATTAATGGCTTCGTTCCGCCTCGTCTCCTTCCAGAATGGAAGCACGATCGATGGTGGGATGCTCGAACTCGTGAGGCGATGTCGCGAAGGATTGGAGGTTGCACGATGGTAGGTAGGTCTTGGGTTGAGTTTGACTTGGGTAGTGGTCTGGAAGCGTGGCCCGCAAGGAGGAGGCCGATCTGGTGGGAGTGGGGTCAAGTCTTGGAAGTGCTGTGCCTCCAATGGTTGACTGAGGGATGCAGCGCCTGTTTTAGGTAATTGATTTTAGTTTTTAATTTAATGTTGTTTGAGTTAAATTGTTAATTAATGGTGATGATGATTTAAATTATCATAGGATTTTTTTACAAGGTTGGAAATGTTTTGATTTTTTTTTAAAAGAGAAGAATTTTTTTATTTATAGCAACTTACTCTTAAAAAAACAAATTAATTAACAGTAAGATATGTTTACTATTTGTTCCTTTCAATGTAAAGAGTTATAGATATATATGTATATACCATAAAAGGAAAAATGTTAAACAAGGAATACTTATAGATTTTGGAAAATAGTAGGATTTGTATAAAGATTTGGTATTAATTGTTATCTGAAGGTTTGACCAGGCAACTAAGTATTCGGCATTTGCATACTGTTCGACATTTATGAATCGTTCGACATCCAAAACGCTCGGCACTCAGGAACGCTCGGCATTTAGGAGCGTTCGGCATTAGAGAGCGCTCGGCTTCTAGAGTCATCCGACACAACTGATTCGTTAAGCACTCAAGTTCGTTCGGCTTCTAAGTTCGTTCGACGTGCTAGAGCGTTCGACATTGAGTGCCGATCGGTATTATATATCGTTCGGCATCTATGGACGTTCGGCATGGCAGAGCCATTCTGCATTCCATACCGCTCGGCATCAAAATCTTGTTCGGCACAAATCTCGTTCGGCATTTGGGATCGCTCGACATCCATAGTCGTTCGGCATAACGCACTAGGTCGGCTTCCAGTGTCGTTCGACATAAATCTCATTCGGCATTCGAGAACAATCGGCTTCCAGTGTCGTTCGGAACAAACACTTCGTTCGGCATTCAGAGTGTTCGGCAACACTTCATTCGGCATTCAGGGTGTTCGGCATCACTTCGTTCGGCATTAAGAGTGTTCGGCATCACTTCGTTCGGCATGAGGATATCGTTCAGCATTTATGCCTTGTTCGGCATTTTGTCGTTCGGCATCTATGGGACGGCACATAGAGATCACCCTTTTTGGGCGAAGCTACTTGGCTACCTGGCCCACCAGGGAAGTCCAACCCACTTCGCCTATGAATAGAAAGGCAGGGACACAGTGAAATGGACCTTTTTTTTAGAGAAGACCGGGGAGACTCTGCCGCATTCAAGACTCACTCAAGTCTTTTCTTTTTTGCTTAGCAATTGTATTCAATATAATTGGTATACGGATTGTATCTGTAATCGATTATCGAGAAAAGCAATAAATATTAACCTCAAAGTGGACGTAGGCAATTACGCCGAACCACTATAAATATGGTGTTCGTTTTTTCTGCATTTAAATTTACGTACTGTCCTCTGTTTAACTTTACTTTCTTCATTAATCTCTCTACACAATCTCTCTTAAGGGTGTTAGTGACTAATTCTGGTGCTAACATTTTGGTGCTTTCACTGAGAAACGAATCCTCAGGACGATAGGATCTACTTTGTAGCTACTGGATTGAAAAATCCCCCGAAGGAGATCCAAATGATTCAAAAAACATTTGTTGATTCTACTCAGAGTTACAACCAACAACTCTACCATAGGGAGACCACAAACTAGATCGGCCTCTCACAACGCAGATGTCCACGAAACTGCTAGTGTGCAACAAGTTGGGTCTAGCAACTAGCAGGCAATTCAAGGCGTAGGGCCCTCAACTCAGAACTAAGCAGAGGTCGTTTCACGAATTGAGTTCAACGACTTGATAAGAGAACTCGGGGAAAGTAGAAGGCAACTTGCTGAGCAGATTCAAGCTAACACTAATCTCATGACTCAGCTTGCCCAGCAGCAGCATCAGAATGCTGGAAGTAGTCCTGCTCCTTATTCCGAATCTGATAGACCGACCTCAGCTGATGAACCTCCTAGGTGTAGATGCCATAGGGATGAAGCCACACAAGCAGGTGCCACTGATCGATCCGCCTGGGATCAGGCACGTGATGAGACAGGACGCCCGGATCACCAAGACCCAAATCAAGCGGGACATCAACCCGCACGGTCCCATAGAACGGAACCCAACCTCCCACCCTCCATACAAACTCTGGATTTGTCAGCCATGGTAAGGCAGTTAATGATAGAAAATCAAGGCCTAACCAACGAAGATTGGGGAGTGTCTAGGAGTCATACCCCCTTCACAGATACCATTCTACAAGCTGAGTACCCCAGGAAGTTTAGCATGCCAACCATCCCGACCTATGAAGGGAAGATTAATCCTAGGCGACACGTAATGAGGTATGAATGAATGATGGATTTGGTAAGGGCGAATGACGCGACTAAGTGTAGGTGCTTCTCAATCACTCTGTCCGGAATCGCCACTATGTGGTTTACTCAACTTCCTCCGTGATCTATATCCAGCTTCGACGAGTTGGCAATGAAATTTGTCGAACAATTGATGATACATGCTACTCGTCCAAAGGACATAATGTCCTTATCAAGCGTAATCCAGGCTCCGAGAGAGTCTTTGAAAGCGTACTTATAGAGGTTTCATGTTGCCGCTACTGAAGTTAGCAATCCTAATGACCATGCAATTTTGATGGCGGTAATGCGAGGTGTAGATCCAGACTCGGAGTTTGGAGATTGGTTAGCGGGAAAGCCCCCGGCTACATTGGAATGATTCTATTCCAAAGCTCATCAGTTCATACGGAGGGAGGATGCTCGATGGACGAGACGAGATAAGGTACCAGGGCCTGTTCAAGAGACTGTGAAAAGTAACATCGCCATGAAGCATCCGGCGATAGTTCGGGAAAAGTTCAAGTCAACGTCCAGAACAAGCCTGGGCAGTCCAAAGGATCCGGAGGTGGGAATCCCGAAAAGAAAAGAGAAGCAGGGAAATGGAAGCCAAGGATTCCGACCTACAATGAATACACGCCGTCGAATACTTCTCTTGAAAACATTTATCTATCTACCTGTAACACCTTTGAATACAGAAAGCCGCGCCCAAAGGAGTCCACTAAGAACAGAAACGGACAGGGAAGTACTATCACTTCCATGAGACCCATGGGCACAATACTGAGGAGTGTAGACACCTCCATGATGCCATAGAAAAGTTGATCAGACAGAAAAAATTGCAGGAATTTGCAAAAAGCCCGCAAGATGGAAGGCAAGGAACGTCAGACCCCAGACGCGGGCCGACTCCACGCCAACCAGAACAACCTGCTCGGACTGTGGGTAGATTGATCATAAACACTATTGTAAGAGGACCTCATCCCACGGACAAGTATTGGCAGGAGATGGAACGATATTCTACCTCTTTGAGGCATGCAGATTATGAATGTTGTTCGAATGTGGAAGATGGAACCCCCACAAAACAACAACGCATAATGAATGACGATATAGTGTTTAGGAGTCGAGACGCTGACAAGGTGGAGGCTCCTACTGTCGACCCGATGGTTATATCTGCAACAATCGGGCCAGCTTACGTGAAAAGAATCTTGATTGATTGTGGAAGCTCTGTCAACATCATCTTCAAGAAGGCTTATGACCAAATGAAGATGGAAACGAAAGATTTGAAACCATGCAAAGCCCGTATCCACGGCTTTAACGGTGCTGCAACCAACGCGATGGGTGTATATAGAACTACCAGTTAAACTATGGGAAGGTTAGCATAGGAGAGTGCGAGTCCTGCTGTTCATAGTAATGGATGTTGACTCTCCATACAATGTATTTTTAAGTCGTCCATCCTTGGCAGAATATAGCCATGGTGTTTGACATTAAATTTTCCAACAGTCAAAGGAGTCGGTGTTGTACATGGCGACCAGGCGACTGGTCGTGCTTGTTATGTAGCGGAACTGAGAGAAGCTCAGCAGAGAGAGAAGGGAAAGGTTGCGGACAACTCCGTCCGCATCCTAAAGACTGATGATTGACAAGTAGTGCCCGAGCCCTGGCTTGGGCAGCATTCTTGGATCCTTAGAGACATAGATCCGAGAGACGATGATGGGGAACACAGGGAAACGAATGCAGCACCGGCTAAGCTAACGATCGACATCCCAGTCAGCCGGGTTGACCCATCACAAGTTCTTAAGATTGGATCGCAACTCGACCCTTCAATGGCCGAGGATCTTACTAACTTCCTCCGGGCGAATCTGGATGTTTTCGCTTGGACGCACTCTGATATGTGCGAGATTTCTCCCACAATCGCGAGTCATATGTTCAACATAGACCCGAAACATGTTCCTGTAAAACAGAAAAGGAGAGGTATGGACCCGGAGAGGTCCGCGGCTCTCAAAGAGGAGGTGGACAAACTCAAAGCCAATGGGTTCATCCACGACGTCCTCTACCCTGAATGGGTATCTAACCCAATGCTAGTGAAGAAAGCAAATGGGAAGTGGAGAACTTGTGTTGATTACTCTGATCCGAATAAAGCATGCCCGAAGGATTGTTTCCCTTTACCTAGAATCAACCAGCTCATCGACTCTACCGCCGGACACGAATTACTGTCATTTATGGATGCGTACTCAGGATGCAATCAGATCCCGTTGCACATTCCAGACCAAGAGCACACCAGTTTTGTCACAAATATGGGGCTATATTGCTATGTAGTAACGCCCTTTGGATTGAAAAACGCACGGGCAACGTATCAACGCCTGGTGAATCGAATGTTTAAGGACCAGATTGGTAGAACGATGGAAGTCTATGTGGATGACATGCTTGTGAAGTCACGGCAGTCAAACGACCACATCCGAGACTTAGCAGGAATGTTTGATATACTCAGGCATTACGGAATGAAGATCAATCCTTTGAAGTGTTCATTTGGCATAGCGTCTAGAAAATTTCTGGATTTCATTTGTGAATGCGTGGAAAATCGAAGCTAAACCGGAGAAAATTCAAGCTACCCAAGATATACAAGTGCCCAAAACCATAAAATAGGTGCAAGCTTGAATGGAAAAGTGGCTACGCTGAGTCGATTCATATCCAGAGCTATAGACAAGTGTATTCCTTTCTTCGACGTGATAAAGAAAGGAAAGAGGAATTTTGAGTGGACATCCGACTGTGAGGACGCGTTCCGAACTCTGGTAAGACATTTGGAGAGCCCCCCATGCTATCAAAACCAATAGACCATGAAATGTTGTATGTGTACTTGGCAGTGTCCCAACATGCTATCAGTACGGCTTTGGTTCGTGAAGAGGACCGAGTTCAAAAAACAGTTTACTATGTTAGTAAACGTCTGACGGGGGCAGAAAGAAACTATCCCAAGATCGAGAAATTAGCCTATTGCTTGGTGATTGCATCACGCAAGCTTCACGCATACTTCCAAGCACACTCGATCAGTGTTTACACCAACCAACCCCTGCGACAGGTACTCCAACGAACGGAAACTTCAGGAAGGATGTTAAAATGGAATATCGAGTTGAGTCAATTCGATATTGCCTACTTGCGGCGAAGGGCTAAACAAGGGCAAGAGCTAGCGGATTTTATCGCTGAATTCACCATGGTAGACGAACCAAACAGCCGCAATGTCATACCTCCCGTCTGATGGAAGATATACACCGATGGGGCATCTAACGACCGTTGTTCAGGGGTTGGCATAGTTCTTGTAACTCCAGAAAACCAATCGGTTTGCTATGCTTTGAAGCTCGAATTCACAGCAACGTATAATGAAGCCGAGTATGAAGCATAGATCATCCGCTTAAGGCTCGTCAAAGAACTAGGAATAAGATCGTTTGAAATTTTTTGCAACTGGTGGTGTATCAAGTGCGTGGAGACTACCAAGCAAGGGGCAGAGACTTGCCCCGTATTTGGCCCAAGTTCGAGAGCTGCTAGCGAATCTCGAGTATTATGATATTTCACATATTCCGCGTGAACAAAACAGAGCAGCTGATTCATAGATAAAATTTGCAAGCACTGACGATGCGCAACAGATAGGATTGATTCCCGTTGAATCCTTACATGTTCCGAGCATAAATATAATGGAGGTAGATTTCGTGTTAGAAACAGAAATCGAGAAGGAGTCATGGACGACCCCATTCAAGCAGTACTTGTTACACGGGGCCGTGCCCAAAAGAAGGAGCGAAAGACGACAATTCATTCGTAAGGCTTCTCGTTATGTAATACAGGATGGAATAATGTATCGGAGGGGATTCTCGACCCCATTGCTCCGGTGCATTGCCCATGGTGAGATAAAACGAGTCCTGATGGAAGTCCATGAAGGTGAATGTGGCGACCATACCAGGGAGCAGACGTTAGAAAAGAAAATCCTCCGCTATGGATACTATTGGCCAACTGTAAATCGGGGTGCCGTAGAGTACGTAAGAAGATGTGTCGAATGCCAGAAGTATGCAAAAATACTAAGAGCTCCGCCGACGAAAATCACACAAATGGTTAGTCCTTGGCCATTTGCAATGTGGGGAATCGACATAGTCGGTTCCTTACCCCTATCCAAAGGTGGTGCAAAATACGCGATTGTTGCGGTCGATTACTTTACCAAGTGGGCAGAAGCAATGCCTTTGGCCACTATCACCACCAAGAAAGTCATTAATTTCGTTGTACGAAATACCATATCCGCTTTGGCTTGCCACGAACCATCGTTACAGACAATGAAACTTAGTTTGAAAGCAAAGAGTTCAGGGAATTTTGCCAAAAATATGGTATTGAGAAAAAGTTTGCAGCAGTTGCTCATCTGAAATCTAATGGACAAGTGGAGGCCATAAACAAGATAATCAAATCCATATTGAAGAAACGTTTGGAAAATGCTAGAGGCAAGTGGGCGGATGAGCTTCCGATAGCACTTTGGGGTTAC
Organism: Allium cepa; assembly: GCA_030765085.1. Taxonomy (NCBI): domain Eukaryota; kingdom Viridiplantae; phylum Streptophyta; class Magnoliopsida; order Asparagales; family Amaryllidaceae; genus Allium; species Allium cepa. The sequence goes on from CM060943.1 coordinate 563,304,220, forward strand.
AGAACCACCTACAAGTCCGCGACTGGCCACACTCCATTCACATTAGCATATGGCATGGAAGCTGTCATACCCGTGGTACTTGAAGTCCCATCACATCGGGTAACTTATTATGACCCTGAGTCAAATCAAGATCTCTTGCTGGAATCGTTGGACTTCATTGATGAAAACACGAAGAAGCTAATTTAAGAACGGCCGCATACAGGCACCGAGTTGCTCGATACTATAATGAAAATGTCCGACCGAGAATCTTTGGCGTGGGTGATCTCGTTTTGAAACGAGTTTTCCCAGTTCCATCACACATGAACCCCGCATGGGAAGGTCCATATGTCATTGAACGGAAGCTTAGAGAAGGAACTTTCAAGCTAACGACCGTCGATGGTGCGACACTCCCCCGAGCATGGAATGGTGAACATTTGCGGCATTATTACACTTAGTTCATTTCTATATTTTAGTTGCATTTATTTGCAGCAAGTTTTTATTCCTAGTTTACAGCATGTAAAAAGACAATTTAGCTTATTTGCATTAATAAAGGCTTGAAGCCATTTCCTTTTCCCATGAATTGTCGATGTTCCTGTGTATGATAATGCTGTAACAAATGACTACGAGATACATTACTCTGTCTGACGTACGGCTACTCAAAATCTCCAAGTCCCTAAAGCGCGGACTGGAGTACTCTAAGTCCCCATAGTGCGGACTCGAGTATAAACGAATCAAAACCTCTAAGTCCTCGGAACACGGACTGGAGTACTCTAAGTCCCCAAAGTGCGGACTCGAGTATGAATAACTCAAAATCTCCAAGTCCCCGAAGCACGGACTGGAGTACTCTAAGTCCCCAGAGTGTGGATTCGAGTATATACGACTCAAAATCTCCAAGTCCCCAAAGTGCGGACTGGAGTACTCTATGTGCCCAGAGTGCGGACTCGAGTATAAACGATTCGAAATCTCCAAGTCCTCGGAGTGCGGGCTGGAGTACTCTAAGTCCTCAGAGTACGGGTTCGAGTATAAACAACTCAAAATCTCCAAGTCCCCGGAGCGCGGACTGGAGTACTCTAAGTCCCCAGAGTGCGGACTCGAGTATAAACGACTCAAAATCTCCATGTCCCCGGAGCGCGGACTGGAGTACTCTAAGTCCATAGAGTGTGGACTCCAGTATAAACAACTCAAAATCTCCATGTCCTCGGAGTGTGGACTGGAGTACTCTAAGTCCCCAGAGTGCGGACTCGAGTATAAACGATTCGAAATCTCCAAGTCCTCGGAGTGCGGACTGGATTACTCTAAGTCCCCAGAGTGCGGACTCGAGTATAAACGATTCGAAATCTCCAAGTCCCCGGAGTGCGGACTGGAGTGCTCTAAGTCCCCGGAGTGCGGACTCGAGTATAAATGATTCGAATTCTCTAAGTCCCCGGAGTGCGGATTGGAGTACTCTAAGTCCCCATAGTGTGGACTCGAGTATAAACGACTCAAAATCTCCAAGTCCCTGGAGCGCGGACTGGAGTACTCTAAGTCTCCAGAGTGCGGACTCGAGTATAAAAGACTAAGAATCTCCAAGTCCCCAGAGTGCGGACTGGAGTACTCTGAGTCTCCAGAGTGCGGACCAGAGTATAAATGATTTAAATGTCCAAGTCCCTAGAGGGCAGACTGGATATAAATGACTTGAAGTCATCGAGCCCTTGGCGTACGGATTGGAAAAAATTCGAAGTCCCCAGAACGTGGGATAAAATAATGTGCAAATACCAAGAAAGTTGTCAACTTGTTTAAAGATGAATCAAGAAGTTCACGTAACTCGCAGTAGCTCGGGTTTTGACCACAATTATACAAAAAACCAAACAACAACAGTCCTCTGAGAAAGAAAAGAACTAAGTTTTATTCATCACAAATAATTTTATTTACATGAACTACGAAAACAAAAATAATTACATAATCTAAACTAGCTCTTGTTGAACGAGAGCGAAGACTACTTCTTCGACTTCTTCGACTTTTTGCCAGATGACTCCTCCCCGATACGTTTACCCTTGATAGCTTTCTTTGACAGAGGAGTGACAGCCGAAGAAGTACGAGGAACATCCATGGGTTTGGACCCGCCTGGGAGGATGACCTTCAACGGTTTGTTCAAAGGATCATCCAACAGTCCACAACTTGAGGTTCGACCTTGATCTTGATCGTCTTTTCCTTCTCTTTCTCAAGCTGCTCCTTCATGCTAAGTTCGGATGTGTGCTCAGTGACGCCTGTAATTTCAACTTCATAACTCCCATCGATGGGAGAGGAAGTCTCAGATTTGTCCTCATCAAGCGCTCCGATCACCTGAGCATCTGGACCGGGAGCCTCTCCTGCATGAGTGGCTTCACTCGTTTTTTCCCATGGTGTTTGACATCAAAATTTGTTTTAAAGGAGAAAATCTAGTTCTATATTTTATAAAGAATATATTTTAATAAAGTATTAAAGTAGTTTTCAATTTAAATTTGAAGTATATGTTATAATAAAGTGCTTTTAAATTATTTTTATAATCTAAAGCTTTGTACTTGGTATTTTCAGTGGAAATAAATAGTTGGGAATTTACCCCATGAGAAGAGTATGGTTTGAAAACTATTTTCAAAATGGTTGAAAATGGAAATATATCTTGCGAAGATATTTTGAGAATAATAAATAATGTGGGAGATTATTTATTGTTTGATGGTTGTTTGTGAATGTTAATTGATAGTTAAATAACCGACTATCAATATTGGCCAACGCGCTGATCGTTTCGAAGAGACCAGGATCATGATTTATTTCCTGAAAACCACTTCGATCCGGTTTGAATGTTTTCGTGTGAAAAAAAGAGTTTAGATTCGAAGATGGAGCAGTGAAGTGCAAGGGCTAGTCGCTACTAATCCTGAGGTGATTCCAAAATGCATGTAGTAGGAGTAGTCCATTCGGTTCCGTTCGAACCCGGGACGGACTTGTATGGATTAATGCTTTCAAAACATCGTCGGGTGGACGATGTGCATTCTAAAGGTTATGTTCTAAAGGGTAACGCTTAGCCTCAAGCCTCGTCAATCGGGAATGACTGAAAATCAGGGGTTATGCAACAAGGCTAGGTGGGTAGCACCCATTAGGGTGAGGTCATCCCTATCTATATGTCCCTTTTTATTTCGGCTTAGTGGGCGGTTGTTGATCCCAACCGCAAGATGATCTTACTCGGGATTATCCGGTAAGGGGTAGTCTTGGTCTTGTGTTGTAGGGGATTGGGAGTAATCATCGGTACGGTGATCTAGGCCACATACTGTGACAGGTGTTACCCCAGTGCCTAGTCATTAGTTGGAAATTTATTCTCCCTACACGCCTGTACGGTTTTGATTATGCCCAGCTATTGCTGAAACGTGAGATGCTAGCATTTCAGCTAGATTCTATTTTACTTTCTATAGACACTATTATAATATCATACGGATTTGATAAAAAATGTTTTGGTTATCGTAAGGTAAAAACCTGATATGTTTATTTGTGGCGTGGTCTTACGAGATGCTTTTATTTTCAAAAGGATTTTAAAACTTTAATAATCAAATCGAGTGTGGTTTTATCACGCCGGTATTCCAGACTGACTCGGGTGTTATATGACTATAATGCTCGGGTCAGATCGAGTATTATAGATTACAGGAAATGATGCTTTGGTGCTGGATGGCAATACGTGCTTCCGTATTTGTATGAAATATTCCGTTGTGTATTCAGTTTTTGGAAGGACGAGATATTATAACTATCCTGAGTTGTGTTGTTGTTTGTATTGAACTCTGATGCTGTACTCTGATGATGTAATGTATAAACAGATGTATTTGTTGTTGTGTAAAGATCATTTATTATCTATTATAATTTATTCTGCAGCGATGGTTAGATTCTGATGTTGTTTCTATTTTCTTCTTCTACCTCTTTCTTCTTTAACCCAAATGGTTCGTATTTCCATTCATCTTGAGTTGATTGATGGAAAATAGTATTGACTCAAGGGGTTCGGGTTTGCGGGTCATTACAAATGCCCTTTTGTAAATTCATATTTTCCTACACGTTCATTCGCAGGGATATTGTGCTAATTTCAACTTTGATGGATAAGATCAAATGCTGTGTAAAAAACATGGGCTGAGGACCAAAAAAAATAAAGCTGAAGAAAGCGAAAGCACGCTAGGTAGGGGACGGAACAGAGGAGGGGCATTATAGGAAATTCAAAAGGACATGGATGTATTTGTTTTCATTGAACTATTATTATTAACAGTAGAGATTTAATAATTACTAATTATTACTTATCACTTCTTACTTTTTTTTGGCATAGCACTTATCATTTCTTAATTATAATTGAATATTAATGATTAAATGTTAATTATTATGTATATATTATTGTTTATTAATCAATAATAGTATTTATTAAAATTTAATTACTAAATAATAAAAGTAGATTTTATATATTTTATTTTAATTAGAAAAGTTAATTATTGATTATTAAATAATCAATATTAATTATTATTTAATATTGTTTATTTAAATTTTTTAATGCCATCGAATATTTTGGAATTTTAAATATTTATAAATTTTAAGTTTTTGAAAAATTATTTTAGAATTTTTTAAAGTTTCAAAATTTTATATTTAAAATTTATAAATATTTTTAAATTCAATATTATAAATTTTTAAATTTAAATTGTTTGTAATATTAAATATGACTATTAATTATACTTAATAACTATTAAATACTAAATAATAAGTATTATGTTTTAATTATTAAAGATTATTTATAAATCATTAACTATTAAGAATTAATTACTAAATAGTAAATATTAAACACTAGCTGTAATTATTAATTGTTACTTCTTAATTATCTTATAATAATTTTTAGTTATTAATTACTAATAATTAAATAATAAAAACTAATTATTAATTATTACATATTAATCATTAAAAGTAAGTATACAATATTTATTATTAACAATTTATAATAATTATTAAGTAGTAATTAATCATTATTAAAAATTAATTATTAAATATCAAATATTACTTCTTAATTATTAACTATCAATTATAAATATATCTATTAATTAGAACTTTTCAAAGAAAAAAAACCATTGCTAAAAAATTATAAGTAGGACTAAATCTACATTTTTTCATAGTGAAAGTTTCCTTAAAAAGTGTTATACGATTATTTACAATCTACGAATAAAACTTCTATATGAGGTTGTTATAGATTAATAGTCACAATATTTTTCAAGTAAAACTTCTAAAACATGTTGTCACACAACATCCAAAAAAGTCTTTGAATAATATTAATTACAACTTATATAGAAAAAGTGTGACGACCGCCCATGACTCCCGCACCAAAACAAGGAAATAGTGCGCTGAAAGCGTGCCAGGCAGCCATGGACGATAGTCAAGGGTAGAATAAACATCGCAGACTCTATCGTAAAACTCACAGCGCATGGATAAAATACAATAGAGAAATATAATATAGTGAAGCTCCCAAAGAACAGAATATCATCATCTAATCATAATAGCTTTATACATGGTCTGAATCGTGAATACAAGAAGCCTCACTACATAGCACTCAGAGTAATCAACAATCAGCGGAATATCCAGTACATAGAATATGAAAATAATATGTAAAGCCTCCTGCTCGTCTTCGTCATCATCAGCGTGAGCCACTAAGATCATCACCTGCCACCTGTCACCTAGTCTGCCCATCCCAAACATGGATGAACAGCCCAAGGTAATAAGAGGAGACATAAAACCTTGAGTCAGACAACAGTCTTAGTGAGCAGTGAATCAACTATCAAACATACCAAGGGAACATAAAGGATAAAAGGAATAGGAACCCAAATCATCCCACTCCACCTCTTTCTACAGTGATAGCCCCCAGACACACACTAAGGAGAAGCAAGCATAGCAAAGCAGATAATTAAAGTAAAGCAATAATCACTCGAGTCAAGGTCGATGTTTCCCAAATACAAACCCCCAAGGCCTAAACCAAGATCAGATAAGCACCCAGAAAACACCGCTCTTGAGACCAAATGATGATACAACCAAACATCCATGACTCTGGCTATCACTGTTATCATTGCCTTGATTTTTATCGTTAATTGAATGACCAACTCATCTTTCAACCATCCGTAAAGGGCTAATGGCAACCCCGGTTCTAGACATAACTCCGCACGTCACCGTGACCTGTGCCTAGGTATAACGGATCTACCTAGAGTACTAGCACGTCATCATGACCCGCGCCTGGGGATAACGGATCTACCCAACGTACTCATGCTTTGAGCTTGCTAGAACCTTCAATAATGATAAGATCTCAGCCTTCTAGTCATCCTCCTCGACGACTATTCCCATTATAGCTCAAGCACCTCTCGAGCCCACCATTATCCACCAACTCGAACCGCATCATCGAGTAATCAACATGCTTGGGATGATCCCGTCTGGATTAAACCAAGGCTTCCACATCATGCTTTGCTCCAACGCATCTTAGCAAAGTCCATCTCATCATCATACTTCGCCTCAACATATCATAGCAAAGTCCATTTCGTCATCATACTTCGCTTCCTCTAACTATAGCAAAGTCCTCGAACCCATCCATATGAGCTTCATCATCCGCTTCATATGCCACAGCAGCTTTCACCATTCAAGAGCCTTTCCACTTAGCTTTTGAATCATCTTCGACCATCTTGTTCCAAATCAACTACTAGCTAACTTGAAGCAATCAAATCAATCATACATTCAAACAATCAATCATTCAAACAAGATCTAATAAGCAATATTAACTATAATGGCAATTTCGTAAATAAATGAGTGAAAGTCTATCATACATGAATTATGGATTTCTAGCATAGATCTATCAAATATAAAACATGGGTTTTGTTCCTATAACTCGACAAATGAACTTGCATAGGTAAACATCTTCATAAACAATGGATCTACATGCAGACTTAAGAGAAATGCGAGAAATCACTATCTTTAACACATAAACTAACCACCACTCCAATATACTCCTTTGGATCCGTGTGAGAGATAATCACCACTCACCGAATCACCCAAACACTTCAAAAACTAATCACTTCAGATCTGGACAGCAAGGATTCAAGCTCGATTTGTTGAAATCTCGCTTGAAATGGTGAAATCTAGCTTCGTCGGAAGAAGATCTTCAACTTTGGCTCTTCGATCTTCGATCTTGATCTTCGATCTTGGATGGATGTTAGCACTTGATCGAAGCGGAGAAATGAAGTGAAGAAATGTTGTAGTAGAGCTCTAAAAATGGCAGCACTTCGTCGCTTCAAAATTCGGTGCCAAAAAGTGGGCCAAACCCCTCTATTTATAGGCTGAAATCACCCTTAGGTCGCCCAGACTTAGGTCGATGCCGACCTAAAAAAACCCCGACCTAACATAGGTCGCTGCCGACCTATACACTCCAACGACCTAACGGCCTAACGAACCCAGAAACATACGAGCTAACAAACACGGCCGATCTATCTCTATGCCGACCTAACGAAATGCCGAGTCAACGACCTAACTCCCCAGGCCTTCACGCGACCTAACAACATACGACCTAAAACCATGCCGCCTTCAACGACCTACGACCTATCTGCTTCACAACCTAACACTCCTGTGGCCTAGCGACCTATTAACATTGTGACTTAACGACCTAACCTGGTCACGACCTAACTAGGTTAAGTACTCACGCGACCTATCACTTACACGATCTATCATCCATGCGACCTATCTAACATTACTAGCCTCCTTAGGTCGCTAACTATCACTAGGTCGCTCATCTCTATAGGTCGCTCCACTTGTCCTAAACACATCCCTTAGGTTGCTCACGACCTAAACGCTCATGCGACCTAACTTTTCTTGCGACCTAAGACCCTGCCGACCTAAACTCAAATCGACCCAACACCCTTAGGTCGCTTACGACCTATCCTAACACGAAAATCACTAGGTCGCTCATTGCTACCATCATCCTAGCTGCTAGGTCGTCCACGACCTAACTTCCTTAGGTCGTTAGAACCTCTTAGCCACTAACTCTTAGGTCGTCTCTTCCTATAGGTCGCATACTAACCTTAACTCGGTCAATTCCTTAGGTCGCTCCTCCGACCCAAACCACAACACGAGCTAACACAGGTTGACTCAAACAACACTAACGACCTAATGTCAACTATCTTACGATTTATCGACACGTAAAATACGGGTCGTTACATTCTCTCCCCCTTAGGAATTTCGCCCCCGAAATTCCAAACAAACAAGAGCAACCAAAACTATTCCGCATGCCCACCATCCATAGCCACCAACAAACCATGCATCCAATTACTAGCCTAGCATGCAGAATTCTAAGACTAGAACAAGCTACAAATTCATGAGATGTCATGACACCTTAGGGCCCTACCTCAAAGAGTTCAGGATGAGCTGCCTTCATCCTCTCTTCCTCCTCCCACGTACAGTCGTTAACATCATTACTCTATTGTATCTTGAGCAACGTAATCGTCTTCCTCCTAAGCTGTTTCGTATCGGTTTCAACAATACGAAGCGGCTTACGAGGTCTTCTAACAACTGGATCAACCTCCAAATCTTCACAGCTATCAGCAGAAACCACTATGCTCGAGTCGTGCACATACTTCCGTAGATACGATACATGAAAAACATTGTGCACACCCGCCATCTTTTCTGGTAACTCCAATCTATAAGCGAGCTTTCCAATTCGCTCGATAATCGGGAATGGTCCAACAAATCTCGGAGTCAACTTTCCTTTCTTCCCGAATCGAATAACATCCTTCAGTGGAGAAATCTTCACAAAAACCATATCCCCTACGTCGAACTCCAAATCCTTTCGACGTTTATCTACATAACTTTTCTGCCGATCCTGGGTTGCCTTCATTCGTTGCCGAATGATCTCTATGAAATCCGTAGTCTGACGAATCATCTCTGGCCCAAGCATCAGTTTTTCTCCAGCTTCCAACCAACATGTCGGAGAGTTACACGGTCTTCCATACAAGGCTTCATATGGTGCCATACTAATACTTGACTGGTAGCTGTTGTTATACGCAAACTCCACTAAATGAAGATGATCTTCCCATGATCCTCCGAAATCCAAGACACATGCTCTCAAGAGATCTTCCAAAACTCGGTTGACTCTCTCAGTCTGACCATCTGTTTGGGGATGATAAGCTGTACTCAAACACAACTCGGTTCCCAATACTTCCTGGAAGCTCTTCCAAAAACCACTAGTGAACAATGGGTCTCGATCGCTCACTATACTCTTCGGAATACCATGGAATCGAACTATCCACTTTACATACAACTCAGCCAACTTCGATGCCGTCCTAGTTGATCGAACAGGAATGAATCTTGCACTTTTGGTCAAACGATCTACAATGACCCAAATCCCTTCATTTCCCGCTCTCGTCCTAGGTAGACCATCGATAAAATCCATCGATATCTGCTCCCACTTCCATGTAGGAACTTCCAATGGCTGAAGCAATCCACTTGGCTTCTTCTGTTCAGCTTTAACCAACTGGCAATTCATGCACTTGGAAATAAAATTTCCAACATCCTTCTTCATACCTTCCCAGTAATAGGTTCTCTTCATGTCCCGATACATCTTATTTCCTCCTGGATGAATTGTCAACTTCGAGTGATGACTTTCCTTTAAAACTTCATCTCTCAACTCATCGATATCGGGAACAACCAGTCGTCCTTGCTTACGAAGCCAACCCTCTTGATCGACTTCGAATCTTTTATCCTTCTCTGGGTCCAATCCAGATTCCAAATCACGGATAATCTTGAAAAGCTTATCGTCTCGTTTTTGGCTCTCGCCAATTCTTTCCACAAGAGTAGGCCTTATCGATAAGTTTGCCAACATTTCAGGTTCCAATTCACATCTGGGCCTGAAGTCAAATCTAGCTAAAAACTCGAGACTCTTCCATTCCGAAAACATGGCTCCCAATCCTGCATGTCTTCGACTTAACGCATCAGCTACTGCGTTACCTTTTCCCGGAGTATAGGCTATACCAAAATCATATGATGCTAAAAACTCTAGCCATCGTTGCTGCCGAAGATTCAAATCCTTTTGGGAGAAAAGATACTTCAACGACTTGTGATCCGTAAACAACTCGAATCGAACCCCCAATAGATAATGTCTCCACATCTTCAGAGAAAACACAATTGCCGCTAACTCCAAATCATGAGTCGGGTAATTCCTTTCATGCGGCTTCAGTTGTCGACTTGCATACGCAACAACTCTATCCTTCTACATCAGCACTGCTCCAAGTCCAGTACCACATGCATCGGTGTAAACCACCATCTCATCATTCCCACTTGGAATAGTCAAAACAGGAGCACTCGTCAGTCGCTCTTTCAGGATTCCAAAAGCTTGCTCACACTTAGCATCCCACCTGAACACTTGGTTCTTCTTCGTCAATCCTGTTAATGGTGCAGCTATCTTGGAAAAGTCTTTGATAAACCGACGATAATATCCTGCTAATCCAAGAAAACTTCTCACATCAGATGCATTCTTAGGTCTAACCCAATCCTGGATTGCTGCCACCTTAGCGGGATCAACCGCGATTCCATTTCCAGAGATAACATGGCCTAAGAACCTCACTTCACTCTTCCAGAAGTGACACTTCGAAAACATAGCCTTCAGCTGATGTTTCCGCAAGATTTCCAAAACAATCCTCAAGTGCGTCTTGTGCTCTTCCTCAGTTCTGGAATAAATCAGAATATCATCCACGAACACAAGTACGAACTTGTTCAACTGATCTCTGAACACTCTATTCATAAGATCCACAAAATACGCTGGTGCATTCGTCAATCCAAACGGCATTACCAGCCACTCATAAAAACCGGATGGTGTCCTGAAAGCAGTCTTCGGCACACTATCCTTCGCCACTCTTAACTGGTGAAATCCCGTTGCCAAATCCATCTGAGTAAACACCTTCGCCTCGTGAAGCTGATCAAACAAGTCATCTATTCTCGGCAATGGATACTTGTTCTTCTTAGTCACCTTATTCAGCTCACGATAATCAACACACAACCTCAACGATCCATCCGCTTTGGTTGCGAACACAACTAGTGCACCCCATTCGGACACACTACGCCGAATGAATCCTTTCCATAAAAGGTCATCAACCTGCACCCTCAACTCTTGCTGTTCTCTAGGCGCCATCCGCCTAAGAGGCATCGCAACAGGTCTGGCTCCCTCAACTAGATCGATACGAAACTCGATCTCCCTATGCGGCGGTAACCCTTTGACCTCGTCAAAGACATCCTCGAATCCATTCACGATTGGCATCGATGACAATCCATCCCGTGGAACAACCAGCGAATACATGAAGCTCATGAAGACGCCTTCTTCATGCTTACATCGTATCACAACCTTTCGCCCCTCCACATTCTCGACTGTCACCTCCAATCTCTCACAATCAACCTTTGCCGCATACTTCCTAAGCCAGTCCATACCCAGAATAATTTCGAACCCCGCAAAGTTCAGAACAAAGCAATCACAAACAAAAGAGCAATCATGACTCGATATAACTTGACCACGGCATAGCATACACAAACAAGACGAACCCCCAACTGGATTAGTCACTACCAATGGTCTATCAACAATATCCGGTTCCAAACCCAACCGGTCTACCAGCTCATTACAAACAAAAGAATGAGACGCTCCAGTATCAAATAACACTCTAACTGGAACACCACAAATGGAAAGAGTACCTTGAACCACCACACTCTTCCCCATCTCTTCAGCAGTAGGAGCTTTCGAAGATGACGGGACAGCCCCTAAAGCATAAGCTTGCACAACCTGCCTGTCCTTTATCGGTTCCGGACAGTTCTTCTTAATGTGCCCCAGCTTATCACAGTTGTATCACTTCAACAACACCTTCGGATTCTTGCAATCCTTGGAGAGATGGCCCTTCTGCCGACAATTATAGCAGGTCTTTTCCCCCTTCAGCTTCTTCTGACCATCCTTACCCTTCTGCTGTTGATGCTTCCTCTTCTTGTTTCCACCCTGCTGTGGTTTAGATTCCTCCTTGGTCACAGCAACAACAGATACCTCCTTAGGAAACAAACTCTCGTGCCTGAGAGCTTTCTCCACTAGCTTCTCGAATGGATCGTCCAGATGATCCACCAACTGTCTTCCAAGATAATTGTCCAAGCCTGTCACAAACTTCTCATTCTTCTGATAAGAAGATTCAATATACGACCGAGCATACTTGGACAAAGCCTCAAACTCAGAAACATACTCAAGAACTGGCCTCCCACCCTGCTTGAGTTCAACAAACTTCTTAAACAAAACAAACTTCTGAGCTGTAGAGATAAACTTGGCTTCAAAACTAACTTGGAATTGCTCCCAAGTAATCTCTTCTTCTGGAGTATCTATGGTGATAGAATTCCACCAATCAGCAGCTCTCCCTTGAAGCTGTCTCGATGCAAGCTTCCTTTTAGTTGCATCCTCAATTTCCAAGTCACCAAAGATCCTTCTACAAGCATCTATCCATCTTTGGACTTCAATGGTTGACTCTGTCCCTAAGAAAGCCTTCCCTCCAAGAGCAGTATAATCCTTACAAAGCTTAGCAAAATCCACCGGTTTTGGAGCTTGAACTTGAACTCCAACATCTACAGATGGCCCTGGAGCTGGTATCCTTCTCATGATAGAAGTCATCATGGCTTCAAACATAGCTCCATAATAAGCAACTCCTTCAGCGGCACGGCCTTCCCTTGCAACCGGTCTCCCTCTTCGACTCATCCTTAGTATCTACAAAAAGGACTGATTAGAACACCTTGAGGAACAACTACATAAGGAGTTCAAATCCTTCTAACTACTATATTATATATAGTAATCATCCATCAAAATACAATTACGTCTCTCTTACGTAGTTACGTCGGCGAGCGTTGGCTAAAATCGATTAACCAAAGCTCTGATACCAAACGTGACGACCGCCCATGACTCCCGCACCAAAACAAGGAAATAGTGCGCTGAAAGCGTGCCAGGCAGCCATGGACGATAGTCAAGGGTAGAATAAACATCGCAGACTCTATCGTAAAACTCACAGCGCATGGATAAAATACAATAGAGAAATATAATATAGTGAAGCTCCCATAGAACAGAATATCATCATCTAATCATAATAGCTTTATACATGGTCTGAATCGTGAATACAAGAAGCCTCACTACATAGCACTCAGAGTAATCAACAATCAGCGGAATATCCAGTACATAGAATATGAAAATAATATGTAAAACCTCCTGCTCGTCTTCGTCATCATCAGCGTGAGCCACTAAGATCAGCACCTGCCACCTGTCACCTAGTCTGCCCATCCCAAACATGGATGAACAGCCCAAGGTAATAAGAGGAGACATAAAACCTTGAGTCAGACAACAGTCTTAGTGAGCAGTAAATCAACTATCAAACATACCAAGGGAACATAAAGGATAAAAGGAATAGGAACCCAAATCATCCCACTCCACCTCTTTCTACAGTGATAGCCCCCAGACACACACTAAGGAGAAGCAAGCATAGCAAAGCAGATAATTAAAGTAAAGCAATAATCACTCGAGTTAAGGTCGATGTTTCCCAAATACAAACCCCCAAGGCCTAAACCAAGATCAGATAAGCACCCAGAAAACACCGCTCTTGAGACCAAATGATGATACAACCAAACATCCATGACTCTGGCTATCACTGTTATCATTGCCTTGATTTTTATCGTTAATTGAATGACCAACTCATCTTTCAACCATCCGTCAAGGGATAATGGCAACCCCGGTTCTAGACATAACTCCGCACGTCACCGTGACTAGGTATAACGGATCTACCTAGAGTACTAGCACGTCATCATGACCCGCGCCTGGGTATAACGGATCTACCCAACGTACTCTTGCTTTGAGCTTGCTAGAACCTTCAATAACGATAAGATCTCAGCCTTCTAGTCATCCTCCTCGACGACTATTCCCATTATAGCTCAAGCACCTCTCGAGCCCACCATTATCCACCAACTCGAACCGCATCATCGAGTAATCAACATGCTTGGGATGATCCCGTCTGGATTAAACCAAGGCTTCCACATCATGCTTTGCTCCAACGCATCTTAGCAAAGTCCATCTCATCATCATACTTCGCCTCAACATATCATAGCAAAGTCCATTTCGTCATCATACTTCGCTTCCTCTAACTATAGCAAAGTCCTCGAACCCATCCATATGAGCTTCATCATCCGCTTCATATGCCACAGCAGCTTTCACCATTCAAGAGCCTTTCCACTTAGCTTTTGAATCATCTTCGACCATCTTGTTCCAAATCAACTACTAGCTAACTTGAAACAATCAAGTCAATCATACATTCAAACAATCAATCATTCAAACAAGATCTAATAAGCAATATTAACTATAATGGCAATTTCGTAAATAAATGAGTGAAAGTCTATCATACATGAATTATGGATTTCTAGCATAGATCTATCAAATATAAAACATGGGTTTTGTTCCTATAACTCGACAAATGAACTTGCATAGGTAAACATCTTCATAAACAATGGATCTACATGCAGACTTAAGAGAAATGCGAGAAATCACTATCTTTAACACATAAACGAACCACCACTCCAATATACTCCTTTGGATCCGTGTGAGAGATAATCACCACTCACCAAATCACCCAAACACTTCAAAAACTAATCACTTCAGATCTGGACAGCAAGGATTCAAGCTCGATTTGTTGAAATCTTGCTTGAAATGGTGAAATCTAGCTTCGTCGGAAGAAGATCTTCAACTTTGGCTCTTCGATCTTCGATCTTGATCTTCGATCTTGGATGGATGTTAGCACTTGATCGAAGCGGAGAAATGAAGTGAAGAAATGTTGTAGTAGAGCTCTAAAAATGGCAGCACTTCGTCGCTTCAAAATTCGGTGCCAAAAAGTGGGCCAAACCCCTCTATTTATAGGCTGAAATCACCCTTAGGTCGCCCAGACTTAGGTCGATGCCGACCTAAAAAAACCCCGACCTAACATAGGTCGCTGCCGACCTATACACTCCAACGACCTAACGGCCTAACGAACCCAGAAACATACGAGCTAACAAACACGGCCGATCTATCTCTATGCCGACCTAACGAAATGCCGAGTCAACGACCTAACTCCCCAGGCCTTCACGCGACCTAACAACATACGACCTAAAACCATGCCGCCTTCAACGACCTACGACCTATCTGCTTCACAACCTAACACTCCTGTGGCCTAGCGACCTATTAACATTGTGACTTAACGACCTAACCTGGTCACGACCTAACTAGGTTAAGTACTCACGCGACCTATCACTTACACGATCTATCATCCATTCGACCTATCTAACATTACTAGCCTCCTTAGGTCGCTAACTATCACTAGGTCGCTCATCTCTATAGGTCGCTCCACTTGTCCTAAACACATCCCTTAGGTTGCTCACAACCTAAACACTCATGCGACCTAACTTTCCTTGCGACCTAAGACCCTGCCGACCTAAACTCAAATCGACCCAGCACCCTTAGGTCGCTTACGACCTATCCTAACACGAAAATCACTAGGTCGCTCATTACTACCATCATCCTAGCTGCTAGGTCGTCCACGACCTAACTTGCTTAGGTCGTTAGAACCTCTTAGCCACTAACTCTTAGGTCGTCTCTTCCTATAGGTCGTATACTAACCTTAACTCGGTCAATTCCTTAGGTCGCTCCTCCGACCCAAACCACAACACGAGCTAACACAGGTTGACTCAAACAACACTAACGACCTAATGTCAACTATCTTGCGATTTATCGACACGTAAAATACGGGTCGTTACAAAAAGGTTTTAAAAATCCCAAACATTTTTCATTTAAATGTTGTAAAAACTAACCTTATTACAATGCATGCCATTCAAATGTTGTAAAATATAACTTTTTGGCAATGATTATGAATTTAATAGTTGTGTTACAATGTCAATTATAAAAATGTTGTAAACTGCAACTGTACAAAACTTTTTTACCAAATTTTTAATAAAGGTTGTAAATTTAAAGTTGTATTAAAGTATTTTTGTTGTAGTGTAAATATCCGGGATATTATATTCAAAATATATTTTCAAATTCTTCTAAAGAGGAATAAATCAAAACCAAAATCAATTATGACAAGGAGGGGGCTTCTCCTATCGAAGCATGATATAACTTAAAAATCAAAACAACACGGAGCATCCAGTGGTATTTCGCTTCTTTCCAAACAACAATTAGAGTAAACAAATATACCTGACGAGTCTTCCAAATTAGAAAACCACCACATGTCAACTTTAGTCATATCCAAAAATATTTGAAAAATCTCTTCACAAATTTTCTCTCTCTCAAATATCCTAAAATGATAGTACTTCACCAAAGTCTTCTAAAATAATATAATTATTTTTTCATAAATTCTTTTGAAATCACTTTTCAAGAGCACCAGGATTTAAGTCCTAATAAACAACAACTTTATAAACCATAGTCTATAAAATCACACTTTTAGTCAAATTAAATTCCATAAAGGAATAACTAACACTTGACACTATTTAAAATGTTAATTGACAAATAAACAAGATTTAGAATTTTTCTTTGGTTCACAAATTTCTCGATCATCCAAGGATATAAATTTTCCTAAGCAATCCAACAAATCACACAAATATGCTTAAGCCGGTATGATGTACATAAATCATTCATACACAATGTCTAATCCGACCACTTACTTTGATACATAAACTTCACTTTCGAACTATTATTGCTCACTCGACCTCCCTAGTATGAAATCCGATCAGGTTCCTTGATTAGAAACCTTCATTCTCCTTACATAGCTATATATTATGATAGAAAACCTAAGTATCGTATTAAGAATCCGAATCAAATGTTCGCTGAAAAGAATTAAGTAAAAAATCATTTTTTGAATTGGTGTGAATCACCTCGAAGTTATGTACTTGAATCCTAGATCAAAATGATCTATATATAACTTATGTACTTCAATTGATTAGTTTCTTAATTACACCAATCTCTTTCTAAATCAATTTCCATTTTATTTCTAGCATTTCATTTAGTGCTAAAATTATTTTTAAATTACTTCATAAATTTCACTTAAGTTTACAGCATTTTATAAAGATATTTGTTTATAAAACATTAAATCATAAGCTTACTTCACTTTTACCTACTTGTATAATACTCCTCTACATCCTAAGTTTATATACAAAATGTTAGATTTTATTTTATTTATTTATTATTATTTTTATTTTATTTTTTCTAAATTCAAATTGAACCCTAAATAAGATATGGTTCTTAAAACTTAGTTGACCACTTTGACCTTTTTACTTTAGAGTGTTCTAAGGTAAAATGTTTGCTAGTCGATCAAATAACATCAAATAGTTTATGGGACTTAGATGTTTAAATCAAAACTACGGTTTTAATAAAACAACACTTGTTAAAATCATCTTACCCAATTTAACCTATTTAAAACTTGAGTTAAATTGTCTCTTTCCTATCCAAGAGTTTAAAATTTTCATTTATTAAATTATTTATGAAAATACCCTTTTTATTTTTAAATTAATTCACTTTTAAGGAAACTTAAGATCAAATACCCTATTTTTATTTTCAAACCCTTTCTAAAATTATATTACATATATTTCCATACATATAAATCAATTTTAACAATCTATTCGCTAACACCGACTTTAGGTTCGTTCGAATTTGAACTCATTTCGATAACACAATGATAAAGTGAAAAAATTATTAATTGCACTGCAACATTTGCCTAAGCAAACATTTGATCGTCACTTAGAAATTTTTTTAGGTCACCATAAAACCAATCGAGATGTTTTCCTGAACTATCCAGGAAAATGTATCTTTATCAGTAATTCTCTTTGAAATATTTATGCTTATAAATATTTCCAAGTAATACTACTTTTACTTTTCTCAAAGTACTTTTGAAATTATTACAAGCAATATCGAGATTTAAATTCTCATAAACTCTTTTTACTTATAAAACAACTTTTATAAATCATTTATATACCATATCGATATAAAATGTATCTTTTAAAATCATCTTATTATTATCCCATCATTCGGCAAGGCCATGGTACCATGGATTTAACGTAATGAATTTCGTAATCATCAAGGTAGGAAGTCCGGAAGGATAAGTATCTAGCTCCAAGACTGGAAATAACTAAGGCTGTGGATTTGCACTTCCCCTTCGTAGGAGATCGGATCGGATTAATGTGATGGAGTATGGATCACATCGGATCACCATGGCTATGAAACACTTGGACTAACAGTTAACCTCAACAATGATCACTCAATAACTTAACAAGTACCAAAGAGATTGGGTAAGTAACTTAGGAAACACAAAGAGGGAGTCGAAGAGGACCACCACTAGTGGTCATCGGGCCCCATGTAGCCCCCTTGGCCCATTGGTGTCGATCCCCTTATAGGGGTCGGTGCCGATCCCTCATAAAAGACTAGGTGAGCGCTATTTTTTGGATCTGTCTGTCTTGGCTTCGAACTTCTGCATGTGGATTTTCAATAGGATAGTTGCACGTCTTCTCCTATAAACACAGGAAAGTTGGCTCATTGCAGATAATCTTCTTTTTCGGCTAGACTGATCTTCTATTGGCTCTTCTTCATTGTTTCTCTTTCCTTCCTCAATTAATTTTCTAAGCCGAAGACAAACTATATTTGTAATTCTATAGTATTATAAAAAGATTATTGGAGTGGATGTAGGCTAATGTTCATCGAACCATTATAAAATTCGCATGTTCATTTATTTATTTGCTATTGAATCTGTGATCTGTGCTTTTAATTCGCTGTTTGGATATTTAATATTGGATTGGTGGCGCTTTCACATTATTTAGGTGTTAATAGCCATTTTTGACGTCAATTCTTATATTATGATAACTTTCTTTTATTATAATAAACTTTTCGCAAATGTTCTCCTAAATGTCTTATCTTTCCATTTAGATTAAATTAAAGAACTTTATTAAAAGTTTATTTTTAACACAACATTAGTAAAAGAGGACTTTTAATTTACATTTTCTTCAAACACCTTATTTTTCTCAAGTTTTAAAACTCAATTCACAAGGGATTTGTTTTAATGTACTTACAACTATCAAACAATAAATGCTCATAATCCGGTCGATCGTATATTAACAATCAACAAACAATAGTCAATGCTCCTAAACTATTTGAGCACGACTAATCAAACAACATTGATAATAAATAAATATTATCATTTTCACAAAAATACACTATAATAATTATATGAATTTTAAAATTATTTATTATACATGTAAAATATATAATTCTAGGTAAAATATCTTACTTACCAACTTTTCAAAAATCAATACCATATCCATTTGCCTTGTTGGAGAGTTTAGAAATCTCTATTGACACCATGGCATCCTATACCTCGATCTGAATTTGTAAACAACTCAGTAGACCAATTAGTCCAATACGTTTTTATAATATCAACAAATATGCACTCCTATATGTAATACTCTCAAACTCATTCTAGGGTGTCACTTACCCTATCTCTAATAAGCCATACCCTACCAAAGCTAAGGTACTTTCTTAACCTTCAGATCTGATACCAGCTGTAATGATCTACCTTTTCAACAATCAAAAGTCGGTATTAAATACATCTGCGGTATTCCAATGTTGAATATCCAATCATCGGAAAGGTAGATTGTTAGGGTAGAATATAATGAATGGGGAAAATTAGAATCTCACAACGAAAAAATAACATATAACAATAAGGAGACAGTAAACTATCACTCTAAAATACATGGTATATTAGAGTTAAAAATAAACCTCATCAGCCTGAATAGTTATAACTTCTTGACCTTACAATTGCTGATGGTTATATATAAAAAAATAATAGAAATAAAAATATTACGGTAGGTGAACATCTGCTTTACTCCATGTGCTCCACGTCCGCCAATGATAACCTAGAAAAATACTCGGTCTGACCAAGCATATAATAAAATAACACTCGGACCAGTCTGGAAATACTAGTGTGAGAAAATGTAGGTAACATGATGAACACATAATAATTCCATGAGACCACGCCTTTGGTTTTAGCCATTTTAGACAAAGGATATCAATGCTCAAATGAGCAACAAATCATCTTAAATTGACGATACATAAAGAACATGCTGATCGAATGTAAATAAATCAACTATCGAGAATAATCAAAACGATTGTATATGGAAATAAATCCGATACACTTACTACATGTCGATTTCAAACTCATACTACTCTTGGCTGAAAATGAAGCCAGGCAAGTTAAGGTAGTTTCACCTCTATGCATTGCCTTGACGATAATTTTAACCTTTGAGATAGAAACGAATTTCCATACCTCGACGTTTAGTGTTATGAGTATGACCAAATCCCTTCCATATATGCAATATTGTCTGTGGAAATTAAACTTCTTATCCTTTCCATAGCCGAATCAAACTTTCAAGATTTTAAAACAGAACTTATGCTTGGTTTTCTCATTACAAATATTTGTAAAATACTTTAAAAATACTCTTTAAAATATTCCTGTTTAATGAGTTAATTATATTTCTAAGTGTATTAAGAAAATGAAGAGTAAAACAACAAATGTCACTAAAACATCATTTACTGTAAATCCAAAACATCTTACACTTAACTTTATTTTTATCCATTCCTTTAATAAATCAGCTAATTATCTTTTAAACGCCTTTATTAAACTGGATAATTAATTTTAAACACCTTTATTTAGACCAGTTAATTAATTTTCAGCATCGTTTATTAAAATGATTAATATCTTAAATACCATTATTAAAATGATTAATTAACTTTAAAATATCATTATTAAAATGATTAATAAACCTTAAATATCGTTATTTAAATTGAATAATTTACTTTAAATGCTTTTTTATATTAGTTATTTAACTTTAGTCACCTTTATTAAATTAATTAATTAACCTTTAAAACACTTTTATTAAATCAGTTAATCAACTTTAAACATCATTAATGAACTTTATTTATATTTAAATATTCAAATACTTATGCAATCCTTACAAACCTATTTGAAAAGAATTTACAAAATATTTAAGGTAAATAACCTTTTTAAATTTAAACAACATTAATTATCTCGAAAGATAACTAAATCCAATTTATAATATTTTATAAATTTAAAACAACATTAATTATCTCAAACGATAATTTATCAAATTTTATAATCCTTTATAAATTTTAAATAATGTTAATTATCTCGAAAGATAATTAATTAAATTTATAACTCCTTTTATAAATGTTAATCAACACGTATCCTTTATTTTCAGAATTTTATTTTCAAAATTCTCAAAACACTTGAAAATATAGTTTAAACAATTTTCAAAGTGCAAAAACTTGACCAAACATTTATTTGATGAAATATAAGCCCAATTTCAACACATAATAAGGGTTTGAGTGGATGATATTCCATAAGTGACAGTATAGGGATAATCGCTATACGGTCATTTATGAAATATCATCCCCTCAAACCTCGTTGTAATGATACTTATACAATCAAAAAATATGTCATAAATATTTTCAACCAACCAACAATCTAAGTGACATAAGAATATAAATAAATTAATATTGACGGGAAACCCCTCAGGGTCTGTCTACAAAAGTCCCTTGTTAATCATACAAATGAATGTGTATTTCGAGTGCTACGTACACTTCGACTTTTCATTTGTCTTTGTCCCCTTCAACATAAAGGTTATTTATGCTATCCACATTTCAAGTGGTAATTTAAATCCAAACAAACCATTGGACAATAATATAAACTATCATCGAAGTATTTAATCTATGGCAATACAGATATCATGTAATTTATTTATTGGTAGTTATACTCACAGAAATTTTAGTTGATGTTTCTGCATTTCGGTTTGGTCTAAAATCAAAGATGTTCGATTTTAGCTTGAAATTAAACTAGCTTCAAATTCGACAAAACTAGTTCCAACTCGAAGCAAACATCTTATGAGTCCAACACAAGTGACCGCGTCCAAATCCGACCTCGTATGAGAAAAACATGATTTTTACAACATTTCGATCTAATTATATTAAATTAATTCACTAGTCACTGTAATTAAGTTAATTCCCTCAATAACCTATATTCCCTAAATTATAATTCTTCCTACCGCACTAACTGATATGCACGAGACATAACAGTGCATAACCAAGCTCCAACATGGAGATCCACACCATCATTTGACGATCAGACTTTTCCGACATCTTCCCCTTTTCAAGATCCATCTCCTTGTCTTCTCCATGTTTAACTCAACTCGTCATAGAGGAAAGAGAATAGAGGTCTCGAACGTGACTAAGAAAATGTTGCATGTCCTAATTTAAGGCTGCAATAAAACTCGGCCTATAGATGCTATTCTTCATGATAAACCCAAATCAATCCTCCTTTCTCAAATCGATGCCTAAACCTTCACCTAACCAAAAGCATAGCTCTCTACTCACATCGACCATAATTGTCGAATGCCCCAAACATCACCGCGAACTCCAAATAACCCATAGATTTTTAGATCTTGGCTATACAAGTTCAAAGATTCAAACTTTATAACTTTTAGATTAGTATATGAATTGATTTGAATTTTGAAAGAATATTTTTCTCATTTTCTTTGCTTCCAGGAATTGAAAATGGAAAGAGATCAAAAAAAAGAAAAGAAAAGTCAAGCCGTGTTGAAAATTCTTCGTTGAAGTTTGGTTTATTCAAATATTTCTTGCATTTCGCCGTACAAAATCCCATTCATGTGCCACGAACGACAAAACATAAATACAGCCATGCACAAAAATGATATATGATCACAAATCAACAACACGTTACACAAATTATCTTATTCTGTAAAATCACATCATTTGCTTAAAAATCATCAAACGACAATTTAAATACTTTTCAAATTAAAAATTATGGAAAAATTCTATAAATTCAATTAAAAAACTACAATAAAAATCAAGTCATATTTTAACAAATTATTTTCTTATTATTTATTCGAACTATTTATTATTGTAAATAAATTTACAAAATGGATTTGCCATTATTATTTGTTAATTAAAAGAAATTAAATAGAATATTAATAAGACATTTGAAAAACAAATCTCCTTGTGAATTATTTTATAGTAAAAAGCCCAAATTATCTTATTTTTGAGTTTTTGGTAGTAAATGTTTGATATTAAATACATAGGGTAATTTTGAAAATTTGATCCTAAATCGGATAAAGGAATTTTTATTAGTTATTATAATAGAAGTAAAGCTTATAGAGTTTTTGCAACGACTTGAAATTTAATCCTTATATATGGATATGTAATATTTTTAAATAATTAATAATGGATTTTATTATTCAAAATACACCTTTTTAAATATGAATTAGTGATGGTGAAATGATTTTCAAAATGTGTTTACAAAAATAATTAGTTTAAAGGGAAATATAAATGTGACTAGAAAGATTTTTCCAAAAAATCTATTTTTCCAACATCAAACAATTTTGTGAACACCTTTGTGCATATTTAAGTTAACAAATACATACTTATAATTAATATAAGTATGGATTAGTAATTTAGTGAAGATAAATATATGTGTTTACTTAAGTAAGAAGTAAGATGCGACATTTTTCAAAGTTTAAATTTAGATAAAAAGAAAGTATGAAATGTCATTTTCATGTGACACATAAGTACATTTAAGTTTATTACATGATGGATATAAAGCCTCCTCCTCATGCTAACATGTGGAGGAAGGTAGAAAGAAGTGGATGGTTGTGATGTGGCATGCATTTATGGAGGGTAGTGTACTTAAGGCTAAAATGTCAATTTTATCCACCTTCTTTTCCATAAAAACAACTCTACTTTCCACTTTCTTCTCAATTCTCATTTTTCACCTTTTCAAACTTTCCTTACTTCTTCCTTAATTCTCTAATGGCCATTAATGGCTTCCTCTTTCTTTTAATATTTAAAAATTTAAATTTTTACCTCATTTCATTTTATAAAAATACTTTAAACTCCTCTTATTCATTTCTAAGCTCATCTTTCTCCTTAAACAAGGTCATATCTCCCCAAAATCCACCATGGCCGAAGCTACCCACCCCTAGACCAAGCGTATTAAGCTGTTCGATGGTCCAAAATCATAAATTTACTAAGTAAAAGCTTAGATCTAAATCTCTTTTCAAACTTTAGAGTGATTTGGTTGAGTTTTGGTGAGTAAAGCTCACTTTTTTACATAAATATTAACTGTTTGGTGTTGCAAATATATAGTTTCTAGTGTGGTTGTTTGGTTTAATCCTAATGATGGTTATGTTTACATATATGTTCTTGTATGTGAAATTAGGTATTGGCTTGAAAAGAAGTCAAAAATGTTAAGTATATTTGCAAGTTATGATCTTTATGTGAGGAATGATGTAAAGTTGGAACCTTTGCTTGTGTTTATGGTTTTTGATATGCGTAGTATGCTACGGTCATGAATATGTGGTTATATGCCAAGAAAGTTAGCACATTTGTATGGTTAAGCGACAAGTAACCCTTGTGCGAACTATGGTTTTTAGTTTTAAAAATAATCAAGCTTCAAACTTTGTTTAGTTTTTCAAACACTATCTTATGTTTTGGAAAAGTAAGTAAGCTTTCAAAGGTGATAAGTTTTCAAAGTAAGCCGAGAAAAACAATTTCAAGTTGTGTATTCATAGTAATAATCGATATTTATGCAATTTGTTGAAAATTAAAATTTTTACACAATAAGTTTTATACTTAAATGTGTTTTAAAAATGTTTTATAAACTTCATAATGATGTTTAAGAAAGTTAACTAAGAATTAAGAATTAACTTTTAATTAATTAAGTTTGGCAATTAATAACTAATAAATATTAAACAAGGTTTATTAATTTTAATTAAGTGGAGATTAGTTACTAATTAATTATCTTTTAAAGTGAGATTAATTTTAATTAATTATTGATTGAGTAAGATTAATTTTTAATTAATTACGAGTTATGTATAAAATTGTTTCTTAATTAACTATTAACTAACAATAGAATTAATTAGAAATTAATTGTTAAGAAAGTGTTTAGTTATGAATAATTAATAAAAGGTTGTTATAAGTTAATTATTTCTTAATTAATAAATAAGTTTAAGTTAAGACTTAATTAAGATTTAACTATGCTTTACTAGAGGGTTTAACTTGTGTTAATTGCTTAATAAGAGGTTTAAGTTTCTAGTTACTTCTTTTTCCAAGAATCAATTTGTGTAAAGACAACTTCCTTTTACAAAGAATAGTTTTAAACACAAAAGATTCACTTGTCGATAACATTAAGTAACCATAAATATGTGAAAAAGTTATAATAAATTGATGACATCTGTTTAGTAGAATAAATCTTTGTTCTACTATAACGTAATTGTTTTTTATTTTTATGGACATCTAATCAGCAGGATAAATCCACATTCTGCTATAATTATTTAGAACATCCATCTAGCAGAATAAATCCTCGTTCTGCTATTACATTGATTTGGACATTGAATTGTATGTTAATAAAATTCATTTTGGATAAGAGACGTTCTCTATATGTGTACAGTTGTTACTTGCTTTTGTATTTATGCTCACACTTGTGTTATATGATGTTCAGTTGAGTAAGTGACTCGTAAAAAGTATATATGGAAATGTTTGTATAGCGAAAATCACTATATCGGCACTTTAAAAATGTTATCCCCTTTGAAATATTTTTAAATCTTATGCATGGATTTTACAAAGATAATTAATTTCTAAAATAAAGATGAATAACTTTAATTATTTATCTTAATAATGATATTTTAAATTAATTAATCATTTTGAATAATGATGATTAAGATTAATTAATTACTTAAATAATGATGTGGTTAAGATTAATTAATCATTTTATTTATGAAGGTTTAAAATTAATTAATCATTTTAACTAATGATGTCTAAAGCTGATTAATTATTTAATTAATGATGGTTTAAGATTAGTTAATCATTTAATAATAATGTTTTAAATTTAATTAACCATTTTAAATAATAAATTTTAAAATTAATTAATCATTTTAATAATGGTGTTTAAGGGTTAGCTTATTATTCAGATAATGATGTTTTAAAGATAATTAATCATTTAAACAAGGATGTTTTAAAGTTAATTAATCTTTTTACATAATGTTGTTTTGAAGCAATTAATCAAGATTAAAACTAATTGATTATTTTAAATAGAGATGTTTTGAAAATAATTAATCCTTGACTAAAGCTGATTATCATTTTTAGTAATGATATTAAAGGAAATTATTAGTTTAAAAATGTAACTAATTTATGTTTAAAGTAAATCCGTTCATTTTGATAAAGTTGTTTAAAGTTAATATTTTAATATAATGCTAAACCCCAGCACAAGTTTGGTTTTTAAAGTATAAAGATTCGATTCAGTTATGGAATAGAAGTTTCTGTAATCCTATATCGCTTATACGGAAAGTATTTATTTATTATTTTAATGCTAAACGTCAAGACATAAACTCCTTTCTATCTCGAAGATTAAAAATATCGCCAAGGCAATGCCTAGAGGTAACACTATCTCAACTTGCCTAACTTCATTATCAACCAAGAGACAGCATTTGTTTGGAATCGAAGAGTAATGGTAAGACTATAAAATTTGATTTCCATATAGGATCATTTTTAATTATCTTTGATAGTTGATTTATTAACTATCGGTTTAGTTTTATCATCGTGTTTCATCAATCTTACATGACTTGTTGCTCATTTGAGTATTGATATTCTTTGTCAGAAATGACTAAAACCAAAGCGCGAAGTGGGGCCAAGCTATGTGGACTTGCTCACATTACGGTGTTTTCAATATCCTCTAGGTCAGTTTCGATTAGTTGCACAATAAGATATGAAATACTCGAATTCTCGATAAACATTGGTTGGGTCTGGCTTGGAGGTTCCCGAGAGTTATTGTAGCTCTCAACTATATTTTTAGAGGTACACTTTTGGTGAAGGGGTTGCAACCTCCCATTCATTTGTTAGAAAATTTCCCTTCCTTTCCCTTGATTCTAAAATTTTAAATTTACATCTTTCTTAGTTGCATTGAAAGTGTTGTGATCACTTCACGATGTTTAGTTATTTGTATCTGTTGTTATGATTGGATGTTATTACTGTTCCATATTTGGCGGCATGATCTCACATATTGTGTTTATATCCATCTATTTATTTAGAGATTTACTCATACCAAACTTATTGTCTTCCTCGAATTGTTTATTTTTTCCAAAGTCTCGGGTACTCAACTATATTTGAGTAGTCTGAGAGTAATAGATTTTCTTTGAGCTCTTTGAAGACTACAGACGAGCAGAAGGCCCCTTTATCTATCTAGTTATTTATTCCCGTTGTTATTTCTATTTTGCATGTGTATTTTATATCAGCGTGTGTAAAGCTAGTGTATAACCATTTAGTCTGATATTTGTAGTACTTTTGTGTAACTTTGATAACTCAATGTAAGGAGAAATCTTTTCTACTACATTATTTTGTATTATATATAACCATTCCGTTGTGAGTATTTTCTATTTTGTCCTTTTTTGTTCTTATTTTAACCCATGACAACTTCTTTCGAAGCTTGGGCAATGACACATAATAACTCGAATTTTTGGATATTTGTTAATTGGTAATTAACAAGATTAATATTTATTAAAAATACTAATTTGTATGTTAAACAAATAAAATTCTGATAAATATATGGATATATATATATAGAAATTGAAAACTATAATAAATGTTGGAAAATAAATCTCTGAATAAATGAATAATATACTATTTATATATAAAAAGCTATATGCAAATTTTATAACTTTGAAGATTTTAAGTGTGTTCATATGTAAGTTTATATAGGTGTTTATATATATATATGTTTTGTGAATAGAAAACATAAATTTGGATTCAATGTATTAAATTTTCAATGGACATTTAAAGTTGATTTCTATATTTAAAATTAAATGATACTAAAAATAAATCTTTATTAATTAAAGTAAAATAGTTTAAGTTTTACATAGGATTTGATAAAGAATGATACTTCAAAAACATATATATAAGTTGTATATATAAAGGTATTAAACTATAATGAAGAAAAACATAAAAATAATAATTTCATGTAAACTAACAAATAAGGAAATATTGAAATACATGCATTTACATGTGTAAAACAATAAAACATGTATTAAACAAGTGTGAGTATTTTAGAAATGCAAATGACATTTGTAAGAAAATTTAACAAATGTCATTATTTTATTTTTGTTTTTAAAAATAATAATAAATAAAGGATAAAAGAAGATAAATACATTTTTATTCCTTTCTCGATTCTTTTGCTATCTTCATCTTTCAAAAAAAAGAAAACAAAAAATTGTGAAACTAAACCGAAAAAAGGGAAAAAAGAATCAAATTCAAACTACATCAAGCTTTTACAAATTCCCAAAACATGAAAATCAACAAATTTAAGAGATTCAACTCAGTTTTATCAACAGTAAGCAAGGTCAAAGGCATGCAAAACTCATTTTAGAACAAAGCAGATTTAAGAATCAGGTTCCAGATCAATCTTTTCCCTATCCCCTGTTCATAAATTACAAGTGAGTAACATTTATTTTAGAGAAGCTTAAATCCGTGTTCACATACTAATGCATGTGATAAATAACTGTTGTTATGTTGTGAATATAATTTGCATCGGTGAATTTTTCCTAGAATATAGTTGGATATCTGTGTGTGTGTGTGTGTGTGTGTGTGTGTGTATGTGTGTGTGTGTGTGTGTGTGTGTGAATGTTTGTATGTTGAATCTTGCTCTGTGTTTGTTTAAAACATACTCAATTAGTTTTGAAATTCCTCAAGTCCTTTCTCAATATCTTTTAGTATTAGGTCTCTCAATGAAATATGTTAGTATTAACAATGTTTGATTTTCAAAAATATTCTTAAGCAAAATTAGCACACATATTTATTGGAAAGGGAGAAATTATAGAGAAAATCTTTCCAAGTCAAAAAATTAAAATATTTTTAACTCAAATTTTGTTTATATGATCTGATTCGATATTGGAAAAGATGATTTTTAAAGGTAAAATCTAAAATTTTAAGCTTGAATTCGAGGGGAATTTAGGGGTTGATCAGAAATTGGGAAATTGTCAATTTCTGGTGATCATGACAATATGTCGCCTTAGGTTTAGACCAGGGGTTGCTTATAGATTGATGGAGTTGGGTAAATTGCTCGGTAAAATTTAAATAGGCGTGGTGGTTGGTGAGATCGAATTAGGGTTATGCTGTGCCTTCTTTAAGGGCTCGAGTCGCATGGCAAGGATGGCATCAGGCAAGGGGTAGAAAGTGCGCACGATGGAGATTGAAAGGGGCGGTCGTGGAGAGGATTTGGGTGGAGTTCGGTGGGACACAGTGGCGTGGCAAGGAAGGGTTGTGGCTCGTCTCTGATTTTGGTTTGGGGAAGTGACTCGTTTTTTGGTACGGAGAAGTAGCGGTGCTCGCAGGAAGGTGACTGTGTTTCTATGGTCAGGGCCGATGTGTGGAGGTGTTCAACGTCAGAAATGGATGGCCGTCAATGATGTTTATGTGCATGCATATATTTGTGCACGGAACTGGATAGGAGAAGGAAGATTTGAGTGAAAGGGAAGAAGAATTTGCTTGGGGCCAACTAGAGTCATTCGCTGGTTTTGTTGAGTTTTAGATGGAATTTTTATTGAGTTGAGCACGGGTTACTTTAGTTGAATCAGGTTTTATCAGAAGTTAATAACGAGTTTTAAAGCCTTATGTAAATGCATGTTTTAATGAAAATTGTTAATAAATTTTATGGGCAAGGAAATGAAAGGGTTTCAAAATAAAGTAATATTAGCAAGGATTCAAAGGTACATATTAAACAAGTTTTAAGTATAAATTCTAAACCAAACGTTTTTGAATTTAAATTGTTGGTTTCGTCTGGATTATTTAATTATACTTCTGTGAGATTGCGAATGCAATTCAATAATAAGTATTAAGTAGTTAATTAAGAAAATGGTTTATCTTAAAAGTTGATTAAAGTTTTTGGTGATTAAAGATTAATTAAATTAGTGAATTAAAGAGAAATAAACAAATTTTTAAGGATAAATTAATTAGTTAATAATTGAGGGTTATAAATTAATTAATTAGAAATTAAATGATTGGTAATTAGAGATTAATTAATTAAAGTAATTAGAAAATAATTACTTAGTGTCATTATTTAAGATTGATAATTAATGGATAATTACTAAAGGTGATTTAATAAATGATAATTACTTAGTGTAAGTAATTAAGGAATGAATTTATTAAGGATAAATTAATTTAATTAGTAATTAACGGTTAAATTAATTAACAACTAAAGGTTAAATTAATTAAGGACAATTAATATATGTAAGTGGTTATAGAATAATTAATTTGAGTAATTAAATAAGAATAAATGTAATTAAAATGAATGAGTGAAGGGTAATTAATTTGCGTAATTAATTAAGGGTTAATTACTAATATAATTAAAGGATAATTAATCAAGGGTGATTAATTATGGTGGCTAATTAAAAGATGATTAATTAATTGATTTGTAATTAATTAATGTTAAGTAAAAGTAATCTAAGTGATTAAAGTTAGTAATTAATTTAATTAGAGATTAATTAAGCTAATGGGGAAGTGATCAATCTTGCTTATGAATGATTGAATGATATTAAATGCATTGAATCGGTTGAAATCTCTGAAAAGAAATGTTTTATGATATGATATGATTGTGTGGACTGTGATAATGGGGTTATCTATCGATGATGAATTCCTATGTAAAAGTCACATCCTGTATTTAAAAACGAATTGTATTCAATTGAATAACTTGGGTTAAGATGACATTGGGTTCGAAGAGACTAGGGTCGGGTATCAGCAAATACCCGAAACCGATTCGATTTGTAATCTAAAATAGTTCTATATAGATTTGATATGTGAGGTCATTAGGCTGGAATGGAATAATATAGACCTTTGAAACTAAGTTTTGGTACTTAGATATTGATTTGTGAAATAAGTGTCGACTATATCAAGTTATGAACTTATACTGAAGTATGAGTTACCCGGGTTTTAAGTATGCTTTGCGCATTAGAATTTCACGTTGTTTTGGTTTACTTACGTTGGTTTCTAGCCTGACCTGGGCGTTACTTTGATGTAATGCTCGGGTCAGACCGAGTGTTACAGATTTTCAGGTATGGACGTTCTAGAGCTCAGGAGGCGAGCTGGATGATAGGAATGTATGGAGTATTCTACTATGTATATTACTATTTGTATTTCTGGGATAAATTAATTTTAACTGTCCATTTTTGTGTAATGGTTGTAACTCTGATGTATTGAATGTAATTTAACTGATACGGTATTCCTTTGTATAACTGTTATTATTGGATATTATATTTTATCCGCTGCAAACGTGAGAATCTATGTTTTGTTTCTGTTTCTTCTTCTCTCTAACAATCAGGGATTTTCGGGATCGAAAATTCTGGGTCGTTATATTTTGGTATCAGAGCAGAAGGTTAAGCGAGTGTTGTCTTCTTTAGTTTCTGATCTGCCTTGTCATGAATCAAAACTAAGAGGATCTCTAGGTTTAAAGTAACTGTTATAGATATTGAGTCTTAGACATATGTTAAAATCGATACTCAAGTTTTCGATTATAAAATTTTTTCTTTACAAAACAGAATTCACTGTGCAATTTATGCACAGCCATTCGACTGACTGTTCTTGCTAGTCGACTGACTGTGCACATGCACAGTAGTGAACACTGTTCATAACTTTGAAACGGCAAATATTTTAAAATTTTAAAATATTCAAACACCAGTCGACTGACCCAAATATGCCGGTCGACTGAACCGGCTTCAACTGCAAAATTTCTGAATGGACATCTTCTTCCATGAAGGGATGCACTGCATGAATAGATGTCTCTCTTGGCTGAAGATCTTCACTAAGAGTTCATCTTTCTGAAAACTATATATAGGAGTTATCACTCACTTCATAATCACCAATTTTCTGATTTTAATTCTCTATATTCTCTCTTGTGATTATTCTAGTGCATTCATACTCTCCATTGCTTTGAATCTTTGAATTATATAACATATACTTTGATTCTTAGCAATATTCTTCCTTTCAAATCTTCACTTACTCTTTATATTCTTGAGGAATTGATTTTAGGAAGTTTGTAATCTTAATAGACAAATCAGTGTTATCAAGAACACATTAAGTCAACTACATTGTACTTTGTTAAAGTCATATTCTGCTGCTCAGGCAAGGGAAAGTCCTCTTCTGCTGCTGAGGCAAAAATCTTGTTCTGCTGCTCAGGTGTTGTTTACCTATTCCTCCGGGTTAAGAGAGGGTATTGTTAGTTAAAGCCAGAAGTTATTCCGGGACTGGACGTAGGACGGTGCTCCGAACCAGTATAAAATATCTGGTGTCATTTTATTTACTGCATTTATATTTCACGTTATTTACTATCTATATTCTGTATTACTGTTTATCCATATTATACGGTCCTATATACTTTCATTTGGTATCAGAGCGAGGCATCTTATAACCGTTACAAAGTCATCTGATATCTTATTAATATGGAAAATAACACCAGCACTACCACTAACACTAGTTTTATCGAAGGTCAATCCACTGCACGACCTCCTTTCTTTAATGGTTTAAACTATAATTATTGGTCTATTCGTATGAGAATTTATATGTACTCAAATAGTTTTGAATCATGGAATATCACACAAAGTGAATACACTCCTCCTACTGGAGAACATTCCACTTGGTCAAACACACAATAAATAGATGCTACGGCCAATGCTAAAGCTATGAACATGTTATTCTGTGCATTAGATAGAAATGAATTTAATCGTGTTAGCATGTGTCAAACTGCTTATGAAATATGGAGAACGCTTAAAATAACTCATGAAGGAACTAATAAGGTCAAACAAAGCAAAATCTCCATGCTCAAAAATCAGTTTCAAAACTTTAGAATGAAACAAGATGAATCCATCAATGATATGTACTCTAGATTTCAAGGTATCCATCATTCACTATTAGGATTAGGAGAAAAGTACACTGATTTTGATATTGTATCAAAAATCCTAAACTCTTTAACGGATGAATGGGAGAGAAAAGTCTTGCCTGTTGAAGAAGCTAATGACCACTCTACCATATAACCTGAAGAGTTAATAGGAAATCTGATGTCTTATGAAGTGAATTTGCAGGCAAAACGAGTACAAGCAAAAGATAAAAATAACATAGCTTTTCATGCTGAGGAAGAAAAAGATGAAGATGAAGATTCAGATGAAGAAGATCTAGCATTTATTGCCAAAAAATTTAAAAGTTCTTGAAATTCCAAAAAAAATAACAAAAATAATGGAAAAACAAACCATCATCCTCAGTTCTAGAATGTTTCAATTGTCATAAGAAAGGTCATATTCAGAAGGAATGCCCAGAATTGAAGAAGAAATATTTCAAAGGCAAAAAAGATAAGAAAACGAAAGCATTCTCAGTAACATGGGATGATTCAGACACTTCTTCATCAGAAAACAGTAGTGACAGTGAAAACGAGCAAGCAAATGTCTGTTTCATGGCTACTGAAAACGAGGTTAGTGATTTTACTTTTGATGATATGATTGAGATAAATTCAGAACTTGTTGACACTCTAAAAAATCTTAAAAGAAAATATAAGGAGACTCGTGAATATCAGAACAAAGCAGAATTCGAAAGAAATATGCTTAGAGATGAAAAGAAAATATTATAGGAAGAACTTGAAAAATTACAAGAATCACTCTCTAATATCAATTCTCAACTCACTCTTTTGAGTCAAGAAATTAAAACTCAAAAAGAGAAGAATGATGCTCTTGTTTCTTAAAATCATGAACTAAAAACAAAAATAAAATTGATAGAATTAGATAATACTAGTCTCAAAACTAAGTTAGAAAGCATCACCAAAAATGTTTCAAACTTTAATAAAGGAAGGGAAACATTATCAAAAATTATTGATAACTCTCAATCTGTGTCTAGTAAGAAAGGGTTAGGATATGTGAAGAAAACATCAGCTCCATCTAAAAAGGAAATTAAGAGAAATATTAATCCTACTAAAGTTCAGACAAAAAGGAATTCTTACTCAAAAAGCATAAAAATTTGGGTTCGTAAAACAAACAACAGTTTGATTAGAAAGAAATATATAAACATCTTTTTACAAACTGTTCATAAAAATACAGATTATATTTTTAAATGGGATACTGATTCCTCTTGGGTTTGGTTTCCTAAGATTTAACTCTTAGGACCCTATTAAAAAGGTGGGTACCAATACTATATTATATTTTTTGTAGGTCCCACTCAGGAAAAGAGGAAAATGGATACTCGACAGTGGTTGCTCAAAACATATGACAGGAGACAAAGATACGCTATCAAATATTATTTACACAGATGGAGGCTTCGTCACATTTGGAGAAAACTCTAAAGGATATATCATCGGCAAAGGCGATGTGAGCAACAATGGTATTTCAAATTTACCTCTTATTTCAAATGTCTTACTTGTCAAAAATTTAAAACATAATTTACTTAGTATCAGCCAGTTGTGTGACAAAGGATTCAAAATCACTTTTTCTGAAAACAAATGTAGTATTTTTGATCAAAATCAAAATCTTATCTTTGAAGGAAATAGAGACGGAAATATCTATGTTCTGAATATGAAAATAAAACATAATTCAGATATGTGTTTAATAGCCAAAGAAAATGATCCTTGGTTATGGCACAAACGATTCTGTCATATTAATTTCCAAACTATAAATAAGCTTTCTAAAAATGATTTAGTAAAAGGTCTACCAAAAATGAATTTTAAAATAGATCATATTTGTGATGCATGTCAGTTAGGAAAATATCTTAATCGTCTTTTAAATCTAAAAAGGTTATTTCAACCTTACAACCACTTGAATTACTACATATGGATTTATTTGGACGAACACAAGTACAATCCATTAATCACAGTAGATATGTGTTTGTAATTGTTGATGATTTTTCTAGATATACTTGGACTATCTTTATGAAAAATAAAATTGATACTTTTGATAATTTTAAATCGTTTGTCAAAAGGATTCAAAATTTTAAAGGTTTGAAAATCAAAAAATAAGAAGTGATCATGGAGGTGAATTCGAAAACGAAGCCTTTGAACATTTCTGTAAGAAAAAAGGAATATTCCATAATTTTTCATTTCCTAGAACTCCACAACAAAATGGGGTTGTAGAACGTAAAAATAGAACCTTACAAGAATGTGCAAGGACTTTGTTAAATGGAAGTGCGTTACCTAAACATTTTTGGGCGGAAGCAGTTGCCACAGCTTGTTATGTTTTGAATCATGTTTCTATTCGACCACTAATTAAGAATACTCCTTATGAACTTCTTAACGGACGAAAACCAAATATTTCCTATTTTAAAGTTTTCGGTTCAAAATGTTTTATGTTAAACACAAAAGATCAGCTTGGTAAATTTGATCCAAATTTCGATGAAGGAATCTTTTTAGGATATTCGGATCGTAGCAAAGCTTATCGAATTTATAATAAAAGAACAAATATCATCAAAGAAACTCTTCAAGTATTTTTGATGAAAATTTTAAACCAACTCCAAGTATAATAGATGATGAAGATTTCCCTGATAATACCATAAATACAGAAACTACAACTTTTGAAATTAATGAAAACATTGCTCACAATAACAATGAATTAAGATCTCCACCTAGAGTATTAAGAGATCATGCTTCTGTTAATGTTATTGGAGAACTAAATTCATCTATTAGGACAAGAAGTCAATTAAATCAAATGGGTCATGTAGCTTTTCTTTCTCATGTTGAACCTAAAAATATTAAAGAAGCATCTACTGATGAAAACTGGTTAATCGCTATGCAAGAAGAACTAAACCAATTTGAAAGAAATGACGTTTGGGATTTAGTTCCACGACCTAGTGATCAATCAGTTATTAGTACAAAATGGGTTTTCAAAAATAAAGCAGATGAACAAGGAAATGTTACTAGAAATAAAGCTAGATTAGTTGCTCAAGGTTATAATCAAGAGGAAGGAATTGACTATGAAGAAACGTTTGCTCCAGTCGCTAGACTAGAAGCAATACGAATCTTAATAGCTTTTGCATGTTTTCATAACTTTAAATTATATCAAATGGATGTCAAAAGTGCTTTTTTAAATGATTTTTTAAAAGAAAATGTTTATGTTGAACAACCTCCATTATTTATACATGAACAATTTCCTGACCATGTCTATAAACTCAAATAGGCTTTATACGGTTTAAAACAAGCACCTCGTGCTTGGTACGATCGTCTTAAAAGTTATTTACTAAATTCTGGTTTAGAAATTGGAAAGGTTGCTCAAACTCTTTTTATTAAAAAAAACAAGCATGATATTTTAATTATCCAAATATATGTTGACGATATAATTTTTGGATCTACAAATGAAAAGCTTTGTCAAGAATTTTCTAAGATAATGACAAATGAATTTGAAATGTCACATATGGGTGAGTTAAATTATTTTCTTGGTTTACAAATAAAACAACTAGAAAATGGTATATTTATTAATCAAGAAAAATATTGTAACAATGTAATTAAACGCTTTGGTATGGAAAATACTTCTACCAAACCAACTCCTATGAATACAACCATACATCTTGTTAAAGATGAAAATGGAAAAACTATTGACCAAAAATTATATCGAAGTATGATTGGATCGTTACTATATTTAATAGCTAGTAGACCTGACATAATGATGAGTGTTTGTTTGTGTGTGTGATTTCAAGCAGATCCCAAAGAATCACATTTAAGAGCAGTGAAACGCATATTACGGTATCTTAATAAAACCAAGGACTTTGGACTATTCTATCCAAAGGAGTGTCCTTTTGAATTAGTATCATATAGTGATGCTGATTTTGGAGGAAGCCGGACAGATAGAAAAAGTACAAGTGGGACTTGTCATTTTATTGGACAATCTCTTATATCTTGGTTTAGTAAGAAACAAAACTGTGTTTCATTATCGACATGTGAAGCAGAATATATTTCTGCCGCCCTGGCATGTGCTCAAGTTATATACATGCAACAAACACTACAATATTTTGGTTTTAACTTATCTAAATCAACTATTTACTGTGATAATTCTAGTGCTATTAATTTATCTAAAAATCCTGTTAATCACTCACGAACAAAACACATTGACATTCGTCATCATTTTCTTCGTGATAATATTGAAAAGAATGTGATAAATCTAGAATTTGTTTCCTCTGATAAACAATTGGCACATATACTTACAAAACCTTTAAACGAAAATACTTTTGTAAATTTAAGACGAGAGCTTGGTATTATTTCTTTTAAAAATTTATAATTATATATATATACACATATACATATACATATACATACATATATATATATATATATATATATATATATTTGTAGCTCCTAATAACACATCTTTGCAAAATAAAAATTTTTATGACTAAAGCAAGACTTGAACTCATAACCACTCCTATGTTTTCAAATACTTCTTACCATTTGAGCAATGATTGTTTCTTGTTTCATGTAGAAGATTGGTTCTATTTATTTTGAATATTTTCGTTCAAAAAAAATAACATAGCCACCGAGACTTGAACCTGGGTCTTCTAGCAGGTAACTCCATAGCTTACCAGTTATGCTATGATTACATTTTCTGCTGAGTTATATGGTTCATACATTCGTAACCATATATCTTTCTTATCCTTAAACTATTCTGCCCCACTATTTTTTATTTTTTATTTTAATCTCTGGTTATAAACTTTTGAAGGTCTATAACCATTCATTCTAAGCTCATTTTCAACTATATAAACTGCCACTTCTCAGTTATTCATCATCATTACAAATTTTTTACAAAATCTTTACAAACTATAATCTTCTTAATGGCCTCTCAAAACTCTCATGATTCCTCTAACTCAAAATTATCTTTTTTTACTCTAACCTCTTCAAGTAACTATGATTCATCCAATAGCTCGACTCCAACATTGCCAACTCCTACCCAAATTCATGAACAAGGAAGATATCACACCGGTTTTTTCACCAAAACCAAAAAGGTCTCGAAGATCGTTGTTTCTTTCTCCAAAAACAAAAACAAAAATTGATGAAATCCATCACTATCAACAGGAGCAAGTCAATTTACAAAGAGAAATGTTTTACGAACAGCGGATGAATTCAAATCGTCTAAGTCTTATTGAATCTATTGCACTTAAGTTTTGTGGCAAACCATCTAAGCATGATGTTGTTCAAACTTCAACATCCCGTCAAGCAAATTCATCCGGCTGAAATAACTGGGAGCAATCTCCAACTCAACCTCTGGCATCTCCAAACTCATGGGAACGCCAAAATTATTGGTCTCCTTTGCAACCTCTTGTTGAGCATACCAAGGTTGAACCACAAGAATGCTCTCTAAAAACTCCAAAATAATTATCATTTCTTGTATATTATTGTTCCAGCTTATTTGTATTTTATTTATATATTTGATTCCTTATAAAAAAATTGTTTTCTTAGCTTCATGAATTTTTTTACTTCCAGTCAGTCGACTGAAAATAAAGGTCAGTCGACTGAATGCAGGGTTTCAAAACTCTCGGGAAACCAGTCAGTCGACTGACTTGCCACGTTCAGTCGACTGGTTATCGAATTTTTTTGCAAATAACAGTGCACCAGTCGACTGAACGTTATTACCATTCGACTGGTTGTAGGCTAACTGCCTTTATCTTCCCTTTTTACCTACCTATTTCCTCCATTCCACTAGATGATGTCAAATGTAATATTCGACAAAGGGATAAAATTAGCCATATGTTTATGGGAGATAACATTACGGAACAAAAATCTATTTTCCTTCGACCAAAAGCTAGAATTCTTCACAAAGCTTTAATGCGGAGTATACTTACAAGAACAGGGTCATATGAACTTATCTACCCAGAAAATATTAAAGCTTTATATGCGATATGGGGAGGAATACAAGTAAATTGGCTACGACGAATTTTGGATGAGTTTCTATCCTTCAACAACGGTAACATGAGAACAATTTATTTTGGTGAATATATAATGAGATTGCTTTTAAATGTGGGCACACCTCAACCGAAATCCGAAACTTCTTCCGTTGGAGTTATCAACATTCGTACAATAAGCCTCATGAAACTACTGTCAGCTCCTCCGACATTTACCTGCTATGAAGAATGGCGTCAGCAACATCACCGTCAATCAGGCGGACCAACTATTCAAGAACAAACGTCTCATCCCGAAGAAGATGACGATATTCGTCTTGCACAATCAGCTAGTTTGCGAGAATCCATCGAGATCCTTTCTAGAAATCAACAAATACTAGGATCTCGTTTAAAGAAAGTTGATAAAAAATTAGACAATGTAAAAGGATTATTTTCTATCCTATGGGATGCAATTTCATGTTCATCTTCCACAACTGCTTCTTCAATAGCTCACGGTAAACGTCCAGAACCTAGATTTACTTGGTCAACTTCTGAAGAACATACTAGTAGTGATACTAGTGGCACAGGAAGTGGTGCTCATGGAACTTCTAGACCCGGAAAGGAGCCTGTACAAGAGGAAGATGAGTAGGTTCTTTTCGTAAGTAAGTTGGACATGAATTATTTATCACTCTATTGACAATTCAAACATATGAAACTCAATTGCAACTTATTGAGACTTGTACTAAATAGTATCTCTTTTATGTATTTCTGCACTTTTATTTTACATTTTTGTTTGTTATATCTCCTTTTTGTCGATGATAAAGGGGGAGAAAAAGTATGTGCACTAACATATTTGATGCAGGAAAAAGATATCATACATTCGGGGGAGAAATATTTTTCTCTCCAATATATATACAGGTTGTCATCAATCAAAAATGGGGAGAATGTTGAACTACTAGTTTTGATTCATGACAAGACAGCACAGAAACTAAAGAAGACAACAGAGGATCTCTAGGTTTAAAGTAACTGTTATAGATATTGAGTCTTAGACATATGTTAAAATCAATCCTCAAGTTTTCGATTTTAAAATTTTTTCTGTACAAAACAGAATTCACTGTGCAATTTATGCACATCCAGTCGGCTGATTGTTCTTGCCAGTCAACTGACTGTGCATATGCACAGTAGTGAACACTGTTCATAATTTTGAAATGGCAAATATTTTAAATTTTTAAAATATTCAAACACCAGTCGACCGACCCAAATATACTAGTCGATTGAAACGGCTTCAACTGCAAAATTTCTGAATGGATATCTTCTTTCATGAAGGGATGCACTGCATGAATAGATGTCTCTCTTGGCTGAAACTCTTCACTAAGAGTTGCATCTCTCTGAAAACTATATATAGGAGTTATCACTCACTTCATAATCACTAATTTTCTGATTCTAATTCTCTATATTCTCTCTTGTGATTATTCTAGTGCATTCATACTCTCCATTGCTTTGAATCTTTGAATTATATAGCATATACTTTGATTCTTAGCAATATTCTTCCTTTCAAATCTTCACATACTCTTTATATTCTTGAGGAATTGATTATAGGAAGTTTGTAATCCTAATAGACAAATTAGTGTTATCAAGAACACGTTAAGTCAACTACATTGTACTTTGTTAAAGTCCTGTTCTGCTGCTAAGGCAAAGGAAAGTCCTCTTCTGCTGCTGAGGCAAAAATCATGTTCTGCTGCTCAGGTGTTGTTTACCTATTTCTCCGGGTTAAGAGAGGGTATTGTTAGTTAAAGCCAGAAGTTAGTCTGGGACTGGACGTAGGACGGTGCTCCGAATCAATATAAAATCTCTGGTGTCATTTTATTTACTGCATTTATATTTCACGTTATTTACTATCTATACTCTGTATTACTGTTTATCCATATTATACGGTCTTATACACTTTCAGCGAGAACCTTGGCTCTAGAGGGTTCACTCATTAAGGGTAGGGTAAGTAGTACCCTAGAATGAGTTGAATGTAGTATATATGAGAGAGCGTACTTGTTATTTTTCTTATAAAATGATTTTAAAAATGATTTTAAAAATGATTTTATTATTTGAATATATACAAAGCAATAGTTTTTCCAATATATGAAGAGATTGGCTACTGATTATTGGTATTAAATAAAATAATGAGAATTAAGTGATACAACCAAATTGAAATTGTTTTCAAAAGGTCAAAGAAATGATAAATGATATTATTCAGACTGTTTTGAATCTAATCTTAGTTTAGAATAAAAGGTTGTATGAAATTTTAAAAGAATTTATCATGAATTAAAACCAAAGGTGGTTTAAATTTTGAATATGGCTTAGTAGGCTAAGAAATAAATATGTATATACGTGTGGATATACATAATATCAAAAATGATTTAAAATAAACTCTAAGGTTGAGTTTTGAATTTTCCTTAGAATGTGATGTGAAACCCAAAGTGAAGTAAGTTTTTAAACTTAAGTGGGAACATTATTAATCTGAAGTTTAAAATTTGAAATGGGAATTCAAATTGGGTAAAGTTGTCTGGATTAAATTGAAGTAAATTTAGTTTTGGGGATGTTAAATAAGTTTGGAATAAGCAATCTGAATTTGAAATTTCAAGATGAAATTGATATTTAGCCTAGGGAAGTTAAAATGGGTTGATTTGGAAAGGAGTTATGTGAGGCCTCAAATGGATTTGAGTTATGGAAATGGGTAATAGATGCTATTGGTGGATGTTTTTTTAATTGGATGCTTATTTACTTTGACTTATCCTAATATCGTCATGCTGTTATTAATAATCTATGGAACTATGAATTGGATTATTTGAATAAATTTAGAAATGGATTGAGGAAATATATATCCATTGCAGAAATGAAATGGAAATAAAACTTTAATTTGAAATTATTTAAGTAATTTTGATTTTTGAAAATAAAAATTGAACTTGTGAAAGTGAAATCACTTTAAACTTAAGTTTGGATGTTTGAAGGGTAACTTACAAATTTAAATTGTTGAGAATCGATTCCAAGCTGGAGGATAAAATTGGATAATAAATTTAATTTTAAAGATAAAATAGTTTAGGACTCTTATTTTAACTAAGAAATAACTTTATGAAGAAGTAAAGGTGATTTAAATTGGAACATATGAAATTTGGACTCAGAATTAAGTGTTTAATGACTTTAAAAGTAAAGGTTAATTTGATTTAAAGAAATTGAATCAACATTTGAAAATTTAACTTGAATTTATATAATTTGAGATGATTTAAAGTGAAATCGAATTTGAAATTAGTCCAAATTGAAATTTGACTTGAATAATTTGGAATCGTGACTAAAGTTGAATAGTTTCAAATTCAAATGAAATTTGTTTTGAATTTGGAAAGAAATCAAGGATAATTTAACTTGAATTGAAATTGAAAATTTGTTCAATTTGAAATTTATTTGATAAATTGAGATTGAAATCGAAGTAGAATAAAGTT
Source organism: Allium cepa (assembly GCA_030765085.1). NCBI lineage: Eukaryota > Viridiplantae > Streptophyta > Magnoliopsida > Asparagales > Amaryllidaceae > Allium > Allium cepa. The sequence goes on from CM060943.1 coordinate 563,346,703, forward strand.
AAATTTGGAATAGGAATTGAAGTTGTTTAAATTGATTTGGGATTGAATCAATGTTAAGAGAAAGTGGAAATTTAAAATTGAATTGATTGGAATAAAGAATGGGTAGTGGAACAGTTTGGCTCTGCGACTATTTAAAAAAAAATTATTTTCTTAAATCTATTTTTCAAGTTATTTACTATATACAACCTTTCTTTTTAAAGCCCAAATTATCTTATACTTCTTTTACAATTATTTTTATAACTATTCAACTATTTTACAACTGTTTTATAAACTAATTACTATTTTTTCAACCACTTTATGACTAATTACTATTTTACATCTATTTTGCAATTATTTAAAATTTCAATAACTATTTGACTATTTTCCAACTATTTTACAATTACTTAACTACTTAACAACTACTTTACAAACTAATAATTATTTTTCAACTACTTATCTTTTTTTTAACCTTTTTAGCTATTTTTTTAAATTCAAGCTGATCAGAGTGCAAACTGTTTATGATTAATTACCAATTCAGATAAGGATTAAAGTGATAATCCAAATGGAATTGAAACAATTGTGAATAGGTGGATAGAAATTAAAGTGAATGTGAATAGAAAAGGAGATTGATTTGGCTAATAATCAATAGAGATAAATACGTAGGGTGACGTATATTATTCTATTCGCATAATGATTTGATCCAGATTCGAGCACAGAATTTCGAGATAAATACTGATCCGAGTTGGGATTTTTCACTCGATTTTCGACGGCAAACCTGGATATGGATTTTTGATTAGATCTAGATATTCTCTATCATAGTTATGTCTATGCAAGGAGAATGACGGTTTTTGATCAAGAAACCAGATCTGAGTCCGCACTAGGAAGTCTTGTGGACGATATTAGTTCGGAAGTGAAATTGTATGATCAAGTAAGTGATCAAATTTTGAAATTGTGTACAATGGTATATGTACATCGTACGTGCTTAAATGAAATTGATATTGGAAAATTTGAAAGTAATTAATGATGATTTTTGAAAAGAGAAGTATGTTTTGAGAATATGTATAAGGAATAAAATGGGAGTTGGATATTTCTACGGTTAGAATCCCTTTTATAGAAAAGTAATATGGTTAATAAATTTATAAATGAGTAATCAAATTTGAATATTTGATATGGAATAAACAAAGTTATATATCTTTGTTATATAAGATGAATCTTCCCTTGTTGAATCTATTGCCCGAAGAAAAGGGTTTTTGAAAAGTATTTGAAGTATAAAAAGGAATTTATACAAGTATGAAGTAATCGAAAGATTTTAAAAGTTATATATATATATGAAGGATTTTATGAGAATGGTTTTGAAAAAGGTTTTGGAAACCTATGGATTTTGGAAAGGCTTTGAATTTTTGGGGAAAAATCAGTTTTGGAAATTTGAAAACCTAGTTTGAGAATTATCGATTTTGGAATAATCGATTTTGAGAAAAGAAGATTGATATGGGATTCATACTAGGTGTATGATTTGGAATATAGTGTATGTGTGTAGTATAAAGTGTTTTGACAATGGCTCTAGAGAAAAAGACGCTCCCTTGAAATGAACTTCTTAGGAATACCATAGGTTGGTACTACCTTGAGCCCTAAGGGGGAGGCTGTAACAACCCTAGATTTTTGAATACATTTTAAATTTGACTTTATTTCATTTTCAAATTATTTTAAATTTATTTTTATTTTAAGATTTCATTTTTAAATATTTTTAAAGCGATGATAAAAATTTTCCAAAGTTTATTGTATTTACTTTCAATTTTTATAACCTAGTTCCTATTTTTAAGCTATTTTCTTAATTTATTTATTTATATTTATTTATTTATATTTATTTATTTATTTTTATTCATAAATTATTTTGTTGTGTTTTTACTTTATTTATATTCATTTTCATATGTATTTGAAAATGTAAAAAGAATAAAGGAAATATGAAGAGTTTTTGACCTTTTATATGCCTTTGTCTTTTCACCTACTTTGTCTATTCAATTCCAAATAACACTTCCATTCAATTTCCGTCCATACCACATTTCCTTCATCTAATTTCTTCTTATTTATCATGAAAAACATAAAGCTTCTCACCCTAAAAAATTTCGGCCTACGCTCCTAAGAAGAAATTTGGTAAATATTTCATTTTTTTAACTCTTTCTCCTTGTTTTATGTATTGATCTTACACTTGCATTCACTATGATGTTCGGCCTCTAGCCTCCACCATCACCACCACCTCCATCACCACTTTGTCCAGCTACAAATACCTACATCTCCTCTGTCCTAATTGGCCATGGCCATCTTTGATGAAGATCCACGGAAAAATTTAGCAAACACTTCCTATAAATGCATAGCCGAGCTCCCCTATGGCTATCATCACTTCATACAACCCCTTAGCCACCCTTTTCACACCTTCTCCAACCCATACCTGAACCAAAACCACTGCCACACCATCTTCTAGCCTCCAACAGGTCTATCCATGCCAATTGGAGCCTTGGCCGAAGCTTGTTGTTGCATAGAAAATTGCTTTGTTGCCTTGTGTTGAAAATTCATGCACAAACCACTTCCATGCCCTTATTCCATAGCTAGGCCAAGCATACTTGACCTATGCTTGAGTCATTTACACCTATGGCCATGCCTTATCACCCTATAGGCTGAGCATGAGATTTGTGAAAGCTAGTGCAAGTGTTTGATTAATTGTTGTTCCTTAATTCTAGCTTGTTTAATGTTAAATTTTGGATTGAAATTCATGTTATATATATTGTTTTGTTTAATATGTGACAAGAAAAATAGCTTTGGCTCTCCCACACTCAAATTGTAATCGTGTATTCGTGCCTTTTAGATCACTGTTGTGCGTTTGGTTGTTATCTCCAGCTTGTAGAGGTGAGTAATTCTCACCAGACAATTTATACTTATATAACTAGTAAACTAATAACATTTGAATCTGTAAACCATATCATCATGTTATAACTGTTTATCCTATGTTCATATGATGTTCACCCATGCTTATATACCTGTTGTATCATATGTTACTGTTATATAATTCTATTCTGTTATTCATATCAGTTTATCACACTGCAAGTTCCCTGTAGATTTGAATCACTATGGGTTGAAATGATACATACCCGAACGGACTTTAGAATAGGGAAAAATCGTTATGGGCTGAAATGATAGGCCTGAATGATTTTTAATTATTTCATTTTACTTGGCACTGCGGGTTTGAAATGATAAAACACGGTTTTCTTTGTAAATTACAAATTGAAATGATATATTATCCGTATCAATTGACTTAGGTTAGAAAATTATATACAGACCCGTGGTTAGTATATATTTTTCTAAAATTTTTAAAGTATTTTAGAAATGTAAATATTATAATACATTGATTTAAATTTAATTAAAAATTATTTTATAAAGTATTATTGATTTTCTAAAAATTTATAAGTGAAATAAATTAATGGTAAAGTTAGAAATTTGAAATATAAGCTATTTTGGAAATTATGATTTGGTTATAAAGGCAATTTAAATTAAGTAAGAAAATATGATAAATAGATTTAAAATTTGAATTTAAAATGATTTTATAAAGTGCTATTTATTTGTCTATAAATTAAAAATAGTTAAATAAATGAATGAGAAAAATGTAATTTGAATTATAACTTAATTTAAAAAAGGAAAATGTATTTAAAAAAAAGAAGTTAAATTATATAAATAAAATGGAATTTAATTTAATTTATAAAAATGGTAAATTAAATTTAAAGAATAAGTATATGAAAATGTTATGAAAATGCTATATTGAATTTAATAAGTGAATTATTAAAAATCGATAACTGATTGTGAAATTTCACTTTATAAAATCATAAATTAAAAGGGTATTTAAAATGATCATTTTAAAAGTGTGAGAATATGATTTTATAAGTTACAATGTTTTAAATTAAAAATTTAATTATTTATGAAATTATATTGAATATCTGTAATTTAATTAATTGCATTTTTGAAATGCTATTATTTCTAAGGTAAAGGATATTACAGCATTTTGTAAATGCTATAGTTGATATAAATAAACTAAATGGCTAGAATTGAACTAAAGGCTATTACAGCACTTTGTAAGTGCTGTAGTTGCATAATTAAACTTAGGTTTAAGTAACCCTATTATAGAATTTTTAATGCCGTCTTTTGCTAAAATGAATTGTTTTAAAATATAACTTTTCGTAGCATTTTCTAAGTGCTACGAAAGTTGAATTTTCATTATTTTGACAAATTTAAATGAATAAATGAACTTTTAAAAGATTAAATTTTGGAAATTTAATATCTAATTATTAAATATAATAATTTCATTTTTAATGATTTAAATGAAGTAATTCGATTTGAAATATAAACTATTTTGAAATGTGAGTTGAAATGGTATTTTATATAAAATAAATGTGGTTTTGAAAAGATATGATATTTTTATATTTTGAACTGGATTTGAAATGTTATTGAATTGTTGAAATGATATTTGATTTTTGAAATATAAATACCACTTTTAAATTATAACCACAAGTTATAATAACGATTGGTTATTAAGAGACCGGGATCGGATATGGACACACTCTGTCGATACCGAAAACCACTTTAACAACTGTGTACGCGATGGAGATTCCAGAATGAAGTAGGATGGCGGCGACATTCTTGAGGTACATTATGTAGACCCGACTCCCATGAATTGGCATAAGGTGGCTAAAACAGGAGCGATCTCGGGACAAAAGGGGTAGCTCCTCTGGTGGGACACACTTCTTCGATACCATTCTATTACTGTTGTGATTGATTGGGTGCACCTCTTGATTTTAGAGTATGGCTCGAGGTGGGCATAGTGGCTGCTACATTACCACCAGCTCGTGTGCGTAATTGGTATATTTACCTTAGCATTTCCTTGTGTATCATGTCACCTACCATACCGAACTTTACTACGAGTTTGTTTTTCTCCCGTAGCCCATGAAGTATTTAGGGTAGCCTCCCGATCTGAAGATATGCTGATACTGGATGGACTACTGGGATTATTATGTGTTGGTGACTATATAGGTAACCCTTCGACGCTATTTTAAAGTAAGTTATTTTACTGTAAACATTATTATAGCGCAATATTACTACATAGTAAATAGTTTAACGGATCCTTAGAGGATGGGCGGCTCCAGGCATCCTTTAAGTTACTTGTACTTTATTATAGTTCACTTGAGTTAATTTACATTATATAAGTATATATGTCCTGACTCCTGACTCGAGTGTTTTGTGTTTTGCTTTACGCTCGGGGTCAGGATGAGTATTCACAGCTTTGGATTCTCTTTCTAGGGCTGGTCTTTGCTAGAGAATTTGCCTATCTGTTTATATGTCTATTTCAGTTTCAGCTGTTCTAGTTTATCTTATGTATGAGTAAACTTCTACGTATTTGGGATTTCTATTATGTTTTTTCAGAATGATATTATGTATTTGTTTTGAGACTTTGTTATAGTAGCTTCATGAACTACTATGGTATTCTATATTCTGCCGCGAGTTATTCAGATATGTCTGTGTCTATGATTCTTTGTATTTGATTTCATTTGCTCTAAATTTATTTACGATCTTTTATTTTGCATCATTCAAGTCTGACATGTGTGGATTATTGTCGATTTGAATGGTAAAATAGTGGGTTGTCACAAAGGTTCTAAAGTAGATCCTGTGAGGAAGTCTGGACAAACTGAAGTTCCTGAAGATTATTGGGTAGCGAAAGTCGTGGGCGCTGATGCCTACAGGGGCATTTGGGTTATGCTGTGACGATAGTGTAACTCGATGTCGCTGCGATCTACTATGGACCATAGCAGAAATCGTGTGGAGGTGAGTGTCAACGGTCTGCGCTTGATTTTGCCGGGAAGGTAACGTAACATCGGTAGACTGCGATCTATGGTCAAGTGGAGTGGAGAAGTTTCATTTTCTTGGAAGCGGAATTCGAGGGCATTGATGCCTACAGTTATATGGGTTTTTTCTGTGATAGCAACATAACCCTAGATGTAGCTACGATCTGCAGCGGGTTCCATGGCGTAATCGAGGGGCACAGTGTGCCTACAGTTATCTATGGATTTTGCCGGGGTGGCAACGTAACCATTGGGTTAACTGCGACCATGGATAGGGGCGATGATTTCCAGAGCATTCTCACCAAAGATGTTTCCTCTATTTTCAAAGTGTTTTTTATATTTTCAACAAAATATTTTCCAAGAATATTCACTGGGTATTGAAAATGGGTTTACCAAGTACTTACAGATTTTTAGTCCTACGCCTAATCAACGTATGACCGAATTTCTATAAGGACAAGGATAGACTCGCTGAGACATCGAGTAATAAAAAGTATTTTTGTAAAAACTATTTTATAAAATTATGTGGATTTTAAAAGTGTTTTAAAAATGATCAAAGAATAATTTATCTGATTTTAAATTATTGAATAAATTCTGGCTTCGTTCCTTTTCGGGGACGAAAAGATTCAAAGGGGGAGGAATGTGATAACCCGGATTTTTGAGCATCTGTTAATTGGTAATTAACAGGATTAAATTTATTAAAAATACTAATTTGTATGTTAAACAAATAAAATTCTGATAAATATCTGGATATATATACATAGAAATTAAAAACTATAATAAATGTTAAAAAATAAATCTCTGAATAAATGAATAATATACTATTTATATATAAAAAGATATATGCAAATTTTATAATGTTGAAGATTTTAAGTGTGTTCATATACAAGTTTATAAATTTGTTTATATATGTGTGTGTGTGTGTGTTTTGTGAATAAAAAACATAAATTTGGATTCAATGTATGAAATTTTCAATCGACATTTAAAGTTGAATTCTATATTTTAAAAGTAAATAATACTAAAAATAAATCTTTTTTAATTAAAGTAAAATAGCTTAAGTTTGAAGTAGGATTTGATAAAGAATGATACTTTCTTCAAAAACATACATATAAGTTGTATATATAAAGGTATTAAACTATAATAAGGAAACACATAAAAATAACAATTTCATGTAAACTAACAAATAATGAAATATTGAAATACATGCATTTACATTGGTAAAACAATAAAACATGTATCAAACAAGTGTGAGTATTTTAAAAATGCAAATGACATTTGTAAGGAAATTTAACAAATGTCATTATTTTATTTTTGTTTTTTAGAAATAATAATAAATAACGGATAAAAGAAGATAAATACATTTTTATTCCTTTCTCATTTCTTTACTATCTTCATCTTTCAAAACAAAGAAAACAAAAACCTGTGAAAGTAAACCAAAAAAAGGAAAAAGAATCAAATTCAAACTACATCAAGCTTTGTGAAAGTAAACCAAAAAAAGGAAAAAGAATCAAATTCAAACTACATCAAGCTTTGTGAAAGTAAACCATAAAAAGGAAAAAGAATCAAATTCAAACTACATCAAGCTTTTACAAATTCTCAAAACCTGAAACTCGACAAATTCAAGAGATTCAACTCAGTTTTATCAACAATAAGCAAGGTCAAAGGCATGCAAAACTCACTTTAGAACAAAGTAGATTCAAGAATCAGGTTCTAGTTAAAATCAGCTTCCAGATCAATCTTTTCCCTATCCCTTATTCATAAATTACGAGTGAGTAACATTTATTTTAGAGAAGCCTATATCTGTGTCCGCATACTAATGCATGTGATAATTAAATGTTGTTATGTTGTGAATATAATTTGCATTGGTGAATTTTTCCTAGAATATAGTTGGATATCTCTGTGTGTGTGTATGTGAATGTCTGTATGTTGAATCTTGCTCTATGTTTGTTTAAAATAGACTCAATTAGTTTTGAAATTCCTCAAATCTCCTTTCTCAAATATTTTTAGTATTTGATCTCTTAATGAAATATGTTAGTATTAACAATATCTGATTTTTAAAAATATTCTTAGGCAAAATTAGTACACAGATTTACTGGAAAGGGAAAAATTAAAGAGAAAATCTTTCCAAGTCAGAAATTAAAGTATTTTTATCTCAAATTTTGTTTATATGATCTGATTCGATATAGGAAAAGATGATTTTTAAAGGTAAAATCTAAATTTTTAAGCTTGAATTCGAGGGGAATTTAGGGGTTGATCAGAAATTGGGAAACTTTCAATTTCTGGTGATCACGACAATATGTCGCCGTGGGGTTTAGACTAGGGGTTGCTTGAAGATTGATGGAGTTGGGAAAATTTCTCGATAAAATTTAAATGGGCGTGGTGGTCGGTGAGATCGAATTAGGGTTTTGTTGTGCCTTGTTTAAGGGCTCGAGTCGCATGGCAAGGATGGCGTCGGGCAAGGGATAGAAAGTGCGAATGGTGGAAGATTGAAAGGGGCGGTCGTGGAGAGGATTTGGGTGGAGTTCGGTGGGAGGTAGTGGCGTGGCGAGGAAGGGTTGTGGCTCGTCTCTTCTTTTGGGTTGGGGAAGCAACTCGATTTTTGGTACGGAGTAGTAGCGGTGCTCGTAGGAAGGTGACTGTGCTTGGGTGGTCAGGGCCGATGTGTGGAGGCGTTCGGCATTGGAAATGGATGGTCGTCGATGATGTTTATGTGCACGACATGCACAGATTCGTGCATGTAACTGGATAGAAGAAGGAAGATTTGAGAGAAAGGGAAGAAGAAGTTGCTTGGGGCCAACTCGAGTCATTCGCTGGTTTTGTCGAGTCTTAGATGGAATTTTTGTTGAATTGAGCTCGGTTTCTTTAGTTGACTCAGGTTTTATCAGAAGTTAATAACGAGTTTTAAAGCCTTATGTAAATGCACGTTTTAATGAAAATTGTTGGTAAAGTTTAAAGGCAAGGAAATGAAAGGGTTTCAAAATAAAGTAATATTAGCAAGGACTCAAAGGTAAATATTAAACAAGTTTTAAGTATAAATTCTAAATCAAATGTTTTTGAATTTAAATTGTTGGTTTAATATGGATTATTTAATTTTACTTCTATGACATTTCAAATGAAATTTAATAATAAAAATTAAGTAGTTAATTAAGAAAATGGTTTATCTCAAACGTTCATTAAGGTTCGTGGTGATTAAAGATTAATTAAATTAATGAATTAAAGAGAAATAAACAAATTTTTAAGGATAAATTAATTAGTTTATAATTGAGGGTTATAAATTAATTAATTAGAAATTAATTTATTGGTAATTAGAGATTAATTAATTTAAGTAATTAGAAAATAATTACTTAGTGTCATTATTTAAGGTGGGAAATTAATGGATAATTACTAAAGGTGATTTAATAAATGATAATTACTTAGTGTAAGTAATTAAAGGATGAACTCATTCAGGATAAATTAATTTAATTAGTAATTAACATTTAAATTAATTAATAACTAAAGGTTAAATTAATTGAGGACAATCAATAAATGTAAGTGGTTATAGAATAACTAATTTGAGTAATTAATTAAGAATAAATGTGATTAAAATGAATGAGTGAAGGGTAATTAATTTGCATAATTGATTAAGGGTTAATTTTTTAATATAATTAAAGGATAATTAATCAAGGGTGATTAATTAAGATGGGTAATTAAAAGATGATTAATTAATTGATTTATAATTGATTAATGTTAAGTAAAGGTAATCTAAGTGATTAAAGTTAGTAATTAATTTAATTACAGATTAATTAAATTAATTGGGAAGTGATCAATCTTTCTTATGGATGATTGAATGATATTAAATGCCTTGAATCGGTTGAAATCTCTGATAAGAAATGTTTTGTGATATGATATGATTGAGCAAACTGTGATAATGGGGTTATCTATCGATGATGAATTCCTGTGTAAAAGTGACATCCTGTATTTAAAAATGAATTGTATTCACTTGAATAACTTAGGTTAAGGTGACATTGGGTTTGAAGAGATCGGGGTCGGGTATCAGCGAATACCCGAAACCACTTCGATTTGTAATCTAAAATAGTTCTATATAGATTTGATATGTGAGGTCCTTAGGCTGGAATGGAATAATATAGACCTTTGAAACTAAGTTTTGGTACTTAGATATTGATTTGTGAAATAAGTGTCGACTTTATCAAGTTATGAACTTGTAGTGAAGTACGGGTTACCCGGGTTTTAAGTATGCTTTGTGCATTAGAATTTCATGTTGTATGGGTTTACTCACGCTGGTTTCCAGCCTGACCCGGGTGTTACTTTGATGTAATGCTCGGGTCAGACCGAGTATTACAGATTTCAGGTAAGGACGTTCTGGAGCTCAGGAGGAGAGCTGGATGGCAGGAACTTATGGAGTATTCCACTGTGTATATTACTATTTGTATTTCTGGGACAAATTAATTTTAACTATCCAGTTTCGTGTAATGGTTGTAATTCTGATATATTGAAAGTAATTTAACTAATACAGTTTTCCTTTGTATAACTGTTATTATTTGATATTATATTTTATCCACTGCGAATGTGAGAATCTGTGTTTTCTTTCTGTTTCTTCTTCTCTCTAACAATTTGGGATTTTCAGGATCGAAAATTCCGGGTCATTACATGTACTAAGTTTCGTTCCTAAGGGTCGGGAAGATGCGTTGTCATAGTTTTTAGCACAAAAACTAACATCATTGAAGAAACATTACATGTTTCATTTGATGAAAATTTTATGATCAATAATATCAGTTTTGATGGAGAAGAAAATATTAATGAAATTAGAAATAATGAAATCACTAACAATGAAAGTAATAATAATTCTGAAAATTTACATTCAAATAAAAGAACAAAATTTTTGGAAGCTCATACTGTAGAAAATATTCTAGAAAATATAGAGTTAGTTGTACAAAAAGAAATCAATTAAATGAAATGAGTAATGTAGCTTTTATCTGATATAATGAACCTAAAAAATCCAAAGGAAGCATCATTGCAAGATTCATGGATTCTTTCCATGTAATAAGAATTAAATCAGTTTACCAGAAATAATATTCGATAATTAGTTCTTAGACCTAAAGATAAATTTGTGATAGGAACTAAGTGGGTCTAAAGAAATAAAATGAATGAACAAGGAGAAGTCAATAGAAATAAAGCACGTTTAGTTGTTCAAATTTATAGTCATGATGAAGATATAGATATTGATGAAATCTTTTCTCTTGTAGCTAGATTAGAAGCTATTAGAATTCTATTTGCTTTTGCAAATCATAATAATTTTAAATTAATTCAAATGGATGTCAAAATTGCCTTTTTAAATGTCCTTATTAAGGAAGATGTCTATGTAAAACTGCCCCTACTTTTGAAGATGAAAAACCTCCAAATCATGATTATAAATTAAAGAAAGCTTTATATGGTTCAAAATAAGCTCCTACATCATAATATGATAGACTTAAATCCTATTTTTTACAATCCAAATTTGAAATAGGAAAAGTAGATAGTACTTTTTTTATTAAAAGAAATAAGAATGATATTTAGCTTATGCAAATATATGTAGATGATATTATTTTTAGATCAACAAATAAATAGCTAAATAAATAATTTTCGGATATAATGACTAAGGAATAGTCTTATGGGAGAACTAACTTTTTTTTAGGATTACAAATAAGACAATAAGTAATGGTATTTTTATAAGTCAAGAAAAACATGCTAAGGATTTAGTTAAGAAATATAGTGTGTCAAATATTAGTGCCAAGCCAACTCCCGTGGAAACTAATGAAAAATTAAATAAGGAAGAAAACTTAAAAGATGTAGATCAAAAACTATATAGAGGTATGATAGGATCATTACTCTATATACATGCTAGTAGACCGAATACAGCGCACAATGTCTGTCTCTTTGCATGATATCAATCTCAAACTAAGGAAGATCACATAAATCCATGAAATGAATACTAATATATGTAAACAACACACTAGATTATGGACTCTTCTTTCATTCAATTTAATTTCATATAATAATGCTGAATATGCTAGATCCAAATCAAATCATGGAACTTGTCATTTTTAGGGCACTCTCTTATTTTCTGGTCTAGTAAAAAGTAAAACCCTATGTCCCTACCTATAGCATAGGTAGTATATCTCAACTGAATTAGCTTGTTCACAGGTTATCTATATGCAATGAACCTTAACGGATTATGGTTTATATTTCACTAATTCATCAATATACCATGATAACGCTAATGCAATGAACCTATCCAAAATCGCAACACATCATGCTAGGACCAAATATATAGACATAAGCCACCATTTTCTGAGAGATAACATAAATAAAGGAGCCATTTCACTAGAATATATAAATACTGAAAATAAAATAGTCGATATATTAACAAAACCTTTAACTCAAACATCTTTTTATTAACTTAGAAGAGAATTATGAATATTTCTTTCTCTGAAATATAGTTATACCTTTAAATTCTAAGTTAAAGGAAAATAAAACTATCAAAATTGACCTGTATATGTCAACATACTCAGTTCCTATACGTCGACATAATCTATAGTTTTCTAAAACTGATTTGCCCTCTTAAATTCAAAATTCAAAATCTGATTATATAACCACCAAATTTTGAATTCTTTCTAATTTTCCTATTTTATTCTTTTAAAACTGCAAACAAAATAAGAATTAATCGATTCTTCAAGTTCCAAAAGACCAAAGATGAAACTACCCCTTAAACACTAATACCTCCACTCTAGGCCTCTTCCAAAACGCCACATGGCCAAATTTATCAAAATGGAGGATGATTTGAAGCATGTCCTTAACATGCTTTAAGAAATAGAGGTCGTCTAAATACGTTTATTAATGGACTAAGAAAAACAAGGGCTAATCCTTTGTAACCTTTAGAAGCATCTATTAAATATTAAAGCCAATCCAATAGTGATTAAAGAGGAAGCTCCAAATCTTGTCGTTCATAATCCTATGGATGACGATGAGAAGGAGGAGGAAGGAGAAGATGTCGTTGAAGATGACGACGAAGTCTAGTGTGTAGGAGAGGTTTTCTTTGATTGTAATGGAAATCTTGTGGAACAAAAAAGATATTTTTGTCTCCACTACCCATTTAGTCCAAACGATAAGTCTCCCATAATATAAAAGAAGTATTGATTCATAAGTTTAAGATTGGCTTGTCTAAATTTGGATGTTATTATCATCAAGTTTTGATTTGATTTGGTTTGTTTTGATTTATATGCTCAAATTGTCACTTTGGTTTGGATAGTTTAATTTGAATAAACAAAGATTGTCTTATCTTGTTTATTTAAAGTCTCCATGCATTAATCATCATTTATTTGTCATCGTTATATCATAATCATATTCATATGTAAGCTTAAATTATTTTAGTCTAAAATTATTGATTTTTCAGTTTATAAGTATACCATTTTGGAGGTTTTTTTCACCCACTTTTTATAAGACAACGAGGAAGAAAAATATAAAATAATATACTTGCATATATTTAGGGAAAGTCATATCATATTTTATATATAGGAATATTTAATGGTTGTCATCATCAAAAAGAGGAAGATTATTAATACCTCAATTGTTGATTCTGATGACAACAACCATGTACCACGATATATAATATAGATACTAATGTTTGCCCAAGTTATATACTATATAGTGCAGAATATTATGTAGGTTGCTAAATCAAAGATTGTACAATATAAAGACTCAAGATAAAGATACGAAGACCCATGTGTTCAAAGATAAAGAAATGAAGATCTCAAGATTATAATTGGTGTGTAGATCATTACTATATATTGTTAAAATTCTTGATGACAATTTCTGATCTCTATCTCCAATTTTCGATCTTTGATATTATAAAGAAAAATAAATTATTTTAGTTACAATTTTTTTTGAATATTTACAAAAGTTTTTTAAGTTCAAAAGTATTTCAAAAAAATGTTCAAATTATTTTACAAAAGTATATAATATTCAAATCATTTTAAAGGAAATAATTTTCATTTTTCACTAGCATATGTTGACATACATATCTAGGATATGTTGACATGCATGCCGCTAAATGGTTTTTTTATATTTTAAATGGAAGTGTCTATTCGACATAACTCTTTACGAATGGAAATATCTATTAATTTACTATATAAAGGGGAGTCTATTCGACATAACTCTTCACGAATGGAAATATCTATTAATTTACTATATAAAGGGGAGTGCAAACGAATTTTTTAATAACTAGTTACTTACTCTCTTCCCACTCCTTACTCTCTTGAAAATTCTCTTAAAAATATACTCTATTCTCTTCAGAATTATATAGAATTTATTTATATTCATTGTATTAATTCAATACAACTTCCTTACAGTTTTGGAAACATGTCCCTCTCAATTCAAAGGATAAAGTGCTATCCATGAGGCTATAAGAGCCAATGTATCCAAAATATAAGTATTTGTCTTTGAAAAAACTATCAACTCTATTTGTGTTAGCTTGGGTGTGCTAGTAGCTCATTCAAATCAAGTGGGTGTGCTTAGTAGCCGGTTCAAATCTAGTGGGTGTGCTTGTAGCCTGATCAAATCAAGTGAATTTACCTTAGACTCGGAGTACAGAAGGGTGTGCCTCGTAGCCTCAAAATCGATATTGCATTTGGGTTTGACTTCTAACTAGTTAAAGATTAGTATTTGAAAAGAAATCCATACAAGCAATTGTAAGGGACTGGATGTATGAGAAATCCAAACCAATATAAAATCCCTAATGCCATCTCTCTAATACTTACTTTACTGCTTTACTTATATCTGTAATTGCTTCTATGACTGATTGTTAGTATAATTCTATTTTTTTAATCTGTGATTTAATATAAATCTTGAAAAAAATTAAAAGGATTTACATAAGTCAGAAAACACTATTTACCCCCTAGTGTTAAATTTGCCTTAAGATCCATAATTTTGAAACCCACAGTATGCATAAAATTTATATTTTGAATCATAACAAAACATATGATTGTTCATAAAAATAAGGCAGTTAAAACCAAACAAACCCGATATATACATTTTTAATTCTTATTTCACATTATATGTGTGTACGCGTGCGCATCCATGTTTATTAAAATGTATACATGACCAAAACGATTAACATACATACATACATACATTATCTATGTGTGTGACTATATACATATACATATGCATATACATATATGTATGTATATTATATTGGGAATAGACTTACAAAAAAATAAAATAAAAACCTATTTATAGAAAACACATGTTTAAATGATCTAAGATGTACAAATCTTACATAATACAAATCATAATTAAAATAAATAATTGATTATTTACATACATATATATACTTATTATTTAACACTAAATAAAGTGTAATATGTAATGACTAACATAATTTAACATAAGATTGACAACAAATTTTATTGCATGTAAATACTTTACTTTGAATTTCATTTGCAAATCAAGTCATATAACAATTTTACATCAAATCTAATTTATTGACAACAAAAAACATATTACATACATCCATAGGTCAAGGGTGAGCATTTATGAATATATGAAATAAAAGAAGACTATCATCTATTCAGATCTAGCACATCTTGAAACCTCAATTTGAGAATTGACTCCTAGATTGCTTGAATCACTATTCGATGTTGCGATGATTGAATGAACCGGCTTTGAGTTTATTTAGTTTGATATTGTTTTGCGTAAAATTGCTGCTATAGGGAATGGATGAAGGAAGTGTTGTAGCCATTGAGCAGAATAGGAAGGAAGTGAAAAAAAATCAAATGAAATCAATATGGAAGGTTTGTTTTTATGGAGAGAATAAAAACCTTTTCCATTCTAATCCTTAAAAATCATTCCTTTTTAACTACTAATTAAATATAAATCAATATTTAGGCTAATTTTACCTCCTATGGCCAGTCATACCTTGCTCCTCTAATCAACAAAGAAATCCAAATCATGTTTAAGTACATCTCTATTTAAATCTGTTTAGATGTATACCAATATCGTATATCGATTCTTGCATATATAACTTTTATACATATATATATATCCAAATAATTACTAAAATGCCCAAAACATCAAATAGATTAATAATTAATATTTCTTAAATATTAGTTTTTTTTATTAATTTATAATATTTTATAAAATAATTAAATCATGTTGTTTTTCCTAGAATTCCACAATGTAGTTGGTAGACTAAAAGGCGCAAATTCAATTGATGATTAATATTGAACAATTCAAATATTAATGTTCATGCGTCATCATAGATAGTAGTGTAACAGCTTGGCAAAATTTATCGCTTATAGATCTTTTCGGTAAAATCCAGTTTCACATTTTCTTAAGTGATACCTTTTAGTAACTATAACTCATGCACTCATCGTCGAAATTATATTACTGTAGGATATATATAATTTGGTATTGGTCAAAATTCTAGTATCATGCACAATCAACTAGATTTGTCCAAAAAATCAAAGTCCTTGGTTCAATAATTACATTTATTATTAACCATAATACTCTGACCAAGGATTCCGACTTTGAATTGGCTATAGTTAATCATGATATTAAACTCTTACTAACGAGAAGAAAAATTCTCTTCGGAATGGTGTTTTACTCCCAATGCTTGGACTCAAAACCAACTATAATTTCTCGATAAACTGCTATGCCATGATTTGAATATAATCAAAGTGGAGTATGCGCACTAAAGCTCCACAATGTTCTTAAGTGGATTTAACTAATAACATTGTCACCCTGAGATTTCCTATTTGACCTCATTGTTATTAACAAAGAGGAAAATCTTGGATGAGTCATTCTATAAGTGTCCAATAACTAAGAGTTCTCTTAGTTCCCCAACAACCATGAGTAATACATTGCCTAATATTTAAGGAGCGTTAGTCACTCTGGTCCTAATGGTTATATTGATATCCTTTCTCGAAACATTTTGACTGGGAATATTTTGTAAAAAAAATTACCTTATTTTGTGATTAGTTACTCCCGCATATAGCTACTTATAGCTACAACCACATAACATTTTATTTAAGGATTTTCTAATTAATATAATTTAAGTTAATTACTTAACTACTTACACAATATAGTAAAGTATATACATAAAATCAAACACTTGTGTTGTGAACAAGATTGACTATAGAGTTAGATATATATAACAAATTATATAATATCTCATAAGGCATACCACTAACTCTTTCAAGCTTAACTTATAATATTCCATATAACTAATTCAAATCACTCAATTCAATCAAATCTCAATTAGCTAATGCAATAAATGTCATAGTATAAAGCGTTTCATTTAACTAATATTCATCATTGTTTTGTCTAAATTTATTTACTTGAATATATTATTTTGTTCATATCAAATGATAGCATAGCATATAGTAATTCAATGTGAATATATAAATAAATTGAAATAAGGATTTAACCCACTTAAGTCATGTAAGTTCGTAAAGCAGTATTTAATAAATCAATTACATAATTGATGAAAAAGTGGATAATTTACTCACTTCGTTTATTGATCAAAATATACACAACTTGCATTAATATATGTTAATAGTGCTTTAATTATTTACCATTTTAATTCCCAACGCCAATCGATCATAGTCTGAAAATTCATACTACTATAATATGAATTCAAGACATATAAGTCAAAGAAAGAGCTGAAGTTTAACTCACCAAATCAAAGCTCCTACTATATTAACATCCCAGAATTCAAAACCCAAAAATGAATGTCGATGATGTTGCAATCATCATCTGAATTATTTTCAAGCGATAAAGTGAGATCAGCAGTATTTTTTTGTAACATTAAATAAATAGAGCAGCTAAATAATTTCATTATATCAAACTATTTTACATAGTCATTGCATAATCATTAACCCATCTCATTCCCATGCAGGGTAAATATAATAAAATATAAATACGGTGTCATTCTCGACTATACGTCAACATGAACACTCAACCAATTATAAATCTTGGTTTTACATAGCAAGAATTTTAAAATAAATTTTATTTGATAAACGTGCATCCTACTTCATCTTTGAAGTCTTCATTCGTCTTTTCCAAAAGATATTTTTCCTTGCTATAAACTCAACCAACTCGAATGATAACCCTTGAGTTTATGGAAAATATTGAAAATATGGGCCAAACATAAAGCTTGGTAAGGATAATACTTTACCTTAAGCAAACGATTATATAGTGTTACCATGCCGCTATAGCATAAAATTGGTGTTCCCCTCACCTTTCAAATTATCACCAATTACATCATATTATGTAATACTATGAAATCACCATTAAACACAAGTCATCAATTTCAACATAAGTATGAGATTCTCTTCACAACGTTTCCACTAATTTCTAGTATATTCATTTTAAATTTTCCACATATGCCTTATACCACAAATCATAAAATATAATATCGTGTTTAGATAGATAATTGCCACAGAGGTCATACTCCATTAATCATGAAATGTAAGGTCATGTTTAAACAAACGGTTGCCACACATGTCTTATATCACTATCATCAAATATAATGTCATGTTTAGACAAATGGTTGTCGCATAGACCTTATATCGCAAAGCATCGGATATAATGTTGTGTTTAGACAAATGGTTGTCATACGGGCCTTACACCACCAATCATCAAATGTAATGTCATGTTTATACAAACGGTTACACATAGGCCTTACACCTCCAATCATCAAATGTAATGCCGTGTTTAGAAAATTGGTTGCCACAAAGGCCTCATACCACTAACTATCACATATTGTCACGTTCCAAATTTTAGCATTCGAAAATCGACACCCGTACTTCACTCGTAAATGAATACCATAGATTCAAATAACAAAATTTGACTCGTGGCGGAGCTTATAACACATCAAGTACAACACAGTGGAAGAAAATGAATAATACATTTGATATACAGTGTTTGATACAATATCTGATACAATAGAATGATACAACTGAATATAAATACTACCAGAGATACAAGAAATAGCAGCGGAAAAGAATATCTTCAGTATAATACATCTCCAAAATGTAACTGCAACACTATCTCCAAACTAACGATAGTTCGAACAACCATCAAGTTGCACTAAGCTAAGCAAGGTCAGCCATGAAAGCTGAAGTGTAGAAAATGTGATCCATGATCCAAAAGGCTTCAAAGGCTATCAAATCAGTTCCTATTATTCGACTATCTGAAACCCAACTCTAGACTGCCCGTGTGGAAAATAGTGGGCACCCAGAGTTTAGGAAAGGAACAATAAACTCCAGGTCAGTCATGGGACTGGTGTGAGTATATAAAACAGTTTTTATCTTTTAAAAACAAACAACGAAGGAATTTAAAATAAATGTACAATGCTTTTTGAAAAATGAAACAGCCGTAAGACCTCCCACCACACACACAATGCAAATGCAGACTTGGAGGAGATTTCTTCTTATGATAGTCAAACATGCTTAATACGAGGAAACTCTTTTGATATTATTATTAGTGCATAGTGTAGAAAACAATTTCGAAATTATAATATTAATCTTAGCCAGCATACCACATTTCGTCGTATGCCTACTATAGCTACCATGTTTTGTAGCAGGTTACCGCCACGCTGCATGGCATGTTATACAACTAAAACCGTACAGGGCTCGTATTGTTTTATTTGGATTTTCAACAAATGGTCGGGCAAAGGAACTTCCCATATAAAATGGAACACCTCTGGAGGGACGCCCCCGAGGACCTAACCGGATCTCTGCTATACAAGACCGGGTTACCTCTGTGACTAGGTAACAACTGACAGGGGTATGCCACCTCCCGGTCATTACCAATCTTTATTTGAAGCGCTTCTCAACCGAAAACCACAAAGAAATAAGTTTACAGCAACCACGAAGCAAGTATCTAGGCTCCATACCATGATACCACTTATAATCCTGAAGGAAATGGACATACCCTTAGGAGGAGATACCCCCAAATAACCTTGCTGCCACGATTCCTGTTTCGACCATTACCGGGTTGTGAGGTTCGATGAAGTCTCGTCCACAAAGCTACTTTTTTTCACAAAGCCATGCTTCGATCACAAATGATCAAAAAATGATCATCAACACACAGCATGCCACACTACCAAATTGGGAATGTATCACTAGTAACCATCAACTAGATAACCTCTGAGCTCGTACGTCTCAGAGAAGGGTGTTAAGCTAAGAGAATAAATTCTTCGCCACCAACAGAAATGTATTTGATAGAAACTAGCTTTACATCTCGAAGTGTAATGTCAGACACACATCCATACAAGTATGTTTCGGGTTCGAACAGAACCGAAGGCACTTCTGAAGAAGCCCTTGCAAATACGGGTATTCACAATCCCGATCGGACTTCCCATCACTTTGGAAATCTGTATACCGACGCGACTCAATGCAGAGACAATCAAAGGGTTATCCTTTCGTTTTCAAAAATACCCGGTCTTCACCACTGGTCTCCAAATGCTATCCATATCGACGTATCATTATTCGAAATGGGTTATATGACACAAAGTCCTCTCCCGGCTAAATCGAATAATGAGCGTAATATTTAAAAACTTATGGATATGGGATTTCAGTTAAGTCACAACTTAAAATCCAAAACTTTTCTTTCAAATGGTTTAAACAAATTACCATTCAAATCTTTTTAAATAAAATGATTTATTTCACAAAGTTTACCCAGTTTCACAAAGATCCATTCATGGATTTCAAAACAGTTCCATTTCAAATTGGATTAACTCATCCAATCTTTTAATTAAATTCTTAACCTTCAAACCCTTTCCAATTCAAATCTTGTATGTGGAAGATATACCATTTAAAATCCTCTTTGTTTTCAAAACAAGATTTAATCATCTTCACAAAGGTTAATTCATAGTTTTTCCAAACTATTAACAATTTCATTTCAAACTTGAATCTTTCGATATAAATTGGAAATCTTTTCCTTTTATGAAAGTTATTGCTATTTGAAACACATAGTTCTCATTTTGGGAAAACTGATTACAATTTACATATGTTAAAGCCATCCAAGTATAAAACTTGGGTTTCAATTTAAATTCTCAAAACAATACTTTTTAAATGGTTAAAAACTATATAAACACCTTTATAACTTCTATAATCTTTTAGACCATAATTTCCAAATCATTGAATTCAATTTCAAATATTGAATTCAAATATTGAATTCAAATTTGAATCAAATTATTTAAATTTCAAGTTTTATTAAGTTATATAAAATAATTTTTATCTTTGAAAACTCATTTCAAAAACTTTCAATTCCAATTCCAAAACTAATTGGATTCAAGACTTCAATCTTTAAAATTGTTAAAAATATGTAACTTAGCCGATTCCTTGTGCAATCCATATTTGTGTGCGTAAGGTGTAGTCCAGGGTATTACACAATAGTGCAACATCATAAATCATCACATCACATATTTAAGCACATCAATATTGATAAGCGGTATAATTTATAACGATTATCGTTCATTCATAGATTCACAAATAAATAATATAAATTTATCACAGATAATAAATTACATTCATCAAAAATTACACCAAAACAATTCATAACACAAAGCATAACATATAAGAAATATCAAATAGTTCAACAATCAAAAGAATTCAAAACATCCATAAGTAAGTTCAATTAATTATCTGATTAATTTAAATTAGATGGGTCATCAATCATGGTTAATTAACATTGATCAATTACAAATCATTTGATTAATTGTCCTTTAATCATTTATTAATTTAAATAAATCAACCATAATTAATTATCATTTAATTAATTATTCTTAATTAATAACAATAAGTGATTATCCCTAATTACTTTCACCGATTATTTAATCCTTAATTAACAGTTAATTAATCTTAATTACTTAACTAATCAATTTCAATTTATAAATTAATTTATCTTAATTAATTAACCCTAATTACTTGATTAAATTATTCTTAATTATTAATTAATCAATCGCTAATCACTTAATTAATAATACTTCTTAACATTAAGCAATTAACCTCTTAATTATTTGTTGCTTAATTATTTCTTAATTGATTAACCCTGATTTATCAATCCTTAAATTAAGTAATCAGCTACTCTTAATTAATTACACAAATTTATTTATCTTAATTTAATTACCCAAATTAATCATTTCAGTTAATTAATTAATTATACTTAATTACCTTAGTCAATAAAACATGATCAAATTAAGATAAACCATATATTACACTAAATTCTTAACTTCCATCTTAAAATAAATTAAATATAAAAGTTTGAATTTTTCTTGAAACACCATACTCTAAATTTAATCATTTCATACTTGTTTAACTGGTTAAAACATTGTTTAAAATTTATCTTGTTTTCAAGTTTTGAAATTCATCACTTTTTTTGTTAAATGATCTGGGCAAGTTTTAAAATGCTGGAAACAACATTGACTCGAGAAAACACACGCGACATCCACCACAACGGCTTCGAGTCGCACATGAAGAAAAACATGAAAGTCCCGAGCCAACTCTTTCTTCCCAAACCAAAAACTCAGACCTGAACCAATGTATCACGCGTTCACGTGTACGCTAAGACCACCGATCTCTGACCATCGATGCTCCCTCCGGTATGTCGCCTAACCTCCCTTTAGTCGATTTCGACCACCCAAAATCACCACGTAGCCCAAAATTGGAAACGAGCATATAAGAAATCCATTTGGGACGACTCGATCATCAACAATCACCTCGTATCGCCAACCATGACCACTTGAGACCACTGCCTCCCGATCACAACTTCGCCGACCATCCACTCGCCTTTCCCCCCACATGCGATCTGTTCCGATGCCCCAACGACGTCGATGTGACCTTGCAAACCCAGACAACCCAAACTGTACGCGAAACCCTAAATCATGGTTGTGTCGTTGCATCGATCATCTAAGAATGTAGCAACCATTTTTCCTGTAAACTCCACCACCTGCACTTCCCTTGATATCGATCCCGAAGCTTGATTTCCGGTTGAACATCGAGAATTGGCGAAAAACGTGTTTCAGTTCAACTCCCAAATGCTTGACAATTTTACCCTTATAAATTATGAAATGAATTTCTAAATTCCTATTTTTGAAATACAAATAAGTTCATATGATCAAAGTTTGAAATTTTCAAAATCAAAACTTGGACTTGAATTCACCTACCACTGATATTCCTGGTTTCCAGCAATCATACTCATCTATTTTACTTAATAATATTTTTGGAAATGATGTTATATTGATACAAACATATCTTCCATAAAGGCCATAGCTTGAATTCAATTGAATATAAGGAAATGAATTTATTTATAGATTTTGGGTCCTATTATTCTTAGTCAGAGGAGATGAATATGCAAAGAAACTCATATCTATACAGGCATCTAATATGTACAACATGCAACCACAGCCAATGTAACGACCCGGATTTTTGACGGCTAATTTTTAATATTTAAATTGAATTTAAATATCTAATTTGAACTTTAATTTGATTTTTATATGAACAGTTTGGTTTTATATGATAAAAGGAATTCAAAATTTAAAGTATAACGGCCTATTGAATTAATTATTAAAGTGACAATCGGATATTAGGTAAAATATAAAATTTGGAGTTGTAAGCGTGTTAAAAATATTTCAACGGCTTATAAAATTTATATTGATGACACTGGAAATAATAGATGGGTTAAAATTGAATTTAACTGTCGTTTGTTAAATTTTAAATTTACATTGTTTAAATAGACAGTTGAAAGTAGCCTTCCGAGGCACAGTCTCGGAATTCAACGAAACCAGTTCCGTTGGATCCTCAATATTGAATTATTGCCGGATTTCAAATTTCGTATATTTTGGAGTGATCATGTGATCGTACGGGAGGTAAACGCTTCGAATATAATTAAAAAATTAAAAATATCCTACATCAAATCGTAGCCGTATTTCCTTTCAGCTTCTCAAAGACGCTTCCTTTAGCTCTTTAATTCACGATGCTTCTCGTTTATGTCTTCGTTCAGTAACCCAAAATCAAAAATCGTGGCCGCTATCTTCCTATAATCGCGAGCAAAACCCTTCTTCCTTGAATATTAACTCCGAAACCCCAATCCTTTCCTTTTCTCCTCAAAACCTATTCACGGCAATTAAAAAAAATGGAAGACGAGCGAATCTCGTTCTACTCGCTGGGGGGGGGCTCACGTAGGGGCGAAGCGAATTAGAGTTCGACATCGAGGCAAAAGGGGGGGCGACGTTCGCGAGTTGGCGCACGTGATGGATGTCGTTCGCGAATTTGGGGGGGGGGGGAGCGCGACTTGTTGCGCGCGTAGAGGCTGCTGTCTCTAGGCAGCGGTGGCGTGGATTGCGGTGTTGGAGGCCGCGTCGTTCTTGGGGGATGCAGTGGTGCTCGCACACGCGAGTGGTGGTGCGATGCTATGCGGCTATAGGTGAAGTGCGTCGGTGCTATTCAAGTGACGTGGTGAGTCGAATGGAATTGGGGGAAGCAGTGATCTCGGATCTGATGGCAGTGAGGTATGGATTATCTGTTTGTTTTCGATATTAAAATAGAATCAAACGGTAAAGTTTAAAATAAGATTTTTAGTCAGAGAATAAGGTAAGTGGTATATATAGAAATTTTTAAAGTTTGTGAAAATTCAATTTTTACACATCTATGGATTTATTTTATATATATACAGATTGAAAGAAAAAGAAAAATAATAATAATAATAATAATTACTTAGGTTGATTTGTATATTTATTAAACTCATTTGATTAATTTAGACTAACCAGTAAGTGAAAATACCTTGTGTTTAAAAAGTATTTGTTTAAAATTATATCACTAGTTAATTTAAATTATTTGATTAAAGAATAAATTTATTATTCGATCGTTCACATATTAATAAAATTCGTACAATTGTTATTCAAGGTCCAAAAAAATATGGAAACGAATCTGGATTGGGAAGGATTGCAACTTAAAAGCAAAAGTGAGATTTTCTCACTCATTTGGATACCTAAATTAAATTGAAATGTTAAATTTAAATTATTGGATGTGATTGATTGGTTGATTTTATTTCATTCACTGGTTAATATTATAACCCATATACTGCAATATTTCACATTGAAGTGAAATTGTTATTTTATTGTGCTAACATCTGTGGATGCAGGGAAACAGGTTGGAGGGATCCAACAGGATTCCTCAAAACTATTTATTTT
The DNA here is from genome assembly GCA_030765085.1 of Allium cepa. Taxonomy (NCBI): domain Eukaryota; kingdom Viridiplantae; phylum Streptophyta; class Magnoliopsida; order Asparagales; family Amaryllidaceae; genus Allium; species Allium cepa. Next base: position 563,371,789 of record CM060943.1, read on the forward strand.
ATATATATGCTATTATGTGACAGGATGATATATTGAGTTGGGTGGTTTTATAGATAATTGAATTATCAACTGTTGAATAACAGAGAAGTTGAAAATTTGAAATTTCTATTACCGTTGATAAATTAATTTTGAAGAAGTTAAATAAAACTCAAATAGAAAATATTTATTTGAAATTTGAATCTACTTTAAGTGAGAATGAAGAAAAGAAATAAAAGTATGTTTTCTACTTAAGTTAAACCTTAATGTGACAAAATTGAGTTTTGGAAATTTAAATTATAAATTTATACTTGAAGGAATATTGTAATCGATAAGTGGATTAAAGAAATGGAATCATATTAAGAAATGGGAAGGGAGGTCTATTAAGGAAATAAAAAGAAGTATTAATAAGAAAAGAAAAGAAAATTTATTGGGAAATAAAGACGATGCTATTAAGAATTATGAATAAGAAATTCTATTAAGAGTCAAAAAGGAGATTTTATTTAATAATGAATGGAATTTATTGAATGGGACAATATGGAACTTTATAGAAAGAAATAAATTATAAAGATGGGATTTTTAATCAAACTATCTTATAATAAATGAAATCCAAGGGGATTGTATAAATTCATGAATGGAATTTATAAATGAGATATGAAATTGGTTGAATGGAAATAGTAGGATATTTCCAAAGGTGAATGTGGACAAGAGGCATTTATAAATGGATATTGGATTTTCTAAAATTATAATTTATTTTAAAAGGAATATTTTAAATTACTATACTATATAAATCTTTTTATAAACTATTATTTGAATGTAAAATATTTTCGAATTAGTTATTTTGAAGTTTTAGCTATTATTTATTATAAACTCTAAGTTTTCTAAAACCAGCTTTGAGACTTATAAATAACTAGGTATAGATTTAAATATTTAATATTACTTCTTATTTTATAAATCTCTATGTTTTCAAAATGTTTTAAAAAATCCAATTAAAATCCTCTTGTGAAGGTAAGCAAATTAATTTAAATGGGATAAGATTTAGAAGAAATCTTATAAAGTGGAGAAACTGAGTATGTAAATTTATAAGCAAAGTATAAATTGATTTTTGAGAAAGGAATAAGAAAATAAGAAATAGTTTCAAAGGCCAAATCAAATTGAGTATGTATGAGAAATCAGTTAAGTGATTTCATGGGAATAAAGGACTTTGAAAATTTATTCCAAATAGGTTGGATGGGAATGTTATCTGTATGATAATTGGGTTAAATAATTGTGGAAATTATTTGATGGTTGCTTGTGTATGATGAATTGATAGTTAAATAACCGACTATCAATATTGGACAATGCGCTCTCGTTTCGAAGAGTCCGGGATCGGATTTAATTATCCGAAAACCACTTCGATCCGGTTTGAACGATTACGAATGAAGACCGTGAAGAGTTGAAGACGGTGATTCGGTTTGTCCAGACCCAGGGCAACTTGTGTGGATTGAATGCTTTCAAAACATCGTCAGGTGGACGATGAGTATTCTAAGTGATGCGTTCTTAAAAAGGTAACGTTTAACCTCAAGCCTCATCAACCGGGAATGGCTAAAACAGGGGATGTGCAGCAACGTTAGGTGGGTCATGCCCAAGCAGGACAAGATATTTCCCCTGTCTAGATGTCCCTTTTTATTCGGCTTAGTGGATGGTTGGTCGCGCCAACCACGGGGTTTATCTTGTTCGGGACTGTTCAGTAAGGAATGGTTCCGGTCTTGTGTTGCAGGGGATGAAGGGAGTAATCCTTGGTACTCTGATCTAGGCCAGGTACTGTGACGGACGGTACCCTAGTAGCCCAGCCATTGATGGAAATCCATTCTCCCTATGAGCCTTGTACGAGTTTTGTTTGTATTACCCACTCTGTGGCTAGTAGATGGAATTTAATCATGTAACAATTTCAGCTATTTTATAAGTATTTGTATATAGACCCTATTATAATATCAGAGGATTTCTATAAAAATTGTTTTAGCTATCGTAAGGTAAAAACCCGACATATTTATTTGTGGCGTGGTCTTACGAGATGCTTTTGTTTTCAAAAGATTTTTCAAACTTTAATAATCCAATTGAATGTGATTTTCTCACGCTGGTATTCCAGACTGACTCGGGTGTTGTTTTATATGATGCTCGGGTCAGACCGAGTTAAACAGGATTCAGGTTTTATGTTGGAGCTCAGGAGACGAGCTGATGACAGAGCGTATCTACGTATTTGCCTATCATTTCCGCTGTGTATGATCTTATGTTAGTTGTCATGTATGACTGATTGATGTACTCTGATGATGGTATGTATGTATATGTATAAAGTACAGATTTCTTGTATTTAAACTGTATTCTGTATATTATATTTTATTCCGCTGCGATGTGAGATTCTGAAGTTTGTTTTTAGTTCTTCTAATTCTACTTCTTTCTTCTTTTTCATAACTATCTGGAGTTTTCGGGTTTGAAAATTCCGGGTTGTTACACTTGGTATCAGAGCTGAAAGGTTAAGCGAGAACCTTGGCTCTGGTGGGTAATTACTCATTTGAAATAGAATTAATGGTACTCTAGAATGAGTTTGAGCGTATATAGATATGAGCGCGTATTTGTTAGTGAATATAAAATGGTTTTATATTGCGTTGATTGATTTATTGAGTGATATATGAACCTTCGTCGGCACAGCCTCGAAAACTGTATCGAAGGGGTTTCTAAACACTTAAATAGAGCAATTCGACACAATATTGATTTTTAAAAGTGGGTGAATGAAATAATTTCATCCAAAATATATTTTGATATAAAAGGAATATTTTTCTGAAATTATTATTATAACTTGGATGTTTGGATGCTAGTATTGTAGACAAAATGAGATTTTAAAATTCGACATAGCTTATATAACCCAGGAAATCATTAGATTTGAATTATGGAATTTTAAAATCAAGTGAAAAGTTAGAAATGAGAATTTAACTTGGATTTGAGATTAAATTTTTGAAATGTAATTAATGAATAAGAAAATTTTGTTGTGATTGAAGTGAGATGATGAGAATATATAAAAAAATAAATATAAATAATGTGGAGAAGTAAATAAAAATTTAGAATGTGAATGAATTGAGAAGAGAAATAAAACTTAAAGTGGATTGGAATTAATATAAGTTGTGTGAATGGAAGTAAATTAAATTAAACTGGAAAATAAATTCAGTTGTGTTTGAATTAAATTGTAATTGGAATTAAAAATGGAATTTAGTGATGAAACCCGAATTATAAATAGAAATTCCATTGAATGGTAAGTAAATTAAATATGAATTGAAATTGTTTTGGAATTGGACTAAAGTAAAGGTAATTTGAAGTTACAAATAAAATCCAAATCATGTATGGATGGAATAAATTGGCCATGAATATTATCTTAACAAATTTAGATGGTAAATTAAATCACATGGGATTTGATCTAGATGAGTATCAAATCAATTGCAATGAATTTAAGTAAGAAGTTGCAATAATTAAATTAACTTAAGATGTAAAATTATGGAAAGGTGACTTCGATGGAAGTGGAAGTTCATTGAATAAAATAAATGGGTAAAGTACCTTAAACATTGGCTGTGATTGGATAATGAATAGAAAATTTAATTGGATTGAGGACTTTGATTGAACTGGAATTAACTTAAGCTAAGTTAATGTGTGAATTTGAATGAAGATGAATTAAATTGAGATGTAGATGATATTATAATAAAAACTCTCACTTGAGTAAAATTCATAACAGTGAAATTTAAATTTGAATAAATAAGACCTTGATAGCTTATAAAAGAATTAAGAGGCGTTGAAATAAAGATATATACATGGCTAAGTAAAAATGTATAAACCTGAATTAAAATAAAATGGGAATATGGTTAACTGGTAATAAATGGAAGTGTGAAGATAAATAAGAAGTAGACTTATAAAATTAAGATGGAATAAATAAGTCAATAGAATTCTTTGAATCTGGAAAATGAAAGGAAATCCAAACCTGAATTATAAAATAAAATTGAACCAAAGAAATTTAAATGAAGAGATTTTAGAAGCTAAGAATCAAATATTGAATTATCACTTGGAAATAAACTAATTTGGGATAAATTAGTGACCTGAATGTGTGAATAAACTTAGAATTGGGTAAATAAGGGTTGAATGATAAATTAATAAAATTGGATTGTGAATTTAGGTGAATGGTAGAAAGAGAACTTGAATCATAAATATAAAATTCAACTTGGATTGGTTGGTAAATAAAATGAAATTGGATTAAATATAAATGGTTAGAAGTGCAAACAAAATTCAATTGTGTATACATAAAGTGAAAGTGGTTTTGTAATAAGTAAAATAAGTTCGAGAATGAATCGAATATGGGAATTGAAATTTTGAAATGAAATCGAATTAAGAAGTGAATGAAAGAAATTTGATTTAAATAAAATCAAATTAAATTGGAAAAGAATTTATGAGCAAATGAAATTAACTTAAGTTATGGAAATTAAATAGTTTGAAGTAAATTAACTTAAGTCTAAATTCAATGAAGCATGACTTGTATAAACTTGGGACATGATTACTAAATTTTAAGCATTGAAGTTGTCGAACTTAATAAAATGGTTTGGAATGCGATCAATGCAAAGGTATGCTTTAAAAATAAAATTTGGAATGAAATTTCATATAACTAGAGTTGGAATTAATTTTTAAAACAGTTATAAAAATAAAGTAACTGTTTGTTTGTATGAATATTGTTGGAATTTGCATAGAAATAATTGTTGTTGTCGTAAACATGATGAAATATAATTCCGTGGAAAAATAAAAGTAATTGAACTGGATTTTTTAATAAAGGAATGATAGTGAAAATCATTCTGAATCGAATATGATGTTATAAATTGAGTAAAGCAATTGGGTTTAATTGGAACTTTATCGATTGTTTATACAAAATGCTTGTATACATTGTTATAAAAATATGGTTTTGGATTGATAAGAAGCAGAAATTGATTATGAAATCAATTAAATGGGAAATGGGTCTGGTTGGGCATAATTATGGATTAGAGTTAAGTAAATGTGTTGTAACTCACTTGAAGTTGAATGCAAACGGTATTTGTGTCAGTTATAAACAAATGGAACTAGTTTGGAAACTATATAATTTAGTTATGAAGTTATTTATATAGCATTTCTTATGTTATTGATGTGTTGTAGTTGCTTAAAGGAATGAAATGCTATAAAATTCATAAATAAGCTGCTTATATGTTTAAATTGAGTAAGTACAGGTACCAAAAGACTGTATAGCGGGATTTTGGATGCGCATATGCTAAAATTAAATAAGCCGCTTGCTTAAAATTCTAAATAAGGTACGCCTACGCAATAGAAACTAGGAAATATGAACTGTTTTTGGTTTTTCCGACCGTGTGGGTCGATGTATATATATTTATCTCTATTGTCAAATTGCAAAAGCTCCTCCGTACAAAGGAGACTCTGCCAAAAAATTTCAGAAATTTTGGGAGTTAGAAAAAAATTTTGAAAATTTTGTTAACGACAAATGTTTTCAAATTGAAAATGGAAATAAATTAGGGAATGAAACTAATTTAAAATTAAGACATGAATTTGATATAAATGAAAATTTGAATTTGAATATTTAGAGTTATAGATAAATTAAATTCATATGGAAATGAAAGAATAAATTGAATAAGGATGAATACAAACTAAAGTGGTAAGATGAAAGTAAATATAAGAAACACATAAGATGTCTATACTAACTTAAGTAAGGAATGATACATTCTCAATCGAGAATTGATATTTCAAATATAAGCTAAATAAATATTTGAATGAATAGATATGGACATTTGTAAGGATGTCGATAAAATGTTTTGTATATTGTGATTGGATATATTGCTGTGTAAGATATGCATGTAATATAAAGGTAAAGAGAATTGAGTTTGGTTTCAAAAGATAAAATTGAAATGCCCGACAAAAGGTATGTGTTTGAATTTCTATATGGAAATTGATTGGGATTTTGATTGAGCCGCTTGGCTTTTTGTTTTCTTTCGAGATTTGAGAGGCCGTAGAGCCATTTTGTAGTTGTACCGAGCTAGCCGCGCAAAGGAGACGCTGGCGAAATTTTTCGGGAATTTAGGGTGTTAGAAATATTTTGAGAAATTTTGATAAGTCAAAATTTGAGTTTAAATTTAAACGTGAATGGTTAAATATATAGTATAGTTTGAAACTAAGGAAGGTTTAGAAAGTTAATAAGAAGATAATTAGTAGGATGTGAATAGTTGGTTTTGGAGTAATAGAATCGAGTATGGGACCATTCTTCCTAACTAGTAATTTCGGGGACGAAATTCTTTTAAGGGGGGAGGAATGTAACGACCCTGATTTTTGACGGCTAATTTTTAATATTTAAATTGAATTTAAATATCTAATTTGAACTTTAATTTGATTTTTATATGAACAGTTTGGTTTTATATGATAAAAGGAATTCAAAATTTAAAGTATAACGGCCTATTGAATTAATTATTAAAGTGACAATCGGATATTGGGTAAAATATAAAATTTGGAGTTGTAAGCGTGTTAAAAATATTTCAACGGCTTATAAAATTTATATTGATAAAACTGGAAATAATAGATGGGTTAAAATTGAATTTAACTGTCGTTTGTTAAATTTTAAATTTACATTGTTTAAATAGACAGTTGAAAGTAGCCTTCCGAGGCACAGTCTCGGAATTCAACGAAACCAGTTCCGTTGGATCCGCAATATCGAATTATTGCCGGATTTCAAATTTCGTAAAATTTGGAGTGATCATGTGATCGTACGGGAGGTAAACGCTTCGAATATAATTAATCGTTTAAAAAATTAAAAATGTCCTACATCAAGTCATAGCCGTATTTCCTTTCAGCTTCTCAAAGACGCTTCCTTTAGCTCTTTAATTCACGATGCTTCTCGTTTATGTCTTCGTTCAGTAACCCAAAATCAAAAATCATGGCCGCTATCTTCCTATAATCGCGAGCAAAACCCTTCTTCCTTGAATATTAACTCCGAAACTCCAATCCTTTCCTTTTCTCCTCAAAACCTATTCACGGCAATTAAAAAAAAAATTGAAAGACGAGCGAATCTCGTTCTACTCGCTGGGGGGGCTCGCGTAGGGGCGAAGCGAATTAGAGTTCGACATCGAGGCAAAAGGGGGGGCGTCATTCGCGAGTTGGCGCACGCGATGGATGTCGTTCGCGAATTGGGGGGGGAGAGCGCGACTTGTTGCGCGCGTAGAGGCTGCTGTCTCTAGGCAGCGGTGGCGTGGATTGCGGTGTTGGAGGCCGCGTCGTTCTTGGGGGATGCAGTGGTGCTCGCGCACGCGAGTGGTGGTGCGATGCTATGCGGCTATAGGTGAAGTGCGTCGGTGCTATTCAAGTGACGTGGTGAGTCGAATGGAATTGGGGGAAGCAGTGATCTCGGATCTGATGGCAGTGAGGTATGGATTATCTGTTTGTTTTCGATATTAAAATAGAATCAAACAGTAAAGTTTAAAATAAGATTTTTAGTCAGAGAATAAGGTAAGTGGTATATATAGAAATGTTTAAAGTTTGTGAAAATTCAATTTTTACACATCTATGGATTTATTTTATATATATACAGATTGAAAGAAAAAGAAAAATAATAATAATAATAATAATAATAATTACTTAGGTTGATTTGTATATTTATTAAACTCATTTGATTAATTTAGACAAACCAGTAAGTGAAAATACCTTGTGTTTAAAAAGTATTTGTTTAAAATTATATCACTAGTTAATTTAAATTATTTGATTAAAGAATAAATTTATTATTCGATCGTTCACATATTAATAAAATTCGTACAATTGTTATTCAAGGTCCAAAAAAAAATATGGAAATGATCTGGATTAGGAAGGATTGCAACTTAAAAGCAATAGTGAGATTTTCTCACTCATTTGGATACCTAAATTAAATTGAAATGTTAAATTTAAATTATTGGATGTAATTGATTGGTTGATTTTATTTCATTCACTGGTTAATATTATAATCCATATACTGCAATATTTCACATTGAAGTGAAATTGTTATTTTATTGTGCTAACATCTGTGGATGCAGGGAAACAGGTTGGAGGGATCCAACAGGATTCCTCAAAACTATTTATTTTATATATATGCTGTTATGTGACAGGATGATATATTGAGTTGGGTGGTTTTATAGTTGAATTATCAACTGTTGAATAACAGAGAAGTTGAAAATTTGAAATTTCTATTACCGTTGATAAATTAATTTTGAAGAAGTTAAATAAAACTCAAATAGAAAATATTTATTTGAAATTTGAATCTACTTTAAGTGAGAATGAAGAAAAGAAATAAAAGTATGTTTTCTACTTAAGTTAAACCTTAATGTGATAAAGTTGAGTTTTGGAAATTTAAATTATAAATTTATACTTGAAGGAATATTGTAATCGATAAGTGGATTAAAGAAATGGAATCATATTAAGAAATGGGAAGGGAAGTCTATTAAGGAAATAAAAAGAAGTATTAATAAGAAAAGAAAAGAAAATTTATTAGGAAATAAAGACGATGCTATTAAGAATTATGAATAAGAAATTCTGTTAAGAGTCAAAAAGGAGATTTTGTTTAATAATAATGGAATTTATTGAATGGGACAATATGGAACTTTATAGAAAGAAATAAATTATAAAGATGGGATTTTTAATCAAACTATCTTATAATAAATGAAATCCAAGGGGATTTCATAAATTCATGAATGGAATTTATAAATGAGATATGAAATTGGTTGAATGGAAATAGTAGGATATTTCCAAAGGTGAATGTGGACAAGAGGCATTTATAAATGGATATTGGATTTTCTAAAATTATAATTTATTTTAAAAGGAATATTTTAAATTCCTATACGATATAAATCTTTTTATAAACTATTATTTGAATGTAAAATATTTTCGAATTAGTTATTTTGAAGTTTTAGCTATTATTTATTATAAACTCTAAGTTTTCTAAAACCAGCTTTGAAACTTATAAATAACTAGGTATAGATTTAAATATTTAATATTACTTCTTATTTTATAAATCTATATGTTTTCAAAATGTTTTTAAAAATCCAATTAAATCCTCTTGTGAAGGCAAGCAAATTAATTTAAATGGGATAAGATTTAGAAGAAATCTTATAAAGTGGAGAAACTGAGTATGTAAATTTATAAGCAAAGTATAAATTGATTTTTGAGAAAGGAATAAGAAAATAAGAAATATTTTCAAAGGCCAAATCAAATTGAGTATGTATGAGAAATCAGTTAAGTGATTTCATGGGAATAAAGGACTTTGAAAATTTATTCCAAATAGGTTGGATGGGAATGTTATCTGTATGATAACTGGGGTAAATAATTATGGAAATTATTTGATGGTTGCTTGTGTATGATGAATTGATAGTTAAATAACCGACTATCAATATTGGACAATGCGTTGATCGTTTCGAAGAGTCCGGGATCGGATTTAATTATCCGAAAACCACTTCGATCCGGTTTGAACGATTACGAATGAAGACCGTGAAGAGTTGAAGACGGTGATTCGGTTTGTCCAGACCCAAGGCAACTTGTATGGATTGAATGCTTTCAAAACATCGTCAGGTGGACGATGAGTATTCTAAGTGATGCGTTCTTAAAAAGGTAACGTTTAACCTCAAGCCTCATCAACCGGGAATGGCTAAAACAGGGGATGTGCAGCAAGGTTAGGTGGGTCATGCCCAAGCAAGACAAGAATTTCCCCTATCTAGATGTCCCTTTTTATTCGGCTTAGTGGGTGGTTGGTCGCGCCAACCACGGGGTTTATCTTGTTCGGGACTATTCAGTAAGGAATGGTTCCGGCCTTGTGTTGCAGGGGATGAAGGGAGTAATCCTCAGTACTCTGATCTAGGCCAGGTACTGTGACGGGCGGTACCCCAGTAGCCCAGCCATTGATGGAAATCCATTCTCCCTACGAGCCTTATACGAGTTTTGTTTGTATTACCCACTTTGTGGCTAGTAGCTGGAATTTAATCATGTAACAATTTCAGCTATTTTATAAGTATTTGTATATAGACCCTATTATAATATCAGAGGATTTCTATAAAAATTGTTTTAGCTATCGTAAGGTAAAAACCCGACATATTTATTTATGGCGTGGTCTTACGAGATGCTTTTGTTTTAAAAAGATTTTTCAAACTTTAATAATCCAATTGAGTGTGATTTTCTCACGCTGGTATTCCAGACTGACTCGGGTGTTGTTTTATATGATGCTCGGGTCAGACCGAGTTAAACAGGATTCAGGTTTTATATTGGAGCTCAGGAGACGAGCTGATGACAGAGCGTATCTACGTATTTGCCTATCATTTCCGCTGTGTATGATCTTATGTTAGTTGTCATGTATGACTGATTGGTGTACTCTGATGATGGTATGTATGTATATGTATACAGTACAGATTTCATGTATTTAAACTGTATTCTGTATATTATATTTTATTCCGCTGCGATGTGAGATTCTGAAGTTTGTTTTTAGTTCTTCTTCTTCTACCTCTTTCTTCTTTTTCATAACTATCTGGAGTTTTCAGGTTTGAAAATTCCGGGTTGTTACAGCCAATATTCATATTCACACCTTATTCATGCTTCAATCATCCATCTCATCAATTTAAAATATAGCCATATTAAAGTCAAAAGGGTAAGGTTTGCTCACCTTGCTTAAGAAGGAACAGAGAGTTTTGGACAAAAATCTGGAACCAAACTTCTAATTTATATTTTTGAAACTGATGCTTGTGCCTATGATTTGCTTTGCTGTTCGCTTTGAAATGCTTCTTGATTTTTCACTCTGATTTATACTGACTCCAGGATTTGAACTGGCAATTTCTCTTCCAGGTTTGAAAGCTTTTGATCTCAGAATTTTTTTTTCTTCCAATTTTGAATTGTTATAGTCGAATGATGAGGCTTCTGTTTTTGCTGAGTTTTTGATGAACGAAAATGAAACAGAGTAGATGTGTATATGTAGAGAAAGGTGTTTACAGAGAAGCTTTACTGGTATAAGATCCTTTCCTTTTGATCAGATTTTTTTCTTTTGCTTTGACTAAAGATATTTTTTGAAATGGAGGCTATTTCGGCTGAAATGATTTGTTTGTGCTTATATAGATATTTTTTTTCTTGCATCCATTCCTTTCTTTGGTGGCTGATAGATATACATTGTGTTCTAAAATATCTTGCATTAATTATCTTTGTCTTATTTTTCATGAGCACGTACTTGTTTTATAAGCTTATTCTTATCATTTGGTTTACATACTTATGTTATATATATTTGTTCAAGCTTTAATATATAATATTGTCTTGTTTCACTTTATCATTCACATCAAATTTGATTTGTATACATACTTGAGTATATATTTCTTTCTTTTGTCATATTACTTTGCATTTCAAATGAATTTCAATATTCAATATGTTGTTAATATCATATTGTATATTCTTAGATTTTTTATTTGTTTTATTATCTTGCATACTTTTTATTTAATTTTATTTTATATGTATTTATCTTATGTTTCTTACACACAATAAGCATTTAATCCTTGTTTTGATTTTTATTTCTATCCATATACACATTATTTAAAAGAAAATGCTTTTAAATACTAACTACCCATAAATCAATTTACACAAATAATATTTTTAAACCCAAGTCATTTTCTAAGTCATTTATTTAAATTTAAGTACAAATTTAATATTCAAATTCAAATTTAACCATACATACGTATACATATGTATTCAAATTCAATTTAATTCCTAAATTTATTCCAAAATTTACATTAGTTATTAATTTAAAATTAATTCAAAAATTGGGATCGTTACAAATATGATGTCATGTTTATACAAACGTTTGCCACATAGGCATTACACTACCAATCATCAAATGTAGTGTTGTGTTTAGACAAATGGTTTCCTCTAAGGCCTTACCCTCCTCCCCTCAAATTTTAATATTTCAATTTATATTACTTATCATCTTAAGCTTAGTCTAAATTCTCCTCTTTAAATAAGTTATTTCATTTTAACTTAGTATTCTCTGTGGTCATTCTTGTAACAGCCCGCAAATCCGTACCCCTTGAGTCAACACTATTCTACAACAATCAACTCAAGTTGTACAGAAATACGGACCATTTGGGTTAAAGAAGAAGAGGTAGAAGAAGAAAAATAGAAAACAACAACAGAATCTAACCATCGCAGCGGAATAAAATATAATAGATAATAAATACTCTTTACTCAATACTTAAATATCTCTGTTTATATATTACATCATCAGAGTACATCAATCACAGCTCAACATCAATGTCATACAAATGAATACACAACAACTCAACACAGCGGAATATATGTATATAAATAAGTACGGGAGTACGTATCGTCATCTTGCTCGTCTCCTGAGCTCCACGGCATCATATCCTGTATTCTATAATACTCGGTCTGACCCGAGCATTACAGTTAAATAATACCCGAGTTAGTCTGGAATACCAACGTGAGAAAATCACACCCAATTGATTATTAAAGTTTCAAAATCCTTTGAAAACAAAAAGCATCTCGTAAGACCACGTCACACATAAACATGTCGGGTTTTTACCCTACGATAGCTAAAACAATTTTTATAGAAATCCTATGATATTATAATAGGGTCTATATACAAATACTTATAAAATAGCCGAAATTGTTACATTCATTAAATTCCAGCTACTAGCCACAGAGTGGGTAATACAAACAAAACTCGTACAAGGTTCGTAGGGAGAATGGATTTCCAACTAATGACTAGGCACTGGGGTACCACCTGCCACAGTACGAGGCCTAGATCACCGTATCGAGGAGTACGCCCGCTCCCCTGCAACACAAGGCCAGGACTTCCCCCCTTACTGGATAATCCCGAGTGAGATCACCCCGCGGTTGGGATCAGCAACCGTCCACTAAGCTGAAATAAAAAGGGACATCTAGACTGGAATGACCTCACCCTGCTTGGGTGCTACCCACCTAGCCTTGCTGCATAACCCCTGATTTTCAGTCACTCATTTGATGAGGCTTGAGGCTAAGCATTACCTTTTTAGAATATATCGCTTAGAATGCCCATCGTCCACCTGACGATGTTTCGCAAGCATTCATCCATACAAGTCCGTCCCGGGTTCGAACGGAACCGAAGGCACGATTCCTACTACATCCATTTTGGAGATATCCTCAGGATTGGTAGCGACTAGACCTTGCACTTCACCGCTCCATCTTCGAATCCAAAATCGTTTTCACGAAACGTACAAACCGGATCGAAGTGGTTTTCGAGAAATAAATCTCGATCCCGGTCTCTTCGAAACGATCAACGCATTTGTCCAGTATTGATAGTCGGTGATTTAACTATCAATTAATATTCACAAAACATCCATCAAACAATAAATAATTTCCCAAATTATTTATTTACCTCAAAATATCTTCACAAGATATATTTCTATTTTCAATCCTTAGGAAATAGTTTCAAAACCATCCTTCTTTTCAGAATAAACTTTCCCAAATATTTTCTATCTCCTCTAAAATCACCAAGCACAAAATTAGATTTCTAAAATAATTTAAAACACTTTACTTTGAAATATACTTTAAAACGTTTAAGATAAATCTACTTCAATAATTTGTTAAAAATACATACTATACGAATATTTGAAAATAAGGTTACTAAATAATATATAAAACTAGATTTCTATTTAAAAAAAAAATACTAGGTTACTTCTTAATAATTACTTCTAGAATAAATTAAAGAAATTACTTACTTTAGACTTTAAATATTAGAAATAATAAATTTTACAAAACTTGCTTTGGAAACAACTTTAAAATCTTTTAATCTATATTTTAAATTTTATTTTGAAACGTACTTAGTTATCAAGGGAAAATTCCAACTTCGATTATTTGAACCAATTTCCCAAATTGATTTCCAACTTATTCCATTTGAAACAAGTTTCTTCAATTACTCAATTCATTTCAAATTTTATTAATTAAGGATTTTATTTTTATTATTATTATTTCCCGTTTAATTTTAAATCATTTAACCGAAGTATACAAAGTTCGGCTTCTTCCCAATTTTCTCCTTTATTCCTTTCAAAGTTTAAATTTTTAAGTTTAAAATAAATGTTTCGTTCTTTTAAATAATATCTCTGAAGATTAAAATTCATAAATTTTCTGTTTATTCAAATTTCCTTACTATACTCAAGATTTATTTATTAGAACTTTAAAATCACTTAATTTCCTTTCCAGTTCATTTTTAAATTTATTCAAATCTCTATAATTTTTTTTACTTACAATCTCACTTCTTTTATTATTATTTTTTTTAAATCCAACTTATATATTTTGGAAATTCATTATACCAAGTTATATCCAATCGAACCATAACATTTAACATCCCATTATAGTTCATCATAGAATATTAAATAGTCACAATAGAGGGTATTAAATAATTTTAAATAAATGTTGAGGGATCCAGTTAGATCCCTCCAACCTGTTTTCCCTGCATCCACAGATGTTAGCGCAATATAATATGCCAATTCCAAAATCTCATACTATATCACATCAAACAATCCAACCATCCAATCAATTATTTAAATTTAATCATTTAAATTTAAATCTAAACTGAGTGAGATTAAGTCACCTTAAATTTTTGTTTGCAATCCGATCCACACCGGCTTGTTACTCCATTATTTTTGACCTAGTATAAACATTGATATGGTTTTATCAATATTCGAGTTAATCTAAAAGTCAATTTTCCATTTAACAACTAATTTAACTAATTATTTGGTTTTAAACCAATTATTTAATTTTACCAACTTCCCTTTTTGATAAATTTACTTAACTAATCAACAATTTATTACCATTTAAAAAAATTAATTTTAAATTAACAATTTGGTCTTAACTAGTAACTTGATTTTTTTTGTTTTTCTTAAACTAATTTTTCCTTTTAAACAATCCTTAATGACTAAAATAATTGAGTAAGTTATTACTATAAAATCTCCTTAATAAATTTTCTTTTTTTAAAAAATAATAATTATCAACTGCCCTAATTCATAACTAAAATAAACTACAACAATTTTATAGATTTTCTTTTCAGCAAATAACCCAATCGGTAAGTTACTTTATTAAATAAAAATTTAAGTTAAACATTTTACCTAAATTCGCAAAGGAGCCCAACATCATGAACTTCCGCTCGATACCCACATCCAACCCTCTGACCAAGCACCAAGATTGCAGAGTCGAGCTCCAGAAATGTTCGCGATCGCCAATTTCCTGCCGCAGCGTCCAAACTTCGCACGACAATCGAAACATACGCACGCCAAACGCAGCCACCTCAATTCGCCATCAATCGCGGCCACAAATCACACCCAAGAATTCAACATCCCTCCTCGCGAACGCCATACTCGAGATCCCTAACCCTAAACGAGCCCGTCGCCTCTCGATGTCGCCGCCAAGTCGAACTCCATACGCGAATGCGAACGCGCACGCGAGCTTCAATTCAATGTCGCCCCGTCTCTTTTTTTCTTTTCTTTCCGAGGTACGAATTCGATTAATTGAAGAAGAAGCAAGCGGCCATTTTTTTCTTTTTTAAGTTTAAGAGCCGTTCGAATAGATCAGAGAGAAAAGGGCGTGACTAAAGTAGAAGGGTTCGGCGTGAAATAAAAGAGAAGGAGGCGTATGAAGGAAGATTTGACTATTGTTTGATTTTTCTTCTATATGAATACTTATTTTACCTTATATTTAAAATATTCTCCTGAACGGCAAATTTTCTTTATTAACGATGAAGCGTATGAAGCGTATTAAAGGAAGTAACATGTGCTTTTTGAATCCAGGTTTTCACAATAGATTTCCGATAAAAATCCCAGTGCGTTTATATGTCGTACGCTCACACAACGACTCCGATCTATACGAAATTTGAAATCCGGTAATAATTCAATATTACGGACCCAATGGAACTGGTTTCGTCGAATTCCGAGACTGCGCCGTGGAAGGCTATTTTTAAATTCAATTTAAACAGTATAAATTTTAAAACTGAACAAACCACTGTTAATTTCAATTTTACAACTTATATTACCTTCAATGTTATCAATATGAATTTTATAAGCCTTCAAATTACTTTTAACAAGCTTAGAATTCCAGATTCAATATTTTATCCAACTTCAAATTATTTAATTCAATAATTAAATTATCGAATAAATTGTGATATTCGTAATTCAAGATAAAATTATTATATTGAATATTTAAAATCAATTAAATATTCCGATTTTAAATGCTCGAAAATTCCGGGTCGTCACATTCCTCCCCCCTTAACAGAATTTCGTCCCCGAAATTACTAGCTAGGAAGAATCGTCCAATACCCTTTTACTTTTTCCTAAAATAAATGGTTTCTAACAATTCAACATCTTACCAACTATCTTTTATAAAAGACCCATTATTATTCTGATTAACTTTCCAAACCTTTCCCTAGTTTGCAAACAATGCTATTTGCCCAACCATTTAAGTTTTAATCATAAAACCAATTTTGAATTATCAAAATTTTCTCAAAATTTTTCTAACTCTCTAAATTCCCGAAAAATTTCGCCAACGTCTCCTTTGTGCGGCTAGCTCGGTACAACTACAAAATGGCTCTACGGCCTTCCAAATCCAAAAAGAAAACAAAAGGCCAAGTGGCTCAATCCAAAATCCCAATCAAATTTCACACCAAATTTAAATACATACCTTTTTGTCGAGCATTTCAAATTTATCTTCTGAAATCAAAATCAATTCTCTTTTCTCTTTATAATACCTGCATATCCTGCTTAGCACTAATATCCAAACACAACTTAACATTTTATTGACTTCCTTACCAATGTCAATATTTATTAATCCAAATATCAACTTAGAATGTATTTGTAATATTCAATTTCCAATTAAGAATGCTCCATTTCATACTTAAGTTAGTATAAGAATTTTATACGCTTCTTGTATTTATTTCCATCTTACCACTTCAGTTTATATCTAATTCTATTCAAAACGATTCTTTCATTTCCATATGAATTCAGTTTATTTTTAACTGTGAATATATAAATTTTATTTGTCATTTATTACTAATTCGTATCATTACTTTAATTAGTTTCATTTACTAACTTATTTCAATTTTCAGTTTTAAACCGTTTAGTCCTTAATGAAATTTTCCAAAAAATTTCAAAAATTTTCGAACTCTCGAAATTTTCGGAAAATTTTGGCAGAGTCCCCTTTGTACGGAGGAGCTTTTGCAATTTGACAAAAGAGATAAATATATATACATCGACCCACCCGATCGAAAAAAAAAGTTCATATTTCCTGTTTTTATTTCGTAGGCGTACCTTATTTAGCATTTAAAAGCAAGCAGCTTATAACTTTTAGCAAATAGCACAGCCAAAACCAGCCACACAGCTCCCAAGTACCTGTACTTACTCTTTAAACATGTAAGTGCCATATAAATAAATTTTATTAACATTTCACTTTATTTAAACAGCTACAACACATGAATATTTAAAAACAATGTAACTAGACAATGTTATAAGCAACTTATATAGTTTTTAACACTTACGCACACTTTTCAAGCAATCTACACGCCATTTCATTTAATTTTAATGGTTTACAATACCATTTCTTACCTTCAATTTATTTTAACTCCAAACAAGCTCATATTCAATTCAATCGATTTTAAAATCAATTCTATTTCACTTTTATCAATTCATAGCATCTTAATTACTTCCATTTACATCAAATGACAATTTATTCTATGCAATTTGACGAGATCTATGTGAATAAATAAGTATTTATGCTTTATAACCAATTTAAATGGATTCTAACTCAATTTAAACTTAATTCTATTCCATTTATTTTTATTTTTATTTTTATTTTTTTATTTATTCACACTTCATATATTCTCGTTTTCATTGTATTTCAGATTTGAATCCATTCACCTGCATTTCATTTTATTAACCAAACCAGTTCATTCAAAACCACTAACAATTTAGGTTCATCTTCATTACTAATTAAATTTCCCTTTCATTTTAATCCATTCACAATCATTTATTTAGCTCGACACATTCCATTTAAATTTCATTTACAATTCATTGATTTACCTTTCATTCCATATTTGTTTATTCCAAACTATTTTATTTAGCTCAAAGACAATCCAAGCTATTTCATCCAATAACTATTTCAATTTTATTCATGATCTATTCAATAGAATTTCATTCCTTATCCGCATTCATTCATTCTACTAACTTAAAAACATTCCATTTCCTTATTGTCCCTAATTATTTCAATTCCGTAACAATTTAAATGGTTTACAATTATTTATTTAAGAATTTTCTTTCCATTAAATATCATTGGCAACTCACCGAATTTTTATTTCGATTAAAAATTTATTTTCACTTGATTTAAAACCAATCCAATATTATTAAACTTTGTTTAAGTTGAATTCAATTCAACTCTCCTTCATTCATTTAGCTTAAGTCAATTTTCTTCAATTTATTCAAATTTTACACTTAAGCTCATTCTCATTCTGCAATCGAAGTTCTCTTTTCATTTTAACTTGATTCTATTTTAATCCAATCCCATTTCAAACTACAAATTTATTTGATCAATTATTATACGTTTTAACTTTCTAGATTCAGCTCATTCAACTTATTACCTGGCTATTTTCCAAGTTATCTTCCCTTATTTGGATTTTATTTGCACATTCAAACCATTGCTATTTTAATCCATTTACATTTTTATTTGAGACATTTCCAATTATATTTCATTTCTTAACACTTCAAGTTAAATTTTAAATTTATAACTCAAGTTTTGAATCCACTATTCATTTTCAATTTACCACCCAATTTATTAATCACAATTTAATTACTTTTTCTTCACTATCGATCCAAGTCGAATTTGATTTATAACTTGAGTTTTATTTCCAATCTTCATTATTAGCTTACAATTCAGCTTCTATTTAACTACATTGAACTCCATTTACACATTTCATTCACTAATTTATTATCAATTAGTCCTTCCCTTATCTATAATCCAACTCTTGAATTTTAATTCCAAATATCACTGCATTTAATTTTCTTAGTTCAATTTAGTTTATAATTCAAGTTTTGATTTTTATTTTATTCTCCAATTCATCAATAATATTTATTTTGGAGTTTTGTATCTCACTTTTCAAATTTAATAAGTCACAACTTATTATTTACACAATTCCATTCCTCATAGGCTTGAATATATTATTCTTTTATTTTTAACTCAAGCCTTATGCTTATTTATACCCCAAGCATATTTTTATTCCTATGGATTTTTCTGATTTATTTATTTCAATGCAATCCTTATCCAACTTATTTTCCATTAATTCAAGTAAGAATCTAATTCCATTCAATAATTCAATTGAATTCTTATTCCAACTCACTTTTATTTAACTCAATTTTATTTAACTCAATTTGATTTCAACTTAATTCGAAAAATGACTTGATATTATTTTTCAGCCTAATTAATTAATTAATTAATTTCAGTCCTATTAGGTTTTTATTTTCCAATCCAAGTTAACCTCATTTTATCCTATTAAATTTAAATTCCATTATTCAAAGCTTATATTTCCTTCATGATTTAAAATCATCTCAATTTATAAGCTTACAACTATCTCATCAAGATTTTTAAACACCCGGCTTTTGGTTTCAAATCATTTAAAATCTCCAACATCACAAATCACATTTCTCAAAGGCCAAACCAATCCTGGTTTTATTCCCAACAAATTTCCTTTGAAATTTCAAAAACAACCAGGTTTTCCTGAACAAATCAATTTGGTAACAATTCATCACTTAGAAATTCGAAAATGAACATCGATGATGCTGCAGTCATCACCGAAGTTATTTTCCGGTGACTGAAGTGAATTCAATGCTAAATCTCTTCCCAAAATTTATTTAAAACAATTTTCCTTTCAGAAATACCCTAAAAACAACAATGCTGCTACTTATTTTCAAAATACTTTCAAAATCTCCGGGTTTAAAGTTTCAAATTCTATTTTAAATTCAAATTTTAACTATAATGCATTTGTACAGTTTATGCTTATACAAATTCCCATTTAATTATATTTCCATTTATAATTTACGTTTATAATCCATATTTATGAATTTCATTTTATAATGAATTTATTCCTTCAAACTTTGGTTATATTTTCAATTTCTAGTTAAATATTCACTTAACAATGATAATACTTTAATATTATCATTTCTAACATCCAAGCAACCATATATTAGCTAAATAGTTTACAGAAACATTCTTTATATCTAAAATATATTTTTGGGTAAAATTATTTCATTTACCCACATTTAAAACAATACCGTGTTGATTGTTCTATTCAAGTGCTTAGAAACCCCTTCAATAAAGTTGCGCAGACTATGTCGACGAAGGTTCATATGCCACTCAATAAATCAATCAACGCAATATTAAAACAATTTATATTCACTAACAAATACGCGCTCATATCTATTAATACGCTCAAACTCATTCTAGGCTACTTCAGACTCTAGTTTAAATGAGTAATTCCCACCAGAGCCAAGGTTATTACCATCCTAAGCTCTGATAACGAGTATAACAGCCCGCAAATTCGTACCCCTTGAGTCAACACTATTCTATAACAATCAACTCAAGTTGTACAGAAATACGAACCATTTGGGTTAAAGAAGAAGAGGTAGAAGAAGAAAAATAGAAAACAACAACAGAATCCATCCATCGCAGCAAAATAAAATATAATAGATAATAAATACTCTTTACTCAAAACTTAAATATCTATGTTTATATATTACATCATCAGAGTACAACAATCATATCTCAACATCAATATCATACAAATGAATACACAACAACTCAACACAGCGGAATATATGTATATAAACAAGTACGGGAGTACGTATCGTCATCTTGCTCGTCTCCTGAGCTCCACAGCATCATATCCTGTATTCTATAATACTCGGTCTGATCCGAGCATTACAGTTAAATAATACCCGAGTCAGTATGGAATACCAGCATGAGAAAATCACACCCAACTGATTATTAAAGTTTCAAAATCCTTTGAAAACAAAAAGCATCTCGTAAGACCACGTCACACATAAACATGTCGGGTTTTTACCTTACGATAGCTAAAACAATTTTATAGAAATCCTCTAATATTATAATAGGGTTTATATACAAATACTTATTAAATAACCGAAATTGTTACATTCATTAAATTCCGGCTACGAGCCACAGAGTGGGTAATACAAACAAAACTCGTACAAGGTTCGTAGGGAGAATGGATTTCCAACTAATGACTAGGAACTGGGGTACCACCTGTCACAATACGGGGCCTAGATCACCGTACCGAGGAGTACGCCCTCTCCCCTGCAACACAAGGCCGGGACTACCCCTTACTGGATAATCCTGAGTGAGATCACCCCACGGTTGGGATCAACAACCGCCCACTAAGCCAAAATAAAAAGGGACATCTAGACTGGAATGACCTCACCCTGCTTGGGTGCTACCCACCTAGCCTTGCTGCATAACCCCTGATTTTCAGTCATTCCCATTTGATGATGCTTGAGGCTAAGCGTTACCTTTTTAGAATATATCCCTTAGAATGCCCATCGTCCACCTGACGATGTTTCTCAAGCATTCATCCATACAAGTCCGTCCCGGGTTCGAACGGAACCGAAGGCACTATTCCTACTACATCCATTTTGGAGATATCCTCAGGATTGGTAGCGACTTACCCTTGCACTTCACCGCTCCATCTTCGAATCCCAAATCGTTTTCACGAAACGTACAAAACGGATCGAAGTGGTTTTCGAGAAATAAATCTCGATCCCGGTCTCTTCGAAACGATCAACGCATTTGTCCAGTATTGATAGTCGGTGATTTAACTATCAATTAATATTCACAAAACATCCATCAGACAATAAATAATTTCCCAAATTATTTATTTACCGCAAAATATCTTCACAAGATATATTTCTATTTTCAACCTTAGGAAACAGTTTCAAAACCATCCTTCTTTTTAGAATAAACTTTTCCAAATATTTTCTATCTCCTCTAAAATCACCAAGCACAAAATTAGATTTCTAAAATAATTTAAAACACTTTACTTTGAAATATACTTTAAAACATTTAAGATAAATCTACTTCAATAATTTGTTAAAAATACATACTATATGAATATTTGAAAATAAGGTTACTAAATAATATATAAAACTAGATTTCTATTTTAAAAAAAAAACAAAATACTAGGTTACTTCTTAATAATACTGCTAGAATAAATTAATGAAATTACTTACTTTAGACTTTAAATATTAGAAATAATAAATTTTACAAAACTTGCTTTGGAAACAACTTTAAAATTTTTAATCTATATTTTAAATTTTATTTTGAAATGTACTTAGTTATCCAGGGAAAATTCCAACTTCGATTACTTGAACCAATTTCCCAAATTGATTTCCAACTTATTCCATTTGAAACAAGTTTCTTCAATTACTCAATTCATTTCAAATTTCATTAATTAAGGATTTTATTTTTATTATTATTATTTCCCGTTTAATTTTAAATCATTTAACTGAAGCATACAAAGTTCGGCTTCTTCCCAATTTTCTCCTTTATTCCTTTCAAAGTTTAAATTTTTAAGTTTAAAATAAATGTTTCGTTCTTTTAAATAATATCCATGAAGATTAAAATTCATAAATTTTCTATTTATTCAAATTTCCTTTCTATACTCAAGATTTATTTATTAGAACTTTAAAATCACTTAATTTCCTTTCCACTTCATTTTTAAATTTATTCAAATCTCTATAATTGTTTTACTTACAATCTCACTTCTTTTATTATTATATATTTTTTTTAAATCCAACTTATATATTTTGGAAATTCATTATACCAAGTTATATCCAATCGAACCATGACATTTAACATCCCATTATAGTTCATCATAGAATATTAAATAGTCACAACAGAGGGTATTAAATAATTTTAAATAAATGTTGAGGGATCCAGTTGGATCCCTCCAACCTGTTTTCCCTGCATCCACAGATGTTAGCGCAATATAATATGCCAATTCCAAAATCTCATACTATATCACATCAAACAATCCAACCATCCAATCAATTATTTAAATTTAATCATCTAAATTTAAATCTAAACTGAGTGAGATTAACTCACCTTAAATTTTTGTTTGCAATCCGATGCACACCGGCTTGTTACTCCATTATTTTTGACCTAGTATAAACATTGATATGGTTTTATCAGTATTCGAGTTAATCTAAAAATCAATTTTCCATTTAACAACTAATTTAACTAATTATTTGGTATTAAACCAATTATTTAATTTTACCAACTTCCCTTTTTGATAAATTTACTTAACTAATCAACAATTTATTACCATTTAAAAAAATTAATTTTAAATTAACAATTTGGTCTTAACTAGTAACTTGAATTTTTTTTTTGTTAAACTAATTTTTCCTTTTAAACAATCCTTAATGACTAAAATAATTTAATAAGTTATTACTATAAAATCTCCTTAATAAATTTCTTTTTTTTTTTTAAATTTTTTTTATCAACTGCCCTAATTCATAACTAAAATAAACTACAACAATTTTATAGATTTTCTTTTCAGCAAATAACCCAATCGGTAAGTTACTTTATTAAATAAAAATTTAAGTTAAACATTTTACCTAAATTCGCAAAGGAGCCCAACATCATGATCTTCTTCTCGATGCCCACATCCAACCCTCTGACCAAGCACCAAGATTGCAGAGTCAAGCTCCAGAAACGTTCGCGATCGCCAATTTCCTGCCGCAGCGTCCAAACTTCGCACGGCAATCGAAACATTCGCACGCCAAAGCAGCCTCCTCAATTCGCCATCAATCGCGACCACAAATCGCACCCAAGAATTCAACATCCCTCCTCGCGAACGCCATACCCGAGATCCCTAACTCTAAACGAGCCCGTCGCCTCTCGATGCCGCCGCCAAGTCGAACTCCATACGCAAATGCGAACGCACGCGAGCTTCAATTCAATGTCGCCCCTTCTCTTTTTTCTTCTTCCGAGGTACGAATTCGATTAATTGAAGAAGAAGCAAGCGGCCATTTTTTTCTTTTTTTAAGTTTAAGAGCCGTTCGAATAGATCAGAGAGAAAAGGGCGTGATTGAAGTAGAAGGGTTCGGCGTGAAATAAAAGAGAAGGAGGCGTATGAAGGAAGATTTGACTATTGTTTGATTTTTATTCTATATGAATACTTATTTTACCTTATATTTAAAATATTCTCCTGAACGGCAAATTTTCTTTATTAACGATGAAGCGTATTAAAGGAAGTAACACGTGCTTTTTGAATCCAGGTTTTCATATTAGATTTCCTATAAAAATCCCAGTGCGTTTATATGTCGTACGCTCACACAACGACTCCGATCTATACGAAACTTGAAATCCGGTAATAATTCAATATTACGGACCCAATGGAACTGGTTTCGTCGAATTCCGAGACTGCGCCGTGGAAGGCTATTTTTAAATTCAATTTAAACAGTATAAATTTTAAAACTGAACAAACCACTGTTAATTTCAATTTTACAACTTCTATTACCTTCAATGTTATCAATATGAATTTTATAAGCCTTCAAATTACTTTTAACAAGCTTAGAATTCCAGATTCAATATTTTATCCAACTTCAAATTATTTAATTCAATAATTAAATTATCGAATAAATTGTGATATTCGTAATTCAAGATAAAGTTATTATATTGAATATTTAAAATCAATTAAATATTCCGATTTCAAATGCTCGAAAATTCTGGGTCGTCACATTTCTTCTCTAGGAAATTCTCCACCATCACTTTTGAAGATGGCTTCCTAAGTGCTCCAAAAAGTTCATTTATTTACTTAGAATTTCTTAGCATTCTTAGCCATCGCATTTTGATATTCCATGGCAATCATATGTCAAATTTTCATGGCTATTGCATGCCAACACCTATCGCATCTACAACAACCCGATATTTTGAACAATTCGCATCCACATATGTCGGACTTGAATTGCTTAAAATATCACATTGTAATAAAATTTGGAGCAAATAAAATCATCATAGAATCACAAACATAGAAATATCAGAATAACTTGCAGCGAAAATAAAATACCATAGTACATCATGAAGCCACTATAACAAACTCTCAAAACAAGTACATAATATTAGTCTGAAAACAACATAATAGAAATACCAAATACATAGAAGTCCATTAATACAAGCTGAAATAGAACAATTGAAATAGATAAATAACTGGATAGGTAGAATCTCCAGCTAGCTCCAGAAAAAGAAATTCAAAGTTGTGAATACTTAGGCTGACCCGAGCGTAAAGCAAAACACAAAACACTCGATTCAGCACATATACACTTATATAATGTAAACCAACTCAATTGAACTGTAATAAAGTACATGTAACTTAAAGGATGCTTGGAACCGTCCATCCTCTAAGGATCCGTTAAAATATTAATTTAACGGTAATAAACGCTAAATCGAAAATGTCTATATTCAAGTAAACTATGCAAATAACAGTGTTAATGTGGCTAGGGTAGCGCAGAGCTGCAGCAATCGCTCACCTCTAGTCACACTCTCAAATTGAAGGTGTACATCCAAAATCACAAGACATACAGAGAAGTGTACCTGTGATTAAAATTCCAAGATGGTATTTTATACTTCGAAAATCAAATATCATTTCAAATTCTTTTTAAAATATCAAAATATCATATCCTTCCTAAACCTCATTCATTTTATTTAATTTAAATACCATTCCAAATCAATTTCAAAATGGTTTATATTTCAAATCAAATATTCAATTTAAACCAATTAAAATGAAGTTATTATACTTTAAAAAAAATCAAATGTTCAATTTTAAAAAATTTAGTCTTTTCAGACTTCATTTATTCACTTAAATTTATTAAAACGGTGAAATTTCTGCTTTCGCAGCATTTAGAAAATGCTACGGAAGTTACATTTGAAAACAATCCAATTAAGCAAACATAGCATTTAAAACTGCTGTAATAGTGTTCAAGTTTAGTTTCTACAACTACAACACTTACAAAGTGCTGTAATAGCTCTTAGTTCATTTTTTGCCTTTTAGTTCATATGCATCAACTACAGCACATAGAAAAGTTGTAATATCCTTTACTTCAGAAATGATGGCACTTCTGAAATGTTGTTAATTAAATTCCAAATTTTCAATATAATTTCATAAACCATTAAAATTTAATTTAAACCATTTTTAACTTATAAAATTATATTTTCTCACTTTAAAAATGATCATTTAAATAACCTATAATTTATGATTTTATAAAGTGAGATTTTCATACAAAAATCAAATTTTAATAATTTACTTATTAAATTCAAGCATATCAATTTCAATTCTTTATAATTAAAATTTTAACATAACACTATAGTTTAAATTACCATTTCAAAATATAATTTATCTTTCATTTTATTTACTTAGTTCAAAATTCACTTTTAAACAAAATTTTCAAATTCCAAATTTAAGTTATATTTCAAATTTCAACTTAACCAATTATTTATTTCACTTTTTAACTTGTACAAAATCGTTAACACTTTACAAAAATCATTTAAATCCAAATTTAAATTAAATTATCATAAATTAACATTTTTGAAATGCTTTAAAATTTTAGCATATATATATATAAACCACGGGTCTGTATAATATTTCTAACCTAGGTCAAATGATACAGATAATATATCGTTTCAATCCATAATTTACAAAGAAAATCCAGGTTCTATCATTTCAAACCCACAATCCCAAGTAAATTAAAGCAAAATAAAAATCGCCCAGGCCTATCATTTCAGCCTATAACGATTTTTCCCTATTCTAATGTCCGTTCGGGTATGTATCATTTCAACCCATAGTGATCCTATTCTACAAGAAACTTGCAGTGCGATAAACTATTATAAATAAACAGTATAGCATCATATAGCAGTAACAGATGGCATGACAGTTTTATAAACAGGGAGATCATCATATAAATAATATCACAGGCAGATATAACAAGATAATATAATATTCTACATATTCACGTGCGACCAATTCACTATTATATAAGTATAAATGTCAAGCATGAATTACTCACTTATTTTAAGCTGAAGATAGCAAGACAAAACACATAAACGAATTCCAGAAAGCACAATAACATGACTTTTGACTTGAGTAGGAAGAGAACCAAGCTAGTGATCATGTACACAACCAATAAAACATGACAAATATAAATACAACTTAAAATAAAAGCGAAAAATCACAACATGGTTTGACTATTGCCTCAACCATCATATACTCGGCCTAGAGTCAAATGTGCTCGGCCATAGTGGTATTTTAGGTTAGGATGACATGCATGTGCACGGCTACAAGGAGTTGAAGTGGTGTAAGTTACAAGGTAGGGAATTCAAAGGGTTAAGGCAAATAAATGGTTTTTGGTGCAACTTTGGGTTCGGCCTAAGGTGATGTAGGCTCGGCCATATAAGGTGGTGGTCAGGTGATGTCTGGAGTAGCGGCCAGAGGTGGTGGAGGTAGTGGACTGCGGTGGTTGTGGCCGGAGCTAAAAAGTAGAGGTGGAGTTTCATGCTCAGGGAGGGCATCAGGGCGGAGCACGAGGTTCAGAGCGGTGGCAGGTCTGGGCCACTCGGGTTTGTGATGAGGTGGCTATGCTCGCGCGGCTAATTGCTCGCCTATGGCTGAGGCAGAGGCGGTTGCGGGTTCGGGGGATGATGGGATAGGCTGCGCGAAAAGCAAGGCATGGGTGGAGAGGAAGAAGGTGTTGAACGAGGAGGCGCACCAAGGGATGAGGCGGTCGTTGAAGCAAGGGGAGGGCGTGAATGGCTGGAGCTCGGTAGAGCATCTGTGTGGCCATGCTGAAGCTTAGTTTCTTTATTTAAGCAAAGCCGAAAAGATGAGGAGCAATGAATAATATAGAGGAAGAAAAGCAGTGGAGTCAAGCTAAATAAAAAAAGAAACGCATAAAAAATGAAACGTATAGGGGAGCCAAAGGTCATGCAAAAACGAATGAAGGCATAGAAATTTTGAACGGCAAGATGAACGTGTCCTTTGATATTGAATAAGTGGCCGACAGCTTGCAAAATGAATAGACGAAGGGAACAAAAGGGGTCGAAAACGGGTACCGATGTGATTAACCGTTTCGTGGTTTCCACCACGTACCGGACTTCAAAATACAGAAACAAATATACCACTGAGATCAGCACGATGAGACAATCGAAACGGTATATAGATATCAGTGATATGATTGGAATAAAATAAATTTCGAACTTTCGCAAGCTGAAAAACGCAGAAAAAACGCAGAAAATAAGATCGACGGAGCTATAGAAGTTCGAATTTTGAAAAACGAAAGATGACACTTCACTCAGAAGAGGATTAAGAATTTTTCTATGTAATAATATTCTGGTTTGGAAAATATTTTATTTTCAACAATTGTTAACTGACTTGAATTTAATAGAATTACATAATAAAATAAACTTTCATAAAAATAGATCAAAATTTACCATCTTCTGTTTTTAAATATACGAATTCCAAATATAAATTTTTATTTCCAAATTTCATTTTTTAAAATTTCTCCAAAATTCAATTAAATACGTTAATAAAATAAATAAAAATTAATAAAACTTTATGAGTCGTTACACTTTCCCCCACTCTAAACTTTTCGCCCGGAAAAGGAAGAAGGTGGGAGAATAGAAACAACTAGAAAAGAAGATAGATTTGGAAAACAAACTTAAACAATTAGTTTAAAACCATATAAATTTCAATTTAAAATAGTTAATATTCAATAAATTTAGTTAAACACATTTTTATTAAATCCGATCACTTATTTATATAAAAAGATCAATTACTTACATAAAACTAATAAATTTTCTCTATTAAACCAGATAGTATATAAATAAATAATATTTTAAAAGGATATATTGAAAAAGGAAAATTAAGTATATTCCGAAAAAGAGAATATAGATGATTGAATAAATGAATGAATAAAGCTGAGCAAATAAGATAGATTCAAAAGAATAGCATTGGGCATGAATAATTAATTCAAACCATGAAAATTGAAATTTTCAACTTCAAATATTAATACATAATTGCTTCATTGGAAATACTTTTATAATAAAATACTTCTATATCGAAATCAATTTTTCCTTTCGAAAATACTTTTATAACTCGATGCTTCAATAAGTTTACCCTTGTTCTTGCAGACTCTGGCCATGTGTTGATCGAGCGCAAAGCTAGAATTTTTCAAGTGTTTAGTAGACCTGTTTCAACACCCAGTGAAAATACTGGAAAAACTTTTAAAAACAGATATGGAAAGTACAATCCAAACAAAACAACCAAACCAAAACATTTCCTAACCATGGATCGTAGATACACAATGGTTACGCCTGGATCCCCCGGGAGACATCAGTATCCGTAAGCTATCTCAGCCCTGCGAAATATGCCATGATGACTAGTAGACCACAGATTCACAATGGTTACGCCTGGATCCCCCAGGAATCATCCGTACCCTTAAGCTATCTCAGCCAGCGGATTTCTTTACTAAATACGACCTACATAGATCGCAGATACACAATGATTACGCCTGGATCCCCCAGGAATCATCCGTACCTTCAAGCCATCTCAGCCAGGAGAATTACGCTATGCAATCGTGCTCGTAAGGCCATGGAGATCGCCATGGAATTCGATGGAAACTCGAGTATCATATTCGAAAAACCAAAATAAGAGAGAATAATATCGATAGAATGAATCCACAATGTGGCCACAAGGCGGATATGAAGCAGAAGGCACATTCCATATCTTTACTTTGAAAATATGTATCATTTAGTACCTTTCAAATCACTTTCAAATATCATACTTATATAAAGTCCATCATATATAAGATTTTATTTTCAAATCGAATACTTTCCAAATCAATAGTATATCAAATCACACTTCGATTATATAAGATTTCTCTTTCCAAATTGAGTACCTTTTCAAATCAACAGTTTTCAAATCAACTTCATACTCATACAAATCAATTTTATATAAGTTCGATAACTCCGAAATCAAGTATTTAATAAAACAAGATTCTAAATTTCAATTCCATTCAATAACGTTTCAGTTTCAAAATCATATATGATTTCGCCAAATCATTTCCTCCGAATTACATATATTCAATTTCAAAATTTCTTAAAAACAAAAGATTTAGAAAATAATCCAGGTTTCCAAATCAACAAAATTTAAGTCAAACAATCCATTTCTAAAGTCATCATGTAAATGCTGGGTTTAAATTTCAATCTATTTTCAAAACCAAGTATTTTCCTACGGAATCACTTATCTCCAAAATGATTACAAATTCTATAACCCTTCCTTTAGATCTTTATTATTATTATTACTATTGTTTATATATCTGAAAGTTCTTCTTTTTCTTTGAAAATTATTATTATTATCTATATAGTTTTATAAAAGATGTTACTAAGTTAAAACATTTAAAGTAAATTTTATTCAAAATATTTTGAAAACTAAATTTTTATTCAAAACATTTCGAAACTAAACTTCATATTAGTATAATTCAAAATAGTTTTATTCACTAACTTAACAAAACAGTTTCAAACTTATTTAAATTATATTAAAACATATAAAACTAAACTTATATACTTTATCAAACTTACATACAAAACTAAATTAAATTAAACTTCATTTGGAAGTGCTCGAACTTTAAAAATAGTCGAAGAAACCAAATTTTCCAATGCAATAGTTGGAAATCATCAACAAATCGGTAAATCAATTCCAATAGATAAGATTATACCAAAACAAATCTGAAACTCGAGGACTGAACGTCGGCTTACCTTAAATCATTTCAAATATATATATATATAAATACATATGTCTTTCGAATATCAAATCATATTCTGGAATTTGAAATCAAAATTGGTTTCACAAAATCATTCGCATAAAAAAACTACTAGAGTGGCCCCTTCCCTACTCTGAAACTAGAGAATCAATGTCGATGATACGTGCACTCATCACCGCGACATAAGTGAGTTCTGGACATCTATTTTCTTGAAAACTTCTTTGGAATTTCATTGAAATCATTAGAATTCATTCGAATACATTTGAAATATTTCTTATTTGGAAAATATCTTTAAATCATAGTATTATATATTTTACAAAATCTTAAAATCGATTTCAAAACACCGGAGTTCGATTGCTCGAAATTCAAATTCAAAACCCTTCTGTTATAAATCATTTTAACACAAATCAAATTTCTTATATAATCTTTAAAATTTCAAATCCTTTTGAAACTTCAATTTTTTTTAAAAAGGTATATAATCCTTGTCGGAAACATTTTTACTTTTATATATTGAATAAAATCATACTTATCAAAATAATAACTTCGGTATATAAAACAATTTCTAAAATACAAAAAAAACCCGATTTTCAAAGGATGATTCAAGAATGGATTTTCAAAACAAAGATAGAAATTCAAATTAGATGGACTCTAATCAAATAGAATTCTGATTCAAAGATAGGCTCGAATGAAGATAAGATAATTAAATTACAAAATAGAAGATGGATGTACTTATATAAATCATGGGCGACCTTAACTGGTCAATCGTGATTTCAAAATAAGATTGATGCATAATTCTGAGGCAAATCGACATTCGATCGCCAGAGATAGAATTCGGCATAACAAGAAATAGTAGCAACTAAACCTTGGGATATATAATTCTCCGATGAATCAATTCCAATTGTAAAGGAGTTTCACACCTTTACAAATCATTCAAAGATTGGCGGGAACGCCTACTCTTATAGAAATCACTCGAAATGGAGTTGTGGAATACTCAAGAGTCAAGAAACACAAGTAAGGAGAGAAGATAACGGATTTTTGAACCGCAGGAAAGGTTCCAAAGTCCATAGGAAACCGAGTAAAATAGGAAGAGACTCAAGCTCGAACAAAAGTGATTCTGTAAATAAATTTACCATATATGCTAAGTTTGCCCAGAGCCAAAGCTCTGATACCAAATGTAACAACCCGATAATTTCAGCCATTCTCATCTCGGACTTGAATTTCTCAAAATACCGCATTGTAATAAAATTAGGAGCAAATAAAATCATCACAGAATCACAGACACAGAAATATCAGAATAACTCGCAGCGGAAATAAAATACCATAGTAGTTCATGAAGCTACTATAACAAAGTCTCAAAACAAATACATAATATTAGTCTGAAAACAACATAA
Organism: Allium cepa; assembly: GCA_030765085.1. Classification (NCBI taxonomy): domain Eukaryota; kingdom Viridiplantae; phylum Streptophyta; class Magnoliopsida; order Asparagales; family Amaryllidaceae; genus Allium; species Allium cepa. The sequence continues at coordinate 563,404,094 of CM060943.1, forward strand.
TAGAAATCCCAACTACATAAAAGTCCATTAATACAAGCTAAAATAGAACAACTGAAATAGATAAATAACTAGATAGGTAGAATCTCCAGCTAGCTCCAGAAAAATAAATCCAAAGCTGTGATTACTCAGGCTGACCCGAGCGTAAAGCAAAACACAAAACACTCGAGTCATGACATATATACTTATATAATGTGAACCAACTCAAGTGAACTGTAATAAAGTACGTGCAACTTAAAGGATGCTTGGGATCGCCCATCCTCTAAGGATTCGTTAAACTATTAATTTAACGGTAATGAACGCTACCATGGAAATGTGTATATTAAAGTAAACTATGCAAATAACGGTGTCGATGTGGCTAGGGTAGCGCAGAGCTGCAGCAATCGCTCACCTCTAGTCACACTCACAAATTGAAGGTGTACATCCAAAATCACAAGGCATACAGAGAAGTGCACTTGTGGTTAAATATCCAAAATGGTATTTTATACTTGAAAATCAAATATCATTTCAAAATTCAATATCATTTCAAATTCATTTTAAAATATCAAAATATCATATCGTTCCTAAACCTCATTCATTTTTATTTAATTTAAATACCATTTCAAATCAATTTCAAAATGGTTTATATTTCAAATTAAATATTCCATTTAAACCAATTAAAATGAAGTTATTGTACTTTAAAATAAATCAAATATTCAATTCTCAAAAATTTAGTCTTTTTAGACATCATTTATTCACTTAAATTTATTAAAACGGTGAAATTTCTGCTTTCGCAGCATTTAGAAAATGCTACGGAAGTTATATTTGAAAACAATCCAACTAAGCAAAGACAGCATTTAAAACTGCTGTAATAGTATTCAAGTTTAGTTTCTACAACTACAACACTTACAAAGTGCTATAATAGCTCTTAGTTCACTTTTAGCCTTTTAGTTCATATCTATCAATTACAGCAGTTAGAAATGTTGTAATATCCTTTACTTCAGAAATGATGGCGTTTTTGAAATGCTGTTAATTAATTCCAAATTTTCAATACGATTTCATAAACCATTAAAATTTAATTTAAACCATTTTTAACTTATAAAATTATATCTTATCACTTTAAAAATGATCATTTAAATAACCTTTAATTTATGATTTTATAAAGTGAGGTTTTCATACAAAAATCAAATTTTAATAATTTACTTATTAAATACATCAATTTCAATTCTTTATAATTAAAATTTTAACGTAACACTTAAGTTTAAATTACCATTTCAAAATATAACTTATCTTTCATTTTATTTAATTCAAAGTTCACTTTTAAACAAAATTTTCAAATTCCAAATTTAAGTTATATATCAAATTTCAACTTAACCAATTATTTATTTCACTTTTTAACTTGTACAAAATCATTAATACTTTATAAAAATCATTTAAATTAAATTATCATAAATTAAAGTTTTTAAAATACTTTAAAATTCCAGAATATATATATATATATATATATATATATATATATATATAAACCACGGGTCTGTATAGTATTTCTAACCTAGGTCAAATGATACGGACAATATATCATTTCAATCCGTAATTTACAAAGAAAATCCGGGTTCTATCATTTCAAACCACAATCCAAAGTAAATTAAAACAAAATAAAAATCGCTCAGGCTTATCATTTCAGCCTATAACGATTTTTCCCTATTCCAATATCCGTTCGGGTATGTATCATTTCAACCCATAGTGATCCTATTCTACAGGAAACTTGCAGTGTGATAAACTGATATAAATAAACAGTATAACATCATATAGTAGTAACAGATGATATGACAGGTTTATAAACAGGATGATCATCATACAAATAATATCACAGGCAGGTATAACATGATAATATAATATTCTACATATTCACTTGCGACCAATTTACTATTGTATAAGCATAAATGTCAAGCGTGAATTACTTACTTGTTTCAAGTTGGAGATAGAAAGACAAAGCACACAAACGAATTCCAGAAAGCACAATAACATGACTTTTGACTTGAGTGGGAAGAGAACCAACCTAGTGATCTTGTACACAACCAATAAAACAAGACAAAATATAAATACAATTTCAACACCAAATACATATGGAAACAATTTAAAATAAAAGCGACAAATCACAACATGGTTTGACCATTGCCTCAACCATCATACGCTCGGCCTAGGGGTCTAATGTGCACGGCCATGTAAGGTGGTGGTCAGGTGATGTCTAGAGTAGTAGCCAGAGGTGGTGGAGGTAGTGGATTGCGGTGGTTGTGGCCGAAGCTAAAACGTTGCGGAGGGGTTTCATGCTCAGGGAGGGCATCGAGGCAGAGCACGAGGTTGAGGGCGGTGGCAGGTCTGGGCTGCTCGAGTTTTTGATGAGGTGGCTGTGCTCGCGTGGCTAATTGTTCGCCTATGGCCCGGGCAGAGGTGGTTGCGGGTTCGGGCGATGATGGGATAGGCTACGCGGAAAGCAATGCACGAGTGGAGAGGAAGAAGGTGTTGAACAAAGAGGTACACCAAGGGATCAAGCGGTCGTTGAAGCAAGGGGAGGTTGTGAATGGCTGGAGCTCAGTGGTGCATCTGCGTGGCTATGCTGAAGCTTAGTTTTTTTTATTTAAGCAAAGCCAAAAAGATGAGGAGCAATGAAGAATATAGAGGAAGAAAAGTAGTGGAATCAAGCTAAAAAAAAAAGAAACGCATGAAAAAAGAAAAGTGTAGGGGAGCCAAAGGTCACGCAGATGCTCCACCAAGCTCCTACCATTCACGGCCTCCCCATGCTTCAACGACCGCCTGATCCCTTGGTGCGCCTCCTCGTTCAACATCTTCTTCCTCTCCACTCGTGCCTTGCTTTCCAAGCAGCCTATCCCATCATCACCCGAACCCGCAACCGCCTTTGCCTCGGCTATAGGCGTGTAGTTAGCCGTGCGAGCACAACCACCTCATCACAAACCCGAGCGGCCCTGCCACCGCCCTAAACCTCGTGCTCTGCCCCGATGCCCTCCTTGAGCATGAAACCCCGCCTCAACGTTTTAGCTCCGGCCATAACCACCATAGTCCACTGCTCCACAACCTTGGATACAACTCCAGACATCACCTGACCACAACTTACATGGTCGAGCCCACATCAACTCAGGTCGAACCCAAAGTTGCACTAAAAACCACTTATTTGCCTTAACCCTTTGTATTCCCTACCTTGTAACTTACACTACTTCAACTCCTTGTAGCCATGCACACGCACGTCATATCCTAACCAAAAATACCATTATGGCCGAGCACATTAGACCCCTAGGTCGAGCATATGATGGTTGAGGCAATGGTCAAACCATGTTGTGATTTGTTGCTTTTATTTTAAATTGTTTCCATATGTATTTGGTGTTGAAATTATTTTTATATTTGTCTTGTTTTATTGGTTGTGTACAAGATCACTAGCTTGGTTCTCTTCCCACTCAAATCAAAAGTTGTGTTATCGTGCTTTCTGGAATTCGTTTGTGTGCTTTGTCTTCCTATCTCCAGCTTGAAACAAGTGAGTAATTCACGCTTGACATTTATACTTATATAATAGTGAATTGGTCGCAAGTGAATAAGTAGAATATTATATTATCATGTTATACCTGCCTGTGATATTATTTATATGATGATCACCCTGTTTATAAACCTGTCATATCATCCGTTACTACTATATGATGCTATACTGTTTATTTATATAAGCTTATCACACTGCAAGTTCCTTGTAGTGTAGGATCACTATGGGTTGAAATGATACACACCCGAACGGACATTAGAATAGGGAAAAATCGTTATGGGCTGAAATGATAGGCCTGAGAAATTTTTATTTTGTTTTAGTTTACTTAAGATTGCGGGTTTGAAATGATAGAACCCGGATTTTCTTTGTAAATTACGGACTGAACTGATAAACATCTGTATCACTTGACCATAGAATAAAAACTTATACATCGACGCTGTTGGTCTATATAGTTATTTTGAAAATGAATTATATGGTTTTGAAAGAAATAAATGGTTCTAATAAATATTGATTTAAATATTATATATAAAGTTTGTTTTATATATATATAGATATAATAATAATATATAATTTAATTATGGTTGATTTATTTACTGTATATACTGAGTTTTGCCAAATTTAAATTAACAATCTGATATTTTGAACAATTTAAGTCTGACGTGTGTGGATGCGAATTGTATAAAATAATGGGTCGTTACAGCATCCAACAGCTATCGAGCATCAAGAAGCTATTGCATGCCTATACCTATCGCATACCATAAGCTATCTAGTATTAAGGAGCTATCGTATATTAATCTTTTGAAGCTATCCCAAGTTAACAATATAAGCTATCGCTTGTTAACTATTTAAGCTAGTTGACTATTTGAACTATTGCATGTTAATTACTTGAGCTATCGAATGTCAATAATTCAGGCTATCGCATGTTAACTATTTAACCTATTACATTTTGATAAGTTATCGCATGTTAAACCTTTTAGCTATTGTATATAAACAATTTAAGCTATTTTATGTTAATTTTTTGAACTTTCGCAAGATGATGTTCCTAAACTATCGCAAGTTGAATTTCAAGCTATCCATACTAACATTTTTGAGGATATCAAGTGTCGAGGTTCACAAAGCTATCACATGTTATAATGGCGGACTGGTACTTAAAGTGAAAACTGTTTTCCTTTTATTGAAAGTAATCACTTTACAACAAACTTTGTTATATGTCAAATTCTTATTGGTCAACCTAATTTTATGCAGTTTTCTTTTCAAATGTTAATAATTATTTTAATAATCTAATAAATAATTACCCATTAGTAACTAACCCTTTCATTTGCTAATTAATTCATATAAATTCGAAAATACATGGAAACAATTCCAAAAATTGACCAAAAATCCGAATCATCGTATTTTACCTCATGTAAAAATTCCAAGTCAAAATAATTATTTTTAGTATTTTAAATAATTAGTTTCTCAAAATTATGCATTTTCTAAACTTAAAAAATTCATAATAATTCCAAATAATTTCAAAAAATTATGATGTTAAAAAATAATCTCCATATTGTTATTCTACGCATCATAAAAATTTCAAGTGATTTTAAGAAGGTTTGATTCATTTTTACCTTAACACATCGAAAATAATCATCCATAAATTGCCAGCCATGAAAAATTATTAGCTAACTTTCATCAACTTGTTTTTTAACATTCAAATATGACAGATGCATACAATCCTAAACCCATATATATCTGGAAGTTTTTAAAGAAAGAATTACTCATCGTTTTTGCTTGATTAAGCTTGATTTTAAAACTCTTTTTTTTTCTTAGAGATGAATGCTCTGTCTTTTTTCTCCATTTTCCCCCAGAAGTTATGGTCGGCCTTCATTTTTCTTCGTTTTTAAGTAAGTGAAGTATGAATGAAAAAAAGGGAGGGTTAGGGAGTTAGTAATTTGGGCTTTGGGCTAAAAATATTGTTCTAGCCTATTTTTATTTGTTTTGCTAACCCTTCATCTTAAATTCAATCCTCATCTCTACTATTAACAATGTAGATTCCATCCATGTATTTTCGACCATGTCTTTTTTACATACTCGAATTACCCTTTTAACCCTGTTCTTTTCGCATTGCATCATGTTTGTATTGCATCAGTTCTTTTCGCGTCATTCTCCTCTAAAATAAAAACCTAGGAAGCTATAACTTTCAAATCTCCCTCGCTGCTAAAGGACGTAGATTTGATTCCACTTCCAAGCCAATTAAAAATCAATCATCTTCCCCAATGCCTTTTCCTACGACCAGGTTAGTTCAGCGCAATCCTAGATCCATCATCATCTCCAGCTCAAGCACCATCCATACGGTTTCATACAAAGGCAATTATTCGATGATTTTCAGTAACTTCTTATGATTATGATTAGTATCTGCAATGCGATTATCGATTTAGCATGAATTGCTATAGATTTTCGTTACTACCTGCAACGACAGTTATCGCTTAGGATTTTAAGCAGTATATGCAAAGTCGACTATGGATTAGGCATGAAACTAACTTGATTTTGCTAGTATCTATTGTACCTCTTATATAAACTGATAATTTCAGTGGTTATATCTGTTATGTTCAACTCAATGGACTTTGAGATGTTTTTGATTTTCTCAGTACATTCTAAAAAAACACACAATAAACTAATTTCTATAGTGTTTCCAAAAGTGGCTGAATGACACGGACCAATTTTTATTTCTTTGTGTCCAAAAATTAATTAACAAATATAAAAGTTATATTGCTAATCAAATCATTTATTTCCATTAAAAATACAATAGATGCTACATTTATTGGTAAATCTGCTACTCACAACCTCTATACTCAAGTCTTGCATGTTTTTTTCTTCTAATCCTCTCAACCTGTAGTTTTCTTATAGAATTATTTATTGTTTCATTTGTATGAGATAAGGTAAAATCCCCCATCATCTTTCTCTTCTTTTCAATAGAATGTGAGTGTATGTTTTACTACTATTGCATTCTACTAGAGTAGCAAAAACAAAGGAGCCATTGCAATGTTAGCTTAATAGTGTAATTTTTTTGTATTTTTCTGGTAATGAACATAATTTTACATGTGCTCGTCGTAGTCAATACCCATTAATTGAGCACTCAAAAAATTGATGAATCCTTTTTTTTATTTTAGCTAATGTACACTTAAAGCTTAGTGTTGCATTATTGTTAAAGAAAATGACATGGATGTTTTATGCCAGGTTAAGTGGTGTACTGTGATTACTGCATATAGATAATTCATTCATGTAAACCAAGAAATATAAACTCAAAATATATCAAAAATTATGACAATGTACTTATTGTACAAGTGACGTGAACTAATAAAAAATATGTTTATAAATTTGGACTATCTTACTCTCTGTTTACTTTTGTTGTTGTTAGTGTTCCTAACTTCAACGATCTACATGTCTTTAATACTTTCTATGTTTTTTGTAATACATATATTTGTTGCATTTTAGGGGATTCTACTCAGAACAAGCAGTCAATATAGATTCATCTAGTTCCATTTCATTGTTTCTCCTGTTGTTTGCATTCGTATTTCCATTATTTTGGATCCATCTATTGGCTTGGTCTTACTTTGAGACTTGAACCTTTGAAAACTAGTGGAAACTTTCTATATATCCGAAACTCAAATGCTAAAGGCCCTTATGGTTTGATATATAGTCAAATGATGGTTTGAAATATAACATTTGACATGGTCAAACACATTTCTTGATTATGTTCGCTATATGTCTTTAAAACTTTTTGTTGGAGGTAATGATTCTTCTGTTATCCTTAATAGTCTCAAGCGTGTAATAGTATCTAAAATGGAAGGATTTTGTTATAATATCTTTCATACAACACCAATGATGACTCACTCAAGGAAGCATTTAGTGACTTTGATATTGTCAGCCAAGGTTAGTACTCTATTTTTACTAATTAATGACTACATACTTTGAGTAAAATGGTTTCTTATGTCATTTTTACAATGCATTAATATTTTTAGCTAGGGTGATAACTGGTAGAGAACATGGGAGATCAAGGAGGTTTGGGTTTGTGAGCTTTGATGAAGATGAATTTTCAAGTTCAGCCATCTCTGGCATGGATGACAAGGTTCGCCTTCTAAATTTATACTTAATATCTAATGAAGTACTCATGATATTTTTTATTAGTTGGTATATATTATGAGCAACATTTTAAAACGTTGTGAGCCACTACTGATTTTAAAAGCTTCAAATGCTTTATCATGCCCTAACGTGCATGATTTCAACATAGGCTCATTCAAATTATAGTGTTGTTTAATGCAACTTAATTTGATTTCTCATTGTTATAGGAGCTAGATAGGAGAGCCATTAGGGTAAGCTAAGAAAAGTAATTGTTGAGCCATTAGGAGGTGCCAACTATTTTAATAAGACTGCTTCTATTGCTCTTGGCTATAGTTTTGAATTCATCATATTGTTACATCACACATTTCAAGTAGCGTGTCAAAAATTCATTGGCTAAGGCAAGTTATGATTGACCTAAACCCAACTTGAATGTAAATGAGTTTAATATCACTTTCTCTTAAATTGGACACCTAACAAGGTCCATAGGAAGCAGGTATATATTAGCAAAAATTAAACATTACCAGAATGCTAGCTTTTGATTCTTAAAGAAGACATCCGATGATTGAAAATATGCGATGTGGCAATGAGCTATTAGTCATGAGCATTTAAGTATTTAGCGTCAACTTGCTGTAAATTTAGGCCATTATTGAAGCATGTTTTAAATTATTTAAATAAAAGCATTATGGTAATAAATTTATGTTTGGCTTATATGACTATGGTTTCAATTTATCAAAAAAATTATATTTCTCCTGATTTTTTACAATTTATTAGTATGATGATGGTAAAATGTTTACTGTGCCAAAAAAATAAACGGTACAAATCAATTATGGTCCGCGTGTGCGCATTTGATGCATGTTTATTGTTTTGATGTATCACTGCATATAGAAGAAGTTATTGACATTTTGGCGTGTAGTAGTTTGATATATAGCTAGATGTCAATGTTTGTACTTAATATTAGCAACGATGCATTTCTTGCTACAAAAATATTATGTTTGTTGTTGTAAGAGTTGAGCTGGATACAGAGCAGGTATTAAACGGATATATCTTTTGATTGTGTACCTTTTATGTGACAACAACGATCTATATTTACTTTATACCTCATACAAATATGTTGTTGAATTAATGCATGGACATTGTGATTAGAGTAGGCCCACCTGAGCATGCATATACACTCGTTCTTATTAATAAAGTTTGTCTTAATTATTATTTCATAATGTAATTCAATCAATTATTTATTAAATTAATTCCCTATATTATGGCACTCTAAATATGGGATATTACAGTCTCCCCACCTAATAATAATTTCATTCTCGAAATTCAGATAAGGCAGGATAATGACCATCGTCATTAATTCATTTTACATGCAAGTACAATAATTACACTTGCTGACACCTAAAATGGGCATCGGCACCCAATACAATCTAGTAGAGATTAAACGAAGAATGAAATTAAAATAGAGTAAAAATCATAAATGAACACACAGATTTTTATAGTGGCTCGGCAATCTTGTCTTACATCTAGTTCATATTTTTATTGATCTTGCACTTTATTATCATTACAAGAAAATTTGGATCAACGGGGATCCATTAGTGCAAGAATAAAGAATAAAAATGGAAGAGCCTTTACCATAGAAATAAGGATTGCTTTTCTGAAGCTATGTCTGTTGTTCTTATAGGGGAAGATGTGCATGACTCAGCTGAAATTTCGATAGAAGAACCTCCAGGTTAAGGCGCGGCCACACAAGAATTTAAGCCTATTGGGGTCCACAATTGGGGTCAGCCTAACCCTTATTTTGGTGTCCAAATGCGGTGATCCCTCTAACAGGTCCCCCATGATCTTAGCTACTTTCCCTCCAAATTTCATGCCATTCAGACTTACCATTTGTGAGATATCGCATTTTTTGTGAAGTTATGGTTCATGCATTGTAATTTCAGCCAATCCCTGTAGAGGGATAGGGGCCAACCCTCTGATTGGAGTGTGATCCCTAGAGTAGGCTCTCTAGGATCCCCACAATTTACTCACAAAATTTCATATGCATTGGACTTATGGATTTTGAGATATTGATTGTTTTCCATTGAGTTGCATTTGTTTGGCTGAAATATGCCGATCCCTTCTGTATGATCCCTTTTATACTAATCCTTTTCTTCTGTTAAGTAATTTTCCCATAACATGAGCATACAAACTCCAAACAACTTGAGATTTGAAATATAGCCCTGTGGGGCCTTCTTTGTCATTATATATCGATCTCACCCAATTTGGACAAAAATTGAGAATATGTACCAATCTCTAAGGGAAAAGGATAGGCATTGATCCCCCACCTAGGGAAGGCATTATTTCACACTTAAATATTCTAGTGAGTCTATCTCTTAGTCTTGGTTGATTGTCGCTTTATATCATTGTCTACAGTTGATTTTTGGACATCACAATCATCGCTTCGGGCAATGGACCTTGATGATTGTCGAGTCTAACTTATCCAATCAGTCTGAATATAGCCGGGCTAGATGGCGGATAACATTTTCCCTCCAAAGTACGTCTTGTTTTGTACATGACGTGGTTTGAATTGATATCAAGTTAGGATGATCGAAGAGGATTCCACTTACTGTCTCGAATGGTCATTATCCCTCTATTGTTGTTGAGCTACTTGTGGAGAGTCGAATCTCTCTCTGTTCGTCATGATGCTTGTTCATTATTGAACAATGTAAGTTCTAGAGTAGAATCTATTGGTAATCATCTGCACTCAATTCTGCTGAGCTGATTAGTAGAGTTATTATGCCTTGGTTATCTGACCCAATTTTAATTTCACCATGTGAGAATCCAATTTATGTCAATTTCAAAAAATTGAATTTTCAGGTATACATCTGCACGTTCAGTACACGTCCTTACCATTGGCTCCAGGATGCGTTTGTACACTCATAGGTCATTACCAATTCTTTATAGTTTAATTGCAATTAGATTGCAATTCCTTCTTTATGTATTTTTTATAATGAAATAAGGTCACAATAAGTCACTTGATGAGAAGGGACTTCAAGTTCCATAGTGATGACAGGAGCCGTAAATAAAGGTGAATGGAGTGTGGCCAGTCGTGGACTTGTGGCTGGTTCTATATGCCCATAATGTGATGAGAGTTTGTCAGCCCACTTGCCTCTAGCCTTTTCCAAACGCTTCATCAAAATGGACTTTATGATTTTTTTTAACAGCTTTGACTTGTCCACTAGCTTGAGGGTGAGCAACTACCATGAATCTTTTCTCAATATGATGCCGAAGTCTTTGAATTCAGCATTTTTTTGTTACGATTATGGCAAAAGGTTCAATTTCAGCCCATTTGTTGAAGTAATCCTCTACTATGATAGCATATTTTGCACTACCTTCAGAAATAGATAAGGAGCCAATGATGTCAATATCCCATGTGGAAAACGGATGTAGACTAACATTTGAGTAATTTCCATTGGCTGGGCTCTCTAAATTTTTGATAACATCCGGCCTAGCATAATCAGCTGCGTTTGGATTAACAATTGGCCAGTAATACCACCGTAGAGTAATTTTTTATCGCGGTTTGCTCATGGCGTGATCGTCACATTCTCCTATGTGGACTTTTCTCAAGACTTTTTGATTTCATCATGGGAAATACACCGAAGCAACGGAATGGAGAAACCTTTTCTATACATGACTCCTTCTTGGATTAAGCAGCGTGAAGCTTTGTGGTGGTTTTGTCATTTTTCATTCCATGGTCAAGAAAGGATCCCTCGTTTTAGATAACCTTTGACCTGAGTCATCCATGATTCTCTTTCGGCTCCATCTCCAAAACCCAATCCATCTCCATCTCGTTGATGCTTGTAGTATTTAATACTTCGACCGAAACCAAGCCCATTAGTTGTGCATCCCTTGAACCGACCAGCATGGCCAATAAGTCGGCTTTCACATTTTTCTCTCTGGATTTATGTGTATAATGCTAGAATTCTACCAGTAGTTCTTGGACCTGGCCAAGATAAGGAGCAGCTACTGCCCCTAGCTTGAGCTTGAGCCCTGCAATCAGAGCTTTATATTTGGCTTCGTTATTTGTTGCATGGAAGTCGAGAATCAGGGTGTAGCGGAACGATCATTCCTCAGGAATTACTAATAGTTTTAGGGTATAGCAGATCGATCATTCCTCAGGAATCACTAACATGACTCTGGTGTTAGAATATCAATCGTTGGATGCTTCATCCATGTTATTACGATTCTTCATCCACGTATATTTTCCATCGGTTGTTCGGTTCTCCACTGGTCTCTAGAGAGTGGTCCAGCACAGTGAATTTGGCTATGATGTCCGCCAATGTTCATCCTTGAATAGCCTTCCGAAGGAGATAATTGATATCGAGTTAGCTTAGTTCAATATTCCATTTGAGCAACCTTCCAAACATCTCAGGTCGCTGTAGGACCCGTCATAATGGTTGGTCGGTGTAGAGTTGATGAGGTGAGCCTAGAAGTGAGGGAAAAGCTTTCGTAACGCAATCAACAGGTAGGACGCGAGCTTTTCTAGCTTCAAGTAGTTTCTTCCAGCATCTATCAATCGCTTACTGACATAATATATTGGCATATACTAGATTTTCGTTGATTTCCCAGTTTGTTTTATTTTAGTAGTACAATAATTTTAGCAGTGACTTGAGTCTTTAACCATTACGTTAGGGCCTAGGAGTCCCAGTATATTAATTGGGAGTAAGGGCCCTCAGTCACACATGCCTTTCATTTTTGGTGAGGTCGTTGCAGTATTAATTCGTTCCGGGCTTAGTTATTCTTAGACTATGATTACAGGATAGAATCCATACCCTCTTGACCGTGTTTCTTCGCAGACTTATAAACCAGATCATCTTTCTTCACTCGCCTCCTTTCCAGATGTGGGAATTTTCAGTAAAATGAAGAAAATCCTATTGAAATAATTAATTTCGTTCCACGAACCTCAGTATTTGTTTCTTGCTTGGAACAGATTCGATTCCCTCTCCTAATCAAATCAAATAAGGGAATACACATGTTGGTGGCCTTGAAGGTGAATCTGCTTAAGACGACAACCTTCTATTGACGCTCTATACTTGCTTAATCATCTTCGGCACTTAGATATTTCAAATTGCTTAAATCTTCTTGGGATGTGCCTTGATTCCGAGAGAGTTAACAATGAAACCCAAAAATTTCCCTAACGCAACCCCGAGCATTTCAAGAGATTGAGTTTCATTCCATAATTTTGGAGAATACTAAACACCTCCGCTAAGTCATTGATGTGGTCATTTAATCATCATGACTTCATGAGCATACAATCCACGTACACTTTCATTGATCGCCTGATCTGATCTTTGAACATTCGGTTGACTAGTTCCTTGTAAGTAGTTTCAGTATTACTTGGTTTAAACGGCATCACAATGTAACAATATACCTTAGATCGGTAACGAAGCTGGTGTGCTCCTAGTCAGGGACGTGCAATGGGATCTTCTTGTATTTGGAGCACACATCCATAAATTAAAGAAGTTTATATCCAACGGTCGAGCCTACCAGCTAATCGATCTTCGAAAGTGGAAGGCTGTCTTTTGTGCATGCCTTGTTTAGGTTTGAGTAGTCGATGTATATCTACCACTTTCCATTTGGTTTTCTCACAAGAACTGGATATGATACCCATTGTTTATGAGTTTATCCACCTCCCCTTTAAGTGCAGTAGATCTCTCCATATCCTTGCCGCGTTGCTTTGTTTCACTGGGACATTCCTCGAGCTGATACTCAATGCGTGGCTCATGATAATCGGTGAGATCACACACATATGAAATTGGTCCAAGCGAACACATCAAGATTCATTCTAAGAGAACCAGCTAATTCCTTTATCATCATTGCACCAAGCTGTGATTCGATCTTTATTATCTATATTGATTCTAGATGCTTTGAGCGATTATGTGCGATGTCGAATCAAATGTGGAGTAGGGTTTAGTCTCGTGTTACATGCAACTGCATACCTGGCTCTTGCTTTTCGTTTGAATCTACTTGTATATTTGAGTAACGCGCTTTCTATTCAATGTACTCATGATTTGTTACTCATCGTTTGGGTTAGAGTGATAGTCAGTCACCCATGAGTTTAGGCATCGATCCGATGATTCTATCTCTAAGCACCCTTTCGGTCATAGCCTCGAGTCATTGTAAACACTAGGTATGAGTCATAGTATTGAGCTATCACAGTCAGTCTTTGAATGATCACACTTCTACCCTCGGTCTCGGGTTAATAAATATATTGCATGGATAGTTTAGTCTTGTCCTAGTCGGGTTTATACTCCCACCTAAGCTCCGAAGACTTAGAGTTGATCGATGAATGGTCAGTTCCCATTCATCTTGTTTCTCGCTCATGCCCCCAAGTTTGGGGAATACATTGATAAGTAGGAAGACAATTCATGTCCACTTTAGCTTTATACGCTTTCCCATTGAATTATGAGATCGGGTTAGTTGATGGAAGTCCAAGTCTCGCCTATCCTAAATTGTATTTTGCCTCCGAAGGGAATACTTCGATGCTCTATCGAATTTTAGGCATGAGCTTGGTGCTGGATGGTCAGTCACATCCACTTTTGGCGCATATGTCACCATACTTTGGGCGAGAACCTAAAAATATAGGTCAAGTCACATCCCATAAGTGATTGATGCTCTCCCTACTAGACCAAGGGCAAGGATTGGTGTGCGAATGGTTGAGTCACGTCATTTCGTATTGCTCTTCTAATTAGACCATGGTAAGAGTCAGCGATGAATGGTTGTTTTACATTTATTCGGAGCTGGACGGTCAGTCACATCCATTTGATTTATATTCTCCCGTCAGATCCAAGGACAGAGTTTATTCTCCTATCCACGGTCTTGTGAATAGATTTATTCGAAGGATGTTCGGGTCACATCCATTTATGTTTGGTGTGGATTGATGTTGACAATCAACCCAGTGGCACGATATAGAAAGCTTAGATCACATTGTCTATCGATCCGGTGGTACGATATGAAAGTCTGAATCGATATTGCCCATCGATTAGGTGGTATGATATTATCAGTCTCCCATAACTTCAGATGTCGTTTTGATTGGTTTTGTATTGAGGCCTCCTTCCAATCATTGCCTTAAGTCATAAAGAATGCCAAGCCTTAGCTATTATGAGCTATCATATTCAAATTTTAGTGGTTTGTACTCCTGCCCTAAATTTCAGGTCGGTGGAGTTAGTTCGTAGATGGTCAAACATCATCCATAGTATGTTTTTACTCTTTCTGTTGAGTTCAGGTCAGAGTTGGCTAATGAATGGTTGATCGCGTTAATACGTTTGCTTATGCTCGATCCACACTCTAAGTATGGAAGTTAATTAATGGGCGATTAGTCACACCTGTTTGATGTTTATACTCCAGTCCATGCTCGGGGTTTTAGAGTTATTGCAAAAAATGGTCGAACCGCATTTTCCTTGGTTAACTCGTTTGCCTCCAATCAAGGGCAAAAGTCGATGAGTGGTCGGTCGTATCACGACCGCTTTAGTTTCAAGTTTCTTCCATTGAATTGTATGGAGGATGGAAGTTAATTGATGGGCGATTAATCATACCTGTTTGATGTCTATACTCCAGTCTATGCTTGGGGATTTAGAGTTGTTGCAAAAAATGGCCGAACAGTATTTTCCTTGGTCAATTCGTTTGCCTTCAGTCAAGGGAAAAATTCGATGACTGTTCAGTCGTATCACGACCACTTTAGTTTCAAGTTTCAAGTTTCTTCCATTGAATCGTATCATGACCTCATCCATAGTATGTTTTTACTCTTTCTGTCAAGCTCGGGTCAGAGTTGGCTAATGAATGGTCGATTGCATTAATTCATTTGCTTATGCTCGATCCACACTCTAAGGATGGAAGTAAATTGATGGGCGATTAATCACACCTGTTTGATGTCTACACGCCAGTCCATGCTCAGGGATTTAGAGTTATTGCAAAAAATGGCTGAACCTTAATTTTCTTGGTCAACTCATTTGCCTCCAGTCAAGGGCAAAAGTCGATGAGTGGTCGGTCGTATCACGACCAGTTTAGTTTCATGTTTCTTCCATTGAATCGTATGGAGGAGTTGACTAGCAGATGATCGAATCACATCCATCCTGTGTTTCGTAGTTAGCCCGTTGTATCATAGGTGAGAGTCATTTGATGAAGGTCGAACCATATTCAATTTTCGTCACTACTCTTGTCCATGCTCTGGAGACCAGTATTTGTTAATGGTTATTTTTCAAGCCCATCAGGTGTTTATACTTCAACTCACACTCTTGGAGCTAAAGTTATCGATGGACGGTCGAACCATGTCCAGCTTTTTGACATATGCTCCCTCCATCGGACCGAGAGATAGCGAGTAGATGGTTGAACCGTATCCACATGGTAAGTTTATAATTTGTCTTCCATGGCATAGATTAGAGTTAGAGAATGAACGATTATGTCGCATTTATTTTATACCGGATGGTCAATCCGCATTCGATTTTGTTGCTTATACTCTGGTCAATTCTTGGGGATCTATATTTGTTAATGGGCGGTCAGATTGCGATCTTGCCCGTTTAGAGTTTATACTCCAGTTCATGCTTTGGGAACTAGAGTTGGTTGACAGGTGATTAGTCACACTCATTTGGTGTTTATACTTTAGTCCACGCTCTAGGGACCAGAGTTGGTTGATGGGTGGTCAGTTACACACATTTGGTGTTTATACTCCAGTCCACGTTCTAGGGACCAGAGTTCGTCGATGGGTGGTCAGTCACACCCATTTGGTGTTTATATTCCAGTCCACACTCTAAGGACCAGAGTTGGTTACTGGATGGGCGTACCGCATTAATGTTTTTGGTGTTTATACTTCAGTCTACACTCTGGTTACAAAAGTTAGTCAATGGGTGGTCAGTCACACCTATTTTTGATTTATGCTTTAGTTGTCAAGCGGAGGTAAGAGTTGTCGAATTAACGTTCGAGCCATGTTCATCCATGGAATGTAATTCCATAACCAGCATCAAGGAAAAAGCTTGGCAAATGGATGGTCGATTCACGTCCACTTGGTGACTGTAGCTCCTACAATCTAGTCGAGGAAAGATGTAAGTAATGGATGGCTAGATCACATCCATGCCTTTGTTAGATATTCAGGTCTCATCCAATTTTCTTAGTACTCCTTCTAGAAAGCCAAGGGAGAGAATTGTCGGGTGGATGATCAAGTCACATCCACCTCAAGCTACAGCTGTGTCCACGTGTTGAGGACAGTGGTTGATGAGTAGGCAGTCAGTCATGCCTACTTTAAGTCGATCTTCCGAACTTCCCCTTATGTACAGGGTATGAGTTAATGTGTAGACAATCAAATCATGTTCACTTTAGTTGGATCCCAGCATCATTGAGCTTCTGGAGAGGCATATGTATTTTGGTGAACTTCGAGTATAAGCTAGGGAGTGGATGATTGGGTCATATTCTCTCCCAGTCTTTCTTTGGTCTCTAAGTCAAGTGTGGAGGCTAATGAGTGGATGACCAGTCGTGTTCACATTGCATTAGAGTTTTTCCTTGTCGAGCTATGAGCAAGGCATTGATGTCCTGTCAGGATCGAGGAACAAAATAAGAAGCAAATGGTCGAGCCATACCTATTTTTTGCTTCAAGTACTTTCCCCAAGTCAGGGGCATATGGTAGCTAATGAGTGGTTAATCACGCTTATCTTGATGATCCTCCAAAGGTCTGAACATGGCTCGTGGAGGTTGGTTGACGTCCAACTCTAAGTACTTGGTCACCTGCATTGTTTGAAAGTAGTTTAGTTCAAGTTGGTCGTAGTTCACAACATAATTGAAATAAATCTTACTAGTAAGTGAAGTAGAGTCGCATGCTTGCTATTCCACTTAGCCCCATCCCTTCTCAATGGGAAGTCGACCGTCGGTGGTCCGATTGATAATTTGAGTTCTTTATTAGTAAGGGTCGGGTCTTCCCTACCAGCCATTCTACAGGGCTTGCACATATTATTAAAGCTTTCCTTTTCAGATTAGCTTTCCGATCACATCTCGGAGGCGTTTGCAATCGCTAGTGTTGTGGCCGTGTGTATCTTGAAAAATTCAACATTTCTTGGATTTCTTCTAGGTTTCGTGGATTTTTTCGGAGTTGGTTTTAAGTACTGCTCCGAACCGCGAGTCTCCAATAGGAGTTTACCATTAAATCATTCAAGGGAGCATATGAGACAAATTTTTGGATTCTGGGTCGTCGCCTAGAATTTGTGTCCTCGTCTAAGGCCTCAATATTGCCCTCGCTTTAAATTCTCTCAGCTAATGGTCCTGCATCATTGTTTCTCCTAGTCTACTCTACCTCCTTCTTGCTTAGGTCTAGTTCACTTTGTAACAGAAATGATCCAAGGTCATGGGAGGCTCACCGGCTTACTAATTGCCAAAGTCTCTCTTGGGGTCGACTCCCCTTATCAATCCCATCAGTATGATATTCTTCCTAGGAATTCTCACCTTCGTGACAAAGATGTTGAATCACTACAGCAAGTCTTTGAGCGACTCGCCTGACGCTTGGAATAAATTAGATAATGTCATCACATCCTTGGGGTGAGTTTATCAAAAAACATTTCTAAGATCTTTGTTGATTTTTGATGACTACAACTCGTGACTTAATAAAAGGGGTAAGTGATGAATTTGATGAAATATGGTTATACTTTGAGATAATATAATAAGCGGCATAGGGCGGTCGTCATACAAGCTGTTGTAACATAGTTGGCAAATCGAGAGTTTGGGAGCTCATCAGGTGAGCAGTCGCAATCCACGTTAGAAATACGATTCGATAACCAATCCTAGCTCATGACATATCACCTTGGTTCTCCAAACTTTAGGAGTACCATTTATGTAGCAGTTCCTTGTCAATACCTTAGTTGCAATTCAGTAGCTGCCGCTTGATCTCCTATGCTCCGTTCAGTCATAGGACATAAGGTAAATGGATAGCATGCACTGTCTTTAAATTAAGTTTCAACTCCAGAACACGAGGGCACTACGCTGCGGCATAGGTTTGTAGAGCCTTTTCAAAAAAAAATGGATCGTACCTGATTTGTATTTTTTTACATATGGATCGTACCTGATCCATTTTTTGTACATTTCACAAGCGATGCTTTATTTTTGTTTGTAGGCCGATCCCTTTAAAATGTGCATCGATCCCTCTCTTTAAATTTGTTCACTTTCATATTCGATCCGTTTTCCTCTCAACGATCCCTTCTCTCTTTCAGTTTTCTGACCACTTCTTTCTTCACTTTGCTGATCCATTCCTTCTTCAACTTGTCGATCCTTCATTCTTTCCCTTGTCGATTCTGGCACATGAAGTGGAGAGGTTCAAGAATGTGATTGGTTATAGCATAGGGAAGTGTATGAATGTGGGATTGATGGTAGGCATGGAGAGATCAGTTATGTAGTGATTGGTCATGGATGGAATGGAGGGATCAGTGAAGGAGTATTTGGCTAAGGGATCGGCTGTAGTTGAGTCTGGACGGATCAGTCATGATGGAGTATGGAGGGATCGGTATTATTCATTTATGACATAGAGATCATTCATTCCTGCATTTTTGAGGGATCTATCATTTTTGTGTTTGTGAGGGATCGTTCATTTTTTCGAGGGATCGGTCATTTTTGCGTTTTTGAGGGATCCATCCTTCTGCATTTGTGAGGGATCGTTCATTTTTGCTTCGAGAAAGGGATCGGCCTTTCGCTAGCTTGAGTGCAAATTTTGGCATTTGATCCCAAGAACTTGCATACTGGGTGAATCCGATCCCTTCCAAATGGACACGAACACATAAATAACTCCAAACAAGAACACTAGCATCATTACTTCCTTCAACTCCGCGCGAAGTTGATTTAATTCTTTAAGCAATGGCTATCATCTTTCTTTTGATTTCCTTCAAATATAAGTAGAATGGAAAGTTTTTCGATAGAAAGTTGGGATCTATCTCGTGAATATGGGAATCCACAAGTAGATGATGGGATCCAATCAAGCTTAGAATTCATTTCTCAATGAACGCACCAAAATGTTGACGCTAAAAATGCGCATCAACACCTAATAGAATCTAGAAGAGAATAAATGAAGAATGAAATTAAAACAAAAAAATCATAAATGAATACGCAGATTTTTGTAGTGGGTCGACATTCTTGGCCTATATCCACTTCATATTTTTAATGATTTTGCACTTGATTATCATCAGAAGAATGTTTGGATCAGCTGAGGTCTATTAGTATAAGAATGAAGAATAAAAATAGAAGTGCCTTCGTAGATGAAAGAAGGATCAAAAGCCATGCCCATTGTACTTGTAGAGGAAGACGTGCGCATATAAGGCTGAAATTTCGACAGAAGAACTTCCAGGCCAAGGCAAGGCCACACAAGAATTTTAAAGCCCATTGGGGCCCACAATGGGGGTCGACCCGACTCTTATTTTAGTGTCCAAATGGGTGCGATCCCTCTAGTGGGTCCGTCGTGATGGTAGCTATTTACCATCCAAATTTTATGCTATTCCAACTTTCCGTTTATAAGGTATCGCATTTTCCTTAAAGTCATGTTGCGTGCATTCTGATTTCAACCGATTCCTCTAAAAATATAGGGACTAATCCCTCCAATCTCCTCAGATTGGGGTGCAATCCATAGGGTAGGGTCCCCACATCTTGCTCACAAAATTTCATAGGCATTGGACTTATGGATTTTGAGATATTGATTTCTTTTCATTGAGTTGCACATGTTTGGCTGAAATATGCCTATCCCTTCTGTACGGTCCCATTTATACCAAGCCATTTTATACCGATCCCTTTTATACCGATCACTTTCTTAGGTAAAGTAATTTGACCATAACTTAAGAACACAAACTCCAAAGGATTTGAGATTTGAATTGTAGCCTAGTAGGACCTTCCTCGTCAATCTATATCGATCTCACCCAGTTTGGACAAAAATTGAGAATATGCACTGATCCCCTAGGAAAAGGGATATGCACTGATCCCTTGCTTAGATGAGGTATTATTCCATACTTAGAATATTCTGAAGAGTCTATCTCTTATTCTTGGTTGATCATCACTTCATAGCATTGCCTGCACTTTATTTATGGATATCACAATCATCACTACGGACAGTTGGCCTTGATGACAGTCGAGTCTAACTTATCCACTTAGTCTGAATATAGCCGGGCCAAAAGGCCGGCTCACAACACAAGTCCCCCATTAATTTAAATCATCAATCATAATGTATTAGTGTCACTACTAGCACATACCAATATTATATCATAACATTATACAAGTGCCATCATATGTGTCAAAACAAATCGGATAAATATTCCTAGTCCTATCCTCTACCACCTAAGTCCAATCATCAACGTTGTTACCCCATAGGACGTGAAAAAGTTTGATAGCTTCATTCCTTAACTCTTTTGTATCACGACTTACTATCCCCTTCAGCCGTCTAGCATAAGTTAAATCTGGTTCTATAGTTAAGTTTTCAACTTCCCTGGTCCTACTACCAAACTGGGGTCATGCACACATTTCCCCAAATATGAAAAACACTATGCACACCTACCAAGCTACTAAGTATCTTGACTTGTTAAGTGATTTTACCAATCCTCTCAATCATTGGAAATAGTCCAAAGTGTCTACGTGCCAATTTACCGACCTTCCCAAAGAGCATAACTCCCCGCATTGCGCACTCAAATTCTTTTCACCTCCCGTCGGCATAACTCTTAAGCTTTGATTCCATTCTAGCGCAAATCAATTTTACCTTCTCGGTAGAACCCCTTACTAAATTAGGTCCCCACACGAGCCTATCCCCTATGTCAACCAAAAAAATAGGTAACATACACGGTCTAATATACAATTTCTTAAGTGGGGCCATTTTTATATTCGATTGATAACTATTATTATAGGAAAAATCTACCAGATGCAAATAATCTTCCCAAGATCCTTCGTGATCTAAAACACATGCCTTCAATAGATGTTCGAGCATATGGTTCACCGTTTCCATTTGACCATCAGTCTAAAGGTGGTAAACCATACTCATACTTTGCACTAATGTACCTTACAAACTTCATTGTAACTCTTCGGTGAATAGTGGATCTCTATCACTAATAATACAACTTGGAATCCCATGTAGTCTCATCATATTTTTCTTATATAACTTTACCAAACTAGCTGTTATTCTTGTCGTCTTCAATGGGGTAAAATGGACACTCTTAGCCAATCTATCAACTTGCACCCAAATGCTATCATTTCTCGTCCTCAACCTAGGGAACCCATCAATAAAATCCATGGATGCTAAATCCAATCTTCAAGTTGGTACTTCTAATGGTTGAAGTAATCTACTTCGATTCTGATATTCAGCGTTTTCTTGCTAATATGTGAGATACCTCTTCACACATTCACCAACATCCCTCTTCATATCTTCATAAAAGAACATTCTCTTCATGCCAAAATGCATCTTCATACCTCTAAGATGAATTATAAACTTAGGTCGATGTCTTTCTTCCAAGATCTCCTTCCAAAGATTTCCCATATTCAAAACACACAGTCTCCCTTCTTTATAAGCCATCCTTCGAGTTTATGTCGAATCCTTTTACATCTTCAATATTTTCACCCATCCATAATTACCTAATTCTTTCGATTGATAATGGGTCCCCATTTTGCCTTGCAACAATCCTATCCACAAGGGTTAGATGCACTTCCAAACTTGCTACTATTTATGAATCTCAACTTGATCCTGCACTTGTTCTATAATGCACTCCACAAGACGCTAATGTCACTAACGTCTTCGATTCCACAATCATGCTAACACTCCATTCTAATGCTTCCTCCTCAAACATCTACAACTTTGTTCCCTTTTCCTAATGTATGTTCTATACAAAAACATATGCCACCAAGAATTCTAATCACCTATGTTGCTCATATTCAAATCTTTCTGAAAGAATATGTAGTTAAGGGACTTATGGTTCATATCCAACTTGAACCACTCTCCCAAAAGAAAATTTCACCAAAATTTCAGTGCAAAAACTACTGTTGCCAACTATAAGTCATGAGTCAGATATCTAACTTTTTTCAATCTTTATCGACTTGATGTGTAAGCAACCACTGCCCTTAAACCTTTTCCACAAGCATCGGTATACACCACCAATACCTGATTGTCTTCTATTATGATCTAGACAGGAGCATTTTTAGTGACTTCTTCAACTCTTGAAATGATCTTTCCCACTTATCAGTCCACACGAACTTCTCATTCTTTCTGCTTAACTTAGTCAAAGGTGTGGCCGTACGTGAGAAATCCTTAATGAATCCATGGTAGTAGCCGGCTGTACCCAAAAAACTTCTCATCTCTTGATCGTCTCTGCCTCTTCCAACTGCTAATGTTTTTCCTTCGATGGGTCCACTACCAATCCATTCTATGATGCCATACGACCCAGAAACTTTGCTTTCTGTTTCCAGAAGTGACACTTGGAAGACTTCGCCATTAATTTATGTTGTCTTAATGTCTCTAAAAATAATCGACGATGAACTTCATGGTCTCTCTCATTCTTAGAATACACCAAAATGTCATCAATGAAGACCACTACAAATCTAACTAATCACGAAAGATTCAGTTCATAAGTTCTATAAAGAATGCAGGAACATTGGTCAGTCCAAACGGCATTCCTGACCACTCATATGAACCATATCCTTTTCTAATTGCGGTTAACGGAACTCTATCTTGTGCTACCCACAGTTGGTGGAATCTTATTGCCAAATCAAACTATAAGAATATTCCATCTCCACTCAATTGGTCAAAATAAACAAGTCGTCTATATAAACAATGGATAACGATTCTTTACTGTTAACTCGTTTAACTTTCAATAATAAATAAACGTCCATAATGATCCATCTGAATTCTTTACAAATGTCGTGGTTGCCCCCACTGTGAGCTATCAACCATATGAAACTTATATGCTCAAGTTTTACCACCTTCTTCTTAAATTCTTCCATCTCCAAAGGTGGAATTATACTAGGGGTTTTCTAACAGTTTGTGCCCCAGCATAAGTCTATATGAAGTTCTATCGCTCTTCTCGGCAGTAATCTCATCATTGGTTTGAAAACATTTGTAAATTCTCAAACTATCGGGATTCTCCTATCTAATCCTCCCATTCCTCCATCACACACAAAATCAAACATGACTTTTTGTCCACTGAATTTAATGCTAGAACGATCCTTCTCCCATCACTTGGATTCCATTAAGTGATAACTCTATCGGTGTAAAAGATTCTAACGTTGTTGTGCTTTAACCAGTCCATAACCAAAATTACCCTATGCCTCAAGAAGTCAAAAAAATATGGGTTGCAAACAAATATATGACCACATAAATCAAACACAAGACCAGTGCACCTTAATCTACGAGTAGCATACTTACTGATCAATTTGACCATATATAGAGACTTAACTAAGTAGATGGTGTCAAATTCCAATCTATATGTTATATCTTTCGAAATGAAAGAATGGTTAACATCCATATTGAAAGGAACTCTAACTTAAGTACCAGAGATCAAGATCATACCTCCAAGCACAAATTTCTTCTCCTCTTCATCCATTAGTGTGGTTGATGGTCCTTCTAAAGCAAAGACTATCGCTGCCTTAACTAAGGACAATCTTTCTTCTTGTGCCCAAGCTTTCCATAGGTAAAGGACTTATCTTTGGTCACTCCAACCAGCTTTAGACACTTATTAGCATAGTGCTTGTAATGACACATATTTTATATAATAAGGGATCGTAAAATATTTTTATTTTTCATATGAGGTCGTAGACTCTTAAATTTTAAGAAAGGACTCTTAAGGACATTTTACACATCTGAGATTTTTATCAAATTTCTATGTGAATATTTCAACCTTGAAAACCTTGCAAGGACTATAAATTTTGCTAAGAACTGAATTATGGTTTGAAACCACTTTCCTTCCTTTAGCATGATGGCCTCCCATTCTATAAAGTGGTACAAAAACAGACTTAGAAAGTTATGCTTGTTCTATGTCTTGGCTGTTGATAGACAACAATATTGGGCAATTAGCGAATCGATACTTTGGCCCACTAACCCATTTTAGGATTGGAGCCCCAGGGTGATTGATGGGACTATCCTAAATCAATTCCATATTAGCCAAAATAGTTCTAAGCTCCCATTGACTCTAATATCTTCCAAAATCATCTTTTTTCCTTACTAATCTCAGCTAAATCATCATTAGAAGGGTAATTAACAAAGGAGATTGTAGATATATCACTTTGGTGCTTGGGAATTCATTTTACTTTGCTATTCACATTAGATCTAGGGGTTTAAATTGAATGATTCTTAACTTGTCACTATCCTGTTCATGTTTGTTAAGTTAAACTTTTTGTTTTTAACATGGTTTTGATCTTAAAATATTTTCTAGCTTTAATCACACCTTTATACATGTTTATGGACAAAATTAATTGACTTAAAATGGTTTTTAAATGGTTTTGCAACCTCTTTTGATCGTATTGACATGTAAGTGTACATATTAGATCAAGAATAGGATTTGTTTGATTATCGTGTTTTGATGAATTATGTGGATATATATGATTGATATTTCAGTTTGGTATGTTGTGATTTTATATGGTTTGCTAGTGCTTTTAATCACTTAGGAATGGGTTGGTGAAACAAGCAAAATGAAGTCAAATTTGCTTGGAGTTAGATGAATCTTGGAAGAGGGGCTCTAGAGCATAGGAGAAGCCTACGGTTCAAGTGCATCAAATATGGACCAAGGGATTCTTCTCACAATAAGAAGAATTAGGGTTGGTAGGAGTTAGCTTGTTGGGAGATAGTTTGGGTTAAGCTTTAGTCTAGAGGAGTTGGAACTTCGGGAAATGGTTCAGGGCAAAGCTAGGAAAAAATTACGGGGACAAGAGCCAAAAATGGCTATAATGGTCTTGGTATCGAACACTTTAGCTCGGTACCAACCTGTTATTCTAACAGTGGGAGAATCCTTTGGACTTAGGAGCTCGAGGAAAAGGAGCAAGGGGATCACTTGGAAAATATTGGCTAATATGAAGTGAAGATTCATCTAAGTACCGATCCCTATTGGTTGGTACCAACATGAATTCCAAGGAGCAGAGTGAATAAGACTTATAGAGATAAAGTATAGGGGCTCTACAGGTCATGCTGTGGAAGTTTTTGTTTGTTCACTTGAGGATTGGTGGTAATGTAGAAGCATGATGATGTGTAACGACCCGTTAAATTAATAATATTTAATAAATTAGATTAGTATAATTTCTAATTTGTTTAGGAATAAATGTAGAAATTTGGTATAGTAGTTGCGTAACTTAGTGTAACAATAAACATTATGACAATAGATTTGGTTAAGGTAGATGATCACATTTTGTTGAAAGTTAGTGATAAGAAACGAATGAAAGTTGAATTTGTAAAAGTTAATATAAATATTAACTTTGGTAGTATTCATTTATACAAAAATGCAATAAGTGTAGATAGAAAAATTTAATGTCTGTAGAAAGAGAAAAATCTAATAGGAACATAAACTTTAATTAAATGAAAGAGTATAGATTTGAACAAATTTATGAAGATTGATAAGGACAATGTTTGTAATCAAGTTTGGTTATTAATATTTGAAAGATAGAGATGTGTAAATACGTTAATGAATTTATAATGGGAAGGAATGGTAGAATGAAATGAATATATATAATAATAAGCAATTGATTCAATTAAGGGAATTAAATTTTAATAAATGGTCATTTAATAAATTCAACGTTTGTGAGAAATCATAATAGTTGTGTAAAATATGTACAAACTACGATTTGGAATTTATTTGATTTATAACGGTTTTGTTATTAAGTGTATGAGTTTAAAAGTTATTCCATTTTGTAAAGTAATAGAAGAATGCATGTAAATATAAACAGGGCTTAATAGAATTTGATACTTAATAAATTGAATAAATTGCCCATTTATGTAGATATGTATAGTGGACTATAAATGGCCTAAGCAAATTAAATGGGATGATTATTGAGATTGGTACTATGAAAATAAATAGTAATATTTATTTGCAAGTAATAAAAGCCTATTTAGGTGACTAGAATTTAGATTTAACGACTATTGTATGTTACCTATTCTTGTTTCTTGTTATTTTAAATTTTGGGAAATTATTCAATTTATCCGCCAATTTACCGCAGTTAAAGTGAAATAATTGGTGATTGAGAAACGTTAAATACAGATAAGATGAAAACCAAAGAAAATCCCATTTGTAATAAATTATGTAGAATAAAGTAAAGAAATCAGTAAGTGGAAATGTGAAAATGTGAATGCAATGAGATCATAAGTGATAATAACTTTGTTAGGTAAGTGATAACGGAAATTTTGTGTATAACCAAATAAAAATCCAAATTTGTTTGCAATCAATTGAATTTATTGCAATTTAATGGATTTAATATTAAATAGTTTATGTAATTATTATTTGGAAGAAATTGGAGTTATTTGTAAAAAGGTATGAACCAAATGTTAATTTTTCTTATGAAATTGACAATTGATATGAATGAAAAGAAGATAATTTGGGACAGTAAAATTTGGAATTTATGCATAATAAAACGGATTCTAACGTTAATTATTACGTTATTGAATTTAAAATGGAATTTGTAAACAATTGAGTGAATTTAATAGATTTATCAAACTTATAATATTGAATTCATTAAGATTGGAAATCAAAATTTACTTGTTTGAATGTAACTTTAGGGAAATTGGATTTAATTAAAATAAAAAGGAAGAAAAAAAAAATTGGATGAAATTTAATGTTGGAATATTATGTAAATATAAACTTAGATAAAATTTAAGGATATCTACGTAATAGAGTGTAAAACCAATGTTAATTTCATCCATTTAATACTAATAGGTTAATAATAGAATGAAGAGTAAATTTAATGTTAAGTTAATATGAATTAAGGTAATATTGGGGAATAATGTGAATTTTCTTCATAATATGATAAGTTGTAGAATACAACGTAAACTTAAGTATAACCTTTGGATTGAAAATATTGTTAAGGGTTACCTGTTAAATTTGGATGGAATTGGCAATAAATGTTACACTTATGGGTAAGGAAATAAAAATGTCCAGAATTTGAGTATATTAAGAAATGGGGATTGAAATTGAAATCTTGCAACGAATCTAATAATACGTTACATAAGTGTTAAATTAAGGTAACATTTGGAAAATATAATAATGATTTTCAAATTGAACAAGTTGTGGAATTAATAAGGATGGAAGAAAAAAAATCAAGATTTATTTTATTTATTGGAATGAAAAATTTATAATTTGATTTATTGCGAATAATTGAAATTTAATTTGGTAATTGGCGAAATGATTAATGATTGGATTAACATAGAACTTGTTGTTAGTTATTAAAATTGTTTAAGAAATCAAAGGAGAGAAATTTTATAAAATTTTAAATTTTGTAATTGGATTGGCTAAAGTGGGAAAGTGGAATTAATCAACGTTGTTACTTTTATCTCCTTCCCTATTAGATCCTTATGTGATTGCATCCACATTTATTGTTGATTATTCCTATATATTGTCACCAATTAATCGTACTTGATGTATGTTTAGCAATTTTGTCACACAGTTAAAGTATGAATATATATATATGATGTATTCAAATTTTTCTGTATCTAGCACTTAATTAATTTAGAATCAAACTAACGAAACGTGTCATTTATTTTTGTCCCTCCATATTCATTTTTTTTCTAATTAATAAATACCTCTTTTTAATACCTGCTACTTTAAAACAAAAAAAAAAGGGACTGTTCATATTTGCTATATTTCAATACCAAGTGTTCATATTCACTTTATTTCTAATTAATAGCAGCCTCTCCTTTCAAATCTATTTGTCCCTAAACCTAACTCTAACCTTATAAATAACCTACTTCTTATTCTTCTATTACATTTTGTTTCTCCTAACTCTAACCCTAGCCTCCATGCTATTCTTCTTCTTCTTCTTCTTCTTTTTTTTTCTTGTTTTTCTCAAAGCTCCTTATTATCTCTCATTTTAATTTTTTTTCTTTCTCTTCAAATATTCTTCTTCTTCTTCTTCTTCAAATTTACTTCTATTTCAAACTTTCTTCTTTTCAAATCTAGATCTTCTCTTCCGTTTTCAGTTCTTATTTTAATCATTTTTTTTTTCAATTCTTCTTTTTCAAATCTTCTTTTTCTTTCAAACCTTTTAAAATACATACATTCATATAATAAGGAGGAAAATTAAAGTAAATCGAAATAAAAGAAAAATTACGGAACAAAGTTAGCAATAAAAAAGAAGCATATGCATTTTTCACGAGGGAAGGTGGATGTGGCACGGTATTTTATTTTTGTTTTGTTTATTTTTAATTTTTTTTATTTCAATTGCAAATCGTTTAATTGTGATAACTTTCACATACGAACTCCGTTTCACACGAAATTTCTTTTGTTAGGATCGTAATTTAATTCCGGACTCGATGACGCTGGTTTGGACGAATTCTGAGACGGGCGAATTTTTGGGTTTAAATCGGATTTAAATTCGATTTAAATTCAAAAGGTGAGTGTTTAACTCACTCACAATTACTAGAAGCTTTTATGTTTGTTAAATAAATTTTAGAAATGAATAGAAATTTATTTATGAGCTTTTGGCATGTTATTTCACCTATATCTGTTGAATTGCATTTTTTGAATTTAGCTGTAAATTAAATTGATTGATTGCGTATTAATTGGCTGTTAGAAATTATTGTTTGCATAAGAACTGCTAGTTAACAGTTATGTCAATTATCACTGAAAATAAACTGTTAGATTTATAGTTGATAAATATAATTTGAATTAAACTGCCAATTATTACCTGTTGTATATTCCCAAACATATTTTGTTATTGGTTGATATTGCTTGATGTTTGTGACTGGATGATGGATGTGTTGTTGAATGGATGTTTTATTTGATATCATTAAACTGCAAGTTAGCATACATTTTACATTTCATTCGGGATTGTGGTTTGAAATGATAAAACCGCAAAGTTTTATTTTTTTAAATTACGGATTGAAATGATAAATATCCGTATCACTTGACCATAGGATAGAAAATTATATACAGGCACCGCGGTCTATATATAACTATTTTAATGTGATTTCTATGGTTTGGATTGAATATGGTCTATAAATCTTAAATTTATATGGTATAAATATTTTATTCCATATTTATATACCTATGAAGTTGAAATTTTGAAATTAAAAGGAATATAAATTTCTTTATTGAAAATGGAATAAATTTAGAAAATGGAGTTTGGTAAATTTATATCCTATGTTTAAATGTAAAGTTGGAAATTTTAAGATATGATATTTGTAATTGGATTTTCCCAAAATAAATAGAAATGGATATTCTAGTATAATTTGAAGTGGAAAAATTCTATATATATATATATATATATATTTTACTAGAAATTGAAGTCTTATTAATTATGGATTTTTTGTGAATGGTCAAGATTAATTAATAGAATATTGATTTTGAAAGGATAAAAATCCAACTTTAGTTGAAATATTAATGCTCAAAAATGGATATAAATATATATAAAATTGAAATGGTTTTGGGACTTGAAGTAATATTTTGGATTTTGGTTTAACTTTAAAACAAGAAATATTTGGAAAGCCATGTAATTTATTCTTTATAAAACAACAGTAAAGTTAAACCTTTTTAATTCGCATACCGTTGAATATCCAAACCATTTAGTTTTGAAATTAATGGTTTTAAAATACTATGGATTTTCGAAGAATTATGTTGAAAGTTACAAATAAAATATTGGTTACATGGGATATTAAATAATAAAAAGTGACATAATTTTTGGAAAGGAAAATTTTATTTGGGAAACGATATCATTGATTTGGGCTTTTATAAAATAATATGAAAATAAATTGTTTGTGTTTTTAAAGAAGAAATGATATCGTAATATTATGGTTTTGAAAGGGATTATATTCTGGTTTTAAAGTATAAACTGTTTTAAATAACCGCGGTGTTATAATAACGATTGGTTGGCAAAGAGACCGGGATCGGATATGGACATACTCTCTGTCGATACCGAAAACCACTTTGACTAACCGTGTACGCGGTGGAGATTCCAGAATGAAGTAGGTGGTGGCGACGTTTCCTGTAAGGTAAATACGTGGACCCAACTCCCGTGAGTTGGCATAAGGTGGCTAAAACAGGAGCGATTCTCAGGCCAATGAGGTCATTCCTCTGATCGGACGCTCCTCTTCGATATTATACTTTGACTTGGATTTGATTCAGTGGCCACTTCTATATTTTGATTTTGGGGAGTTAGTCCGAGGTGGGCGGTAACTGCGGCTACGCGTTTCCACCAGCCTGGATAGCAATTGGTATATCTACCCTGGCATTGCCTAGTTGTGCCGTGTCACCTACCATATCGAGCCTTTACTACGAGTTTCTATTTGTGTCGTACCTATGGAGTATCCTCTGGTAGCTTCCCGATCAGGAGGTATTACGGTACTGTATAGACTATTGGCATTATTTGTGTTAAGGGCTATATGGGTAACCCCTTAACGCTATTTAAAAGTAAGTTTATTTTATAAATAGACACTATTATAATAGAGCAATATACTACATAGTAAATAGTTTAACGGATCCTTAGGAGATGTAAATCCCGAACATCTCTTGAGTTACTGTACTCATATTTATTTCTGTTAATTTAACTCACATAAGATCTTTTAGTCTGACTCGAGTGTTTTTGTCTTTTCAAATTCGCTCGGGTCAGTCCGAGCGTTTCAGGATTTGAAGATTTAGCTTTGGAGGACGAAGACGAAGATTTGTATTATTATTATTTATACTAGTGCACTACACCATTTAATTCCGCTGCATTGTTGTATTGGTATGTGTAACTCTGATATTTATTGCACAAGAAAAATAAATTATTTTGTAAAACAGTTTCATGAACTGTATATTTGATTATTATATTTTATCCTTCCGCTGTGAGATTCTGTTTTGTTTTATTTCTTCTCTGTTTTTCTCATTTACCCCATAACAATCCGCCCTTCCGTATGGTTTGAATTGGCACGTGTGTCGGTTTAAAGTGTGCGAAAAGGCAGGATGTTACATCTGGTATCAGAGCTTTGGTTTAGCGATAAACCTTGGCTTTGTGGTGTTTTACTCTTTGTTAATAGGGTAGTAATATCCTATGGGAGTCGCTGAGTGTATATATATGAGAGAGCGTATTTGTTAGTATTAATAAAAAGATTTTTATATTGTGTTAATCTGTTCCGCTTTGAATTTATAAATTCTGGTTGATGCATGGGACGCTATGTCATCAATAGGGATTTCTAAACACTTAATAGGACAGACCGACATAATATTTGTTTTAATATAGGTGAATGAAAGAATTTTGCCTATTATATTTTCTATATATAAAAATATTTTTATAAAGATATATATATATATTTGGCTGCTATAGATTGGGTGTTAGGAAATAAAATATTTATAATAACTGAAGCTAAGTTGAAATTATGATAAATCAAATTGGAGATTTTAGAACTTAAGTCCGGGATTTTTCCAAATATGTTTTCAAAGAATTTGTGAAATTTATTGATTTGGTTTATAAGTAAATTCTTATATAAATATTTCGTATAATTTGGAAGAATTGTTTTAAAGAAGATTTTGGGAAAAAATAATAATTAAATTCTGTACTTTCCTCTCTGTCGCTGGAAAATAAATTCGGTGATGACGGCCGCATCATCGACTTTCATTTTCGAGTTTCGAAGGGGAAAGGCCACTGTAGTAAATTCTACTGCAGATTTATTTTGAAATTTTCTAAAAATTTTCTTTTATTGTTCTAAATATAATTAGAGATATTGAGTTGTAAGAACTTATTTATCTATTATTTTGAAATAAATTGAGATTTAACCCGGAATTTAATTCTAAAATCTCCCAAAAAAAAAAAAAAAATTGTTAGTGAAATAAAAGTTAAGTAATAAATGAATTGAAACCTCTAATTTAAATAGGAGAATAATTGCAAAGTTATAAAGAGGAATTTGCATACATATGAGAAACAGAGTAATATGGAAAACATTAAATTTAATTAAAAGAATGGAGATTAAACTTGTATAAGTTCAATTGCAATTTCCTTAACATAAATAACTTACCCAAATATAAAAGTTGAAGTGTTAAATGAGAAACTGGAATTGAATATTTTACAAGTAGGAATTTAGGAAAAATGAAGTATTCAATAAATTACTGTTATAATAAGAATTTAATGGTATAAACTTAGGTTATAATTGAAATTTTACTGAAAAGGGTTAAGAATTATTAATAGATGATATGAACCTAAGTATATAAAATGAAATTCAAAATAAGAATTGATTGTATGATTATTGACTTAAGTATGTTTTAATCTTCCCTATTCTAATATAATGGAAAGTAGGAAAAATTAAATGACTGCAATTCATAGTCAATGGATAAATAAAAACTTCCACTTATAAGAATGAATGTTAGCAGATTTAGAATTTAAGGGAAATCTTACAAGTGAAGAGTAAGGAAATGAAGATATTCAAATAATTGTTGTTATTAATGAGAATTTATTTTATAAACTTAAGTAATAAAAAAGGAAATACAAATATAATGAATTTTGTGATAGTTGGAAAATAAAACTTGTAAGAAACAAAGAAATTCCTCCATAAATGAAGGAAAGAAAATCAAACCACTGAATTATGAAATAAATGTAAATAAACTATTTTGGTGTTGGTTTGGATTGTTTGGTTGATGTATGTTTGTTGGGTAAGGAATTTTGGAGTTATGGGATGAACAAATAATCTATCTTTGTTCCATCTAAGACTGTTGAGTAACGTATGCACTTGATAGTTATTCTTCATTCCGTACAATTTCAGAATTTGAACCCGAACAACAAATTGATTGTTTGATTTAATGGTTGTCTGTTGGTGGCATGTGCTGTTTGTTAAAAATTTATGGTTGTTGCATTTGATTGGATATGAATGATTGAATCTACCCAAACATTTCACTGTAAAATAAATATTTAACCTCTTAGATTATATAAGTGAATACAGGTGTTGGAAGCAACTGCTACTGCTTTTGGTTCCAAAATAAATAAGCGTATTGCCCGACAAATAGGTACGTTTCCGGATTTCGTTTAAAGCGCTATTTTATATATTTTCCCGTGTTGGAATATTTTATTTTGGATATATATGTAATATTTTGTATATTTGGATATTATATTTTCTCCAGAGTCCCTCCGTACAAAGGAGACTTTGCCAAAATTTTCAGGGAAATTTTGGACTTAGAATTTTGTGAAAGTATTTTTCCAACTTTAATAATTCAAGTATTAAAGGATATAATGATTATAAAACAAGTATATTTCATTAAAGGAAATTAATCCAGTAAAATATTGTTTATAAGTTAATATTTGAAATAAGATGTACTGTTTTATTCTTCCTTCTCCATTCTTTTTCCTTTTCGGGGACGAAAAGTTTTGAGTGGGGGAGATTGTAACGACCCGTTAAATTAATAATATTTAATAAATTAGATTAGTATAATTTCTAATTTGTTTAGGAATAAATGTAGAAATTTGGTATAGTAGTTGCGTAACTTAGTGTAACAATAAACATTATGACAATAGATTTGGTTAAGGTAGATGATCACATTTTGTTGAAAGTTAGTGATAAGAAACGAATGAAAGTTGAATTTGTAAAAGTTAATATAAATATTAACTTTGGTAGTATTCATTTATACAAAAATGCAATAAGTGTAGATAGAAAAATTTAATGTCTGTAGAAAGAGAAAAATCTAATAGGAACATAAACTTTAATTAAATGAAAGAGTATAGATTTGAACAAATTTATGAAGATTGATAAGGACAATGTTTGTAATCAAGTTTGGTTATTAATATTTGAAAGATAGAGATGTGTAAATACGTTAATGAATTTATAATGGGAAGGAATGGTAGAATGAAATGAATATATATAATAATAAGCAATTGATTCAATTAAGGGAATTAAATTTTAATAAATGGTCATTTAATAAATTCAACGTTTGTGAGAAATCATAATAGTTGTGTAAAATATGTACAAACTACGATTTGGAATTTATTTGATTTATAACGGTTTTGTTATTAAGTGTATGAGTTTAAAAGTTATTCCATTTTGTAAAGTAATAGAAGAATGCATGTAAATATAAACAGGGCTTAATAGAATTTGATACTTAATAAATTGAATAAATTGCCCATTTATGTAGATATGTATAGTGGACTATAAATGGCCTAAGCAAATTAAATGGGATGATTATTGAGATTGGTACTATGAAAATAAATAGTAATATTTATTTGCAAGTAATAAAAGCCTATTTAGGTGACTAGAATTTAGATTTAACGACTATTGTATGTTACCTATTCTTGTTTCTTGTTATTTTAAATTTTGGGAAATTATTCAATTTATCCGCCAATTTACCGCCGTTAAAGTGAAATAATTGGTGATTGAGAAACGTTAAATACAGATAAGATGAAAACCAAAGAAAATCCCATTTGTAATAAATTATGTAGAATAAAGTAAAGAAATCAGTAAGTGGAAATGTGAATGCAATGAGATCATAAGTGATAATAACTTTGTTAGGTAAGTGATAACGGAAATTTTGTGTATAACCAAATAAAAATCCAAATTTGTTTGCAATCAATTGAATTTATTGCAATTTAATGGATTTAATATTAAATAGTTTATGTAATTATTATTTGGAAGAAATTGGAGTTATTTGTAAAAAGGTATGAACCAAATGTTAATTTTTCTTATGAAATTGACAATTGATATGAATGAAAAGAAGATAATTTGGGACAGTAAAATTTGGAATTTATGCATAATAAAACGGATTCTAACGTTAATTATTATGTTATTGAATTTAAAATGGAATTTGTAAACAATTGAGTGAATTTAATAGATTTATCAAACTTATAATATTGAATTCATTAAGATTGGAAATCAAAATTTACTTGTTTGAATGTAACTTTAGGGAAATTGGATTTAATTAAAATAAAAAGGAAGAAAAAAAAAATTGGATGAAATTTAATGTTGGAATATTATGTAAATATAAACTTAGATAAAATTTAAGGATATCTACGTAATAGAGTGTAAAACCAATGTTAATTTCATCCATTTAATACTAATAGGTTAATAATAGAATGAAGAGTAAATTTAATGTTAAGTTAATATGAATTAAGGTAATATTGGGGAATAATGTGAATTTTCTTCATAATATGATAAGTTGTAGAATACAACGTAAACTTAAGTATAACCTTTGGATTGAAAATATTGTTAAGGGTTACCTGTTAAATTTGGATGGAATTGGCAATAAATGTTACACTTATGGGTAAGGAAATAAAAATGTCCAGAATTTGAGTATATTAAGAAATGGGGATTGAAATTGAAATCTTGCAACGAATCTAATAATACGTTACATAAGTGTTAAATTAAGGTAACATTTGGAAAATATAATAATGATTTTCAAATTGAACAAGTTGTGGAATTAATAAGGATGGAAGAAAAAAAATCAAGATTTATTTTATTTATTGGAATGAAAAATTTATAATTTGATTTATTGCGAATAATTGAAATTTAATTTGGTAATTGGCGAAATGATTAATGATTGGATTAACATAGAACTTGTTGTTAGTTATTAAAATTGTTTAAGAAATCAAAGGAGAGAAATTTTATAAAATTTTAAATTTTGTAATTGGATTGGCTAAAGTGGGAAAGTGGAATTAATCAACGTTGTTACTTTTATCTCCTTCCCTATTAGATCCTTATGTGATTGCATCCACATTTATTGTTGATTATTCCTATATATTGTCACCAATTAATCGTACTTGATGTATGTTTAGCAATTTTGTCACACAGTTAAAGTATGAATATATATATATGATGTATTCAAATTTTTCTGTATCTAGCACTTAATTAATTTAGAATCAAACTAACGAAACGTGTCATTTATTTTTGTCCCTCCATATTCATTTTTTTTCTAATTAATAAATACCTCTTTTTAATACCTGCTACTTTAAAACAAAAAAAAAAGGGACTGTTCATATTTGCTATATTTCAATACCAAGTGTTCATATTCACTTTATTTCTAATTAATAGCAGCCTCTCCTTTCAAATCTATTTGTCCCTAAACCTAACTCTAACCTTATAAATAACCTACTTCTTATTCTTCTATTACATTTTGTTTCTCCTAACTCTAACCCTAGCCTCCATGCTATTCTTCTTCTTCTTCTTCTTCTTTTTTTTTCTTGTTTTTCTCAAAGCTCCTTATTATCTCTCATTTTAATTTTTTTTCTTTCTCTTCAAATATTCTTCTTCTTCTTCTTCTTCAAATTTACTTCTATTTCAAACTTTCTTCTTTTCAAATCTAGATCTTCTCTTCCGTTTTCAGTTCTTATTTTAATCATTTTTTTTTTCAATTCTTCTTTTTCAAATCTTCTTTTTCTTTCAAACCTTTTAAAATACATACATTCATATAATAAGGAGGAAAATTAAAGTAAATCGAAATAAAAGAAAAATTACGGAACAAAGTTAGCAATAAAGAAGAAGCATATGCATTTTTCACGAGGGAAGGTGGATGTGGCACGGTATTTTATTTTTGTTTTGTTTATTTTTAATTTTTTTTATTTCAATTGCAAATCGTTTAATTGTGATAACTTTCACATACGAACTCCGTTTCACACGAAATTTCTTTTGTTAGGATCGTAATTTAATTCCGGACTCGATGACGCTGGTTTGGACGAATTCTGAGACGGGCGAATTTTTGGGTTTAAATCGGATTTAAATTCGATTTAAATTCAAAAGGTGAGTGTTTAACTCACTCACAATTACTAGAAGCTTTTATGTTTGTTAAATAAATTTTAGAAATGAATAGAAATTTATTTATGAGCTTTTGGCATGTTATTTCACCTATATCTGTTGAATTGCATTTTTTGAATTTAGCTGTAAATTAAATTGATTGATTGCGTATTAATTGGCTGTTAGAAATTATTGTTTGCATAAGAACTGCTAGTTAACAGTTATGTCAATTATCACTGAAAATAAACTGTTAGATTTATAGTTGATAAATATAATTTGAATTAAACTGCCAATTATTACCTGTTGTATATTCCCAAACATATTTTGTTATTGGTTGATATTGCTTGATGTTTGTGACTGGATGATGGATGTGTTGTTGAATGGATGTTTTATTTGATATCATTAAACTGCAAGTTAGCATACATTTTACATTTCATTCGGGATTGTGGTTTGAAATGATAAAACCGCAAAGTTTTATTTTTTTAAATTACGGATTGAAATGATAAATATCCGTATCACTTGACCATAGGATAGAAAATTATATACAGGCACCGCGGTCTATATATAACTATTTTAATGTGATTTCTATGGTTTGGATTGAATATGGTCTATAAATCTTAAATTTATATGGTATAAATATTTTATTCCATATTTATATACCTATGAAGTTGAAATTTTGAAATTAAAAGGAATATAAATTTCTTTATTGAAAATGGAATAAATTTAGAAAATGGAGTTTGGTAAA
The DNA here is from genome assembly GCA_030765085.1 of Allium cepa. Lineage (NCBI taxonomy): Eukaryota > Viridiplantae > Streptophyta > Magnoliopsida > Asparagales > Amaryllidaceae > Allium > Allium cepa. The sequence continues at coordinate 563,442,293 of CM060943.1, forward strand.
TTTATATCCTATGTTTAAATGTAAAGTTGGAAATTTTAAGATATGATATTTGTAATTGGATTTTCCCAAAATAAATAGAAATGGATATTCTAGTATAATTTGAAGTGGAAAAATTCTATATATATATATATATATTTTACTAGAAATTGAAGTCTTATTAATTATGGATTTTTTGTGAATGGTCAAGATTAATTAATAGAATATTGATTTTGAAAGGATAAAAATCCAACTTTAGTTGAAATATTAATGCTCAAAAATGGATATAAATATATATAAAATTGAAATGGTTTTGGGACTTGAAGTAATATTTTGGATTTTGGTTTAACTTTAAAACAAGAAATATTTGGAAAGCCATGTAATTTATTCTTTATAAAACAACAGTAAAGTTAAACCTTTTTAATTCGCATACCGTTGAATATCCAAACCATTTAGTTTTGAAATTAATGGTTTTAAAATACTATGGATTTTCGAAGAATTATGTTGAAAGTTACAAATAAAATATTGGTTACATGGGATATTAAATAATAAAAAGTGACATAATTTTTGGAAAGGAAAATTTTATTTGGGAAACGATATCATTGATTTGGGCTTTTATAAAATAATATGAAAATAAATTGTTTGTGTTTTTAAAGAAGAAATGATATCGTAATATTATGGTTTTGAAAGGGATTATATTCTGGTTTTAAAGTATAAACTGTTTTAAATAACCGCGGTGTTATAATAACGATTGGTTGGCAAAGAGACCGGGATCGGATATGGACATACTCTCTGTCGATACCGAAAACCACTTTGACTAACCGTGTACGCGGTGGAGATTCCAGAATGAAGTAGGTGGTGGCGACGTTTCCTGTAAGGTAAATACGTGGACCCAACTCCCGTGAGTTGGCATAAGGTGGCTAAAACAGGAGCGATTCTCAGGCCAATGAGGTCATTCCTCTGATCGGACGCTCCTCTTCGATATTATACTTTGACTTGGATTTGATTCAGTGGCCACTTCTATATTTTGATTTTGGGGAGTTAGTCCGAGGTGGGCGGTAACTGCGGCTATGCGTTTCCACCAGCCTGGATAGCAATTGGTATATCTACCCTGGCATTGCCTAGTTGTGCCGTGTCACCTACCATACCGAGCCTTTACTACGAGTTTCTATTTGTGTCGTACCTATGGAGTATCCTCTGGTAGCTTCCTGATCAGGAGGTATTACGGTACTGTATAGACTATTGGCATTATTTGTGTTAAGGGCTATATGGGTAACCCCTTAACGCTATTTAAAAGTAAGTTTATTTTATAAATAGACACTATTATAATAGCGCAATATACTACATAGTAAATAGTTTAACGGATCCTTAGGAGATGTAAATCCCGAACATCTCTTGAGTTACTGTACTCATATTTATTTCTGTTAATTTAACTCACATAAGATCTTTTAGTCTAACTCGAGTGTTTTTGTCTTTTCAAATTCGCTCGGGTCAGTCCGAGCGTTTCAGGATTTGAAGATTTAGCTTTGGAGGACGAAGGCGAAGATTTGTATTATTATTATTATTTATACTAGTGCACTACACCATTTAATTCCGCTGCATTGTTGTATTGGTATGTGTAACTCTGATATTTATTGCACAAGAAAAATAAATTATTTTGTAAAACAGTTTCATGAACTGTATATTTGATTATTATATTTTATCCTTCCGCTGTGAGATTCTGTTTTGTTTTATTTCTTCTCTGTTTTTCTCATTTACCCCATAACAATCCGCCCTTCCGTATGGTTTGAATTGGCACGTGTGTCGGTTTGAAGTGTGCGAAAAGGCAGGATGTTACATGATGGCTATAGGACTTAGGTAATTAAAACTCGTTAATGAATGAGTAAGGTTCCGATTATGGAGACTCGATGTTGAAGAGATCCGTGAGAATGATTATCCACAAAGAGCGGGCTCTAGGAAGGGTAACAATGGATAGAATTATGGATGGTTCTATCATGGAATGGAGGATTGTGGAATGGTTCCTTGAAGATAATGGAAATTAGATGGAGCATGGAAAGGGCTTTGATAAGCATGCTAAAGGATCATTGATACTCAAAGTGTTTTCTTATGCACTTGAAAGAAGGGGTATCGTGAGTGCACTCATTGGTACTTTTTTAGCTACCCGGATCAGTTGAATGGATACATATACCATAGACTGGTGGAATGGGTTTATTTTTAGCTTTAGGCTAAAGACAAGTACATAGAAAACCAGGATTTCCATTAATCCTTAGCAGGTGAATGGTCATACAAGTTATCATATATTTAGAGCGCATTGAGTGATAGCGAGGATTGTTTGATGGATGCTATGTTTGCCTTGATTGTTTTTTCTTGTAATATATCACTCTAGGGATGTCACTAGAGATAGGTACTGTAGATAGGGATACCTAGACACCTGTCATTTTGCAATACACTTTTATGATGTTTGTAGAGTAGCATATTACATTTGTTATGTTCTATCTCTTTGGTTGCAGGGACATGTCAGATATGGTTCATATATCTTTGTTCCTTACTATATTGACATGTATAGTAATTTGAGATTCATTTATAATTCACACAAGACTGTTCCGACTTGAGGTTTTATGCTTTGCTTCTTATTATTTCGAGTACTCTTAAGTGGGTATAATAGATAGCTGGTTTAGGTGAGATGCAGTAGCTATGCAGTGAACATGTTGGATGGTTCTTTCTCATATTATGTATGATTTACTATGCTTATTCCGCTATGCGACACTGTAAAGCCTTAATTGTGTTTTCTTATTATGATGAAATGGTTATTTGAGTTTATTTTCGCTCTGTATGAACTCTATTACTACGTTGTATAGCTCTGTGGATCCATGCTCTGATATTTGATTCACTTAGTTATTATTATCTCTTTTATTTTATATCGGTGATGTACATTTTATTTTATTTCATGCACCATAACATATATGACAGGTTCTACGATGTTTTATTTCTTTTACCCTTAGAAACCGTCGTACATTGGCTTGGCATGACAAAGTCACGCTATTTAGTTATATTGGGTGCCGGTGGTATAGAACGTCGTCACATTTGGTATCAAATCTTAAATGATTAACCTTAGTTGATATCGTGGTCTAGTAAAGATAGGGAATGAGCGACCACACTAGAATGGATCAAGTGTGTGTGTGTGTGTGTGTGTGTGTGTGTGTGTGTGTGTGTGTGTGTGTGTGTGTGTGTGTATATATATATATATATATATGAGAGTGCATACTTGTTTCCAAAACTATATAGTAGCATATTTTGTATATAAGTCACATGCACACATGATTACCATTAATGCAGTCTTCTTGTATGAGAGACTAGCCGTGCTTGTTACAGATCAAGAATGAGTCAACATAATAGAAATACAATGAAGAACTCCATCTGTGGAAGTGAAGAAAGAGCAAGTCTGAGGGCTGCTAACCCTGATTCACAGGCAATGCTCAACGTAATGATGGCAAACATGCTGCAAAATGCCCAAATGGCCGCTTTGAATGTTGTTGTTGGCGGTGTTGGAATTGGGTAATCTCGCAGCAGAAGAAATGGGTGAATTTAGAAAAAAATTTCATTTATTCGATCTTTAATAGGCCGATGAAGTCTAAATTCATTTAGAACTTTGCTAAGCTTCTTTTAAATAAAATCAATAGTTTAATTAATTTCAAAAGAAAAGGAGTTATAAATTTAATTTGAGTTCTAACGTATAATATTGAATGAATCAAATACATTCATGTGTGTATAGTGCAAGAGCAACATGTAAGTAGTGTACATAGCTAACATGTATGTATGCAGGTGTTAGGATTTACATTGTAATAGACATATTCATCCTTTATATACACCCTTGTTTTCCCTAGTTTATTTTGAAATAAAATAAAATAATTTATTATGTATATATGGTTTATTTATATGTAATATGTTAGAAAGTTATTTTATCTAATAAAAAGTTTATATATATCCTAAAGGACGATCAATTATGTTAAATAAATTAAGAAAGAGAGGAGAAGGTGGAGGAGTCATCTCATTTCATTTACTTTTCTTTAATGTTATTTCAAAATAATTTCAACACTTAAAAACATATATGTGGGCATATATGAATAAGTACATACCATGTTTTAAATTAAATAACATGCACACGCACATACACACATATATCTGTGTATGTGTGAACTTGCAATCTATTGCATGTTTTAAAATTAAAGTAATAAATTGAAATAAAATTAACTTAAGTAAGAGGGATTCAAAAGAATTATAATATTTTACACAAAAGTCCACTTATGTTTATTTTATTTTTATTTGAAACAACTTTTAAACAAATATCAACAGCAACAAAAATTATATTGAAAATGATAAATATATGACTATGTATTCAATTTCCAAAGTAATTTTAAATAATATATATAGTTAATTTATGTTTGTGTATATAATGAGGAATAAAACATATTAATTAATTTAATTTATTTCCAATCCAAAATTGTTTGTTTGTTTATTTTCCCTTTTAATAAAACAATAATTTTTAAAGCAACGACAAAACTAGATTGGACAAATTAGCATATATAAATTTTTCGTTAAATAAATTAAATCTAAATTATACGTACAATATGAACATACGAGAAAAGGTTGTAGCAAATGTAGGATCTACCTATATTATCATAGTGAATATGTAATCAGTTAACATGTATCAGATCCGAACTTTTGGTCAACATAATGAACAAATGATGAGATTAGATGTAGCATGTATAAGATTTAAACTTAATTAGTATGTTTAATATATTATAAGAAAAAATTAGAATTATGTAAAGGGGAAATTAATATTTACACCTTCAATGAAGAACAAAACTCGATTTGATTGACACAACCTCTGAATTTAGCAACAAACGAGAGATAAACACCACCATGGTTGTTACTGGTTTTTTATTTGAATTTGTTTTGGTGAATGATTTTTTTTTCACGAAGACCATTAAGGGAGATGAGGAGAGTAAGATAAAGAAGGTAAGATGTTTTGTCAATAAAAGGATGACGGATTGAATAACAAAAAATATTTTTTAAAGAAAACACTAAAACCTTTCAATTTTACTCTTAAAATCTCTTTATTTAACTCCTAAATAAATCTAATCAAATCATTTCACTCCTTTTCATATTTTCTGTAGAAGAAATAAAATTAAAGAGGAAGTGGCAAAATCATTTCATAAATGAGATTTAAGTCATAAAGAGGAGTAAAAGATGCAAATTTAATTCCTTTTTTAATCGCTTCTTTGGATTTTCAAATCGCATTTGAAACCACTTCCCATTTTCATCATGCATATAGGCCTCTAAATTTTTTCCCAAAACAAATTAGCAATTAATCTTCTTAAACCCAATTTAAATATTTTATCGATACCGCATATCAATACGTGGGTTTATAACATTTATGTACGCACTTTATTACTGATGGTACTTTTTGGCTTCAGAATTGACCACCAACACCCAATTATACGTGAAAGCACCAATATCCAATCACAGGTTATAGATAGTATATGTTGTAGAGGATATAATATGAAGAATTATCAAATTAAAATGAAATCAAGTAAAAGAGACAAAATTTATAGTGGTTCAGCGAACTCCGGCCTACGTTCACTCTAGAATAATCCTCTTTATTATACTGAAATTTGATTACAGTTACAATCCAATATCCATGAATGAAAATGGCAAAATATAGCCTAGGTAGAAGATGAAGAGAAACAGAACAAAGCTTCCTTTTCTAGAGTCGTGCCTATTGTATTCATAAGTGAAACTTCGGTTATGAGGCTTCATTAACCATTTAGGCCCATCATAGGTGTCGCTAGCCCTAAATTCCCATGGAGAGGGATCAGTACCGATCCCTTCCTTGGGTCGTTTGGGCAGAGACTCCTATGATGATTTCTTCATGCCTATATATGTTCAACCTCCAAGTTTCATGTCATTTGGAATAAGAGAGTTCGAGTTGTTGATTATTGAACGTAAGAATGTACTTGTTGCATTGATAAGCACCGACCCCTATCAATGAAGTCCGCCGATCAAATGCATCTACCCACACAGACTCCTCCATCTTGCCAAGCCAATGAGGTGTACCGACCAACTACAACCAACTATGTCGATCCATACTTCACCTCGCCTTTGCCGATCCCTACTACTTCATTAGACTACGTCTATCCATTCTGTGCTATGGAGACATGACGATCCCTTTTCATCTTAAATGATACGCCGACCCCTTCATCTTGCTTAGCTATTAAAACATGCCGACCCATTTGGTGACCATCTATACCGGGCCCTCTCACCATTTATGCCGATCCATGATTCTGTGCAGTGCTATGTCGTTCCCTCGGGTTCCAAACCAGCCATACCGATCCAAGCTTCTCCTTTCACCAGGTCATGCCAATCCAAGCTACACCAATCCCTAACCTTCCACAAAGCTATGTCGATCCCTAACTTATCCAAGCCAATAAAATATGCCTAACCCTCTATCTTCATTCATGCCGAGTCCCATGGTGCTTTCCTTCCGTACCGACCTTTTCCTTGTCCAAATTAACACCCATATTTCAAGCATCCTACATCATCTATCTACTAACTCCGATCAATCTGGGGTTCGTGTTATCATATATACCTGATTTTTGGGCCTTGCACTTATCATTCTAAAATCATCAACCTCAATAATCATGAAGTCTATTGGGTTAAATCCTCTTGTATACTGCCTTGGCAAAAAGCGGGTTAATAGTATTCAAACAAATCAGATAAAGTTTAATAATTAATATCTCTTAAATATTAATTGATTTAATTAATTTAAAATAATTTATAAATTAATTATTCATGAAGTTTATTCAGAGTATTCACCATTATGGTTGTGCGAGTCAAATTCATAAGTTCAGTTAGTGACTAAAATCGAACAATTCAAAAATTAATGTTTACACATCACCCTAGCTAGTTATGTAACATCTTAGCTGAATTTATCATTTATACATCCTTTGATAAAATTCAATTTTCCTTATTATAACAGTACCTGATAATGATGATTATTTACGACAATTCTCTTCGTCAAAATTATATCACTTTGGACTTATGAAATTTGGTAATGGCCAGAATTCTAGTGTCATCCATATTCCACTTTATAGTCCAAGCATAGAATCAATTGTTCAATAATAACAATTATTATTAATCGGAATGCTTTGGCCATAGACTTTGACTTTTAGTTGACTTCAGTGGACCGTGATACAAATCTTATATAACTGAGGAGATGTATCCTCTCTTGAATATTGTCTCACTTCCAGTATTTCACTTGACCCAACTATAGTCCCTCGATGCATGACATACCACGATTTGACTATAATCAAAGTTTCTCTTCATTGTACAAGAATACTCATTAGAGTTCTAATATATCACGTTCATTTAGGTTCGGTCAATTTCATTTCATCCCTTCTAGGTAATTTTGTCCTTGGATCCTATCCAAATCCATTTTATACTAATAATTTCTCAAAGAAATTCCTTCACTACGAAGTTATATTTCTTGAAACAACATTTATTTCTTAGTGCAATGGGACGGGCATCCATAAGCATTTTATGAATTGCCTTAATTGATTTTGCATTAGTTCATAACTTATGTATGTTCACAACATATATGAGTCATCTAAAGACCATCATTCCAAAAATTCTATTGGGATGATTCAGACATAATCCCTTGCATACAATATTACATGCATTTTTTTGACTCACACAACCTTTCAACTCCTTAGCCTATGATATGTAGGATTTTTTATAAACCTTTATCTCATATAGTTTTGTAAACTATTCTTTGAATGATGTTGATTTTGACCTTGTGTACTACGCTTTGGTGCATACCTTATTGAAAGAGTTTAAATCAACTTCACTCATCATTAACCATGCTTTGTCCAATAAAGTTCGATTACTCCAATACATCATTATATATTACAAGGAGGAATGTATTTTGAGAATGAATATTTATTCATGTTAGGCGTCTATGAGCCTCTTTCTAGTATACTCACATATTCATTCAAATCGAATCAATTATGTTGCATGGTATATTATTTACTTTTGTTTTGTAATCTATGAGATTATCGTAGACTTATACTTGAATATCAAATACACATGTTCATGTCTGTGGTAACTCATCGATGAATATGACGAAGTACATGGAACCGTTTTGGTATTAATAGACTTACAATTGCATACATCTATATATATCAATCTGAAGAGTTCATCAAGTCAGATGATGCTCCAACTAAATGGGTACTTAGCCCTTAATTATTTGAGATATAATCAACTAACATCATATGATTCATAATCATATGATAAGAAATTATTTCTCAAAACTACAGATTAGTCTATAAAACCAAAATAATTGTAAATAATTTTAGATACTTCAGTATTTTCTAGTGCATCTTTATTGTAAAAACGAAAACTGCATTATAGTTTTTATTTCATAGCGAATATTCATAATATTCACATTGAAATATAACTATGTCTATTTTCAATTGATACCGAAATATAGTCATTATTTCATAAAGAATGTTCGATATGTTTTACAAACATAATTTTCATAATTTTATACAATCAATAAGTGCTATATGCCATGCTCAAACTATCTCAACCATTACTGTAATTGCATACTAATTTGGAGGTCCATCATTCAATGAATATAAATTATTTATTTCATATACTACAACTAGTTTATAGTGGAGAGTTCTTTGATCAAATATCCCAAACTCAAAGACATAGAAAACAAAATCTATGCTAAACTTATTTCAATATTAAGAATCAGTCATTATTATTACAATTCTCCTTTTCAATGTTTCTTTATGAAGAAGAAGTGACCATTCACTCTCTTCATCTAAACTATGCCTTTAACCGCATCTACTCTTGTACATTCTTTTTTTCCCAATTGGCCAAACCATTCAAAAGGACATCAATTATGTTGCACTTTACATAAATTGATTAAACTGACATTTCGACAATCGAATTCGTATATTGTAGTTTTGGTCTTGTGTTACATTTAGCACATTATGATATTTATTGTAATCAATCAAATTAAATACCCAATCTTACACTATAGTTTATTTGTTTATTTCAGATGAATGAATTTCATCGAAATATCGTACATTATGAACTATGATCGTTCACCATATAATATTTCTATGTGATTGTATATTGATCAAATATCCAAGTTCATGTATTTCTTTTGAGTTTGTAACTCGTAGAATGCAATACACGGCCTCAAGCAAATAACACAGAAGTGACAAAATTACGAACGTATTAAGTAGTTGTAAAATTAGCAATTTCATGAGTGTAGAAGACATTAACAGGAAAGAACCATTTAATAGTAAGTATATATTATATTTGTATTTGTCAATCTTTGATTCAGTTCAACTGTGTATCTTAATTGACTAACGTTTTATCAATCATATTAAATGAAAAAATTTATTTATATAGGTTATTATAACATTGTATAGCATATGTTCTTACCATATTAGTGAGTTTAAATGTTATCATTTCATTTATCTGATAAATCTCCAGCTAGTCTTTACGTTTTCCTAACCCGTAATCCAAACTTAGAAGTCTTTTGACTTCACAGGTGGGTGTTAGGACTTGTATGCCTTGGAATTCTAACTTCGAGGAAAGCTCAACAAATCATGGGCCCATATATGATGCATAACTCTTTATTAGTTTTATTACATATAATTCATAACTCATGGTTCCTTGTCCTATTCCCACCTTTTCCTTAAGGAAAGCACAACAAGTAAAGTGGGGCTATTCATTTGGACTTATCATTCTGCAAGGGTTTAAGTATAATGCGAATACCTTGAGAAAAGCTCAACAAATACGTGCAGTTATCTTACCTCATCTATTCAATATATTAATAGTACTACACATAACATCCCTAGCTTGAGGAAATCTCAACAACTAAAGAGTATTTAAGTAATCTATTAATATATAAATGAGAGGGGCAACTTTATATTAAAGATTCATAGTCTTCAGTTATTATATCGAGTGATATCGACTTATGGAAGAATGTATTTCTCATGAAATACCCTCGTGATCCAAGTGTTGGATGCATCAAAAATCATGGTATACGTATATACATATATATTTATTCCTTAAGTCTATTAGGGTTACATTAATGTTTCATATTTAATTTTATATTCATATAAGTCTTACTATTATATAACTTCCATATTACTTATATAATAGTCTTATGTATAATACTATATTAATTAAATCTTATTTAATTAATTAACTATTTAATTAATTTTATATTAGTATTCTAATACAACTTTTACATTGGACATATCTACTATAATATTTATAGCATACACTATAACCTATATAGTAATACTTATATATCATACACACACACACACACACACTATAACCTTTATAGCATAGCACATATATCTTATATATGTGTATTTTTATTTAATTAATCAATCTTTAATTAACTAACTTTAATTAAATCATAATTTTAAAATTTTATTTTACATACATATATATATACTTATGTTATCTTAAATACTTTAAAATAACATAACATACATCAACAAATATAATACATGTATACAAGGGTGTAAACGGTTGGACCTGACCAGACAAATTTGTGCACCAGTCCTGTCCTATAAGAGATTCAGATGGACATGGACCAAATAAACATTAGGCTCGGACATTGTTCGTATTAGCTAAACATCAAACATTTTTGGATGAGCAATTTTTTGTACATTTTTTGTCCTAATTTGTATCTTGAATTAGAATCATACGAACATAGGCCAAACACCGTACAACCTTGGACCGAGCCGGACGTCAGATAGTGTACAAAATATATAGCCCTACATGTATAAAAGTATTAATTAATCTTTTTAATATATTCATTTTATTAATCTTATTAATAAATTTTAAATTTCGCAGTTAGTATATAAATATTTTCAAATATTCTGAAAATATCATTATCTTTTCAAACATTTTGAAAATTGATGTTGTATTACAAATTTTATAATAAACATGTTTTTATTTTAAACTTACTTTTGAATTTATCATTTAATTTTCAAAACAATTTTGAAAATTAGTCCAAGGCACAATTCAAGTTAGGCCTTTTTCAATTATGGGCAACCTTTGGGATCATTTCACCTTTTAGACTAGGCCAGCAACCAGGTAGGACATGGTACTTGATTACCCAATTCATGTCCTAACATTAACTTTCTAGACACTGTATGAAGTAGGAAAGCTGAATTAGCTGGCCCTAACATGACTAATTTAGACATCGTAGACTATTGAGCTTTGATACCATTGTTGGAATTGAGCTAGGCAGTAGCAAAAGAAATGAGTAAATTTCAAAAAAAAAAATTCCTTTTTTGATCTTTAGTGGGTCGATGAAGTTTAAATTCATTTAGAAATATTCTAAGTTTCTTTTAAATAAAATCAATATTTTATTTATTTTCATAAGTAAAAGGAGTTTTGAATTTATTTTGAGTTTGGATATATATAATAATGAATGTATCAAATATGTTCATGTATGTATAGTGCAAGTGCAACATATAGGTAATGTACATAGTTAACATGTATGTATACAAGTGTTGGAATTTATACTTCGATAGACATATTCGTCCTTTATATATGCCTTTTTTGTCCATAGTTTATTTTGAAGTTATATAAAATGATAACATATGTACGCATATATAAGTTTACATATATTTACTTACGTATAGTATGTTAGAAAGTTATTTTACCTAATCAATAGTTTACATATATTCAGAAGGACAATAAATTGTTTTAAAGAAATTAACTAATAAGGAGAGGAAAAGGTGGAGGAGTTATCTCGTTTCAATGTTTAATGCCATTGCAAAACAATTTGAACACTTAAACAAATATATGTACGCATATATGAATAACTACAGACTATGTATTAAATTAAAATTAATATATATATCTGTGTGTGTGTGTGTGCGTGCGTGAATTTTGTAATCTATTACATGTATTAATTTAAAGTAACAAATTAAAATCTACTTTAACTTAAAAGGGATTCAAAGGTTTTATAACGTTTTGCACAAAAGTCCAACTATGTATTTTTTAGTTGAAACAACTTTTTAAAAAATATCAACAACAACCAAAATTACATTCAAAACATCAATGTGGTAATCAATCTCCAAAGTAATTTTAAATAATCTACGTATATAGTTAATTTATATTTGTGTATATAATGAGGTACAAAATAAAGCAATTAATTAAATTAATTTCCAATACAAAATTATTTGTTTGTTTATTTTCCATTGTTATAAAACAATAATTTCTAAAGAAAAGACAATACTAGGTATATGTAAAAACTTTGTAAAATAAATTAGATCTAAACTATACATATAATATTAGCATATGTAGAAAAAGTTGTAGAAAATATAGGATCTATTTATATTGTCGTGATGAACATATAATCAATTAACATATAACATATCTAAACTTTGGGACAACATAATAAACCAATAGTGAGATTAGATATTGCAGGTATATGATTTAAACTTCATTAACATGGTGAATATATAATAAAATAAAATTAGAAACATCTAAAGATGAATCCAAAGATTTTCTCCTTGAATGTAGAATAAAACTCCGATTCAATTGAATCAAACATTGGATTTTGAAAGGATCTAGCTGTAAACACCACCTTGGATGTTAATTCATTTTTATTTGGATCTTTTAGGGAATGTTTTTTCATGGAGGCCATTAACGGAGAGGAGTAGAGTAAGAGAAAGAAGATAACATGTTTTGGTAGGAAAAGAATGATAGATTGAATAAGAATGAATATGTTCTAAATAAAACATTGAAACCCTTCAATTTTCTCCTTTAAAAACTGTCTATTTGATTCCTAATTAAATCTAATCGAGTCCTTTCTCTCCTTTCTATATTATCGGCAGAAGAAACAAAACTAAAGAGAAAAGGACAAAAATCATTTCATGAGTGTTATTTAAGCGAGTCATAAAGAGGAGTAAAGGGCAAATATTTAATTTCTTCTTTTAATTCCTCATTTGGATTTTCAAATTAAATTTGAAACATCTTCCTGTTTTCATCATGTATATGGCCTCTAACAGCGATTAATCTATTTAAACCCAATTTAAATATTTCATCGATACTGTATATCAAAACGCGTATTTATAACCTTTATATATGCACTCTATTAAATGCTAATTGTATTCAAACAAATCAAATAAAGTTTAATAGTTAATATTTCATAAATATTAATTAATTTAATTTATCTACTATGGTTTATAAATTAATTAATCAAGTTTTCATCATTATGGTTGTGTACCTTAAAGGTGTAAATTTGATCCCCAATTAATACTGAACAATTAAACAATTAACGTTCACATGTCATCTTAGCAAGAAGTGTGGCTTTTTGGCTAAATTTATTTCTTACCTATCTTTTGGTATAATACAATTTTATTTATTATAATTTGTATCTGATAATTACATAGGTTCTCTTTGTCAAACTATATCACTTTGGACATATGAAATTTGGTAATGAAAAAATTCTACTATCTTCCACATTCAACTCTATAATCCAAATACAAAGTCCTTGGTTCAATAATAAAAATTGTTATTAACCAAAATTATCTGACCATCGACTTCGACATTGAGCTGACTTCGATTGATTGTGATACTAACCTTATATGACTATGGAGACGAATCGTCTCTTAAATACTATTTCACTTCCAATACTACCACTCGACCCAATTATAGTCACTCAAGGATGTCATGTCATGTTTTGACTATAATCTACGTGGGGCTTTCATATTGAAGATCAATAGTATTCCGAAGTCAAGAGAACTGTGTAAAACCATCACATCGATATTTTCTGTTTGATCTTACTTATGTTAACCACTAGAAAACTATCGAATTAGTCATTCCATGGTTATTCTATAACTATTAGTACGTAACCCCTTGATTCCCCTAGTAGTCATGAGTAATAAACCGTCTAACATTTGGAGAGCATTACATACCCAAGTCTCAATGGATATATGGATATCCAATCTCGATACATCTTGATTAAAAATATTTAAAATATTATATTTATTTTCATTATGATAAATTACTCACGGTTACAATATTTTGTAACTATTAGCACAAAACATACAATTTATGGATTTTCCGTTTAATATACGTTTAATTAAATTAATTTATTAATATAACACATTATATCAAGTATATAATCGAAAGAAAACACCTTTTATTTTGAAGAATATTAGTTATCGAGTTATATATATATATATATATATAAAATTACATAATAGCCCTTATGGCATACTTCTGACTCTATCAAGTGGTGGTGCTCAAGTACAAGTGCCCAAAGTTAATTTTTCTTAGTTGAAAAATGATTTTATCATTCTTGGTGGCAAACCATTCTTAGGAACAGAATTGGCTATAGAAGAGCAGGAATGGTTAAGCAGTTGCGAAAAAATATTTAGGGACCTCAAATTGGACGATGCTATGAAGAGGAGGTTGGCTTCCCGATAGTGCGGAGTAATAAACTATCAAAATGCCATTAGAGGTGCTACACCCAAGGATCAGTTTACTTGGGACCATTTCAAAACCCGATTTGATGAGAAGTTCATTTCGATTATTTTGACTGCTTAGTAGTCGATGCTAATGAGGTGATTTGTTGATTCAAAGTAAATACATATTTCTTTCTCTAAGTATATCGCTGAGTTCGATGCTTTGTCAAAATATGTGATGTCTTTTATCGACACCCCATTAAGGAAGAATGAGAAATTTCTTATGGGTTTGGCCAACTATGTGGGAGAGAAGTTGGTGAGTCATATTGATGAGCCATTTGAGAGATTCTCAAGAAAGCTCTTCATGGGAGAATTTATACCCTATGCATAAATCAGCTGTTGTGGTATAGGAAGAGTCAAAACCGCAACAAAGTGATGGAGGAAAGAAGAAATGGAATGGTAAAAGGAAACAATTCCAAGGAAAAAAATGCTAAGAAGAAGGCTCAAGCGGATCTTGTTTGTTACAGTTATGGAGACGAGGGTCACTTGATTAGAGACTGTAAAGCTGATGGAAAGAAGTGCTACAACTGTGGCAAGTTTAGAGATATGCAAAAGTGTTTCCCATAACTAGCATAGTAGAAGCAAGTTGTGAAGGCGTATGCTTTGGATGATAACCCGACTTCGTCGAGTGCTTACTCAAAGAAGTTAAAAGGGAAAGTGTCGGTATTCAAGGTATGCTTTCTGTTTATGATATTCCCATACATGTTTTATTCAATACCAAGGCTTCAAATTATTTCATATCTAGCGACCTAGTAGGTAGATTGGATTAAGACTGGAAATAGTTGGTCGACCTTTGACTGTGAGTAACCTTATTGGTGGCTCCACTAGCCTTTATATAGTTTGTCATGTTTTGTTCTTATCGAGTGATGGAAGCTCTTTTGTTTGTGATAACTTTGTTTTAAATTTCATTGGGTTCGAGGTCATTTTGGGGATGTATTGGATGAGGAAGTTTGCGGTAGTAGTGGATTGCGAGAAGTTTTTGGTGACGATAAGGGCTGTAATGGGGAAGGCGATAGTGATTGGCTGCTTTTCAAAGGATAGATTTATGGTTATCTTTCTATATTCGCCCAGGTTTCATGGGATGAGTGTTCATTTATGCCTTCTAAGGGAGCATCCGAACATGTTCGAGGAGGTGATATGATTATCGCCACACAGAGAGTTTAAGTTTCGCATAGACTTAGTAAAGGATGCTAGGACAATAGTTATGCCTTCAAGACGTATGACATCCAGAGAGCAGAAGGAGCTGGAGGTGAAGGTGAATTACCAGGTGAAATGAGTGTTCATTCGCAGGAACAAATCTAAATGTAGTGCACCTGTAGTATTCACCATCAATGCAGATGGCTCTCTGAGGTAGTTTGTAGATTACTGTGAACTGATTAAGGCGACAAGGAAGAATGAGTATCAACTCTCATGTATTAATGACTTATTCGATCTGCTCCATGGTGCGGAGGCGTTCTCTCAATTGGATTTAGCAATAGGATTTCACCGGTTGAGGGTAGTGCAGGAAAGCGTGCCAATCAGTGCATTTTGTACGTCGTCTAGTTTGTACAAGTGGTTGGTTATGCCAATCAAGCTAATTAATGATCTGACATACTTTGTTGATCTTATGAACCATGTCTTTAGGGATTAGCTAAACAAATTCATGCTTTTGTTTAGATATCTAGTATATTCTAGGACAGAAGAGGAACATAAGATGCACTTCGTATTGTGCATGAAGTGTTGAGAAAGCATAAGTTGGAAGTGAAGTTTATGAAGTGACATTCTGGAGGAGGGATGTGAGATTCTTAGGTCATGTCATCTTTAAGCAGGCCATCGCAATAGATCCCGCTAAGCTGGTAGCAGTTCAGGATTGGAACCAGCCTAAGAACACTATTGATGTGAGAAGTTTCCTAGGATTGGAAGGTTTATAAATGTTTTACCAAGGACTTCCCAAAGTAGTAACATCATTGACCAATTTGATGAAGAAGAATCAGACTTTTGTTTGGGATGAAAAGTGCGAGCATGCGTTTGTAAGTCTAAATATGAGGTTGTGAGTGTACTAGTATAGATTATTCCAAGCGGGAATAAGGAGCTGGTAGTATGCACAGACCCTTGTGGTACTGAACTATATGTGATGTTGATGAAGAGGGGAAATATTTTGGCCTATGCTAGTCGACAACTAAAAATGCATGAGAAGAAGTATCCAACTCATGATTTTAAGATGGCGGCGATAGTGTTTTCTTTGAAGAATTGGAGGAATTATTTGCTAAGAGAAAGGTTTGAGCTATTCATAGACCATAAATACTTAAAGTAACTTTTCTCCCAGAAGGATCTCAACCTTTGCCAACTGCGATGGTTGGAATTCTTGGTTTCCTATCACTTTAACACATTCTACCTTATAAGGGAATGCAATCATCGATGTATTGAGTAGGAGACATGCCATTTTGGAAGCAATGTTCGAAGAGTGGAAGCAGTTGAGGTATATTGCTGGCTATGACTTCAGACCTCGTTGTGAGTTAAAGCCAGAGATATTGGTGGGTTTGATAATCATACCTACTTTGATGAGTGAATCGATATCGGTCAAAGGTGAGATGCAAGACTATTGGAGATCATAGTGAAAATAGAAGAAAGAGTAGGGCCAAAAGATATAAAGAAGTACAGACTGGACTGAGATAGTTGGCTCCGTAAGGATAAGAGATTGTTTATTTCTGAAATTGATGGATTACGAGATGAGGTGCTATGAGAGTGCCACCATTTTAGGTTGACAATACGTCCTGGTAGTAAAAGATACACGTGATATGAAGAAGACATATTATTAGGAAGGGATGAAGAAGGACGTTGGGACATTCAACTCAAAATGTATAAACTGCTAGTTGGTGAAGGCAGAGTAGAAGAAGCAAAGTGAATTATCGCAACCACTTGAAGCTCCCAAGTTGAAATAGGAGCAGATATCAATGGATTTCGTAATGGATTGCCAAGAACCAGAGGAGGGTACGATAGCATTTGGGTTATAATCGATAGATTGACGAAAATTTCCCCATTCATACTCGTCAAGTCGAGTAGAACGACATCCAAATTGGTTGAGTTATATATGAAATGGATAGAGTGATTCCACGGTGTATCAAAAAGCATTGTGACTGACCGAGATCCTTCACTCGCATGTAGGTTCTATAAGAGCTTACAAGAGGCATTAGGGGCTGAGTTACATCTTAGTACAGGTTATAATCCATAATTTGATGGGCGGATCAAGAGGGTGAATTGTATATTGGAGGATCTCTTGCAAGCTTGCATAGTTGATTATGGAAGCTCATGGGATGATCACTTGCATTTGGTGGAGTTCATATACAATAATAGCTACCAGTCTAGTGTCAATATAGCACCTTATGAAGCATTGCAACCGATCGTGTAACGCTTCTTCATGGGTTAGAAGAGGGTGAGATACTAATATTTGGGCTAGATATGTAGTGAAATCTCGGTGAAGATTGAGATCATTCGACAACGAATGAAAGCTGCTTAGGTTGGCCAAAAGAGTTACAGCGGTAAGAAACGTCAAGACTTGGAGTTTTCTATCACCGATATGGCATTCGTAAAGATTTATTCGTTGAAGACTTTTATTACATTTGGTAATAAGGGGAAATTGGGATCGAGATACATAGGTTTTTTTTGATAGAAATGAGGACAGGAAACCTAGCATATAGGGTCGACTTGCCTCAGAAGATGGTGGGTGTGCACAACGTCCTCCACATCTCTCATCCACGGAAGTTTGTGCACAATCCAAGCATATTAATTGCATTAAACCAACTTGATAATATCAAAATTGAGCTAGATGCTTCGAGAACTCATAGGCTGGTTCATATTATCGGACGCGATACGAAATAGCTTAGGAGGAAGATGGTGGAGTTAGTTAAGGTTTAATAAGGCGAAAGTGAAGGTGAATGCACATGGGAAACTAAGGAGAGCATGAAAGCCGACAGATGCCATTTTTGGTTCAAATGAGTTGGAACATAAAATAATTGAGCAGAGAATAGAAAACTGAAGAATATAAATGAAAAATGAGAAAGCAAATACACACAGAGATTTATAATGGTTCATCTTACTTCGAACTATGTCCACTTTAAGTTTTCCTTTATTATTCTATTGTTTACAAGCATGGATTCTTATAGGTCGATGCAACTGCATTATGGGTTGGTATAAATCCGACAGAGATTTCAAGAAATTAAAGAAAAGAGAGCTGGAACCCAAAAGATCCTGGAAAATGAGCCCCACATCTCTTTTTATAGAGACAGGGAGCCTAAAATCTCACCTAGAAGATCTACACATCATTTTCCTTGCTACAGACTAGTTCTCCAAAAAAGTAGGACACCACCTTATCAATTTTCATTGGTCGGTATGACTTCAAGGGCATGGGTCGGTACTCACCCATATCCTGTTACCTTGAAATTTTCACTTCAGCTTACCTTGCAGTTAGCTTTGTGATTTCATAGTTGTTTCCTCCAATATTAGTTTGTTTCAGAGTCCAAATGACTGAGTTATAGAAGAACAAAGTCGTAGATTCAAGAATTCATGGAGATCGATAGAGAATTGCAATGGAACAATAAAATAACACTTGGAAATGGGGTTCTAGAATCAAGTAGGCATGCAAGCAGAAGATTGGGTCCACCAGTGGAGAAAATATGGGTCGGTGCTAACCCATGATGGTTGGTCCGTACAAAGCCAACACTTGGATGGATCCCATCTTCTGTTCTCTCCAGATTGCTCACTATTTTTCTCTTAGTTCCTTTTTCATTTGAATTTTGGATTTCACAATCACCTCTCTGAGCGTCATGCCTGATAACTTTAAAGTTTGACTCATCGAGTTGTTCTCATAGTGCTTTGGTCAGAACGCAGGACAAAACTTGCCCCTTAAAACACGCCTTGCAAATGGAAGGTGTGCTTTGCTCGAGAACAAATGGGACATCAATCTTTGATAGTTGAGCTCTCTGGCTACTTCAGTCTTGGTGAATTGTCCAGTCCTTCTGATTGTCTTATCTATTATGGGTCATTCTAGACCTGTCATAGCCTAAGACTCTAGACTCTGCCTATATGATGTTCATACATCATCACAATTCCAATTTCATCTAGAGTCATTACAACACATATACAAGTATGCCATACGTCTTTTTTAATGCATGGATTGGCCCGAGCAGTACTCGCGAGATTGTTTCCATTCGCTTGGTGCTCGTTGATGTTGTTATCTTCGGGTATCGGGAGATTTTCCATGGTAACAAGTTAGATCTTTACAAAGTAGAAAAATATGGAAGGCGTAAGCTATAGAGGGAGCCCCTCCCTCTAGTGCCAAATATTGAGTAGAATTTAGCCAACCTTAGAATTGGACTAATGCACAAAGCTTACTTGCTAACATTATGGTTAAAGTGAAAAAAAATGAGGAGTTACATATGTAGTTGAAAGGTAAATAACACAGTATATAAAGTGGTTCGGCAAAGTTTCTTATGTTCACCGTAAAGTTTTCTTACCATATTTTTCTCTTACAACTACAAGGAATTACAAGAGAATAATAAGAAAGCTGGAAGAACTGATGACTAGTAAAATTGTGTAATCTTAAGAACATGAAGTATCAAGAGCTTTGAATTTTGTATAATATTCAGAATCCTTGTATGTTCCAATTAATTGAGTGCCAACCAACCATTTGAACTGGCTATGCATGGCGTTCTTATAATACTTGAAGGGATAATGGCCGGTGGATATTGAGTGGTAGAAATTGTGGGGAAATTGTCTTACCATCTATTTGGTTACAAGAGAAGATGGACGATGGTTGTAATAGGTGCCAGAAGACATGCGGTGAACGAAAATATACATATTACTCCGTTGTAAAAGGCAAGGTCCTCGCATTTAATGTGCATTTTTTGACTAAATGTGCATTTAATGGTGATGATAAGTCACACCAGTTCAACCGCTCAGCTGCAGTGCTTCATATAGATGGATGGATCGCATGGTATGTACTTGAATTCTCCTATGATAGGTCTTCCTAAGTTGGTTGTCTGGCTTTCGACTATATAACAGTGTGTAGGTACTATGCTAAGGACCAAGCTGGGAAGATGGTGCATGGACGATCGCAAGGCAACCGTGAATGGGGCCTAGGAGTGGAGGAGGAAGGCTATATTGAAGTTGGGTAGGGACTGGCTTTGTTTAGGCCTACCTTGTTTGTAACAACCCGCCTTTTCGATCCTCAGAAGTCGACACTAATGCATCCACGGTATTCACATGCCTAAAGTCAAGTTTCGAGAAGACAGGACATAATCTCACAAAATGTGACGAATAACATATAATATACAAATTATCGCTACAAAAGAAACCTAAAGTTTATAATACATACAATAGTCAGAGTATAATAATATCAAATCATCAAGAGGGATAGTTACAACAACCTATCCTTACAATTGTTGATAACTCTAACAAGGACAAACAAAGAGAGATAACGGAAATATTGAAGTACGTCTTAGAGGCATCTAGCTCATCTTCTGAAAGCTCCATAGTCTCCAGCTAAATTTGGAAAACATGCTCACATGCTCGGGCTGACCCGAGTATTATAGGAATATAATGCCCGGGTCAGTATGGTAAAACCAATGTGAGAACCTAAAATCACAAGGTTTTATTATAACTTATAAAATCCTTTAAATTAAAGGTATATCATAAGACCATGCCGTACATAGACATAGATGGGATTTTAACGGTAACTAAAACATTTCTATTGAAAATCAAGTGATATTATAATAATGTTTAAGGGAGAAAATAAATATTAATCATTGGTGATATTTTTATATTAATTAAATTCCAGCTTAATAGGTACATAACTGATATTGTAAAGGCATGTATTGGAGATCGGACTTCCAACATGGCAAGTTTAGGGACTACCTTTCGTATACCACACCTCTAGATAAAATGTTCTGAAGGTCCATAAGAACTTCTTCACCCCTGTCACACAGAGTCGGCTGCCCCTACCACCAAAATTAAGAAGGATTATTTAGACCAAGATTTGGTAGTCATTTATTTAACTACCACATGAAACAACAAACAATCACAGAATTGATTTTATGGGAAACTAACTCGCTTAAGCCCATAACAACCACTAAACATCTTCAATTAATATTTTTATTAATTAAAACACTTGTAAATACTTGGAAAACATTTCCATATACTTACCTCAATGGAATAAGTATAATCATCAAACACGATATTTTCAATACTTTGAAAATATAATCATATACTTATCTCAATGGTATAAGTATAGTCACAAAATATTATATTTTTGATATATGGAAAATATGATCATAAATATATAAGTACATTCACAAAACACTATATTTTCGATACTTAGAAAATATAACTATGTGCTCATCTTAATGGGGTAAATATATTCATGAAGCCAAGGAAGATTTCTTACTTTTCTAAAAACACATTAAATCGGATCAAAAAAATAACATTTAAAACATTATTTATTATAAATCTAAAACAATTGTTATCTTCTTATTTAAACCATTTTCTTAAATAAATTACTAAACAATTATTAAAATATATTTATAATTCCGAAACTATTGATTTTAATTCCTTCCTAAATCGTTCTTGGAAGGAGTTTTCAAAATATATGATAACTTTTATTAATGTTAAGAAATCATAGGTTAAAAAATTTGCATCCCTAGCTACTACCGCTATATGAACCATAACTTTTAAACTTGTTTATAAATAAATAGCCTTTAAACGCCATTTCCTTTATATTACTAAATGTCATTTATACATCCTCTCTATCTGTATTTATAAAATATCTTTTATAAATCGCCTCTTATTATTTATAAATATTAATTATAAGTACTTTTGATAAATCACTTTATTAACTTGAACACAATTAATTAAACCATTCAATTAGCTTAGCTTCATAAATTTCAATGATTAATTTTCTTTTAAATACCATTAATTAAAAATTATTTTTCTAAACACCATTAGTAAATAATTAATTTATTTACTTTAACCTTATAAATCAAAATAATCAACTTAAATCTCATTGATTGGCTTACTAACTTAAACCACTTAGCTTAAGGTAATTAATCAACCTTAAACCCTTTTATTAAAATAATTAATCAACTAAAATATTAAAGTAAATAAATAATTAACTTTAAACAACATTGATAATATAATTATATAATTTAAACCTTGTTAATTAAAATAATTTAATAAACATAAAAAACATCCTTAATTAAAAATATCTAATCCTAAAATATTATTGATATAATAACATTAACTATAGCAAAATATAATTAACTTTTTAACATTATTCATAAAATATAATTAACTTTAAAACATTATTAAATAAATTGTAATTAATCCTTAGAACATTATTCTATAAAATACAATTAACTTTAAAACATTATTAAATAAAATGTAATTAATCCTTAGAACATTATTCTATAAAATACAATTAACTTTAAAACATTATTGAACAAAATATATTAAATATTTAAACGTGATTTAATAAAATATAGCCTACTTTAAAACAATTTCAATTAAGAAATTTGTAAACTTCATACATTGATCAAAACTGAGGCTTAGTGACTGTAATGGCACTTAAAACACGCTACCCTTTATTTCTATACCACAATGGGCTTCATATGTCGGTGTTGTATTCAATATGGCTAGGCTACCAAGCTCCTGGCACTTAATAATTAACAATCAATAGCTGATTCACATTTAAGCCATATGAATTAATCCATATATTAATTAATTTTACTAAATTGAAATCTTTCTTAGCAAGCATGGAATGGGGATTTATTTTTCTCGGTCGATATCTAAACTATATACTAAGTCTAATTTAACTTAACGGTGTTTTATTTGACCAAACAAATATCACCGATTTAGGGCATATAAATTTAACGACGTTATTATTTGAAACAACATCATTAAATTCCTATCTGTTTTAGTATGTCGTAATTTTGTACTCCACAAAACATTTCAATATACTACACTACAACATTGTACTCGTTGATACGAGTACAACACAAAAATCCCTGTGTAAAATGGATGTCATACGAGCAAGTAATGCAATTCTAAATCCAGTACAGTAAATTATATAATTAAATTAACATATATTTATAATTTCTCACCCAAGCAATCGGGGATGGCCCTATACTCCACAAATCCTACCCGCAAGCCCAACCTCCTTCTTCTTTCCCTCCCTCCT
Source organism: Allium cepa (assembly GCA_030765085.1). Lineage (NCBI taxonomy): Eukaryota > Viridiplantae > Streptophyta > Magnoliopsida > Asparagales > Amaryllidaceae > Allium > Allium cepa. The sequence continues at coordinate 563,466,062 of CM060943.1, forward strand.
TATTCCTCTTTCAAAAGTCTGAAGCCATTGCGTGCATAGTGGGGCACATAAACACCACAACCAACATCCGAATTGACGAATCGGCTCCACCAAATGACTCACCATTCCTACCTCATCATGACATGTACCCTTGCCCACAGTCCGACACCCTCGACCAAAATATGACTTGACACCATGTAGTTGAGCCCTTAAATGTTCATCCTCCTCTGTGGCACCGAACTCTACCAAATTAAAGTCATAGCTACACCTTTTCTTAATGGTCACACTGAAACTTGCACCAATCCTAAAACTGCATTTACCTTCTCCAACCTAAAACTCTAATTCAACCCACTTTGGCCATGACCAGGCCGATCTCCCCAATTTCGATTGCATGCTACCCAAAAGACTTAGATGGAAGATCTCAAGCTTACGAATGTCGTGGAACAATTTTTGTAATTTCCCGATTACTAGATTTCTTGTTTTTGATTTTTGAAGCTCACTGTTCATGCTTTCGGTTTTTACAAACTTTTCTTTTTCTTTTGTGTAACAGATTTTTTTTATTTTTTTCTATTCTTTACTTTTCATTTTGTAGAAAAGTTATGGAGATGGCTTTGAGTAGAAGGAAACAAATGCAAAGAGGAGAAAAATGAAATGCCAAAAATAAGGAGAAGTACACACAAATATAATATGTAATAAAAGATATAAATTAATTAATAAACAAAATAAAAATAATATATAGGAGAAAAAAATTAAAAATGCCCATGAATCAAACTGTCAACTTTGCAACATATCCATAGTACTAAGCATTTGTTGCATGTTGGATAATACCTAAGCATTTGTTAACCTTATGGATAATAGCCTAATCCATGTACATTTATCCACCTATTCACTTAAACATCCCATCCATCCCTTTCACATTTTCAAATTTAAATTTCTTATCTTATAAATTCTTGTTCATTTACACACTCAAGCCATCAAATCACTTTCCATGATTTGAAATTTTAAATACAAGTACATTCTTCTTAGTGTTAGTACATGTTTTATTTATATAACTTTCCTTAATTATTTTAATATTGTCTTTTAATATATATATATAAAGGCATTATAAGCTTTAACAATTATTAGTTCGATAAAATGTCAAAATCCAGAAAACAGACTCTGGTTACATTTTCATTTTTTCATAGAACAAGTTATTTTTGTAAACAAAATTCAAAAATAAAATTTTCTATTATAAATTTAAAAGGTTGTTTAATTATTAAATCCGTTATTTGAATATTTAAAACTTATTAAACATTCCCAAATTAAATCGATAAAATTATGGGTCAATACATTCATCCCCCTTTAAAAGAATTTTGTCCCCGAAATTTCATCCCCATCCAACCCAAAAGGAAATAAACCCACATAAAAACTTAACAATTTCTTTAAGCCTGTACGATGTATATAAATCATATGTATGCAATACCTGATTCGATCACCTATGAATGTGTAACTTCCCTTTCGAACTAGTATTTCTCACCAAACTTCTCTAGTGCGGACTCCACCATGCTCCTCGATTTGGAACCTCTTTTCTCCTTGCATAGCCATACTCTATGATAGAAAACATTGGTTTTGTACCAAGAACCCTCATCAAGTGTTCGTCGTTAAGGGACGAGTACCGAATCCTTATTCGGGTCTATGTGAGTCACCTCAAAGTCATGTGCTCGAATCCCATATCGAAAATAGTTTTGCGAGCAAAATAATCTAAGTACAACTTACCTACTTACTCTATTAGTTATCCTTATACCAATTTCTTTTTACTCATGAAAATTATTGCATAAAAACTTAATTTTGTTAGCGTTTTCTAAATTGTGTTCATACTCATACACTACTTCTTCATAGCCTAAGAGTGCAAATACCATTTCATATTTGTTTTACTAAACCAAAGTTTTAAACAAATTCAAAATTGGGTTTAACTTACTATCTTCTCACATTTATAATTTACAAAAACATTTTTAATCATAATACCACAAAACATCATGTTTTAATTTCTATATTAATTTGAGAATTTTCGATTATCCAAAATCATCGAAAATCCCATTTTCATTTTGTCAAATGAAATTACCCAACAACTTATCATAACAAGACGCATAACCAGCATATCCTAATGCATAAGATACATGAATCCATATGACATTAAAACATATGAATTAAACTTTGAATTTTATATTTCAAAACATTTTGACATAATAGTGTGTGTCTATATATACACACACTTATAACTTTGGTATATCAAATCAAGATTTGTTTTATCAACTTGAAACAAAGCTACTATGGTAGCATTTTCCCAGTTAGAAACCCGAATATGAACCCCGATGATGTTGCAGTCATCCTCATAATTATTTTTCAATGACTGAAGTTAGTTCAGTGCCTTTTATTCTCTTTAAAAACTATTTAAAATATTTATATTCATAAATACTGTCAAATTATACTAATGTTAACCTTTCAGACCATGAAAAACAATTTTCAAAAGCACCCAGAATTTAAATTCTCAAATCTCAATTCAAATCCCATTTTATTTATAAACCATATTTATAAATCATATTTATATAATTTTCATTTTCTTACTAAAAATAGTTTCATAATTGTATATCCTTGTTTATTACCATTATAATAAACATTCCTTATTAAAATTAAATTTTAACTCAATATTAATCTTGAATGTCTTAAAGTTAAATTGTGAAATTGAATTCACAAGATGTTCATTTTCAATGTTCCATTCAATTACTACCTACCTAAGACATGCAGAAAAACAATACTGCTCGTAACATATTGAGCACAACCAAAGAAGACAAATAATGATAATAATTAAATATTATCATTCCCCAACACTTAATCAATGTAATATTTTTAGAAATTATTTCTTTACGTATAAAATATAATTCTTTGTAAAATTATTTCATTTACCAAATTTAAAAAAATATTATATCATTTTATTTTGTTTAAGTGTCTAGAAATAACTGTCATTACTGTTGATCAGATGTATTAATCAGAATTCATAAGCCACTTAATAGGCCAATCAATACAGTATAAAACAATTTTTATAGCACAAACAAATACGCTCTCTTATATATACACTCAAACTCATTCTAGGGTTTACTAACCCTATTTATAATGAGTTTACCCTACCAAAACCAATGTTCTCGCTTATCGTTCAGTTCTGATACCAAATGTAACAACCAGTCTTTTCGATCCTTGGAAGTCGACACTAATACATCCACAGTATTCATGTGTTGAATAGCGAAGTGCCGAAAAGATAGATAATTGGGGTAAAAGAAAGAAAAGATAGAACAGAATCCTACAAAATGTGACGAATAACATATAATATACAAATGGTCTTCACAAATGAAAACTGAACTTTATAATACATATGACAATCAGAGTACAACACTATTAAACCATCAGCCTGGATAATTATAACAACTTGTCCTGACAATTACCGATAATTATAACAAGTACAAATAGCGGAAGATAACAGAAATATAGTACGCCTTCGAGGCTTCTGTATAAAAGAAATATATTTGGGGTAAAAGAAAGAAAAGATAGAAAAAAAATCCTACAAAATGTGACGAATAACATATAATATACAAATGGTCTTTACAAAAGAAAACTGAAATTAATAATACATATAACAAATAGAGTACAATACTATCAAATGAACAGCTTGGATAATTATAGCAACCGTCCTGACAATTACTGATAACTATAAAAAGTACAAACAGAGGAAGATAATAGAAGTATAGAAGTATGCCTTAGAGGCTTCCGGCTCATCTCCTGAAAGCTCCAAAATGTTCAAATAAATTCGGAAAACATACTCCGGTTGACTCTAGCAATATTGGAAAACAATGCTTAGGTCAGTCTGGTAATACCAGCATGAGAAGCTCAAATCACAAGAAACTTTATTTTAACTTATAAAATCCTTTAAATCAAAGGTATCTCATAAGACCATGCTGTACATAAAACGAATATGTTTTTACCTTACAATAACAAAACATTTCTATAGAAAATCTACTAATATTATAATAGTATCTAGCAGAGAAAACAAATATTAGCTATAGCATAAATTGTTACATTAATTAAATTCCAGCATAATAGGTATATAACTAAAATCATAAAGGCACATATCGGAGATTGGATTTCCAATATGGCAAGGTAAAGGACTACCTTTCGTACGGTACCTCTCTAGATAAAATGTACTAGAGGTCCACAAGAACTTATTGCACCCCTGCTACTTAGAGCCGGCTGCTTCTTTAACATGGCATACCGGATTACATCATTCCCAGGGACCAAGAACAAAAAATATGCACCCTCCTTAGCCCCACTCCTTGCACACATACCAAATCCATAAATAATGATTTTGGATCAGAAAAATATGCTCCTAATGTAGCGAGCCACATGGCTCCAATGCATCCACTATTTTAGCTATTACCGGTTGTAAGGCTTATGCGGTCACGAATTATCTTTTTCCTCTCTTTGCAACTCCCAATTGGAATGCTAACACTGTCCTCCAAGCATCAACGTAATGATAGCGTTCATTCATACAAGTTGTTCAAGACATGAACAAACCGAAGGTACTGCTTCTACTATATCTATTTTGGAATCACCTTCAGGACTAGTAGCAAGTAACCCTTGCATTTCAAAGAGATCTATATTCGATTCTATCATCTCGAACTAGACTCTAACCTTTTCCAACATATTTAAAACGTATATAGTTTTGGAGTGGTTATGGCTTCGAGTCATCTCATATAAGTACACTCCCTCACTTACCGGTCGCTCTAAGAACCAATCGATGATTTTTCAGTAAACTCAACTCTGGTTTTTTTAAAATAATCAAACAATACATAGGAGTAGGGATCGCCTCTTAGCCGTTGAAGTGGATGGATCTCCCTATCATTTTCCCTAGGGGAACATAATGAGATTTATACGTACAGTACCACATCGTTAAAGACGACTATGCCATATAACTTAAGTATTTCTCCCAGAAATTTTTAGAGTTATGTCCTTCTATGTTAAGTAGGGAATTGCTTCCCTTCCAGTAAAATTAAGATGGACTATTTAGACCAAGATTTGATAGTTGGTTATTTAACTACCGAATAAAACAACAAACAATCATATAATTAATTTCATAGGAAACTAACTCACTTAAGCCCATAACAACCACCAAACTTCTTTAATTAATATTTTTATTAATTGAAACACTTGTAAATACTTGGAAAATATTTCCATATAATTATCTCAGTGGAATAAGTATATTCACTACGCATTATATTTTCAATACTTAAATATAACCATATACTAATCTCAATGGATAAGTATATTCACAAAACGCTATATTTTTTATACTTAGAAAACATAATCATATACTTATCTCAACAGTATAAGTACATTCACAATGCACTATATTTTCGATACTTAGAAAATATAACTACATACTCATCTTAATGGGGTAAGTACATTCACGAAACCAAGGAAGATTTCTTAATTTTCTAAAAACATATTAGATCGGGTCCAAAACAAATACCATTTAAAACATTGTTTATTATAAATCCAAAACACTTATTCTCCTCTTATTTAAACCATTTTCTTAAATCAACTATTAAATAACTATTAAAATATATTAATACTTCCCAACCCTTCTTAAATTGATTTTATATTCTTCCTAAATCGTTCTTGGAAGGGTTTCCAAAATATCTAAAATAGATAACTTTTATTAACATTAAGAAATTATAGGTTATAAATCTGCATCCTTAATGACAATCAGCATACGAACCATAACTTTTAAACTTATTTATGAATAAGTAGTTTCAACACCATTTCCTTTATCTATAAAATATCATATACAAATCCTCTCTATTTATATTTAAAATACTTTTATAACTCATCTCCTTTTATTCACTTTATATTTAAAATATCTTTTGTAAATCATCTCCATTTATTTATCAAATATTATTTATACATACTTTTAATATATCGCTTTATCAATTTGAATACAATTAATTAAATTATTTAATTAGCTTAACATCGTTAATTTCAATGATTAATTATCTTTTAAATAACATTAATCAAATGGTTAATTATCTAAACACCATTAGTAAATAATTAATTAATTTACTTTTACCTTATAAATCAAAATAATAAACTTAAATCTCACTAATTAATTAACTAACTTAAACCACTTTGATTAATTTAATTAATTAACCTTAAACCCCTTTTATTAAAATATTTAATCAACTAAAATCTTTAAATAATTAATTAAATTAACCTCAAACAACATTAATAATATAATTATTTAACTTAAACCTTGTTAATTAAAATAATTTAATAAACTTAAAAACATTCTTCATTAAATATAATTAACTTTAAAATATTATTAATAAATTAAAATTAACTATACTAAATTATAATTAACTTTTTAGCATTATTACATAAAATATAATTAACTTTAGAACATTATTAAATAAAATATAATTAATCTTTAAAAAATGATTGCATAAAATATAATTAACTTTAAAACATTATTGAATAAAACATAATAAATCTTTAAAACATAATTAAATAAAATATAGCTAACTTCAAAACAATTTGAATTAAGAAATTTGTAAATTCAAACATTGATCATAACCGATGCTTAGCAACTATAATGGTACTTAAACACGCTACCCTTTATTTCCGTAACACAAAAGGGTTTATATTTTGGTATCATATTCAATATGGCCAAGCTACCAAGCTTCTAGCACTCAATAATTAATAATCAATAGTTAATTCACATTTAAGCCATATTAACTAGTCCATATATTGATTATTTACACTAAATTAATGTGACGTTATTGTTTAAAACAACATCATTAAATTCCTATCCATTTTTATATATCATAATTTTATACTCAGCTAAAACTACCAATATGCTACACCACAACATTGTACTCATCAATACCAGTACAGTGCCAAAATCCCTATGTAAAACGGAGGTCACACGAGGAAGTAATGCAATTCTAAATCTAAACACTATATTATATAATTAGTTAAATATTTATTTATAATTTCTCATCCAAGCAATCTGGCTTGGCCCAATACTCTACAAACCTGACTCGCAAGCCCACTCCCCTTCTTCCCCTCCTTCCTTTTTCCTCTTTCAAAAGTCTGAAGCTATTGTGTGCACGATGGTGCAGTACACACCACAACTGATGCCCAAATCGACAAATCAGCTTCACCAAATGACTCACCATCCCCACCTCGTCATGATGGTACCCTTCTCCTATAGTCTGACCTCATCGACCAAAATCTAATCCAACACTACAGCCGAGCCCCTAAATGTCACATCCTCCTCTATGGCACCAAACCCTACCAGATTGCAGCCGTAGCTACATCTTGTCTTGACGATCACAATGAAACTCACTTGATGCCTAAAACTACCTTTAACCTCTCTAACCCGAAACCCCATTTCGACCCACTTTGGTATGACAAGGCTGAACTCCACAATTTCAATGGCATGTTACCAAAAAGACACAGATGGAAGATCTCGAGCTTATGAATGTCATTGGGCAATTTTTGTAATTTCTTGATCACTAGAGTTCTTGCTTTTGATTTTTGAAGCTCGTATTCATGCTTTCGGTTTTTACTGACTTTTTTTCAAATTTTTTTTACATTTTTTTCTTTTTTTCTTTTCTTTACTTTTCATTTTATAGAAAGTTATGGAGATGGCTTTGAGAAGAAGAAGGAAACAAATGCATAGAGGAAATAAACGAAATGCTAAAAAGAAGGAGAAGTGTACACATATATAATGAAGTAAGAGAAATAAATAAATAATAATAACAAAATAAAGAAGGCGAAAACCAAAAATGCCCTTGAATCAAATTGTCAACTTAGCCATCATATCTATAGTACTAAGCATTTGTTACATGTTGGATAATACCCTAAGCTTTTGTTGACCCGATACATAATAGCTTAATCCATGTATTTTTATCCACCTTTTCACATAAACTTCCTAATCTTCCCTTTCATATTTTCAAATTTAAATTTCTTATCTTATAAATTCTTGTTTATTTGCACACTCAACCCATCAAATCACTTTTCAAGCTTTGAAATTTTAAATGTAAATAAATAAATTATTATTATTATTATTACATGTATTATTTACAAAAATTTCCTTAATAATTTTGAATATTGTCTTTTACTATATAACTAAGGGCATTATAAGCTTTAATAATTTTTAGTTCGATAAAAGGTCGAAATCCATAAAACACGCTCCGGTCGTATTTTCAATTTTTCATATAACTACTTATTTTTGTAAATAAAATTCAAAAATAAAATTTTGTTCTATAGATTTAAAATTTTATTTAATATTGAATCCATTATTTGAAATAAATTAAATAATCCCAAAATAAATCTATAAAATTTCATGTCATTACATTGCTTGAGATGCCAGTCGTAAGTAAAATGATGCCAAGTGAACACGATGACTTAGAGTTGCGTTGGAAGTAGCTCCACATAGGAAGGCCAACCGTTATTATGACATGCCAGGTTTAATCGAAAGGGTCAGGCTCAGACCTTACTTAAAGGTGACAAATGCCTAAGGACGAGGTTATTGGGCCTCATCTTGGTGCCTTGCTGAATGGAAGGGTTGGTTCGAGAACATCATAGGCTTGGTCGGCCCATGCATGATGGTTGTAAAGTAGGTCGGTTGGCTTTGACTAAGCCACACTATTTTAAATAGGCCAGCTAATTACTTGTGAGATATTTGAGCAACAACTATAAATATCGATATAGAGGCTATATTCAATAATATGATGAGGAATATGTTGTCGAATGCCTAAGGAGTTTCTCCTATTATGGTTATTATTAATCGTGCTCCGATGCAAGCGTTGAGGGCTAACTTTGCTAAGTTAAACAACTACTACTCTTGTCTAGGTGGCAAACCATCTCTTAGTAAGAAATCAGCTGTTGATTTGCAGGATTGGTTGGATACCTACAAAACTCATCTTTTAGTATATGGAGATAAATGATGTAATAAAGAGGAAACTGGCTTTTAGAAGATTCAAGGTTAAGCGATATGGTAGTGAAATACTATCAAGATTACTACCCTAAGGATAAAATTAATTTGGAGCAGTTTAAGATGAGTTTTGAGGAGAAGTATATACCGGCTGTCCAGAAGTCGGCGTCGTTCTTAAATTTGCCAATTTTGGGCAGGGTGATATAACTATCTCGGAGCATATAGCCGAATTTGATATGTTTCCAGGGTATGGCTTATCTTTGATTGATACTGTCCTTAGAAGAATGAGAAGTTATAATGGATTTGAAGATTTTCTTGGATAAAAGCTAGTAGGACATATCGACGAGTCCTTTGAGAAGTTGGTGGAGAAGGCTCTTCGATATGAGAATCTATATTTCAAGTGGAATAATGACAACAAATGGAAACAACTTCAGAATATGGATGGCCAAAAATAGGGGAAAGTGGGAGCCTACTTGCTGTAAGTGTGGAGAAGGTCCACCATATCAAGAATTGTAAAGCTAAAGCAAAAAGGGCTACAATTATAATTAGTATGGACCTAATAAGAATCGTTGTCTAGAATTATAAAGCTAGAAGCAAATAGTAAAGGCATGCTATTAATTTTGTTTCGATTTCATCAAATGTTCCGTTGACGATGGAGAAGGGGAATTGTGTCATTATTTATGGCATGCTTTCTATTTTTGGTATACTTACATATGTTTTATTCAATAATCGTGATTTATATTCTTTCATATCCAGTGTTCTCTTAAATAGATTTGGATTAAAACCGCAGATGTACACAAATCTTTGATTGTGTTGAACCCTATGGGAGGTTTGGCTAGTTTGTCTATGATTTATATGATATAATCTTACCAAGTCATGGATGTACTTATATTTTTTTCTTTTGTTTTGGGTTTCGTGAGATTCATTATTACTTTAGGGATGGACTGGCTAAGGAGATATGTAATCATGGTGGATTGTGAGAGGTTGGTGGATATGATTGGTAACAGCAAGAGTGGAGGGTTGTGATTGGCTACTTATCTGATGATGAAGATGATGGTTAACGTTCTTTATTCGCTAGAGGTCCAGCTCGATGAGCTGTCGTCGATACCTATAGTGAAGGAGTATCTAAACACATTCGAGAAGGTAACTAAATTACTGCAACATAGAGGGATGGAACTCCATATAGGTTTGGTAAAGGTTCCAGACAAGTAGTTAAGCCATGGCTTACGATGCCCAAAGAGCATAGGAACTATAGGTACAAGAAAATAACTTATTGAGATGAGGGTTCATTTGTTGGGCAATATCTGAGTGTCGTGCACCTATAGTATTCATAACGAAGGCAGATTGCTATTCGAGATTGTGTGTTGATTACGGTGAGCTGATTATGGTTATGAGGAGGAATAAATATCCACTTCCATATATTGATTACTTATTTGATCAGCTTCGTCGTGCTAGAGTACTTTCTTAGTTAGATCCGACGATAGGTTTCCACCAACTGAAAATGTTAAAGAGAATGCGTCGTTTACACCATTTCACATGCCATCTAAATTCTATAAGATGATGTTGTTCGAGTTAACAAACGCATTAGCATACTTTGTTGATTTTTTGAACTATGTTTTAGGGATCAACTAAATAAGTTTGTGGTTATATTTGTAGATGATATCCTTGTCCATTTGAGGACCAAGGAAGAACACAAGGAGTTGAGAATTGTGCTCGAGACAATGAAGAAGCACTGATTGAAGGAAGAGTTTGCTAAACTTCACTTCTAGAAAAGAGAAGTGCTAGTTTTGGGTCACACTATTTCTTAGCAGGTCGTTGCTATTGATCCCGCAATGGCGCAGTAGTAAAGGGCTGTGATCGACCCAATAAATACAAATGTAAGGAGTTTCTTTGGATTGGCGGAGTACTATAGATGTTTTATCAAAGACTTCACTGGGGTAGCGGCACAATTGTCGCATTTGATAAAGAAGAATCAGACATTTGTTTGTAACGTGGGGTATGAGCATGTAATCATGAGCCTAAAGGAGAGGTTAATGAATGCAATAGTTTTAGTCATTTTTAGTGAGAAAAAAGAGTTGATAGTATACACAGACAATGTGGTAACGGACTAGGTGCGGTGTTGATGTAGATGTGTAAAGTTGTTACATATGCTAATCGACAATTGAAACCACATGAGAGGAAACTTCACTTCTAGAAAAGAGAAGTGCTATTTTTGGGTCATGTTGTTTCTTAGTGGGGTGTTGTTGTAGATCCCGCAATGGTGGCAGTAGTGAAGAATTATGATCGACCTAATAACACTACAGATGTGAGGTGTTTGTTTGGATTGGCGGAACACTATAGATGTTTTATCAAAGACCTCACTAGGGTAGCATCACAGTTGTCCCATTTGATAAAGAAGAATTAGAGATTTATTTGGAACACAGGGTATGAGCAAGCAATCATGAGTCTGAAGAAGAGGTAATGAGTGCACCTATGTTAGTCATTCTGAATGAGAATTAAGAGTTGATAGCATACAAAAATAATATGGTACTGGACTAGGTGCGTTGTTGATGCAGATATGTAAAGTTGTTACATATGCTAGTGGACAACTAAAACCACATGAGAGGAAGTACCTGATTCATGAGTTCGAGTTGATGGCGAAGATGTTCGCTTTTACGATTTGAAGGCACCGCTTACTTAGACAGAAGTTCGATCTATTCACTGGTCATAAATCATTAAACCACCTCTTCTCGTGGAAGACCTTAACCTTTGCCAGTAGTGATGTTTAGAATTCCTAGCTTCATACGACTTTTACATTTCCTATACACATAGAAAAGGGAATGCAATGTACAATTCTTTGAGTAGAAGACACGTAAATTTAGGAGCGATGTTCCTAAAGTGGAAGTAGCTTGAGTATATTGCTTGTTATGACTCCAGACCTCGATGTGAGCCAAAGCTAGATGCATTGGCTAGCTAACTATTAAGCCTAATTTGATTGAGTAGATTGGTAGTAGTTAGTTGAGAGATGCTAGACGAGTGGGGATCATGGCTAAGACAGAGGAAGGAGTACAGTCTAGGAAGATTAAGTAGTGGGGTGCGATCGTGATGGCTGGCTCCATAAGAATATGAGACTGCTTGTGCCTATGTCGATGGGTCAGGGGATATGATGCTATGAGAATTCCATCATTAGAGATTGACTATACATCTCGATGGTAATGTAACGTATCATGATGTAGAGCAAACATTTTAATGAGAAGGATGAAGAAGGACGTTGGGGCTTTCATCTCATGATGTATGAACTGTTAGCAAGTGAACTTCATACAATGAAGCTAAGTGGTTTGATGCAACCGGTTAATATTCATAAGTATAAGTAGGAATATATATCTATGCATTACATCAAATGGATTTCCAAGGACTAGCAGAGCGTATGATAGAATTTGAATCATAGTCAAAAGATCGATAAAAAGTGCTTAATATATACCCATAAAGTATGGTAGAATAACATCCAAATTCGTCGAGTCGTACATGAAGTGGATAGTGCAATTCCATGGTGCATCGAAGAGCATTATAAGTGACTGAGATCCAGTATTCACTAGTGGGTTTTGGAAGTGCTTACAAGAGGCGTTGTGGGACATAGCTTTATTTAAGCACACCTTATTACCTATAAACTTTGAGCAGACCGAGAAGGTGAATCATATCTTAGATGATCTCTTGCAAATTTGTATACTCGACTTTTGGGGTTCGTAGACGATTATCTACATTTAGATGAGTAGTCATACAATAATAGTTATCGATCAAGCATTGGTGTAACGCCAATTGAGACATTATATGGCTGAGCAAGAGATGCTTCTTCATGTTTGTAGGAGGCGGGCGAGAAATTGATATTAGGGCAAAATATGATCAAGGGGACATGAAAGAAGATTGAAATCATTTAACGGTAAATTAAAGCTACTCAAGATAGACAAGAGAGCAACACAAATAAGAGAAGGTGTGGTATTGAGTTCTCTGTCGATGAAATAGTGTTTGTCTAGAATATTCCATTGAAAAATGTAGTTTGATTTGGCAATATGGGGAATTTGGAACCAAGATTTGTAGGTCATTTTTCAACACTTGAGAGGATTAGGAAAACAATTAATAGAGTTGACTTACCGCATATGATGGCATGTGCATAATGTGTTTCATATTTTTCATTTGTGAAAGTTTGTGCACAGCTTAGGCTTGATTATTGCATTAGATCAATTGGATGATATTGGATTAAACTAGAAAATTCAAGACCTCATAGGCCCATCATACGGTTTAGGAAGAAGATGCTGAATTTGGTAAAGGTTCAGTGGAGTTAAAGCGAGACCAATTGCACTTGGGAGACTAAGGAGAGCATGAAGACCGCTTATCAGAGGTTCTTTAATTTGTGAGACTTTTTGTTTATCGCATTTACTTTTGATATCATAGAGAGTATTTTAGTATCCTATAGGCTAGGATAGGCGTATACATTATTTCTTGCTTATATGTGCATCATTGATGTTTGATATGTTTTCACATGTTAGGCACGCAGGCAAACTGTATTCGGCTTTGCCTTGGTTGTATTAAGAATTTCGAAGGTAAAATTCGTAAAGTGGGAGAGACTGTAACGACCCATATTTTATGTGTCGAAGGATCGTAAAATAGTATTTTAAAATTCATACTGGGTTTTATGATACTGTAACATTGGGTTATGCTGAGCAGTGATATTTTTGACCTTTAATAAATTTGCTTGATGATTTTACCATAAAATCCTGTAACGGCTATAACTTTTTATAGAAGCAGCATTATGATCTAAGGCCACTTCCATTGGAAATGTATGATGGTTTCTTTTTCGAGTGGCCATAATAGCCTTTTGGAGTTTCAGCTTGGAACATATGGTTGTTTGAAGTTAGATAGGTTTCGCGACAACATAATGGGTAGTTAGTAAAATCCGGATGAGGCCCAACAGCCGATTTTGGGTCTTGTGGTTATATTGGCCGTCATAGCCTCCCTAAATCATTTTCCCATCATCCCAAATTTGATCTCAACCACCATTAAAATTCTCTTTAGCCAACACCTCCTTTGATCTCTTCCAAACAAGCCAAATTATAGATCAACAGTAGAGTAGCAACGAGATTATCTGTAGACTTCCAAATCTTCATTTTTTGAAGAGGAGATTTTGGGGCTTTGCCGTCTATTCTTGGATTTACCTCGTTTCGCATGGAAATCTTCAATTTTTAGGTGTTCGGTGAGTGATTTATTAACTCACGCCATGTTAAATACATATATAGGTTTTGATATGTTTTAAATCCATTTTTAAAGTCAAGACTATATTTTTAAACTATTTAAATGCCCAACATGAAGTAAGTATAAATTTATAATGATTTAAATTAGTTTATTCATGTTTTTTTGATGTACAATTGCCAACATAGATGTTAGGCCATGTTATATTTATATTTTTAGATGATTTTCATCATTCACTATATGCTTGTATGTTTGGATGATGATTGAATGTTTTTTATGCTTGTTTTGATGTTGTTTATATCTCTGAATGATTGTAAACACTCATCAAAGTAAAATAAAGGTGATGGATGACTCTATTGTTAATGGTCTCAATATAGAAGGAGTAGTGATGTGCTATTCGATTCGATACACAAAGGATGTGAGAATTGAAATGTAGATTCAGACTTAGACAGATCGGGTCTAGCATGTTTGGGTTCGCACCAATGCTAATAGGATGCACGTGAGTCAAATTAGAAATAGCGACAAAATCAATGCAAAATCAAGATGTCATAAGTACTATAGGAGCTCGGTCCAGGGTTGATGGTTGGCTTAGTGGCATCGGATAGTGGGCTCTGGTTTAGGGATGGGGTTGCTTTGGGTCAGGCTGGTCAATAGTGAAGAACCAGGCAGGAAATTTGGTTCAGGGAAAATTTAGGATCGATGGTGATGAAACTTGGGGTTAGTGAATGAAAAAATCCAAGAAAAGGTAACAAACGGTAAAATTGGTTTAGGGGTGAAGAAACGAGAATGAATTTGGGTCCAGACTTGGTACTCCGGGTTGATGCTAGAGTTACTTCGGCTCTGCTATCAGGTGATTTCGAGTTAGAATCGAATAGATATAGGGGAGTTCTTTGACCTAAAGGGACTTCGAGTTTGGCATGGGTTTGCTTCGGGTCAGACATAGAGCTCCTGGTTTATTCAGGAAGTTGACTTGGAGTTAAAGTGGATGACTCCAAGACAACTTGGGATGACTTTGTAGTATGTATAGCAACTAATAAAGCAATGGAATAACACTTCAACTCAATGACTTTGGAACTTTGGTATGATAACTCTACGGCTTATGAGCGGTGTCCCATGGTGTTACTATGATGCGACTCAATGATAGGAGTTGTGATGTTAATCTAGGGCAAGTTTGATAATGGGAACTTATTAGTAGAATAAGTACTATGTTCTACTATGAAGATAATTAATATGGAATAACAATTGGATTCCATTATAGAGACATGTGCATAGCAAAGGGAACGTTGATGACTCAGAGGTTTCCATAGCACTCGTACAAAGTGAGTATGTGGGGACGCCTACCAAAATTACAACCACGTCCAGATCTTACGACCATAGATTACCCTAGACTTTATGATAGTGAGTCTGGTTCCTAGCCATATGAAGTGGCATCGATACGAGCAACAAGAAACCGAAACATGATTGAGTTTCTGGCTAACATTGGGCGGTTATCATATATCCAACGTGTTTGAGTGATGCGAGAATTATTTGATGGATGCCATGTCTTACTATGACTGTTTATCTCTTTAGGGTGTTACATGATGTAGGTATTGTCGACTTGTGTAACCAGATACCTGATACTATTCTTTGTCTTATAGTACAATTATATGATACTGATGATAGTAGATTAACACATATTAATTGTTATGTGCTAACTCTTTGGATGCAAGAATTTGTCATGTATGATTCTACATTCCCAATGTAATTATTACTGTAACACCCCATAAAATTAATAGGAAATTAGTTTAGAATAATCAATTAAGTAATGATAATACTATAAGTCGAAATTCGTAAAAGGTTAGAATTTGGCCATGAAACTTATCACCATTATGTTTGTGATGATCTTCTGAACAACTTTCGTACATACAGCTTTGCAATCAGAGTTTAAATGAAGAAGCTATTGACGTTTGAGGGTTTATATCAAAAATTATTCAATATAAATTAAGGTAATAGATAATAATAAATTTAATGTTTAATGATAGCTTAACGTTTAAGTAATCTGAATAATAAAAACTTAATGGTTAAGAGAACGTTGATATTAATAAGTAGTTGGGATCACTACCGTCACCCACCTATAGGCAAGTGGTCGATCGGTCATGCTCTGACGGTTAGGGTTTTGAGCGACTGGACTTAAATTTATTAAAACATTCTCGATCCAATGATCCTGGTGCATCCAAGCTACTATAAATAAGAGGCTAGCCCCTTATTCTTTTTAACAAATCTAAAGTCGGGAACGACACTCAGCCAATTCTCTTCCTCCATAAAAATCGCATTAAATAACAATCAAAATGAGTATATATTTTCAGAGATCATGAGAAGATTTGAAAGAATGTGACAAAAAGGAAAGGTAATAAATTATATATGTGTGTGTGTGTGTGTGTGTGTGTGTGTGTCTTCCTTGATCTATAAATTCTAAATCTAGTACATATAAATAAATCAGTTACATGTTATATAATAAATAAAGGATAAATTGGAGGAAGATATAAGGCTATCGCACTAAGGAAATCCAAGGAGATTCATTGTATTTGTGAGTGGAAATCTTAATTTTTCCCTAATAGTATATTGTGTAGTCTGATGTTTAGATCTGTACTATTCCATAGGAGATTTTGTATGCGAAAATTTATCAACCTAAAACCCTAAAATCTCCCTATAATATGTAAATTTTGAGTTGTTTGGAATCCTAATTGTTTTATTTTAATATAGTCAAATTTGATTCGTTAATATTTTACATTAAAAATATTTTGTATCATATTTGATTCCACTTTTTAATTTGTGATTATAACTATAATGAATTCCAAAAAAAGAAAATAGAAAGAGGTTGCAAAGTAGGAAAAAAGACATTTCCTCTTATCCATAGTTTGCATAGCATATTTCAATAATCAAAATAAGTATGATTTCTTTGTCATTTCGGTGCTATTCATTTATAGGTTGAATGGAACATAAAATAATTATGTTATAAATTTGGTATTTGTGAAAGAAGGACCATAATTCTCCTATACTAATGCAAAATAAATTGTATGTTTGGGATTCCATTTTGAATGTATATATACAAGTCTATTTTGTACAGTTAAGTTATTAATGATATTAGCTTTTATGTAATTGCTATATTGAATTGGGACATGTATAGAAATTGCAATTGTTAACCTTAAAATAATGTAACACCCCGAATAGGTAACAGACAAGTTGCTTGTCTATGCATAAAACTAATTAGGCATGATTTAATATTAGGAAAAAATATAATAATATCATATTCCTTTAAACTTTAAAACTAATGATTTTAATTGTAAACCTATAATGTATATAAATATTAAGACATTAAAGAAAAATCTTACAAATAAATGGAAATTAACAATCAAACTATTATAATGAGTAAGGGACAATTATGGTTAATCCATAACTAAAGGTGAAATATGGAGTTTCTTTTATAAGGCTTTTAATGTGTAGATATGGGCGAGGGGTGTGTGTATTATATACCTATATGTTGATGTAATTTTATATTAAATGTTGGAGAGTGGAAAAATGAATAAGTTATAGGGATGCGTGATCAAATGAAAGCACAGAGAAGTCTGCCCGGCTAATTTGGCTATGAACAGTGTGACTTTTGTAATCGATGTACGATATCGCCTATAATAAATACCCATGGTGGAAGCAAGATTAAATCCAATTTTTGTATGATAAGTCTACCCAGCTAATTTGGCTACCAACATCTACTGGTAGTCAGACTAATATGGGACATCATGGTTTAGTTACGGGTCATAAGGACAAGTATCCCAGGATGGCCCTGCTTCAGAGTTGAGGTATTAAATGGTTGTGTATGGGTCTACCTCTTTTCTATTTAAAAAGTATTAAATGGTCCGGATTATCTTTTAAGTGCATATTAAATGGATAGGACTATATTTTACGTGCATTAGTGAAAAAAATTGGGAGAGGCCTGCTTCGGCGTAGAGGTACTAAATGGTTGTTGGAGTCTGGGTCTTCCTATCTAAGAATTATTAAGTGGTATAGAAGAGATTTTGTATTATGTCGGTTAGGTAGTACCAGGAGGGGTTCACCTGGGGTTCGGTATAACATGGTTAGAGGCCTACCTACTTCCCATTTAATGGGTAATAAATGGCTCAGGTACTTCCTTTCGCATCGATAGGACATGATTGGATGGAAGATGGGTTGTTGACCCAATATACTCCATAGTTGTGTTACACCCGCTTTTATAGTCATGAAATATGACTTGTAGGGCCACCATCCCATAGGTGGAGGTATATGTGGAGATATATAATAAATATGTAAGACATAACACTTGTCTGATTACATGCTGCCCATATATTTATTGTACAACTTAAGATTTTCATTCACCAGACATTATTTCTTTGACCTCCTCCTCATTACAACCTACATGTTAGATTTGGCAATGAGTGTGGAGGAGGAGGCGAAGACCTAGTTCTAGTAATAGTTATCTATTTACGTCTTTGATGTACCCAAGCAATGTATTTAACTTGGTTTATGTGTTATTGAAACATTGTCTTTTTAGGATTGGATATTATGAAATGATACTTATTTGATTATTATATTTTATTCCCTCTATTGTAAGACTCTAAAAGCATAGATAGATAGCTCTACACATTGTTTTATTTAATCAATTATACAAACAGTAACTGGCTCCAGAATGGACCCAAGGTATGATTTGCTTTTCATGGTCGAAAATAGGCCCGATTCGGAGAGGGTTATTACAATTACTATACACGATTTTTATAGTATTTGGAGACAATGTATCGCTTATACTAGGTTGTTGTTAGACTCAAGGTTTTATGCTTTTCTTCTTATTCTTTGAAGTACTCTTAAATGAGTTGATTGGGGATAACAAGTTTGGATAGCGCATGGAGCTGTATGAAGTACAAGCAGGAGGCTATGTTTTTTATATCTATAATTTAGGGCTTACTATTGCTTATATTTCGCTATTTATTGCTCTGGAGCTATGGCAGTACTAG
This sequence comes from Allium cepa, assembly GCA_030765085.1. Lineage (NCBI taxonomy): Eukaryota > Viridiplantae > Streptophyta > Magnoliopsida > Asparagales > Amaryllidaceae > Allium > Allium cepa. Next base: position 563,485,310 of record CM060943.1, read on the forward strand.
TATTATTGAGAGGCGGTTATTAGAGTTTATTTGGAGATTTAGGATGTATAAACTCTATTGTTTTATATTTTGTATAATCTATGAGCCAGTTGCATTTTAATGTTCTTATTTATGGTTCATTTGCTTATATCAATTTTCACCTATTTAATATCTGCGTTGAATATTGTATTTTATCCTATGCACTATGAGATGTCCGACAGGTTCTGTAATTTGGATTTTTTTACTTTACCATCTTGATTACATTCCATCATCAATCGGGTACCATCACAACGCACTCTATAGGTTGCATAGGTACATAAGGGTAGGTCGGTCGTCACAAGCCTATTATTATTAATTCCCTAACCCTTCATCTTAAATTCAATCCTCATTCCTATTATTGAAAGTTTGGCTTACTTAATTATCATCTCATAAAGTAATTTAATTAATCAATTATTTAATAAATTCCCCATATTATGGCACTCCAAAATATGGGGTGCTAAAGTCTCCCCTCCTTATAAGAACTTCATCCCCAGAATTGAGACAAGGCATGATAATGACCACTGTCATCAATTCAATGTACATGCAAGTACGATAATTACACTAGTTCCCTATTAATGCAAATCTTCAATCATAATGTATTAGTGTCAGTATTAACACATTCAAATATCATATTGTGACATAATGCTAGTGTCAATACTCGGTTATATGACAAAACATACATGTCAAAACAAATCGAGATAAATATTCCTATTCTTACCTTTCACTTCTCAGGTACAATAATTGATATCATTACTCCACTAGACGCAAACAAGTTTAGTAACTTTGTTTCTTAAATATTTTATATCACAACCTATTATCCTCTTCGATCGTATAACATACGTCAAATCTGGCTCTACAGCTAAGTCCTCAACTGCCGTTGATTCCACTATCAAACTTGGGTCGCTCACATATTTCCTCAAATGCGATACGTGAAAATCATTATACTCACCCATTAACCCCCTATGTAACTTGGCCGATAAGTGATTTTACCAATCATCTCAATCACTGGAAATGGTCCCACAAATTTAGTTGCCAATTTCTTTGCTTTACAAAGCACATAAGTCCTTGCATCAAAGAAACTTCACAAAGACATAGTAACCTACTGCGAACTCAAACTTTTTTCTACTCTTATCGACATAACTTTTCTACCATGATTGTACTGCCTTCATTCTGACGCAAATCAATTCTACCTTCTTGGTAGCATCCCTTACCAAATTTGGTCATAACAAGAGCCTGTCACGAAAGTCTAACCAACAAATATTTGACTTACACGGTCTACCGTATGATGCCTCAAATAGGGCCATCTCAATATTTGATTGTTAATTTTTATTATTGGGACACTCTAACATATGAAAGTGATCTTCCCAATATCCTTTAGAACCTAAAACACATGCCTTCGGTAGATCTTCAGCACATGGTTCACCCTTGTCGTTTGATCGTTTGTTAACAGGCAGTAAGCTCTATTCATGCTAAATTCAATACCCATTGCACCCAACTTCTCCAGAACTCACTGGTGAACAATGGGTCTTTATCACTTGCTGGGTAACTCGACTCGATAAGTGAGTTTTCCCATCTTTTCAAATCAGTGAAACAGTCCCACATATCTATGTTTCAATTTCCCCACCTTCCCAAAGCACATAATTCTACGCATCAAAGAAACCTTCACAACCACATGGTCACCTATGCACTCAAATTCTTTTCTCCTCCTATCTATATAACTCTTCTGCTTTCATTTTTCTACCTTCATTCTAGCATGAATTAGTCTAGCTTTTTGGTAGCATCCCTTAACAAATCGGATCCCAACATAAGCTTGTCCCCTATGTCCAACAAATAAATAAGTAACTTATATGGTATATCATAAAATTCCTCCAGTGGGGCCATCTCGATACTCAATTGGTAACTATTATTACTGGAAAATACTACCCGATACACATGATATTCCCAAGATCCTTCATGATCTAAAACACATGCCTTTGGTAGATCTTCAAGCACACGGTTCACCGTTCCCGTTTGTCCATCGATCTGCAGTGATAAACCGTACTCATCATTAATTATGTACTAATGCACCTTACAAACTTTTCTAGAACTCTCTGGTGAAATATGGATCTCTATCACCAGTAGTCCGCTTGAAATCCCATGTAGTCTCATCACATTTTTCATATATGACTTTGCTAAACTAGTTGTCGTTCTCGTCGACCTCACCGAGGTAAAATAGGCGCTATTAATCAGTTTATCAACTATTGCTCAAATGCTACCATTTTCCATCTCAGCCTATGAAACCCATCAGTAAAATCCATGGACACTAAATCCCATTTCCAACTCGCTACCTTTAGTGATTGGAGTAATCCACTTAGCTTTTGATGTTCAGCCTATAGCTGCTGATATATGAAAGTCCTCTTCATACATTCGCCCACATCCCTCTTTATCCCTTCCTAAAAGAATACTCTCTTCATGTCACTATACATCTTCATTCCCATGGGATGAATCTTAAATTTAGATGGAAGATTTTCATTCAAGATCTCCTTCCAAAGGTTTCCCTCATTCAGAAAACATAGTCTCCCTTTCTTCCAAAGCATCCTTTCAGGTATATCACCAATTTTTTCAGATCTTCAATATTTGCACCCATCCCAAATGCCTATTTTTTTCAGTTAATGATGAGTCCTTTCTTTGTGTTGTAGGAATTCTATCACAAGGGTTAGATGTACTTCCAAACTTGTTACCATTCTCGAATATCGATTTGATCCTGGATTTGTTCTGTAATACACTCCATAAGATGCCAATGTTTCTAATGTCTTCTATTCCCCAATATTGGTTAACACTCAATTCTGATGCTTCCCACACAAATTATTAACATCTTTCATCCCCTTTCTTGGATTATACTATATACTAAAGTGTGTGCTTCCATGAATTTTGATAATCTCTGTTGCCTCATATTCAACACTTTTTAAGATAATAAATACTTAACAAACATATAGTCCGTATACAACTTGATCAAATCTTCCAAAAGATAATGTCTCTAAATATTCAATGCAAAATCTACCGCTACCAACTCTAAATAATGAGTCGGATATGCGACTTCAACTGCCTTGAAGTATAAGTTAGCACTCGCTTTTTTGCATCAACATGGCCCCTGAAACCTACTCCAAAGTATCGGCATACGCCACCAATTCCAGATTCCCCTCACATGCGATCAAGACACGAGCATTTTCCAGTAACTTCTTCAACTCCTCAAATAACACTTTACAATTATCAGTCTACATGAACTTCTCGTTCTCTCTGGTTAACTTAGTCAAGGGTACTATTGTACGTGAGAAGTCCTTAATGAATTCGCAGTAATAGCCAATCGTACAAAAAAACTTTTCGTTTCTATGGTCATCTATGTTTCTTTCTATAGTTAATGGTTTCTTCCGTAAATGGATCCACTGCCACTCCATTCTTTGATACAACATGATCTAGAAACTTTACTTTCCATTTCCAAAGTGACATTTGGAAAAATTTGCTTCCAGTTTTTGTTGTCTTAGCGTCTCCAACACCAGTCTAAGATGGACTTCGTGATCTCTCTCGTTCTTAGAATATACCAACACAAATCTACCCTACTGGCTACAAAATATTCTATTCATAAGATCAACGAAGAACGCTTGGGCGTTGGTCACTCCAAACGGTACCACTAACCACTCATATGAATCATATTTTTTTCTAAACACGGTCAATGGAATGCTATCTTCTCTACCCTCGGTTTGTGGAATCTCGTTGTCAAATCTAAATACGAGAATATTTTAGCTCCACTTAACTGGTCAAACAAGTCGTCTATCCTAGGCAATGGATAATGATTCTTCACTGTTAACTCATTTAACTTCTGATAATACATATCCATAATGATCCATCAAAATTCTACAAAAAACCGTGGATGCTCCTCATGACAAACTACTCAACCAGATAAAGATTTATGCTTAAGTTCTACCAACTGCTTCATCTCCATACGTGGCATTCTTCTAGGGATCTAGTAACAGGTAGTGCCCCTAGCATCAAGTTTATACAGAATTTGTTGCTCTTCTCAAAGGTAATCCCGTCGCTGGTTCAAAAACATCTATAAATTCCTAAACTACTAGAATTCTACACATCTTATCCTCGAATTCCTCCATCACATACAACATCAACCTTAACTTTTCATCCACTGCATTTAGCACCACCATGATTCTTCCACCATCACTTGGGTTCCAAAAAGTGATAACTCTATAAGCATAAAAGACCCTAACGTCATTTCTCACTAACTAGTCGATACCCTAGAATACATCATACTCTATGAAGTTAGACAAATATGATTTGCAAACAAACATATGACCACATAAATCAAGCACAAGATCAATGCATCTTAATCTTACAGTAGCATATACGCATCACCAACCAATCACTTGCCTTCAATGCCCGCTTCATTCCTTCAAAAATTTCTCCTCCTAGGCTCCTGAAATCATTATTGATTTTACAAAAATCTTCCATCAATGGCTGCACCAGGCCTCTAGGTACATTCAGGGATAGTTGTGGTACTTATTTTAGCACTATGTTTTCTAAGAACAGTGCTTTCATATTTAGATTCTCTGTGGTTAAGGTAGGCATTTCAGTACCTGCTTCAACACAAACTTCCGGAGCTACCTCTCCTCCTTGGCTGTTAGTTTAGGTACTAGTAGTTCTCCTACTAGCATTTGTTCTTCCACCACCTAAAGTCAAAGCCCACTTCACAGTTCCACTCTGGCTTTCTATGTAAGCGAACGTTCATAAGAAATGGAAGTAAAAGAGAGTGAAAATAATAGTAGAGGGATAGATATATCTTCTTATACCTATGTCAACACACAAGCACATTATACACACATAGAGCATGTGCTCCCCAGTTGTCCATTTTCTACTACTTAGTTTCTGCTTAGCTCTGTTTCACTTGAGTTTTCCCTTACCTAAGCTCTGATACCACGTTGTAACACCTCCAACTTTAAGGTCCAAAATGAAGGTTGACGACGCTGTAGCCATCACAAGAATTATTTTCAAGCGAACAAGTGAGATTAGTGTTGTTATTTTTCCTAACATTAAGTAAACAGAGCAGTTAACAAACTTCATCATATCAAATTGTTTTACATATTTCTAACCTAATCATTAACCCGTCACCTTTCGATGAAGTGGTAAACGTGATAAAATATAAATATAGTGTCATTCGTAACATATAAAGATGCCATATGAAACTTAACCGGTTATAAATCCTACTTTTACACAGCGAGTGTTTTAAATTAACTTTAATTTGCAAAACAAGTCTTATGCTTCGTCTTTGGAGTCTTTGGTCAAATTTTCCAAAAGCTACATTTTTATACCATAAACTCAACCTACTTGAATTAGTACTCATGAATTTATGGAATAAAACTATGTGTCATATATAATGGCTACCATGAGTAAAACTTTACCCATAGCATACAACCATTTAGTGAGACCACGCCGTTAAAAATGGAAGGGGTTTCCCTTACTATTCCCATCATTATCAATTACATCATACTATGTAATAATATCAAATCATGATGAAAACAAGTCATCAATTTCAAAACAAGTGGGAGATTCCCTTCACAACTGTAGCGACCTGACTTTCTATCACCAGAAAGTCGTGTCACTATTTAAGAAAGAAAGGGATAGAAGAAGAAAAGAAAGAGAAGAAAGAATAACAACACATCATAAATCTCACAGCGGAACGAATGAATTATAATATATAACATATACATAGTATCATATACATCAGAGTACACAACTATACATCTCAATTTAGACAGTTATAACATTTCTGTCTAATATACAGTACAAGAACAACAATACAGATTAACACAAAGCGGAAACTCTATCTATATATCTACACGCTGAAGCCTCCTGCTCCAAAGCTCCTCCAGAATTCATCAAGGATAACCTGAATCACTTGACTACTCATACATAATATGAGTATCCAAGAGTTTAATAAAGCAAAAAATAAACACTCGGGTCAGACAGGGGTCTGGTGTGAGTAAACGGTTTAAAGTTACTTAACTTTAGAAAATCCTTTAAAAAGAAAAGGTATCATGTAAGACTTCCCATACATAAACATGGAAAAGTTTTTATCTTACGCTAACCAAAACATTTGATAGGAAATCCAGTGATATTATAATACTGTCTAGGGTTTTCAAGTAAATAAGAAATAGCCGAAATTGTTAAATGATTAAATTCCAGCTACTAGCCACAAAAGTGGGTAATACAAACAAAACCGTAGGGTCTCGTAGGAAGAATGGGTTTCCATCAATGGCAGGGCTACTGGGGTACCGCTCGTCATAGTACGTGGCCTAGATCACCGTACCGATGACCACTCCCGATCACCTGCAACACAAGGCCGGAACAATTCCTTACTGAATAGTCCCGAACAAGACCACCCCATAGTTGGCTGCAGATCCAACCGCCCACAAAGCCGAAATAAAAAGGGACATCTAGACAGGGGTAAATCTCGTCCTACTTGGGCACGACCCACTTAACCTTGCTGCACCTCCCCTGTTTTAGCCATTCCCGGTTGATGAGGCTTGAGGCTGCGATTACCTTTATAGGACACATCTATCTTAGAATGCTCATCGTCCTCCTGACGATGTTGTGAAAGCATTCAATCCATACAAGTCCGTTTTCGAGTTCGAACAAAACCGAAGGCACTATCTCGTTGCACTCATTTTGGAATCACCCTCAGAGTCAATGACCATAGCCCTTGCACCCTGAATCACCATCTCGAACCTGTAAGTACTATTTCTGTCAAACTCATCACGGAATCACCCCCAGAGTTATACTGACGAATAGTTCTTACACCTCGAGTCTTCACTTGCACTCCACTTGGATTCACGACCCAACGTTTATTTTGGATCGATGTGGTTTTCGGAAATCCAAATATGATAACCCGATCCAGGTCTCACCAAATCCAAAACGCCAATTTAATGTCCAAGTTGTACTTAAGGGTTTAAATAGTAGATATTCAGAATATCACTTAACATAAATGGATGATTCACATTACACAGATAGATAATTCACTATTATCACATTCATCCATACAAAGCAGCATATATATCACATCTCAGATATATCACATTCATATCATAACATATCAACCCATGACATTCGATATCATCCAATATCATTAACTCATCCAATGATATCTATCAACCAATCATTAATCATCCATACACAAGGTTTGATCCAACTTAATTAATTTAATTAATCCTTAATTAAATTAATTCTTACTTAATCACTTGGACTGTCATCAATCCAGCTGACATATTCATTAATTAATTTCAAATTAATTAACTAAACATCACTTAATTATTCATTTCAATTAATCTTCCTTGATTAATTATTACTTAATTACTTTAAGTAATTGTTCCTTAATTACAATTTTAATTAATCAGGATCCTTAATTACAATTTTAATTAATCATCTTGATTAATTACTTTTAATTATCCAAGTAATTATCTTTTAATTACCCTTTTAAATTAATCCACTTGATTAATTATTTTAATTAATTACACTTGATTAATTACCTTTAATTAAACACTCATGATTAACTATTTTTAATTAATCATACTTGATTAATTATTTTTAATTAATCATACTTGATTAATTACTTTTTAATTACATTTAGTAATTAAAACTTAATTATAGATCAATTACCCTTTAAATTATAAATTAACAATTAATTATTTATTTCATTAATTAATGATTACTTTCATTAATTAAATCTCTTTTAACTAATTACTTTATCAAGTAATTAATCACTTAATTAATTACTCTTAATCCTTTCATTAATTAAATAGTCTTCAATTAATAACTAAATTTAAACCTTTAATTAATTATATTAATTAATTCTTTAATTAATAACACAAGTGATTAACCCCTAATCACTTCCACCTAATTACTTTCATAAAGTAATTATCTTTTACTTAATTACTTCCACTAATTAATCACTTAATTACTTCACCCAGTAATTATACTTAATTAACTCCAAAGTGATTACCTTTAATTAATCACTAATACTTAATTAATTATTTAATTAATCATTTAAATTTAATTAAATGATTCTTAACTTCTTATATTATAAAGATTCTTAATTAAGAAAATCATTATCTTAATTAGGTTATTAATATTAACCAATAACACTTGATTATTACAAAAATAGAATTATTCCAATTATCTTTATACATTTGTTTATCTTTAAATTAATCAAACTTCTCAATTACTCAAAATAAATCTTTATTATAATTAATTACCAAATTCTTAATCATTATACTTATTTAAAATAAAATATATTAGAAATCAACTATAATTAAAATAATCTCAACATTCAAATTTAAAACTTTTAAATCTTTGAACTTTCCAAAGTTATTAAATAAAATTTAGTACAAACTTTATTCAAAAATTCACTTGTTTGTATTAAAAACTTTTGTATTTAAATATATATAAAACTTATTTAAAACTTAACTTTGAACAAATTGGTTATATAAATAAAAAATTTGTTTACTTTTGGTTTTAAAACTTGAATGATTTACCCAATCATATTATCTTTGTTTTAAAAACTTTTAAAACCCTACTGTTAAATTTTTAAAGCCTTTAAAACTTCTTGTACCCAAACTAAAACATGCTCAACAAACTCGAGCAACCCACAGAAATTTCACGTGTCGATCTCGGGTAATCAAGTAAAAACCCCCAACCTTATCCCTGCTTCGAGCCAAATTATCACATACCCGAGGAATGCTTCGAGCTCAAATCGTCATCTTCCCAATACCCATTTCCCGATGCACGCAACCGTGCACATCAACATGCACTACCACGCCGGTCGACGGCGAACTCCACGCCGGCCTCCAACACGTCGCGCTCGCCCCCTACAACAATAATCGAAACCCAGAAATCGTCGCTTGATCGAAAATCAAAATTTGACCATCGAATCCATTAGTTCGAAAACCGCTATCACTAGAAACTGACCCTCCACGGCAACCCTAGCTTCGAGAAGACCCACCATCACCACCGTAGCTACGCCACTACCTCCAGATCCCACGGCAACCCCTGCGATCACCTCCGGTAGCTCCACGTCGACGCAAAATTCAAAAGAACATTGGCTTCCAACTCACGGTACAAAACCCTAACCCAATCAATTTTGGCCAACACGAACAATTAAAACTTACGGAAGCAATTTTTTGATGACCATCATCCTCCCATCAACCTTCATGCTCAACGGCGTTGCATAGTTCGCCGTCGTTCGCCATTAATTGACTAAAATGTCCAAAACATTCAATTCGAAAATTCTCTTCAATCGCTAATCTAAAAATCATGATACAAGCTTCAAAAATCATGATTTCCTATTTGCAATTCAATTATGAAATCAAAATTAGAAATTGAAATCATAAAATTTTGACCCAATTTGAATTTTACTATAAATTCAAAGATTTATAACCAATTATTCACTTTAAAAACTTGTAATTGTTTTTAGATGATAGCTTACTTGATTTCAAACAACTTCTATTTACAAATCAAAGTCCAATTCGAATTTAAAATAAAGTTATTGAATTTATTATAGAATTTGAAACCGTTTTATAAACACTCAATAATTATTTTTAACTATATAGGCTTTTCAATATACTCGATTCAAACATGCATTCAATTTAAATTCAAATATTTCATTAACATTATGATATTCAACACAAGATCAAGATGAAATCTAGAATCAAATCTGTTTTTAAAATTCCTTTTACTCACCTTTTTATTGCAGAGGATAGAAATTGATACTGTTTTGCAGGCTTTGAAATTTTATTAGCTCTTCAATTTCCTTTTGCATGTTAAATAAACCTTCCTGCTGTAAATTCTGAATTTCGTGTTGAATTTCCTGAATTGCTTGTTGATTGTACCTAAAGATCTTGCAGCTGTTGATTGAATTTCCAGCTATCTTCCTTTTTTTCAAATTTTCCAGATTTACTTCTTTTTTTATTTTCCAGATTTTACAGTTTTATGTTTTCTTCTTTCTTTGATTAGTATTATGTTTGAGTTGAAAATAAAGAAAATTTTAGCTGAAAGTTTTTTAAAAGTAAATTTCTTCTTATTATTATTTTACAATTAAATTTTAAATTTTATTTTATCAAGAAAGTAACACTTGTCACTTAAATGCCTTAGTTATTTTACACCTATGCTCAAAGATTTACAAGTGTCATTAACAAATATTAGTATACTTACAAGTGTAATTTAATGTTTTATTAATGTTTAACAAATGTTTTTAATGTTTAATTAATATTTTAAATGTTATTTTCTCTTTTTAATAATCTATTTAAACTATGAATGTAATACTTGTGTGATTATAAAATGTGTACTTATCTTTTAATAAACAAGCTTTAGATTTTAATAAATATTCAAAAATGAATTCATGTAAAAATTTATAAATAACTTATATTTTTGATTCAATTTAATGTTTATAAGCATGATTATTGATTTTAACTCTTTATATAAAAAAAAATTAAAAACAATTTATCTTATGTAAAATTAAAATGAAAGAATATTGAAAACAATTGAAAGTGAATTTCAAATTTAATTCTTATTTAAAACAAAAGCTTAAAATATATAAATAAGAAATTAACTTTGTTACTAACATTTAAATATCAAATATCATTTTCAGAAGTATTAAATCAAATTAAAATTTCAAATTATATATATATATATATATATATTAAAGTTTGAAAACACTTATTAAATTCAAATCAATACAATTTTCCCATTTCTAATATATATACAAATATATATACATTTCAAATGGAAAAACATTTTAACATTAGATTTGATAATTACTATATTAAATTTTAAAACACAATTTCAAATCACAATATACACATTCATATATATTACAATTTGAATATATAGCTTTTATTACATTAAAAACTTCCTATTTACAATATATATCAATATATATATATATATATATATATATATATTATAAATAGAAAACATTTTGATTAGCTTTTGAAAAATAAATCTTACCAATTTTAAATTGCCAAAATAATATTCCCAAATTAAAATATTATAAATTTTCGAAAGAATTAAACTTGCCAAATTTTATATTGTTAAGAAAAATGTTGATAGATATTATCAAATTATTATTATTATTAACATTTAAAAGAATTTTAACTTGTCAATTTATAATATAAAATGATCAAATTAATTTAATTATTATCAAAGATTATTAAATTGATATTGCTCAAAATTCTGGGTCGTCACATTCCTCCCCCCTTAAAAGAATTTCGTCCTTGAAATTTAAAAGCAAAGATAATTTAGTAACCCAGCAAAAGAATTTAAATTTCAAATAGCAATCAAACAATCAATCATACACTATCAATCATAGAAACCAATTCAAACAAATAATTTTATCTATCCAGACAAAATTCTGAATAGATCTTCCTAATATTATCAAGAGTTTCCAGGTGCCTATACTGGAATACTCGCTCTACAGAATCTTAAGTAACTACACTACTATAACCCAGAACTCCTCTCATCTGGACCTACAAATCTGAACAAGACATTAGACTAAACTCAAGACCAGCTCAACTGCCAAATCCTTCTGAACTGCTGATTCTATCACTCGATGAATCATATACATATTCCTCAGAGATATATGAAATACAATGAATTCCAGCTATCCGAACTAGCAATTCAATCCTGTAGCTCAAAGATCTAATCTCTAGAGAACACAGGAAAATCTTAAAATACTTCCGGAGCTAACTCTCCAGTTTTACCAAATCTTATATTTCCTTTGATATGATAAAACTAAAGCAATATCCAAAATCCAACTTCACATTCCAAATATTCTCAATTCTAACTGCATAACTCTTCTGATGCTCCTGAGTCACCTTCAACTTTCCTGACCAGCTTAACCCTTGCTGATTGCTTCATGAGCAAACTGGACCAAAATCAAACCAATTTCTAGGTCCTACTCAACAAAATGACTTTCTCAAAAATTTGTTGAAATCCAAAACACAACTCTATTCCACAAGCATTAGTGGACTTCAGATCTACATCTCTTATCTGGAATATCCAAACAGTTGAACTTGACAACCTTACCGTCCAAATCCTGAAAATTTCTTCATACTTGAATTTCCTGTAAAAATCCTTTAATCCAAGAAAACTGCAACTCCCGCTTGCTCCCATTCTAGAATAACTACTATCTTGCTTTCGTTGCACAACCCTGATCTGGAGTAGATGAGAATGCTATCGAAGAACTCGAGCACAATCTTTCTCCATGCACTGTTCATTAGATCTTTAAAAATCTTAGTGACCCATTCGACTTGGTCAATAACATCCTAGTAGAAACTTAACTAGAACTAGATGATTAATCCTTCCTCAAGAATCCTAGGCTGCTTCACCAACCTCTTCTTGCTCCAAGAGTCATCCCTCTACATGGTTGAACCATCAGTATCGCTCCTGGAATCTAAGTCGATAAAAAAATCAATCTCTTATTCGGGTAGACCTCTGATTTCCTTAAAAAACCTCTGGAAAAACTCAGACTACTTAAATAGCTTTTACCTCCATATGAGATGCCTCAATCCCAAACCATAGATTACTCAAAGATTCCCAATCTAATCGCAAGTCACTTTTGCGATCTTACTCAGTTCAGATTCCAAAGAACTATCTTCACTCACTAGAACAACTTTTCCTAATCGAGATAAATCTTCAAGAATGGCTTATCTACCAGAAAAACTGATAGAACGCCTCCAACAAATATCCTGCTCTGCTGAGCTTCCGAAGAAATGGATAAGCCTTCACCATCTTCCCGATCTGCTGATAGTAAATTCCGAAGATTTCCAAATCATCGAACAAACGGGTCCACACTACTGCTTCCAAATTTCACTTTAATGATACATCTAAGACAAAAGATCATCCTTAACCACAATCTTCTTGAAACACAAAACTATCACCCAATTCCACTAAAAATCCTTGAGGCGGGTAGACATTTTCTCAAGAAACTCGTCTCCAAACCAAACACCAACCATTTGTCCTTCTTAAGGGAAACAATGAGACCATGTTTGAAATGAGGTAAGTCATCGACCTTAGCCTCATACTTCAATATAGATAAGATACCCTTCCCTAAAATCCAAAAGATCCCTAAATATCCGAATCTTCCCTGCAGTAGGCATCACTATTCCCTTAACACCCTCTAAATCTTGCTCCAAAAGAACAACTTAAGAACCATCTATGGATACTGCATCTCACCACACACCTATTCTTTTCTGAAGTTACCAAGATACCATCTCTTGCTTTTGCTCAGCTGACAGATTCAACTCTTAGAAATCCCACTCACTCGAGAGAAAATCAACCTCACACTCCAAGAATATACTCCAATTTTTGAAAATAATTCTTCTGGGATCAATAAAATCCTTTCACCAATCTACAAAATTTATTCGAGACGGTATTAGGTCTACAATCTCGACAAATATACCTCCAATCACAACGTATGAGCCTCTTCCATTAGTGGTAGTCGTGTTCCACACACTCCTACCTTATCTACCCTTATAACCTATGTTGGAAAATCCGAACAGATAACCCAATAGATTAGGTCTATATATATATAAATTACAAGTACGCTATCTCAAGATAGACACCACTCCAGAGCCTAGGTATTCACTCAACCTAATGCTCTGATACCAACTGTAGCGACCCGACTTTCTATCACCAGAAAGTCGCATCACTATTTAAGAAAGAAAGGGATGGAAGAAGAAAAGAAAGAGAAGAAAGAACAACAACACATCAGAAATCTCACAGCGGAACGAATGAAATATAATATATAACATATACGTAGTATCATATACATCAGAGTACACAACTATACATCTCAATTTAGACAGTTATAACATTTCTGTCTAATATACAGTACAAGAACAACAATATAGAATAACACACAGTGGAAACTCTATCTATATATCTACACGCTGAAGCCTCCTGCTTCAAAGCTCCCCCAGAATTCGTCAAGGATAACCTGAATCTCTTGACTACTCATATATAATATGAGTACCCAAGAGTTTAATAAAACAGAAAATAAACACTGGGGTCAGACAGGGGTCTGGTGTGAGTAAATGGTTTAAAGTTACTTAACTTTAGAAAATCCTTTGGAAAGAAAAGGTTTCACGTAAGACTTCCTACACTTAAACATGGAAAAGTTTTTACCTTACGCTAACCAAAACATTTGATAGAAAATCCAATGATATTATAATAGTGTCTAGGGCTTTCAAGTAAATAAGAAATAGCTGAAATTGTTACATGATTAAATTCCAGCTACTAGCCACAAAAGTGGGTAATACAAACAAAACCGTAGGGTCTCGTAGGAAGAATGGGTTTCCATCAATGGCAGGGCTACTGGGGTACCGCCCGTCACAGTACGTGGCTTAGATCACCGTACCAGGACCACTCCTGATCACCTGCAACACAAGGCTGAAACCATTCCTTACTGAACAGTCCCGAACAAGACCACCCTACAGTTGGCTGCAGATCCAACCTCCCACAAAGACGAAACAAAAAGGGATATCTAGACAGGGATAAATCTCGTCCTACTTGGGCATGACCCACTTAACCTTGCTGCACCTCCCCTGTTTTAGCCATTCCCGGTTGATGAGGCTTGAGGCTGCGTTTACCTTTATAGGACACATCAATCTTAGAATGCTCATCGTCCTCCTGGCGATGTTCTGAAAGCATTCAATCCATACAAGTCCGTTCCGGGTTCGAATGAAACCGAAGGCACTATCTTGTTGCACTCATTTTGGAATCACCCTCAGAGCCAACGACCACAGCCCTTGCACTCTAAATCACCATCTTGAACCTGTAAGTACTATTTCAGTCAAAATCATCATGGAATCACCCCCAGAGTTATACTGACGAATAGTTCTTACACCTCGATCACTTGCACTCCACTTGGATTCACGACCTAACGTTTATTTTGGATCGATGTGGTTTTCGGATATCCAAATATGGAAACCCGATCCCAGTCTCACCGAATCCAAAACGCTAATTTAATGTCCAAGTTGTACTTAAGGGTTTAAATAGTAGATATTCAGAATATCACTTAACATAAATGGATGATTCACATTACACAGATAGATAATTCACTATTATCACATTCATCCATACAAAGCAGCATATATATCACATCTCAGATATATCACATTCATATCATCACATATCAACCCATGACATTTGATATCATCCAATATCATTAACTCATCGAATGATATCTATCAACCAATCATTAATCATCCATACACATGGTTTTATCCAACTTAATTAATTTAATTAATTTTTACTTAATCACTTGGATTATCATCAATCCAGCTTACATATTCATTAATTAGTTTCAAATTAATTAACTAAACATCACTTAATTATTCATTTCAATTAATCTTCCTTGATTAATTATTACTTAATTACTTTAAGTAATTGTTCCTTAATTACAATTTTAATTAATCATCTTGATTAATTACTTTTAATTATCCAAGTAATTATCTCTTAATTACCCTTTTAAATTAATCCACTTGATTAATTACTTATAATTAATTACACTTGATTAATTAACTTTAATTAAACACTCATGATTAACTATTTTTTATTAATCATACTTGATTAATTATTTTTAATTAATCACGCTTGGTTAATTACTTTTTAATTACATTTAGTAATTAAAACTTAATTATAGATCAATTACCCTTTAAATTATAAATTAACAATCAATTATTTATTTCATTAATTAATGATTACTTTCATTAATTAAATTTCTTTTAACTAATTACTTTATCAAGTAATTAATCACTTAGTTAATTATTCTTAATCCTTTCATTAATTAAATAGTCTTCAATTAATAAATAAATTAAAACCTTTAATTAATTATATTAATTAATTCTTTAATTAATAACACAAGTGATTAACCCTTAATCACTTCCACCTAATTACTTTCATAAAGTAATTATCTTTTACTTAATTACTTCCAGTAATTAATCACTTAATTACTTCACCCAGTAATTATACTTAATTAACTCCTAAGTGATTACCTTTAATTAATCACTAATAAATTACTTAATTAATTATTTAATTAATCATTTAAATTTAATTAAATGATTCTTAACTTCTTATATTATAAAGATTCTTAATTAAGAAAATCATTATCTTAATTAGATTATTAATATTAACCAATAACACTTGATTATTACAAAAATTGAATTATTCCAATTATCTTCATATATTTGTTTATCGTTAAATTAATCAAACTTCTAAATTACTCAAAATAAATCTTAATTATAATTGATTACCAAATTCTTCAAGCTAAATTATCACATACCTAAGGAATGTTTCGAGCTCGAATCCTCATCTTCCCAATACCCATTTCCTAATGCGAGCAACCGTGCACAACAACGTGCACTACCATGCCGGTCGACGGCGAACTCCACGCCGGCCTCTAACACATCGCGCTCGACCCTTACAACAATAATCGAAACCTAGAAATCATCGCTTAATCGAAAATCAAAATTTGACCATCAAACCCATTAGTTCGAAAACCACCATCACCAGAAACTGACCCTCCACGGCAACCCTAGCTTCGAGAAGACCCACCATCACCAACGTAGCTACGCCACTACCTTCAGATCCCATGGCAACCCCTGCGATCACCTCCTGTAGCTCGACGCAAAATACAAAAGAACATCGGCTTCCAACTCATGGTACAAAACCCTAACCCAATCAATTTTGGCCAACACGAACAACTAAAAATTACCAAAGCAATTTTCTGATGATCATCATCCTCCATCAACTTTCATGCTCAATGGCGTTGCACAGTTCGCCGTCGTTCGCCATTAATTGACTAAAATGTCCAAAACATTCAATTCGAAAATTCTTTTCAATCTCTAATCTAAAAATCATGATTTCCTATTTGCAATTCAATTATGAAATCAAAATTAGAAATTGAAATCATAAAATTTTGACCCACTGTAAATTCAAAGATTTATAACCAATTATTCACTTTAAAAATTTGTAATTGTTTTTAAATGATAGCTTACTTGATTTCAAACAACTTCTATTTACAAATCAAAGTCCAATTCGAATTTATAATCAAGTTATTGGATTTATTATAGAATTTGAAACTGTTTTATAAACACTCAGTAAATTTTTTAACTATACAGGCTTTTCAATATACTCAATACAAACATGCATTCAATTTAAATTCAAATATTTCATTAACATTATGATATTCAACACAAGATCAAGATGAAATCTGGAATCATATCTATCTTTAAAATTCCTTTTACTCACCCTTTTATTGCAGAGGATAGAAACTGATATTTTTTTCCAGGCTTCGAAATTTTATTAGCTCTTCAATTTCCAATTGCATGTTAAATAAACCTTCCTGCTATAAATTCTGAATTGCATGATGAATTTCCTGAATTGCTTGTTGATTGTACCTGAAGATCTTGCAGCTGTTGATTGAATTTCCAGCTATCTTCCTTTTATTCTTTCAGATTTTCCAGATTTACTTCTTTTCTTATTTTCCAGATATTACAGTTTTATGTTGTCTTCTTTCTTTGATTAGTATTATGTTTGAGTTGAAAATGAAGAAAAGTTTAGTTGAAAGTTTTTTAAAAGTATATTTCTTCTTATTATTATTATTTTATAATTAAATTTTAAATTTTATTTTATCAAGAGAGTAACACTTGTCACTTAAATGCCTTAGTTATTTTACACCTATGCTCAAAGATTTACAGGTGTCATTAACAAATATTAATATACTTACAAGTGTAATTTAATGTTTTATTAATGTTTAACAAATGTTTTTAACGTTTAATTAATACTTTAAATGTTATTTTCTCTTTTTAATAATCTAGTTAAATTATGAATGTAATACTTATTTGATTATAAAATGTGTACTTATCCTTTAATAAACGAGCTTTAGATTTTAATTAATATTCAAAAATGAATACATGCAAACATTTATAAATAACTTATATTTTTGATTCAATTTAACGTTTATAAGCATGAGTATTTATTTTAACTCTTTATATAGAAAAAAATTTAAAACAATTTATCTTATGTAAAATTAAAATGAAAGAATATTGAAAACAATTGAAAGTGAACTTCAAATTTAATTCTTATTTAAAACAAAAGCTTAAAATATATAAATAAGAAATTAATCTTGTTATTAAAATTTAAATCTCAAATATCATTTTCAGAAGTATTAAATCAAATTAAAATTTCAAATTACAAATTATATATATTATTGTTTGAAAACACTTATTAAATTCAAATTAATACAATTTTCCCATTTCTAATATATATATATACACACACACACATTTAAAATGGAAAAACATTTTAACATTAGATTTGATAATTACTATATTAAATTTTAAAACACAATTTCAAATCACAATATATACATTCATATATATTACAATTTGAATATATAGCTTTTATTACATTAAAAACTCCCTATTTACAATATATATATCAATATATATATATATATATATATATATATATATATATATATTATAAACAGAAAACATTTTGATTAGCTTTTTAAAAATAAATCTTACCAATTTTAAATTGCTAAAATAAATATTCCCAAATTAAAATATTATCAATTTTCAAAAGAATTAAACTTGCCAAATTTTATATTGTAAGAAAAATTTTGATAGATATTATCAAATTATTATTATTATTAACCTTTAAAAGAAATTTAACTTGTCAATTTATAATATAAAATGATCAAATTAATTTAATTATTATCAAATATTATTAAATTGATATTGCTCAAAATTCCGGGTCGTCACAACAACATTCCCGAATGACTTCTATAATCTATTCATTTTAGATTTTCCGTACGGGCCTTACTGTTACTAATTCAATAAGGATACTAGACACTTAAGGTTGTCACTTAGGTATTTTATTGGACATTCTCTCAAATGTATCATGAATATATTGTTAGGTTACCACAAGGGTTTTACACCATTCACCATAAAATATAACGTCATGCTTAGAAAAGGGTTGCCACACGGGCCTTATACCACTAATCATCAAATATAATGTCATATTTAGAAAAATGGTTTCCATACAGACCTTACACCATAAATCATTAACTATAATGTCATGTTTAGACAAACAGTTGTCCCAGGGACCTTACAACCCCAACCATCAAATGTAATTTCATGTTTTGACAAACGGTTGCAACACATGCCTTATACCTTTAATTATCAAATATAATGTCGTTTTTAAACAAACGGTTGAACATAGGTCTTACACTACCAATTATCAAATGAAATGTCGTATTTAGACAAACGGTTTCCTTTAAAGACTTGTACCTATATTTTATATTTCCATTGATATTCTTATCATCTTAAGCTTGGTCTTAATTTTCCTCTTTGAATAAGTTATTTCATTTTAACTTATTATTCTTTGTGGCCATATCATCCTTATGATATTCTTAACCATCATTTTGGAAGATGGCTTCCAATGTGATACAAAAATTCATTCATTCACTTTGAATTCATTAGCATTATTAGCTATCACATGTTAATATTCATAGGTAAACATATGTTAAAGGTTTCATGGCTATTGCATCCCAACACCTATCACATGCCCAAAGCTATTAAGCATCAAAGAGTTATCAGATGCCTATATCATCGTGTTTCCATAAGTTATCGAGTGTCTGGAGCTATCACAATCCTTATTGCATTCCATAAGCTATCGATTGTTAAGAAGTTATAGCATATTGACCTTGTGAAGTTATTATATGTTAGCAATTTAAGCTATTGCATGTTAGCTATTGAACTATCACATGTCAACTATTTGAGCTATCACATGTCAATAATTCAACAATGGCATGTTGGATATTTGACCTATTGCATGTCAACAATTTAAGCTATCGCATGTTAAACCTTTCAGCTATCGCACATTAACAGTTTACGCTGTCAAATGTTAACTGTTTAAGCTATCACATGTTGAAGTTCCAAAGCTATCGTAAGTTGAATTTCAAGTTATTGCGTACTAACATTTTTAAGGCAATTGATTACAAAGGTTCATGAGGCAATCAGGTGCAAAGTTTCACAAGGCTATCGTATGCTATAATGGAAGACTGGAAATTAAAGTGAAAATTGTATTCATTTCATTGAAAGTAACAATTTGATACCAGCATTTGTCATATGTCAAATTCTTATTAATCAACCCGATCTTATGCATTTTTCTTTTTAGAAGTTAATAAT
Source organism: Allium cepa (assembly GCA_030765085.1). Classification (NCBI taxonomy): domain Eukaryota; kingdom Viridiplantae; phylum Streptophyta; class Magnoliopsida; order Asparagales; family Amaryllidaceae; genus Allium; species Allium cepa. Next base: position 563,505,619 of record CM060943.1, read on the forward strand.
CATATTATTACTATCATAATTAATTACCTTTAGTAAATAACTCTTTACTTTACTAAATGATTCATACAAATTCGAAAATAGGTGGGAAAATCCATAAAAAAATCCGAATCATTGTGTTTTACCTCATATATACAATTTTCAACTGAAAATAATTATTTTTATTATTTTATATAATTAACTTCTCGAAATAAAATATTTTCTCCACTTAGAAAATTCATAATAACTTCAAATAATTTTGAAAAAATACAAAACTTAAAATCCATCTACATATTATTATTATATACACCATCTAAAAATTTCAAGTGATTTAGAGAAGGTTTGTTTCGTGTTTTACCTTAGTACATTAAAAATCATCTTCATTAAATTTTCAACCATGAGCAAAAATTATCCAACATTCATAAAATTGTTCATTAACATTCAAAATATCACAAACGCGTACAATCCTAATCCCATACAGTTTTGGAAGAATTTTGAGAAAGGACTACTCACCTTTATGCTTGATTAAATTTGATTTAAAAGTTTTTTTTTCTTTGAGATGAATGCTCTTTAATTTTTCTTGACTTTCCTCCCTCTTCCATTAGAAGTTATGGTCAGCTTTCCTTTTACTTTGTTTTTTGAGTGGAAAATGAATGAAAATGGGAGAGCTAAGGGGTTAGTAATTTTGGCTTCGGTCTAAAATCTCATTCTAACTTATTCTTATTTATTCTCCCGACCCTTCATCTTTATTTCATTCCTCATTCTTATCAATGAAAGTTTGCTTACATAATTGTTACCTTGTGTTGTAGTTTAATTAACCATTTATTTAATTAATTTCCAATATTATAGCGCTTTAAGATATGGCGTGTTACAACTATATTTCTCTAATTCATGACATTACTCCCACCTTCACTTGCTCCGACTCCACTACTAGAATTATGGTGTGATGCCAACACTAGTCAAACTGCCATCAATAGGCACAACATCTTTATGCTCTCAATTGCACATGTATCTCCTTCTATGATGCCAGACATGGGCATGTGCCAACCACCTTCATTGTTCAAAATTGCATGCCCATTCATTCAGCTGTATCTTCTTCATCTTTTTTTTATTGCCATAAGTTTTGCATGAGAATTTTAAAGGGGTTGATAGCAATTATGGCTAGGGTAAGCTATAAATATAATAGAGGCGATTAAAATTTTAAGGTATACGGTAATGATTTTGAGTTATTTATAAGTAAAATTTTACATTGCCTGCTTTTTAAATGTTTAACTATGGCAACGAACCTCTTTTATTACATACCAATTACATCTTATTGTATTACTCACTATAAAATATTACTTATTTACCAAAGGTTATTCAGACTATATTTTTATAAAACATAGTTCAATTTCGATAATTAACCAACTTTGCTTCATATCGATTTTTTTATCAACAATCTTTCATCTTTATTTCATTCCTCATTCTTGCCAATTAAATTATGTCTTGCATAATTATTTTATCTCATACTGTAATTCAATTAACCATTTATTTATTTAATTCTGATATTATGGCGCTTTAAGATATGCGATGTTACAACTGCATTTCTCTAATTCATGACATAACTCCCACCGTCACTACTCCGGCTCCACTAGTAACGTCATGGTCTGACGTAAACCTTAGTCTGATTTCCATCAATAGACATAACATCTCTGTGCTCTCAATCGCACAAGCATCTCCATCTACGATGCTAGACTTGGGCATGTGCATGCCACCTTCATTGTTCTTAATCGCACGCCCTTGACCTTTAACCACGTCTTCTTTATCTTTTTTTCTAATGCTATAAGTTTTGCATGAGAATTTTAAAGGTGATGATATCAATTGTGGCTAAGGTAAGCCGCATAGAGGATGGAGGCGGTCAAAAATTTGAGGTATGCGGTAAAGGTTTTATAATATTTATAAGTAAAATTTTACTTGGCCAATTTTTAAATGTTTAACTATGCCAACGAACATCTTTTTAATTACAGACCAATTACATCTTAGTGTATTAATCATTATAAAATATCCTTTATTTACCCAAGGTTATTCACATTATATTTTTACGAAATATAGTCAATTTTGATAATTAACCAACTTTGTTTCATATCGATTTATTTTTTATCGAATAATCTTTCATTTAGTTTATTTTCAAGTATATTCGATAATTTAAATTATTAAATTTTATCCAGTTCAAACTCATTTCATTGTGTACAATTTGTTAACGGCTTATATATATATATTTATATTCATGATAAATATTTTACTTGAGTTCAATATAGTTTAAATGGCTTTTGGATTTAAAGAATACATTTCAAGCACCAAATTTGATTTTTTTTAACTAAATATATCACTATTAAGATAATCTCAAAAGTTAAATTTAACAAATTTAATCAACTAAAATCCTAAAGTAATATTTTTAATCACATTTATTAATTATTCGTAATTTTCTCACTAAAAACATTTTTCATAACTTATATCGATTTCAAATATGGATGTCTCCATAAATTTCAAAAATCTACTATATACATCAAAAATCACGGTTTGAATCTAAATATACATTTTCCTATATTTATTTTATTTAGCTTTTTACCGGGATGTTACATAACCAGTTTCTCATAGTTTGCTTTACTTTGTACTAAATTGGAATTATATAACATCGACAATGAAAAAGATATTAAAATTTGGTGTTAGGACAAAAGTAAAAAAAGAATACTATTTCTATTTCATTTTTATAAATTTCTAAATTTTTCGAGAACGAAGCCAAATTTATTTAAATGTATTTTGAAAGTGGATATGCTGCTTAAGGAAAAGGTTCATATATGGTTAATTCGACAAGAAACTAAATACTATTGAAATTTTATAAAAGAAGAATTTTTTTTACTGATGTTATGACCGTCACTCCACCTATTTCACTTTCCTAAATGTCCTTTGTATATCCGATTTTAACGTAAAACAATGATTTTTATTAGTGTAGCTTTAGATTTTATTATGTTAGAGGTCTTATGTATTTACTAGATGCTATTTTCACTATCACGTGTTGGTATTATGTTTGAAAGGAATAAAAGATGTACAAATAATATTAGTATGTGTTTGGAAAATTTGATGTCTATAAGTGCTCTATTTAGCTTTAATTAGATTTTAGACTCTAGTTTAGTAAATAATGTTTGTTTTAAAAAGTTTCTTATAAAAGTAAAATCACATATTGAATTTTAAAAGAAAAAATTATTTCTAAAAGTAGGAAGAAAATAAAAAAGCATTAAGTAACGTTTATGTTTTTGCTAATGGCTCTAAAACTAGGCTTAGTCATGTCATTTAGTTCTGTCCTTTATTTTTTAATAAATGTTTACTTCATGTTTGCACATAAAATAAGAAAATGCCTAAATTAGATAAGAAAATGAAAATTAAAACAGCGAGAATTAGACTAAAACGAGAAAGAACATAATTTTCAACGTAGTTCGGCTAGAACCTTAATCCTACACTCACTACTAATTTTATGGCTGATAGGATTCAAAACTATGACCCATGTATAATCAATTTCAATTCTAATAAAAAAATGGTACTTGAATTTGGTAGTATCTCCACATAGAATTCGAATGGACAACCAAAATCCTATAAGTCCAAAAGTCGCTAAAAAAATTTAAACTTATGCTAGCTCTATTTATAGACGAATTCAAGCATGAAAATGCTAGAATTGGTTTGAGCGATAAAATATCTCCAAATCGTAATTTCCATCATGGAGAATAGCTCAAATCATATGAAGTCCAACAATTAATATGGTTCGATACCGAGCCGTCACTTTGACTTTTTCTTGTGCTTTTCTTTATATTAGCAGAGTCTTCCAACTTAAGTAGTCAAATTTTCAAGCACCTCATATGGCTTTGTGTCGACCCATATGGATCGGTATCAATGTACGCTAGCTCTATTACTTTTCCTTGTTTCCTCCCTCAAACTTTGATTCCTACAAAAGCTAGGTGGCCCCACTGTCATATGGGATCATTCGGTGTCGACTCAAATCAATATCGAGTGATAATGCTTACACAATTCTTATGCCATATTCTTGATTTTTCCAACCTTGATATTCATAATGCCTTCCAACCTTCTCAATCTATTTTTTCATCATTTCATAATCAATTCCATCAAATTTTCACTTGATTCAAATAGTAGATAACACTTGTCCCCTAAGTATGCTCATGTGATAGCAAAGCATGCTTCCATTCAAGACAAGCAACTGAATCCGAATCCATATCTTCAAAGATGTTTCTATCATCAAAACTGTTTCTACGAAACATTGCATCTCTTTAAGAATATCGACATATGTTATTTCAAATAGTCGTAAAATCATATACCCTCAACCTATATTAATGTTAATGTCTTCAATCTGAAGTTTTCACCTATTATCTAGAGTTTCTGAAAGCTATTCCATCTCCTGTTCAGGGAAACTTCCATTTATTATTCATTTCTCCTTCCATTTTTATAGAACCAACTTCATATCGACCAGCATCGATCCATGTGGTTCGATACAAATCGATTTTTCTATTGTTATATTAATATAATATTTGGAAATGTTTTGGATCTCGCTTGACATTTTATCTCCTGCCTACTTGTTTTCCTACGATCGCAATCTCACCATCGATTCATGTCTTTTACCACTGCAATCATCACCAGAATGTCCAACTCCATTGTCAATTCTATCTAGCAACACTAATCCATAAGAATTTGACTCTAGACCTTGAATCTCTCTCAATCTCCAATGTCTATGCTCCTTGTATCCTGATCTAGGCATCGACAATGACTTAGTGGGTGCCGCAATAACCATACTTTGGCTTCATCTTGACCTAGACTCACCACCACATCACCTCTTCATCACCAACGATTCATTTCCAAGGACAACTTCCCCTCCACTGTCACTGTCCTTTGCCCTAATTTTCAATAACGGTGAAAGATCAATAGGGTAGTTATGCCGGAGAGAAGATAAGCATCTCCAAAGGTTGACTTTGGACATGGGTTAGCACTGAATGCTCACACTAGTCAATTTGCAAAGTTATTTCATCGAACACACTTCGGAATTCAATGGGTCCAAGCATCAACACATTATAGTATTCTCAACCTATTGACACTTGGAGTCGATCAACACATTTCTATAGTCCTACAAAAATAGCCTCATACTACTTTGGATAATGGTTAAATTAACATAGATTTTACATTAATGGATAACATCCGACATACAGTTTCATCGCCTACCAAACCTCATATGCCGGTACCAACGAGCTATCTACACAAAGTGATTTTGTTCATCATGTACACACATGTGAATTAGTCAATTTAGAAGTAAAAACTGAATTTAAGTCATACATTACCATGCTAGTATCTCAAGTTTTGAGATTAATATGGATCTTAGATGCTCCCATCACATTTCCTCCGCCCCAGCTTCTACTTCAAATCCATGCAGAACTATGCGACCATTAGCCTCAATAACCACTTCCTTGAGCTCTTTATATGCCCTTTGGAGATGAAATTTCCCCAAATGACAGCTTGGTTGGCACTATGATCCTTGATAACCTTTGGATTATCCGACTTCGAGGTTTACAACCACGGATGGCAAACTAACTTGTCATTGCCACTGCATCCCATGGGACGAGACTCTAGTTGTTCTCGCATTACAAAGGGCTCAAAATCCTCCAAAAGGATAAATAGCTTGCAATATATACATGTGTATATCCATATTTGTTTCTCCATTCAACCACTTCTTAAGGTTGACGCTTCACTATTTCTGTCTCGATTTGATGAAATTGCACCCTAATGGTTTTGCTTCTCTAACTTGCATATCTTAGTCTTTATTCGACATTTAAGAGTGGTGTCGGCTACCAAAGAGATCTGACACATCTGTAACTTAAAAAGGAGGTTTGACGACATTTCTTACCTTTTTGGAATTCCACCACAGACATTAAATAGTCGTCTGTATTCACAATAAGCTTAGCTATTTCAAAGATAAATATTTCTTCATTAGGTGCTCGACTGGTTTGCCCTAAAAGTGGCTCTTCAAATGAAAGTTCCAAGTCTCCTCCTTCTTTACCATTGAGTTTACTTTGCTCAAAGTTGCTAACCTTCTTTTACAGACATCCGTCGAAGGGACACCACTATAGATCTTTCATAAACTCTCGAAACTCTGAAGGATTTCTTAAAATAAAAGAGAACAAGGAGAAACCTTCTAATTAACATTCGAATACATCACTTACGACTACTTCACTATAACAACCCATGGTTAAGAAGTAGTTCATTAAAATTTATAATAGATATTTAATTAATTAAAGGGGTTTTAAATGGTAAAATGTGAGTACCTGGAGGTTAAATTATAACATTGGAAATTATGGAAATTTGATGATATAGAAATTTATTTAGGAAGTGAATGGTAAAATATTTTATCGAGTTGATAATTTTGATAATAACATATTTACCGTTGAGATTCAGTAAAGAAAGATGATTTATTTGGTGAAAATCATTGTGAAATGAATTATTTTGGTATCATATATTTTTGAAGTTTTGAATTATTAGACATGATTATCTTGGTGATTTTAAAGCAATATTAACGTTTTAAGATTGAACCTTTTTTTAAATTAGACTAAAAGTGATCTAACAATTTTATAAAATTAAATAATAATAGATAAAATTATTATAGGATTTACTACGGTGAGGAATGAATTTTTATTAAATTATTTATGTTAATGAATAATTTACTATAATGTGCCTATTATTGTGATTTGAGTTTATTATTATTAAAATGGGTTAATTAATGAAAATAAAGTATATAATAATATAAAATTATGACTTAACTCTAATTGAAAGCAGATATGACTTTTATTTGGGATTTGAAATTATTTTGAAGTAGCAGAAAAATTAATTTATATAGGAAAGGATAAGAGAATAAGTGAAGAAATGTTTTATAATATAACCCATTTGCTCAAATCAATGAAAAGAGGAGTTAATATAATTTATCCACTTCATCTTTCTTGAGAAATTAAGATATATTGGAGAGATGTTTTGTTACAAGTAAGCAAATATTTTATAAAAAATCGTGTTGTTTAAAGTATATCTAAGTAAGTATTTAAATAATTTCTAAAAATTAATATAATGTTAATATTTTTATAGAGTGCCTTAAGAATTTTGGTCAATGCATCTCACCAACTTATTAATACAGATTCCTAAACATTAGGATGAGACATTTGGGCACATTGTTTTGAAAAGTAATGCAATGTTTTAAAAGGAGTGCATTATTTTAAGTAATATTAAAACTATTGTTTTGAAAACAATATTTTAAGGAATGTTATACATGATATTTTGAAAAGCAGAATGTTTGTAGAATATTTTAAATGTGTTAATGTTTTTAAATGAAGAATAACTATTCTGGAAAGAAGTTTAATGTTTTGATATAAGTTGAATTCTATTATAAAAAAAAGATAGTTTGAGGAGAGGTATAAGTAAACTTTTAGGAAAAGTTATTTGGAAGGAATGCGATAATTTAAGGTATTTTGAGCTAAATTTTGAAAAGAGAATCATATAATGTTTTGGAAATGATATAAATCATTTTGGATAAGAAAGTATGTATATAGTTCGGTAAAGTAAGTATTACTTTAAATGATGATTCGATAATTGTTTTTATATGGAATTATACTTATATTATGATAAAATGAGAATAAATGTATATATTTTGTATATTATCTTTTTGCTGAAGTAATGAATTATCTTGAAGCTGATAAAGATTTTTTCATATCTTTAGATATTATAAACGACGGTTGCAGCTATGTAGCGTTAGTGGTCAGTTGAGATTGATGGCAAGGAGGTGTTGATTGCGTGGTCAATGCTACATCCAATCAGCGAAGCAAGTTGCTTAAATTCCATGGACAGGTAATGTCCTTAAACTTATAAATAGTTGTGAATTAGAAATTATTGTTTAATGCGATTGTGTGTATTATGTGTATGATATGATGTATAATTTTGTGGTGACTTGTATGGATGTCATAGTTATGCATATAGCATGGTGTATTGAGAAATAAAAAATGTCCACATATAAGATTAAAATTAAATTAATTTTTAAACTAATATGGTGTTCATAGAGCATGAGTAAGTGGTTGATTGTTTTGAAAATAATCTATGTAAACAAGAAGTATTTTTTGGAGAAAGGGTTTCCAAGAGAAAAGTGTAGTACATATTTGGAGTAAATTTATAAAACTAGAGAAGTAATTTTGAAATAGGAAAATATTTCATATATATATATATATATTTGGAGTAAAGTGTTGATTTTGTGAATTATTTTGTTATAGTGTAAACTTGTAGTGAATAAAGTAAAATATATTTTGGAAAATATGAAATGGCATTTGGAGAATCTGAAATTGTAAGGTCAAAAAGAATTATTCAAGGAAATTATGTATTATAAGATTTGCAAGTATTAGCAAAGATTTTTCATTGAAGTGATAGAGAGATGTGGCTTATATGTAATGTGTTTATAAGTATTTTTTTTTTTATTGATTTGCAATAATAATAACTTCTTATTAAAGAGGTGTATAAATTTAATTTATGAAAAATTAAGTTTTCGAATTAAAAGAATATTTTTGGTGTTTTGAAATTTTGAATTTTTGAATTAAAGGATTATATTGAGGTTGTCTGGTAAATTTATTTGAAATACAGTGATTTCGGGAAAATATATTTATTATTATCTCGAAGGAGATATATCTAAGATAAAGTATTTTGAATCGAAGAAAGCACTTTAAAATTTGTTTTTAGAAGAAAATTAGTTTTGAGGAGAAGTTTTTGAGAACATGAATGATGGCAATAAAATTAAATTTGCTTTTTATATTCAAATTTTTACAAATTATTAGCTTTTTCTAATTTTTAGAAAATGTATATGAAAGTAAACAACCTTATCGTGAGCCGATTTTACTTAGCCTTGAGATTTTCAGAACATGAAGTTATTTGATTAGGATTGAAACTAAATGGGATTTTTTTGCAAAATTTCATTTGTTCGAAAGATTTTTCTATAGAGGAAAACTTTTGTATTGAATATACTTTGCAATTTGAAGTTTTAAGGTGTTAAAACTCTTTTTGAGAAGACATATGTCAATATCCTAGTTTTCTAAGCGTAGATGTTGAATTTTTAGATCATAACTTCTGTATAGTTAATCTATACCCTATGATTTTATGTTTTCTAGAAAACTAAGATTTTAAGAAAGAACTTTTATTTAAAGAGTTTTGCCATTTTTTAGAGTTTACTATACGGAACTGAAGCTTTAAATAATAGGAGTTGTTGGTGAGACTTTATACTAGTTTTCAAAAGGAAAAAATTGAGTTTCATATATGTTTTCTAGGTTCCCTATATATTAAATATGTGTTGGAAAAGTTTTGGGAGGTAAGAAGATTTACGGTTTATTTTATATATCTTCATCTTTAAAGAAATAAATAGTTAGATGTTTTAACATCTTGGAGTTAATAGAAGAACTTCATATTTATAAATGTAGAGGCGTTTGTTGTGTCAATGAATGTTAGGGATTTGTATGTGATATGTCGGTATATTTTGATTTGGGTGTGTGGATTTTCGAGATACACTTTGTACCTTAGATATTACCTAAAGTTTTCCAATAATTTTGACATCCTATGTATATTTTTATTATGGTATTAGAAGGGTATCTTCCTATATGAGTTGTTCGACTCATTGCCCATGACCCATAGACGATGGGAAAGGATGACAATCCATTGTTTGGAAAATCCCCATAAGGGTCTAATAATTACTATATTATTGGTTGGGCTTTGTGCGGAATGATTATGTGTTGTTTTATTGTATGTTTTGTAATGCTCTATGCAATATTTGACATGTTGATGCAGAGCACTCCACACACTGGCTTGAAAAAATAAATATAAAGATTTTTTTGTATTTCTTTTAATGGTTACATGTTTTGTTTTTGATGTGTATATATTATGGATGGGTGTAGTGAAGCTAGTAGATGATAGCTCGTTATTGATTAACCTAAGGGGAATTTACTGGGATGCAATTTTCTTAAGGGTGGAGTCAATAGACCCATGGTTGAGAAGAGATTAAATAAAATTTGTAATAGATATTTAATTAATCATAGGGTTTTTAAATGATAAAATGTGAATAATTGGAGTTTAAGTTATAATACTGGAGATTATGGAAATTTTGTAATATAGAAATTTATTAGGATTTGAATGATAAAGTATTTTGTGAAGTTGAGAATTTTGATAATAAAACATCTACTGGCGAGATTTGGTAAAAGTATGATTTGTTTGGTGAAATATATTTATATTGGGGGAAAAGTTATTTGTTAAAATGATTATGAAATGAATAATTTTTGTACTAAATATTTTTGAAGTTATGAATTATTAAGATATGATAATTTTGGTAATGTTGAAGTAATATTAATATTGTAAGCTTGAAAAAGGTTTTTAAAATATATTAAAAGGGTTTAATAATTTTATAAAGTTAGATAATTATGGGATTTATTATGCAGAAGAATGGATTTTCATTCAAGTATCTATGTTAATGAATAATTTTGTTGTAATGTGTCGGAGATTGTGATTTGATTTTATTATTATTAAAACGGGGAAATTAATGAAAATAAACTTTTTATAAAAATATTGAATAATGATTAAACACTAGTCGGAAGTGGATATAATTTTTTTTAGGGATTTGAAATTAGTTTGAACAAGTAGAAAGTTTAATTTATAAAGGAAAGATAAGATTATAAAAGAAAGAATGTTTTATAATGAAGCCCATTTAGCAAAATTAAAGAAAAGAGGAGTCAAGATATTTTCTTCACTTCATCTTTCTTGAGAAGTCCAGAGACTTCAGTCAACTGTTTTAAAACCATCTCCTAAGCACATTATCTCATTTTTCATTATCCTATACCAAAATTTCAATCATAGCTCCACTTTCAAAATTCCTAATTATTCAAATAAAATACCAAAAACAATGATTCTTAATAAGGATCTACACCCCTAGTAGTTATAAAAATTACATTTTAAGCAAGTTAAAGTCAAGAGTTAATAATAGTAAATGGAGAAGATGATGAATGGTAAAGCTATGAATTTCAAAGGATGGATTTGCGTTGCTGGTGCTATGGTAAGTGATCTTCACACATGAATTATATGTCAAAATATTAATTATATTGGTTGTTTCTTAGTTTGAATTATGTTTGTGTTTCCCTGTGTTGAAGAACCCATTGCTATAAGCACTACAACGTTACTATGGCATATGGCTCTTGATTTTGATGTTTGATTGCATGCATTTGTGGTTTTAAAATGGGCTAGAATATGGTATATGAAGCTAGAAATGCATATGATTGAACGGTGGAGCGAGGGGAGAATTGGCTCACCACATGGAGCTGCACTATGCCAAGCTATCAAAGCAGTTGACCTCTCTTTGAGGGAGGGATGGACTAATGGTTGGCCCGGAGTAGTCATTTAATTATTATATTCAATTAATGAAAGTGATGGGATGATTTTATGGATGAAAGTTGATTGTAAAGGAGTTGCTTGTGATTTCAACTATGGAAAAGAGATTTAGAAATGTATTAAAAGAATGAAATCCTTATTTTGGTTTGAAATAAATAAAGAAAAAGAGTTTTCTAAATTAATACAAAGGCATTTGGAAGTTTTAATACATTTCCTATAAATAAAATCTTTTTTATAGATGACTGGTGTGCTTTGTGGGACTACTTCTTTTATGTGTGAGGATATTGAATAAATGGAGTTACAGTACCATCTAGTATTGGACATTCAATAAGATTTCTTCAATTATTCTTTGCACTTGATACGTAGAACAATTTTGGATAGAGCAAGTGTATTGTATAAAAATTGAGCAAATAAGTGAAATACACTTAATGGCATGAGTCACCATAGTTGATATTTATTCGATTGCTTCTTATTAAGTAGATGACACTCGAAGGGTAGCAATTTTAAGAAATTTCATGGGTTTTGTATATGAGATGATGCTTCCTATGGTGAGCATGGTTGTGTGCCTATATATATGTATGTATGTATATGTATGTATGTTTCTGTGTGTGTATGTATATATATGTTTATTTTTTATGTACTCTTATTATTTTGGTGAGCGGTAAACCAAGTGTGGTTAGTATCCATCCAACCAAACTGATTGCGGAATCCATTATACACTTTGTGTTATATTATTGTGTGCTATTGTTATGTAAAACTATTGTGTGTAATTTCTTCATGTCACATAGGCCAGTAGTACGTTACCATTTGGTGCCTTTGTTGGATCATGAATATTGCATAACATAGACTTACACCCGACGGATATTAGGTCTCGATGGCCATCGTGGTTATAAAGACTGTAGGAGCGGTGATAAACATGCATATGTATAGTATTTTAGAACAAGCGAGCGGTTGTCAGTCTCTTGTCTGGTAATGATGTGTGATAAATAAACGTACAACTGTTGTATACCTCTTTGAGTTTGATGTGGTATGATGATTAGAAGATGACTATACTTGAGATTGTGTGTCCAATATATGGTCAATCCTCATACATAAGATTATCGAGAAGGATAATCGAGTCTACGCTGAGGTGTTGGCCTATTCTCTGTTGATATGAGTTGCTATTATATCATTGATCATATGAATACTTGTTATTTTCGCTTATATGTATGAATGTTATCCTGGCTTTTGGCAAGGCCGTGACACCAAGGAATTGGCTAGAAACCAAAGACAGTTATGACAACAACATATCACTATCATACAACACTCAGTCACAACAGTACACGGTACAACAATAGGCAATCAACAGTTCATATTATAGAAGATCAATCAAAGGTTGTATCTTTCGATGAGAAGATAATAACTGTTCAAAAAATCAGATTTAACTGCTCAGGATGAAGATTGCAACTTTACAAAGCATGTCATGTTCTCACAAGACGTACTTATGGGGGCAAACGTTATCCTGCCTTTTGGCAAGGCCCTGACACCAAGGAATGGCTAGCAACCAAAGACAGTTTGTCTCGAAGATCAGTTACACACAGGTTCCCTATGGATGTCGGTGAATTTTTTCCAGATCAAGCTACAATTGATATGACATGACAAGCAAAGCTATGAAAGCCAACATTCCAAATTTCAAGTCAATCAGAGTTCATATGCTCAAGATATGATCGATGCAATCGAAAGAAATCAATTCCGCGCATCTATCTGTTTGCATCCATCATTTCGCATCCATCTTTTCGCATCCATCACGTTATCTGTCTTTCGTATCCATCATGTTATCAGTTGTTCGTATCCATCAAATTGGTTCAACTTCGTATCGATCAATTGGAGTCAATTCGCATCGATCCCAATCGCATAGTTCGTATCGATCGACTAACGATCGATACGAATAAAACAACCTCCAGATATCGATACGAAGTGGCCCTCAGTAATCGATACAACCTTCAGCTATCGATACGAAATGGCCCTAAGCAATCGTTACGAACAGAACAACTTTGATCAATACGAACAAGACTAAGTCAAATCGATACGAACAAGGAGCGAACATTGAGAAGACTCGGTTGAATCAGCATGAACTTCAGACCGATCCTAAAAGCAAATGTCAATTGGCATCACGTGCATGATCATCGATACGAAATGATCGATTAACAATATCGATATGAAGAGAATGACAACCGAAAAGTCCAACTTTGAATCGATCTTAACTCACAGTCTACAAGTCCAAATGCCACCAAATTTTCACAGGAACTTACATACATCCTCAGCAACATTCACAATCAATCCCGACTTGATTAGATGAAGTTTTGATCGATACGAAGCTTGTTCGTATCAATCCCAGATCATGTGCAAATCACATAGATCGATCGCATGGGCCCACGCACGTGCCAGAAGAGGTCTCCCGAGATCTCAACGAGATATTTGCATCCTACGCCTATAAATAGCATCCCAGAGTCTACAGAAAGAGGACTTTGAGCTCTCCTGCATCCAGACTCTGCCAAAACCATTTTCTACACTCCAAGATCACTGTTGTACTAAAAATTTACTGTTGTAATCCACTGTAACCAGTTGTAATCAGCAAAAAAATCAATAAGTTCATCAATTTCAAAGTGGACATGGGCCATACACCGAACCACTTTAAATCTCTATGTTTCTGCGTGTTTTTCTTATCTGTGTTTTGAAGCATTTGCTTGATAATCCTCTTTTTACATTTACGTTCTTCATTTTATCACTTCAAATTCTTCCAAAGAGTGTTGTGTCTAATTTTGATACAAAAAGTTTGGTGCTTTCACTGAGAAAACATAGTTTTTCTCCTGTTCATTAGATCTACTATCGGTATCAGATTGCATAAATCTAAAAAGAAGATTCAGATATCAAGTTCAAAGTTCTTTCATCCTATTCAGATTTGTATCAAATCTTGGAAATAGCTTTTCTATTCATCATGGTTAACACAAGGACCACCTCTACTGCTGCAGATCCAGAATGATGGGATTGACAAAATTCCGTACAACTACCTCTGACTGATCAGAATCACATTGGACCATCAGATCCGCAAGACCCTGTCACCAGAGAATATTTTCAGATGCTAATGCAAGAGCTGATATAGAGCCGTCGGCAACTTACGTAACAGCTGCATGCCAACACAGAATTGACCAATCAGCTGAATCACCACAAGCGTAGGAGATTCGGAGGTATCAGGCTTCTTATTCATCCACTGAGAGTTCAGCTTCTTCAGACTATCATCATAGATCCATGCACCCATGGTTAGATGGGAGTTATATCCAAGCTACTGGACAACAGCATGCACTAAGCCTCGGGCAATCAAGAGTTGGCCCGTCCACCAGCCATCAGACTGAACCCTCCTCCCAAGGAGGTTCTATTCCATATCATGTTACAGACAACCGAGCTACCACCACTACTGGTGAACCGGTAATTGATGCATGAAACCGGACAGATCCGACCCAACGTTAGCATACTCCTAAACCTTACATCCCTAAAGACCTAGAAACAAGGAGACGAGACCTGGACCATCGACCACGTCCGGCCCAACCTTGCGTTGTGGAAACCGACCACACCTGTAACACCCGTAATTTTAACACCTTGAAAATGAGATATTTAATTATTTGAAATATTCAAATATATAATTTTCAAGCTTAAATAATAATGTTTTATGTGATAAATAAGAATGGTAAATTTATTTTTTGTATTTAATAAAGATTTTGGTTTCCTATTGTAAAATTGACAAAAGTCGGATTCTGAAAAAGTAGGATAAATATTCAAGAAATTTGTTTAAAGGATAAATAATTCCTTTCAAATATATATAATCAATATCAAATTCATTTCATAATAATGGTAATTTAATTTATAATGGTTCGATGAATATATAAAAATGTTTTATAAAATTGTTAAATTTCATCGCATATCGATAAATCGATGTCGTATTTTTATAAGAAGATTTGGATATTGTTATATATTATTTTATAAGTCAAATATGCTTGTTTTAGTTGTTTAATGGTAGCAAGAAATTTATTTTGAAGTTTGGTTTAGATGAATAAATAGTTTAACAAAAAGGCCAAAATGTGACCGCAAAACGTTTTGTCGAAAATCAACGTTTTATTCAAAATAAGTTGTCGCAATGTTATCTCGCCTTTGTTAATATATATCTATATATATAGGTGTGTGTGTGTGTGATACGTATTCGAATAACCGTTACATGTTTACTTTTACTAAGCATAATTAGAAAACTTGTAGAACATCATTAAGAAAAGTAAGTAAGTTTAAGAAAAGTCAAAAGTAAACATCAAATCCAAATCACATCAAAATCCAACAAAATAATTAGATTTCTTTACATAATATTTAAGTGACTAAGACATAAAGTAAGGATGTGAAAGATCATGTTAAGTATTAAAAAAAGTGGAGATTGCTTTAGGTTGAAGTAAGGTTAGTTTGATAAATTGGTAAGATGTTATTTTGGTAAATTTACCACTGCTTTCTTTTTCTAAAACACCCATCTCCTTCTTCACTTTCATTCACATTTCTTCTTCTTCTTCTTTTCCTAAGCTTCTTCATCTTCTTCATCTTCCCTTTAATGGCTTCCAATCCATAGAAAAAAACTATATAGAAATAATGTCAAAAAATTTAAAAACATTCAAAAGAAATCAATGTTTATTCTCTTCAAATCAAACTCCTCTTTTCTCCACATTTTACCTCTTCTTCTATTAGCCATACTTCTTCAAAACCATACCAAAATATAAAATTATTTTTTCGGGTCATGTATTTGTCCGCTGGCTACAACATTTCTGTTGACCACTTTGTCCAATTCTTAGCATAAATATATCAAAATCTATATATTTTCAGTACATTCTTTGGACCAGTTTTTAAGCTAGAGAGTAGGACATTTTGTTTTGATTATAACTTGATCAAAACAGATCCAAATTAAGAAACTATTTTTTTAAACCATATGAAATTTCAGTGGCTGCAACTTTTATGTTAATCACTTTTTCAAATTTTGAGGTTTGTTATACCTGAAATCAATTCTTTGAAGTACATTTTTGGGCTTCATTGTTGTCAATCCTACGATAACTCTTTTTCATTCTATCATATCACCCTTAAAACCACTTAGAATCAAGTGAATCTAGTGTCACTCAGGCTTCTAGAGAGAAACTCAAGCATTATCTAGAAAGATTTCATTATGCATGTGCTGAGATTAGCAATCCCAACGATAACTCTATTCTGATGGCAGTAACTAAGGGGATTGATCCCGATTCTGAATTCGACAACTAGTTGGCCGAAAGCTTCCTGCGTCGTTGGAACATTTCTATTCCAAGGCAGCTTAATTATTAAGAAGGGAGGATGCGAAATTTTTTAGGAAAAAGGACGACGCAGGGCCTAGTGTTGAAGGAATCCAGAGTAATGTTGCTATTAAAAGTCCAAGGAGAGTTCCCGAAAACTGCAGTTTAATATTCAAAATAAACAGAATCAGCAGAGAGGTAATGGAGATCAAAATGAGAAATGGGATCAGAATCGTGGTCTACGATGTAGGGCTTCCATGTTTGATAATTACACTCCTTTAAATACGTCACTGGGGAATGTAATACCATTCAATACAGAAAACCTACCCCGAGACCATCCTCAGAGAAGCAAATCTAGATAGGAAAGTTTTGCAGATTCCACGATAGCTATGGCCATAACACGAATGAGTGTCGTCACTTGTAAGATCTCATGAAAAGTTGATAAGAGAGAGGAAGTTAGAGCAGTTTGTATGGACGCCGCAGTTTGGGGGTGCGGGCCCATCAAATCAAAATCGTGTACCTAATCAGGCAAGAGCGGAGGAACCTGCTTGTACGGGAGGTTGGTTATAAATACAGTTAGTGATGGTCCTCATCCAGCAGAATGAAGTTGGAAGGAAATTGAGTCGTATGCCAGTTCTATTAGGCATGCAGACTTCGAGTGTTGTATTAGTTTTAGTGATGGGGCTCCGGCCAAAAAAAGAAGACGGCGACTGACGACATTGTGTTTCAAGATAGAGATGTTGACAAGGTCGAAGCCCCCACTATTGATCCACTTGTCATATCATCTCTAGTAGGTCCTTCTTGGATGAAGAGGATCCTAGTCGACGGTGGAAGTTCTGTGAATATACTATTTAGGCGAGCCTATGACTAGATGAAGATGGAGGCTAAAGATTTGATGCCTTACCAGTCCCGTACTCATGGCTTCAACGGAAGTGCAACCATACCCACTGGAGAGGTGGAATTTCCAGTGGACTTAGGAACCGAAGAACACTAGAGACTCCGGATATTGCAATTTGTTGTATTGGACATAAACACGCCGTACAATGCATTCCTGGACCGGCCAGCCCTAGCTGAGTTCAGGGCCGCTATTTCCCTATGGTGTTTGACTCTAAAGTTCTCCACTGTTCATGGAGTTGGATTCATTCAAGGAGATCAGGCTGTTGGGAAAGCCTGTTATGTTGCTGAGCTGCGCAAAGCGCAGCGAAAGGAGAAAGGAAAGGGCATATAGGAATCTTTCTACCTCCGCTATGTTGAAGATTGATAATTGATTCCTGGTTCCAGGCCCGGGCACCCCAACAAATTCCAAAGAGATCTTGACCCGAGATATAATGAAAGTGAAGACGAAAGTAAAGACAGTCAAGTTCTCCAGTCGAGCTGACGATCGATGTCCCGATCGGCGATAGCGACGATTCTAAAATGATAAAGATTGGATCTCAATTAAACCAACAAATGTAAAAGGAATTGGTTGAACTTCTCCGAGCAAACCATGAAGTGTTTGCTTGGACACATTCCGACATGTGTAGAATCTCCCCGAACATCACGAGCCACACATTGAACATTGACCCATGGTACATCCTAGTCAAGCAAAAAAGGAACGGTATGGATGCAGAGAGATCTGTCGCCCTTAAGGAAGAGGTAGATAAGCTTAAATCAAATGGATTTATTCGAGATGCATTATACCCAAAATGGGTGTCTAACCCTGTACTCGTTCAAAAGCCAAATGGGAAATGGAGAATGTGTGTCGACTATTCAGACTTGAATAAATCTTGCCCCAAAGACAGTTTTCCACTTCCTCAAATCAATCAGCTTGTAGATTCAATGGTTGGACATGAACTCTTAGCCTTCGTGGACATATTCAGGCTACAACCAGATACCCATGCACTTACTTGACCAGGAGCATACTGGTTCCGTAACCAATTTAGGACTCTATTGTTACAAAGTCATGCCTTTTGGACTCAAGAACGTCGGTGCAACTTACCAATGATTGGTCAATTGGATGTTCACCAACCAGATTAGGAAAACTATAGAGGTATACATGGACGACATGCTGGTGAAATTACGATTCTCCACTTATCGCATTAAAGACCTAGAGTCATTGTTTAACATCCTCCGAGAGTACATAATTAAGCTCATCCTGTTGAAATGTCACTTCAGGGTCGCATTCGGGAAATTCTAGGGTTTATCGTCAACGCTCGAGGAATCGAATCAATCCCAAAACGATCTGGACGATCAAAAAGCTTAAGACTCCAAGAACCATAAAGCAAGTCCAGAGCCTTAGTGGGAAAGTAGCAGCGCTGAGCAGATTCATTTCAAAATCCACTAACAAATGCATTCCCTTCTTCTATTTGATCCGAAAGGGGAAATTAATCTTTCAATGGACCACGGATGTGAGGGCGCATTTCGAGCACTAATTTACCATCTCTCCACACCATCTATTTTTTCAAAGCCTATTGATCATGAGAAACTTACATTTACTTGGCGGTATCAGAAAACGCAACTAATGCTGCCCTAATTCAGGAGGAAGACCGAGTGCAAAAACCGGTCTAGTATGTTAGCAAACGACTAACTAGAGTTGACAGAAGCTATCTAAAGCTTGAGAAATTGGCTTTTTGTCTGGTTATTTCCTCAAGGAAGCTCGTCCTTATTTCTAGGATCATCC
Source organism: Allium cepa (assembly GCA_030765085.1). Classification (NCBI taxonomy): domain Eukaryota; kingdom Viridiplantae; phylum Streptophyta; class Magnoliopsida; order Asparagales; family Amaryllidaceae; genus Allium; species Allium cepa. The sequence continues at coordinate 563,525,059 of CM060943.1, forward strand.
TATTACTGTTTGCACAGACCAGCCTTACGACGGGTCCTTATTCGGCCTGAGACGTCTGGTAGGTTACTCAAGTGGAATATCAAGCTAAGTCAGTTTGATATTGCCTACACTCCAAGTCGACCCATTCAAGGACAAGTCCTAGCATATTTCATAGCTAAATTTACCATCCTAGAGGATTTTCCTAAAACTAGTTAATCTCCCAATTATATCTGGAAGCTACATATTGATGGTGCCTCAAATGACCGTCGCTTTGGTGCTGGGGTTGTACTTGAAACTCCTGAAGGTCGATCTATATGCTATGCTTTGAAGTTTGATTTTCATGCAACCAACAATGAAGCTGAGTATAAAGCCTTACTAGCAGGATTAAGACTTGCCCGAGATTTAAAGTCATTGCTGTGGAGACTTACTATGATTCGCAACTGGTCGTGTGTCAAGTTCGAGGGGAATACTAGCCCAAAGATCGAAGATTGGCTGCTTACCTAGCTTGGATCCAAGAGATACTGAATCAGTTCGATTAGTATGCTATCTACTGCATCCTCCAAGAGCGCAACCAAAAAGATGATTCATTGGCGAAATTATCCATCACAGGTGAAGCATAACAAATGGGACGCGTTCCTTTGGAAATATTATCTTCCCCAAGCATCGACTGAATGGAGATAGATTGGGTATTTGAAATCATTCCCGATAAGGAGTCATGGATGACTCCGTTCAGAAATTATCTTGAGCATGGAACACTGCCAGAGCGCAAGAGTGAAAAAAGACAAGTTTTTTGAAAAGCCTCGCGGTTAAAAATTTAGAATGGAGTTATGTATAAAAGAGGATACTCTGTTCCTATACTCCAGTGTGTCGCTCGTGATGAAATTAAACGAGTGTTACAATATGTACACGAAGGAGAATATGGCAGTCACACCAGAGGGCAAGCTTTAGCTAAGAAAGTACTCTTATATGGGTAATATTGGCCGACCATGAATCGTGATGCGTCGGACTACGCCAGAAATATGACAGACGTCAAAGACACGCTCGAATTCCTACATCCTCTCCTATCGAAATAACCCAGATGGTCAGTCCCCGGTCGTTTGCAGTCTGGGGCATTGATATTATTGGCTCTCTAACTGGCCCAAGGTGGTACGAAGTACGCCATCATCGCAGTTGATTACTTTACCCAGTAGGCTGAAGTTGAACCTCTTGCTACAATCACGAAGAAGAAGGTGCAACATTATCTATCGACTTGGTCTTTGGCATACCATCATCACTGATAACGGAACCCAATTCGACAGTGTTGAGCTCAAGGAATTCTGTCAATGATACCACATTTAGAAGGAATCCATCTGCATTTGCGCGCCCTCAAGCGAATGGACAGGTTGAAGCTGTGAACAAAGTTACAAAGGCTATTATGAAGAAACAACTGGAAAAGGTCGGGAGCAAGTAGGTCGATGAACTTCCTATGGCTCTATGGGCTTACCGAACAACCCACAAGTCTGCAACCGGACATACTCCATTCTGTGTTTCCTATGGTTTAGAAACTGTTATTCCAGTCAAGATGGAAGTACCTTCTCATCGTGTGACTTATTATGATCTGAAGACAAATTCCATTGTACATGATGAATCCTTGGATTTGTTGGATGAGAGGCGGGAAGAGACTGATTTGAGGGAAGCAGCATACAGAAGTCGAGTCGCCCGATTATATAATCCAAGGTCCGACCCTGAACCTTTGAAATCGATGATCTCGTCCTCAAAAGAATCTGCCTGGCTCCGTCGCACATGAAACCGATGTAGGAAGGGCCGTGTGTTACTGAATGAAAGTTTGGAGGTGGCACATTTAAATTGTTGACCGTTGGCGGTCTTACTCTGCCAAGATCCAGGAATAACGAAAGTCTTTATCGCTAGTACACATGATAAGCTTTATTTATTTAGTCTACTTTTCATTAGTAATTTTTTTCTGTATTTCGAAATTGAATTTGTAATAAGGCAACTAATTTTTTCGTATTTTTTATTTCAGCAATAAAATGCAATCTCTTTGAGCCAGAGCTATGATTTATTGAATGTGTCATACAACTATCACGATGCACGAAGAGCTAAGTTCCATTATAGGGTATGATTTATTCAAATAGGGAGTGACTGTGATATGGCCGGCCACAGTAAGTGAAACCTGCGCTCGGGCGCAAGTCACCACCCTAAAGCCAAATATGGATTGACAGGCTACAATCCTCTAACTAACTCCAGTCTACAAGAGTGCGAGTTGGAGTATAAACATATAAATGCGGTTTCGAAGAGGGTGAATCCGTCCATCTAATGACTTCACCCGTATCTTGACCAAGTTTAAGGAGGATGGACCCGTCCATCTAACGACCTCGCTTGTTAACTCAAGGTGGACGTGAATCGACCATCCATGATCCTGATAAATCCATCATTTCTAGAGTGCGAACAAAATTCAAATGTCTAAACAAACATGACTGACCGTTTGTTGGTCAACTCCAAGTTCCCAGAGCATGAAATGGAGTATGAACACTAACTCCAAATTCCCAAAGTACGAATTGGAGTATACACATCAATTCCAAATTCCCAGAGCGCGAATTGAAAAATAAACATCAACTCCAAGTTCCCAAAGTGTGAACTAGAGTATAAACCTCAACTGGCTCTAGATTCTCAAAATGTGAACCGGATAGTCATCATTAACCAGCTTTAGGTTTTCGGAGTGCGAACAGGAGTATTAACTCTAAGTCCCCAGAGCGTGGATTGGAGAATGAACATCGACTAACCCTAAATCCACAGAGAGTAAATTAGAGTTTAAAACACAAACATGACATGAATCAATCATCTATAACCCAACTCTGAGTCCCCAGAATGTGGTCAGAGTACATACATAACTCGGGTGTGACTGACTACCCGTAAAATAACTTAAGTCCCCAGAGCGTGGACATAACTTAAAACTTAAATAGGTGTGACAGACCGCCGACGCACAAATGCACATCCTCGGAGTGTGGATGTGATAATCAATAGGTGAGCTAGTGTGACTCGACCACTCGACCTTCGCTTGTTTCAGCATCAATTCGACGACGTTAAACTCGATGTATTGGAGGTGAAATGCAATAGCTAGACGATCTTTACAACTCACCCCTGAAATTAGGGGCAGAACTTAAGTGTCGATCACCGACTGAAGTAGTGCAGCATCAGAATTTTGCTTAGTGTCCGGACACGATTCGTAGCCATGATTTTAGGACTTAACAAATAAACTCAAAACTCGATCTAGAGGTCGAAACTTCACAAGTTTGCTGAACAAGAATTCAAATGCTAGAATACACAAGTTTACTTTCCTTTAGTCTTCATTCAGCGCTCGGTTCTTAAGGTCGAATTCGTCGACCGATTCTCCCTGATGGGCAGCCTTCTCATCTTCTATTAATCGGCCCCAGGCGTTGTATAAACGTATCGGATAGTTATGAGCCAGGCTAGGTTCCTATGCCTTAAGACATTAGCATTATAGTTAATGAGGAGATCTTCAATGTTAGCCTCTAGCCTGGACTCCGCCATTTGGACCTTCTCCTCGACCTCAGTCTCTACCTCCCGGACCTCGGTCGTTGCCACATCTCGTTCGCCTCGAAGCACTACGGCATGTTCACATGCCTCTTGGACTGCGCTATTTTCATCATCCCTTTTCTTGATGATTTCGAAAAAATCAGCTTTGAGCTCATTAAGTTCTTTAAGAGCCACATCCCGTTCAGTTTTGATGGTGGTGTTTCGATGGCCCATTTCCTCCACTAGGGCAAAATGTGTTTATTGCATCCTCTCCATTGCTAGGTTTGCCTCGTCAGCCTTCTAGGTAGCCTCTATTTCTAATTTCCGAGAAGATTCGGCTTCGTCGTTAAGCATTTGAATTATCCGGTCTATTTGAGCGAGCTCAGTTTCTAATTTCTCTATGGTATTCGCTTGCTTAAAGGTCACCTTTGATGCTTTCTCTGCTGCTTTCCCACACTCCTTGTACTGAGTGTCGATATCATGAATATAGTCATGCATTGTGTGCTCTACTTTCGATGGAATTCTCTTTAAGTTAGGGGGAAGACGAAGCCGTCAAAAAATAAGTTTGGAAAATATTTCTACAGTTGAGAAATTGTAATAGCCTCTTCCCCAGTGGGCTCAGTGATAGCTTGCTCATCAATAATGGGAGTTTCAGACTCATGTCTACGACGTTGTGATTCAGGCCTAGAAGTTTGAGAAGATGGTTTTTAGCGAGGAGGCTCTATCGGTTGTTTGCCATGGCCCGAAGGTTGTGTGGGGGGCTGGAGGAGGAGAACGCTATAGGGGTCGATGTCTACAATCCCCATCCCTCTCTCTCTCTCCTGACGTTCTTGGCTTGAATAACCGCGATCGTAGTTCTATCGTCCTCCTTCATACGGACTCATAATATGAACTAGATGATTACCACGTAGAGCGGAGACTTCCCAACATAGAAGTTTTCCTAGTCATTGAATCTATAAAGAAGAAAGAAGAACAGAGTTAGTAATGTCCTAAGTAAACAGCTTGCAGCGAAAATCGTGTACTGCCGTGAAGTGTATATGTATGTGCAACTCCCCGACCAAACGAAAATATCGGACACGCTTGTGAGAAGAGACTCACTTAAGTCTAAAGCACTTTGAAGCTCCTCCAATCGGGCATCATATTGAAATGATACATAATCCGTGATAGGGATATCGATAAGCCCTGCGAAAAGGTTCACCACTTGCGAGGGAGGAGCCTCTGAAATTCTAATACTGAGAGCGGGTAAAGACATGATTACGGATTTCCATCTTAAAGATTTGTGGCGCTTATGCGCTGCAGCCTTGCCTTTTCTCCTTCCTTCAAGACATTGAAAGCTGTCGGAAGGCCCAGCTTTGAGTTCATCATCGGTGGGTGTATTTTCTTCCTTACTTTTTTCAGTTATTACAATCCTGGGCGCTCTATGTTTAGTCCATTTCACCGAAGCCACCCTTGGCATTCCTTCAAGCCTAATGCTCCGATTTAGCTTGATTAGCCCGACGGTCCTCAAATTACTATCTGTTAGCACCGAGTCCATGCACCACATTTCACTCGGCACTTTTTGAGGGACCCATACTATATCTTTAAAATATGCGCCTTCAAGTTATGGAATTACGAATGTAAAAGGAAAAAGAATATGAGATTCAACATCGGTTATAGCAAATTCATGAATTACCGAAGAAAATTATGACACTTACATCTGGCTAACCATCGACTGGGGAATCCTGGGGGGCATCGCGCATAGAGCCATTTTTTTGGAATACCTAAGCCTGGTCCAAGAGTCCGTAACCACTTGAAAATCCCTAACTACCTCGAGGAATGTGAATGAAGGACTATCTCCCCGACTTTTAACATTAAAAAGATATCTGATTTTGATCGGAGTAAGGGGTCGGAAAAGATGCTCCATGAATACAACGAAAAAGCTATTTAGCAATGTGTATCCGTTTGATTGTAATTGTAAGGGGGAAATTTCAAAAAAAAGCCAATGCTTCCCAAATGTATTGGTTGAATGGGGGAAGCATTCCAGCTGTGCAAGAGTGTAGGTTAAAGGCAGTAAACTCCTTCGGGGGAGCATGTGGTCTATCACTTGGCTCGAGTAATAAGACGTCATCAAATGACAAGCCGTGTCTTAGGCATATCCATCCTAACATATCTTCGGAAACGTTGGGCGGCATAGAATCTTGTGGGTTTGCAATAAAAGTTGCTCATGGCAACTCTTCCGGAGCTAGATCGATGACCTCAGCCGCGATGGCCGACAACTCTATTATTGGAAGAGATGAACTTATGGTTTCTTGCTGTTGCAAACTTGGGGAGTCCATTGCTAATCAACTTATCAAAAACCATAATTAAACAATAATAAGCCCATATGTTCCCCACTGTGAAGTGCATGATTGTGTTGTGCAGTGCAGTGCAACATATTACTTGTGAAATTCTACATAATTTGAGAAAATATTCAAACGACAAGAATTCGAGATTCAACTGAACATGACCAGCATCGCTAACCGTAACCACCGTACAATCCTGACTTTAGAGTGATCCGATTTAAAGTTCGTTAAATTTTTGTTAAGTTACATCGATGAGCTTCGAAGGGAAATCAGATATGCAAGGAAATGATAAGTTCAGTCATGCAAGGCAGAAGCTCATCAGAGTCAAATATTCGAGTATGAAAAAATTTCGTATCCATTGAGATCAAAACCGAAATCTATCATAGGAGGCTTCATTCGTATCGATCACCTGGAATGCCAATTGTATCGATCATCGGTAGCATAGATTCGTATCGATTATAAGATGGTATTTCGTATCGATCGCTTGGAGGCCACATCGTATCGATGCAAAATCCTATGCTTCATATCGATTTACAGCAACACATTCGTATTGGTCACCATACCCAAGATTTCATATCGATCGTAACAAGCCGATACTAATGTCAATCATCAGCCGATCGATGCGAATGTCTGCTAGCTATCGATACGAAGCAATCTCCTCCATCGATACGAAATTCCAATATGTCCAGATCGATATGAAATGCCAATATGTCCAGATCGATACAAATGCGCCATACATGTCCATCACCCTTTCCACCTTCTCCTCCAAACACTTCAGACTCTGGTTCTTTCCCACTCAACCATGCTCCACCCCATTTCCGGCCTCATTATCGTCATCAGAATTGGCCATGATTATGGACGAATTGGCATTAAATCTCAAGTCTTAACGCTTTTGATGTGAGATTATGCGACTAATTACCAAGATAAGAGTATCGATTCGAGGAATTAATGAGACGTGATGGTTTGAGGACAAAGTCTATTTTCTATTTCTTAGTTTTTTCTATCGATATGAAGACAAATGTAAAATAATGATGGATGAAATTTTTTCTAAGTCCTAATTGTATATACATGGGCTCGACCTCAAAAGGAAACGTTTCTTCTGCCTGTGTTAATGACCAGTGCGCATCGTTTTCTGCACTAGTGATGTGAAGGGCCTAATTTGTATTCATTCACCTCCGAATTATAGCCGCAATATTTCGAAACCATCAATTAAAATCAATTCAAAGCTAGCTATTCATATCCATCAAACCGTCGATACGAAATCATTTTTTTCGACCTTTTACATCGGTCCAGGACAGGATCGATGGGAGGGGACATTCCAAAACAACCATCGAGTGTTGTTATGAACCGAATTTCACATTGACTAAAGGAAGGGTCAATACGAAATTTGATATAAAAAACTGAAAACCTGACAACGACTCGAGAACGTACGAACGCCAACGGGAGTTAGGCAAACACATGTACATGTATGTCGGACTAACACCCAATTTTTGAAATTCACAGGAATTGAATACTCATAGGGCGACAATTATGACAACAGATCACTATCACACAACACTCAGTTACAACAGTACACAGTACAACAATTGGCAACAACAGTTCATATTACAGAAGATTGATCAGAGGTTGTATCTTTCAACGAGAAGACAACAACTGTTCAACAAATCAGATGAGACTGTTCAGGATGTAGATTGCAACTTTATATGTTCTCACAACAGGTACTTTAGGGGGGAAATGTTATCCCGTCTTTTGAAAAGGCCGTGACACCAAGGAATTGGCTAGAAACCTAAGGCAGTTTGTTCCAAAGACCGAATATACACAAGCTCCCTATGGATGTCGGTAAATTTTTTCCGAGTTTAGATCAAGCTACAATTGATATGAGATGACAAACAAAGCTATGAAAGCCAACATTCCAAATTTCAAGTCAATCAGAGTTCGTATGCTTAAGATACCACCGATGCAATCCAAAGAAATCAACTCACACGCATCTGTCTGCTCGTGTCCATCATTTCACATCAATCTGTTCATATCCATAACATTATTTGTCGTTCGCATCCATCACGTTATCAGTTGTTCGTATCCATCAAATTGATTCAACTTATTATCGATCAAATGGAGTCAATTCGTATCGATCCCAATCGCATAGTTTGTATCGATCGACCAAAGATCAATATAAATAGAACAACCTCCAGCTATCGGTACGAAATGGCCCACGGTAATCGATACGAACATAACAACTTCGGTCGATGCGAACAAGGCCCTCAGCAATCAATACGAATAGAAAAACTTCCATCAGTACGTACAAGACAAAGTCAAATCGATACGAACAAGGTGCAAACATTGGGAATACTCAATCGACTTGGCACGAACGTTGGATCAATCTTGAAAGCAAGTACCACATCAACTGGCATCACGTGCATGATCATCGATATGGAATGATCGATTCGAACAACATCGATATGAAGAGAACGACAACTGTAAAGCCCAAACTTGCATCGATCGTAACTCACAATCTACAAGTTCAAATGCCACCAAATTTTCATAGAATCTTACATAAATCCTCAGCAACTTTCACAATCGTCCCGACTCGATTGGATGAAGTTTTGATCGATACAATACTCATTCCAATCGATCCCAAATCATGTGCAAATCACATGAGATCGATCGCGTGGGCCCACCGACATGCCAGAAGAGGTCTACCGAGATCCGAGCGAGATATTTGCATTCTACGCCTATAAATAGCATCCCAGAGTCTACAGAAAGAGGACTTTGAGCTCTCCAACGTCAAGACTCTGCCGAAACCATTTTTTCACTCCAAGATAACTGTTATACTCAAAATTTTCTGCTGTAATCCGCTGTAACCAGTTGTAATCAGCAAAAAAATCAATAAAATCATCAATTTCATAGTCGACGTATGCCATATGCCGAATCACTCTAAATCCCTGTGTTTCTGCATGTTTTTCTTATTTGGGTTTCCGAAGATGTTGCGCCCAACTTTTGTACAAATAATGAAAAACACATGATGGTCTACTTATGATTATCTAAGAGATGATCTTAGGCATTGCTATTTTCAACCCTTATCATACTTGATGTTTCTTATGCATTGATGGTAGCTGGATGTGTGGATGTTTTACCCATTTCTGATATTATACTGCATGATTTATAGTTTGACTTGCTTTTATATGGATGGTTATACTTGGACATGGTTTTGAGATATTTTTTGTTCTTTGTAATGTCTTATGCTATTTCGTGATAGATATATTATGCCACGGTAGTTTTTATGAAATATATACATTTAAATTCTAGACATAGTCTGATCCGTGTGTTATTTATATAATACTTAGATCAGTCTGAGACATTTCAACTTTAGGGATGATGCGACCAACTTATTGTTGTTGGGCATAGTTGGAGGCTAGTATATTAGTTGATCAGTGTATGTGTAGTGCCCTTAATTTTTAATAACAATATTCAATGGATTTAATTAAATATACTAAATAGAATAATGTAAATATTAAAGTGATAAGGAGATTGAGATATGAAAATTTAAAACTAGGGGCCGAGCATAATAAAATATCATTTTTAAAGGAATGGGCTTATGAATGTTTTTATATGCTAATTAGTGAGATCATAACACAAGGGCATAATGTGTAATTGCACACCATAATCCCATTACCCTTAAAATCTTCTTTCCTTTACTTTGCACGTTTATTTCTCAAAAACTCTAGAACATAAAACATAAAGCTCAAGTCATCCATTACTTAAGGAAGAAAAGGGGGAAAATTAATTAAAAGCTAAAAATTTGGTTCCGAAATTTATATATGCTAGATAACATATTAAAAGTGAATTTCTAGGATTTTTAAAGATTTTTCCTAAGCAATTTACTATGAAAATTAAATATTTTAGATGGAGGACTTAAATGTTTTAATAGTTTTGCTTAATGGAAGGGCTTATTTGCTAAAATATTTTAGTTAGATCTGAAATGAATATGCAATTTTATTTTGGAAAGGATTTGAAAGGTTTATGGCATCCAATTAAATTTTTACAAATAGGAAGGTTAGTTAAGCAATTACATAAAAAGGATTAAAAACAGTCTTTACTCAGAAATTTTGTTTCGCCTCTTTCAATAGTACCTTTGACCCTATACTTTTTCCTCAACCAACTGTGTCGAAACCAATACATAAGGTATCAATACACTGGTACATAGTGGATTGGAGAAAGGCGGTAGATAAGGTGCAGAAACCATGCTTTCGAAGGGGTCGAAACAAGTTAGCTTTCAAAGTTCTTTGTTTTACTATCCAAAGAAATATGCTTTCTTTATTCCCAAAAGAATGCTTTCGAAAGGATTAATGTGGCTTTCAGAGAAGTTGCTTTTGAATATGTAGCCTCCATTTTGTTTCGAAAACAATGCTTTCGAATGAGTTGCCTTATCTTAATTTAATTCTTTTGAAAGGGGTAGTTTCAACCCAGTCGAAACCCAGCTGTCGACCTTATGCCTTTCGAGTGGATTGAAGTCATCAACTAGATTGAAAGGTAGCTTTTGTTTTATAAGATGCTTCCTAAAGCTCTTGAAAGGGTTTAAAGGCAATGGCTTTGGAAGGGATTTCGAAGCTGTTCTTCAAATTTTTTACTTAAAAGATTTAAGCTTTCGAAAGAATGTATCTGAAGCCATTGGTTTTTCCTAAACTCTTTTATATGAAGGTTAGTGGTTTTGAAAGGGTTACTTTTGTTTATATTCACTTTAACCCAAAAGATATTTTTAAAGTAAACCCAGTGGTTTTGAAAGTGGTACTTTTATATGGTTTCGAAGCTGTGCTTGTAAGAGTTAATAATTAATGCTTTAATATTTTCGAAAGGTATGTTTTGATGGTTTTGAAAGTGTGATTTAAAGTGTTTCAAAAGTTATATGCTTAGCATTTTGAAAAGAAGATTTGAATGCTTTCGAAAGAGGTTCCAATATTTTCGGAAGTAAAGGTTTAAGGTTTCAAAGCCTTAGTTTTCAAAACAAAGAACCCCATCTCATTTTTAAGGAAAACAATGGCATAAACAAGGAATTTTAAAATGGCTTTTATGTATGAAGTTTTTGAAGAAGCTTTCCTTAAAAAAATAATAGGGATTAACCATGTTTCGTAAGAAAATGATTTCAAGGATATAAATCCACAAGTTTTGGTGTTATTATGTTACTATGTTTGCTTCTTCTAATATACATATTCACTGCAAAATGGAACCATAAATATATTTTGGGAAGAAAGGGATAGAATAACCAGCTAGGCTGACCCAGTAGCGAATATAAATTGAGTTTGTTAGTCCCTGAGAGGATGGTTTTGATGACAAAAACCTTAGAATAAGATTATAAAATATAAATACTAACATTATAGTTTAGATATATATGTATATGCAGGATTTAACCATGCAGGTAGCAAGAATGAAGACTGTACAGTATAGAGATTCAAGACTGAAAATGTCAAGATTGAAGACTCATGAGTATCAGGATTATCAAGAGTTCAAGATTTCAATAATAAGTAATTTAGTTAGGAATTTTGTTAAAACTCCTAGAAAAGCACTGGCATCTCAAAATCAATTTATTCGTGGAATGGAATCCACTTCGAGCCCGTTAAAGGGATGACACCCTAAGTAGGATGGAACATACGAAAAACCTAGTAGAACATTGTTTTGTATCCACTAAATATTATTCAAATGTTTTTGCAAAATTATATCTTGTTTTCAAAATGATTTTAAAATCTTCCTTTTAAAAGAATCAAAAAAATTTATCCTGGTTTAAAATACTTATAGCCTCAAAATAATCTTTATCTTCAAAATAAAATTATCCTTGGTTTTAAACTATCTTTTAATAATAATATATTTAACTTTTAATATTTGTACTTAGATTTAAATATAAAATTACAGTAAAATTTTATATTATTCTCTATACGTATTTATGTACTTTAACTATAGGTAAGCATATTTATAAAGTTTAAAAAAAAATAGTTTTAATACAAGATGAAAGTTATCTTTAAAGAAAAACAAATTATCAAAAGTTACAAAGGATTGTCGACAACCCCAATCCACCTTTGTCGACAAGGTAGCAGTTGATTTCAAAAATTTAAATTTCAAAAGAAGTGTCTATTCGTCATATCCTTTCACGAATGGACATGGCTGTTGTTCTACTATAAATAGAGGCAATTTTAAATGAATTTACACATATATTTTCTCTGATTTCACTCCTCATCTTCTTCCACATTTCTTTATATACATTTTTACCAATGCTCTGCCAAAATCACCATTGAATCTAACTAGATCATCTCTGGTTTGATTCTCTATCACTATTTCAACAAGATCTTGGTGCTATTCAGAGTTATAGACTTCTTTGTAATAAACTGAGTAAGAAAAGGTGTGATTGTAGCCTGTGAAATCAATCAAGCAAGAAAAGGTGTGATTGTAGCCTGTGAAATCAATTGGGATAACTTGCTGCCTGTAAAATCAAGTATCTCTACCCAGAGGATTGTGAATCTGGAGTAGCGTACCTCGTGGCCTTGAAATCAAAGGTGTAATTGTAAAAAATTATTTTGAAAGGAAATTCGTATTATGTGCGGGACTGGATGTAGGGTAACTCCAAACCAGTATAAAATCTGGTATGTTCTTTCCTTTATTGCTTTTACTTTATTTCTACATCTGTGTTTGATTCTGTGATCCTATCTGTGTCTGAATATTACATACATCTATGTTAAAATTAATATAAACTCAAAAAGAATTAGTAATTCCTTAAAACACTATTCACCCCCCTCTAGTGTTTATTCTAGCCTTAAGATCCGTATTTCGCAATTCTCACATTTGGTATCAGAGCAAGGTTTTCAAAGTTTCATAATATGATTTTTGAAAAAGCCTTTAAAATGGCTATGTTTAAAAAACTTGTTAATACTAGTTTAGAAATAGTTAGATCATCATTGTCTCTTGAGTCTGCATATAATCAATATTCAAATTCAAGTTGTCCACCAAAATTGTATGATGTACAGGAAACATGTATTATGGGTGTTGTGGAATCAATTCACAATGGACAAATTGTGCAGATCAAAAAGAATAAATGGATACTCGATAGTGGATGATCTAGACACATGACTGGTAATCCGGATATGTTGAATGATATAATATATAAAGAAAGAGGACCGGTTAACTTTGGAGACAACTCAAATGGATATGTGATTGGCATCGGCAAAGTCGGTAACTCTGAAACTCCTATTATTACTTATGTTTTGCTATTTAAGAATCTAAAATATAATCTGCTAAGTATTAGTCAACTTTGTGATAAAGGATTCAAAATTAAATTTGAAAACGATAGGTGTCACATTGAAGATAATAATTCAACCATAATATTTGAGGGAATTAGGAAAAAGAATATTTATATTCTTAGTATGAAAGTTTCAAATGATAACCTGTGTCTTTTGGCAAATACAAGTGACCCTTGGATTCGACATAAGAGATTTGGGCATTTGAATTTAAAACTCTTATCTAGACTATCAAAGCACGATCTAGTAAGAGGTCTCCCTAAAATGAATTTTAAAGTAGATAGTTTATGTGATTCATGTCAATTAGGAAAACTTAGAAAAAGTTCCTTTAAATAAAAGGATATGATTTCAAATTCAAAACCTCTTGAATTAATTCACCTTGATTTATTTGGTCCATCTCAATTTCTTTCAATAAATCATAGTAAATATGTTTTTGTAATTGTAGATGATTATTCTAGATTTACATGGACAATATTTTTGAAACATAAAAGTGATGCTTTTGAATGTTTTAAGAACTTTACAAAAAGGATTCAAAATCAACATTCTCTAAAAATTATAACCATCCGTAGTGATCACGGTGGTGAATTTGAAAACGAAAAGTTTGAGGAATTCTGCAATAAAAAGGGAATAACTCGCAATTTTTTATTTCCAAGAACTCCACAACAAAACGAAGTAGTAGATTGTAAAAATAGGACGATTCAAGAGTGTGCGAGAACTATGCTTTTAGATAGTAAATTATCAAAGTATTTTTGGACAGAAGCAGTTGCTACCGCCTGTTATATTTCAAACAGAATTTTAATTAGACCTTTAACTGATAAGACATCTCATGAACTTCTTCACATAAAGAAACCTATGGTATCTTATTTTAGAATTTTTGGAAGTAAATGTTTTATTTTAAATAAAAAAGATAACTTAGACAAATTAATCCTAAATTCGACAAAGGTATCTTTATCGGATATTCTAATAGATTTAATGCATACAGAGTGTTTAATTTAAGAACTAACACCATCGAAGAAACAATGCATGTTTCATTCGATGAAAATCTCAAAAATTTTTAAGATACAAATGATGAAGAAGATTTAATCACTCAAAATCAAGAGTCAACTGAAACTAATAATGAAATTAATCATCCTAATAAAGAGATTAAACTTTTAAAAGATCATCCTATAGAAAATATACTAGAAGATATGCAATCTGTTGTTACAACTAGAAATCAACTAAGTAAAATAAGCATTGTAGCCTTTATATCAACCATTGAACCCAAAAATCCAAAACAAGCATCAACTGATGATCCATGGATCTTGGCTATGCAAGAAGAACTAAATCAATTCACTAGAAATGATGTTTGGGAACTTGTTCCTAGACCTGAAAATAAAACTATAATTGGAACTAAATGGGTTTATAAAAATAAAATGAATGAACAAGGAGAGGTTGATAGAAATAAAGCTTGGTTAGTCGCTCAAGGTTATTATCAAGAAGAAGGAATAGATTTTGATGAAACCTTTGCTCCCGTAACAAGATTAGAAGCCATTAGGATTCTACTTGCTTTCGCAAATCATAATAATTTCAAATTATATCAAATGGATGTTAAAAGTGCCTTTTAAATGGATTTGTAAAAGAGGAAGTATATGTTGAACTACCGCCACTTTTTGAAAATGAAAAATTACCGAATCATGTTTACAAACTTAAGAAAGCTCTATATGGTCTAAAACAAGCTCCTAGAGCCTGGAATGATAGACTTATTGCAATCAAACTTTGAAATTGGTAAAGTAGATAATACTCTTTTTATTAAAAGAAATAAAAATGATATTTAAATAGTACAAGTTTATGTAGATGATATCATTTTCGGATCAACTAATTTTGAAACGAATAAATAATTTTCTGAAATAATGACAAAAGAGTTTGAGATGAGTCATATGGGTGAATTAAACTTCTTTCTAGGAATGCAACTAAAACAATTAGATAATGGTATCTTTATTAGTCAAGAAAAATATGCTAAAGACCTAGTTAGCAAATTTTGGTTTGACTACTGCAAGTGGAAAACCCACTCCCATGGCAACCAATGAGTACCTAAGTAAAGAAGATCTCTCAAAAGATGTAGATAAAAAATTATATAGAGGAATGATTGGATCACTACTCTATATCACTGCTAGTAGACCTGATATCATGCATAGTGTTTATCTCTGTGCAAGATATTAATCCTAACCTAAAGAGACCCACTTAAAAGCTGTAAAGCGTATCATAAGATACGTTAAACACACCTTTGATTAAGGCTTATTTTATCCTAAAAATGATTCTTTTGAATTAATATCTTACTATGATGCTGATTATGCTGGTTGTAAATCAGACCGAAAATGTATAAGTGGAACTTGTCACATTTTGGGGGATTCTCTGATTTTCCAGTTTAGTAAAAAGCAAAACACGGTTTCTTTATCAACAACTGAAGCAGAGTATATTTTTGCTGCTTTGGCTTGTTCTCAAGTAATATATATGCAACAAACTTTAAAAGTTTTTGGTTTAAGTATCTCAAAATGACCAATTTATTATGATAATACCAATGCAATAAATTTATCCAAAAATACTACTCATCATGCTCGAACTAAACATATTGATATCAGACATCATTTTCTCAGAGATAATATAAGTAAGGAAGTAATTACTCTCGATTATATCAATTCCGAGAAACAAATTGCTGATATCTTAAAAAACCCTTAAATGAACCTATATTTACTAAATTAAGAAGAGAATTAGGTATTTGTTAAATAAATGATATATAGAATATAAATAACAAAGTATAATTATAAATTAAAGTAAAATAAATCAAATAGCAAAAATATCAAGTACCATGTCGACAACCCTCCCATACCCCTACCAACATGTAAAGATTTTTTTTACTTTTGAAATTTTCCCACCAAAATTCAAATAAGTGGCTATGTATTCTTCTTATTTCGAAAATTTGTTCATTCTTTCTTTCCTTTCTCTGATCTATCTTCTGAAAACAATTAAACAATGGCCTCCTCTTCCAAACCAAAAAAAATTCAACCTTTTTGTTCCCTTCTCCTTCTACTGGACCATTTCAACGAATTACGCTTGCATGAGAGATGAAAATGGAGGATTCCTTGAAGGATGCACTGAAACTAATGACTGAAATTCAAGTAGTGCAACTCAGAATGGCCAAATAACAAGAACGGCAAGGCAAAATGCTTATAAATTTGCAAAAGTTTCTAATGGACAATCACGCTAATCCGATCTTGATTGACGAAGAATCTTCAGGGGATCAAGTCAAGAGGACAATGAGGAAGAAGAAGAAGAAGAAGAAGCCTTCATGGAAGAAGAGCACGCTTAAGATGACGACAAAGTTGTTTGCCTTGGCGAAGTGTGCTTTGACAAGGATGGAAATCTAGTCGAGCAACGTGGAAATTTCTGTTTCCGCTACCCAAATTGTTCAGTTCATAGATCTCCCATTTTCAAGGACATGCATTAGTTTCTTTTCTCTCTTTTATATTATTGTATGATCTTACTTTCGTCTTCTACGCAAATGTAAATATAACAATATATAATTAATAAACAATTTATGTTCTTATATTTGATTTCTCACATTATCACTATTATAAGTATTATCATATATGGATTCTTAGTTAGGATAGTTAGTAATTAAGGACTAAATTTTAGTTTTAGAATTAAGTGATGATTATTTATGATAACACTATCATTATAATCACATGTCATATAGTATTAGATTAAGGGGGAGTTATATAGTTTGGAGTTATTTTTTGTTGATGACAAAGGGGGAGAAGTATAAAACAAGATAGTTAGGCATAGATTAAGGGGGAGTTATTAGTTTTAGTGGGAGATATTAGGATAGAAGTAATATTTTATAAACAAAGGTTGTCATCATCAAAAAGGGGGAGATTGCTAGTCCCTGAGAAGATGGTTTTGATGACAACAACCTTTGAATAAGATTATAAAATATAAGTACTAACATTATAGTTTAGATATATATGTATATGCAGGATTGAACCATGCGGATACCAAGAGTGAAGACTGTACAGTATAGAGATTCAAGACTGAAGATATCAAGATTGAAGACTCATGAGCATCAAGATTATCAAGAGTTCAAGATTTCGATAATAAGTAATTTAGTTAGGAATTTTGTTAAAACTCCTAAAAAACACCGGCATCTTAAAATCCAATTTATTCAGGGAATGGAATCCACTCCGAGCCCGTTAAAGGGATGAAACCCTACATAGGATGGAACCTACGAAAAATCTAGTGGAACATTGTTTTGTATCCACTAACTTTTATTCATATGTTTTTATAAAATTATATCTTGTTTTCAAAATTATTCAAACTCTTCCTTTGAAAAGAATCAAAAACATCTATCTTGGTTTTAAAATACTTTTAGCCTTAAAATAATCTTTATCTTCAAAATCAAATTATCCTTGGTTTTAAACTATCTTTTAATAATAATATATTTAACTTTTAATATTTATACTTAGATTTAAATATAAAATTATAGTAAATTTTATATTATTCTCTATACCTATTTATACATTTTAACTATAGTAAAATTATAAACGAATTTATACATATATTTTCTCAGATTTCACTCCTCTTCTTCTACCATATTTCTTTATATACATTTTTACCATTACTCTGCCAAAATCACCATTGAATCTTACTAGATCATCTCTGGTTTGATTCGCTATCACATCTCAACAAGACCTCGGCGCTATTCAGAGTTATAGGCTTCTTTGTAATAAATTGAGTGAGAAAAGGTGTGATTGTAGCCTGTGAAATCAATCAAGCGAGAAAAGGTGTGATTGTAGCCTGTGAAATCAATTGGGTGAACTTGTTGCCCGTAGAATCAAGTATCTCTACCCAAAGGACTGTGGATCTGGAGTGGTGTACCTCGTGGCCATGAAATCGGGGGTGTAATCGTAAAAATTGATTTTGAAAGGAAATCCGTACTTGTTTGCGGGACTGGATGTAGGGTAACTCCGAACCAGTATAAAATCCAGCGTGTTCTTTCCTTTATTTCTTTTACTTTATTTCTGCATCTGTGTTTGATTATGTGATCATATCTGTGTCTGAATATTGCATACATTGGTGTTAAAAATAATATAAACTCAAAAAGAATTAGTAATCCTTTAAAACACAATTCACCCCCCTAGTGTTTATTCTAGCCTTAAGATCTGTATTCCACATTTCTCACAGAGTAAACTCCTGTATGAGTAGAATTGCATCTAGGAGGTCAGGTAGATCAGAGTATAGGATACGTAAATACTGATTAAAGAAATTGTCAGATAGATAGGTTTATAGTAAACCCATGAAAACTATGTCTATAAAAACTCATTGGAAGGGGCCAATAGGTTCATAGTAAACCCATGAAATCTATAATTAGATGAGTTGCTAGGAGGGCCCAATATATTTTTTGTGAACCCATGAAAGCTATATCCGGATAAAGTAATTGAATGAAGTCAATAGTTTTCTAGTCACCCCATGAAAACAAGGATAAGCGGGAAGTTATTGGAGATAGGGCTATTAATTTTGTATGAGTGTCCGATGTCCGTTCGTGTCCGTGGTCGAAATACATCCGTCTGAATTCATCCGATTTTCAATTAGTACACGAGCTAGAACAACGAAATTTGTACGAGAAACAATCTGGTATGGTTTGTGCTCGTCCAAATTCGTCCGACTTTCTTATAATTTAGTATATCCTCTATTTTTCTCAAAACATAAATGATAACTATTTGGTCCGTTGATTGAGTATGGAGTTCACAAAATGCTTATACTTCAATTCACATTGATAAAAATAATATAGCTGATGGAAATTATATTAAAAACATAAATTTTGATGCAAATGGCAATGTCCGTCCGTGTACTTCAAGTCCATGTCTGAAAAACATATGCACGTGTCCGTCCGATTTTATTTACAACATGAGCTAGGACAACAAAATTTGTATGAATGTAAATCTCATCTGGTCCATATCCGTTTCGATTTTATTTAAGACAGTAACTGAACACGCCTCTATCCGGCCCGGTCCGACTGATTTACACCCTTAATTGGAGATACCAATAGGTTCGGCGACAACCTATGAAAAAATAAAGTTATTGGCATGGGCCAATGGGTTCTTAGTGATCCCATGAAAACTACAAGACTAGACAGAGGGTCTATAAGCATTAAGCAGGTTATTAGGCAGCCCACGAAAACTAATAGGTTAATGGTTACCTTAGAAACCATAACTGAGATAAATAGTCAAAATGAATGGGGATGGATAATTCAAAATTGATTTACTTGTTTGTATATTATCATAATATTTTAAATTGTTATTTTTTAACCATTATGTATGCAGGAGCACAGTATGTGGTTATTATAAATTTTTAGAGGGTACAAGTTAGGGGAAAATCTATTCGCTAAGCGGCGTGGTCTCAGTAGATATATAAATGGTTTGAGATGGTAGATTACTGTTCATACTAGGCTTTATGTCTGACTTGAAGTGTATGTTTTCCCTTAAACTGTTGGGTGCTCGATTGATTTTGAGTAGTTTGAGAGTTGAGGTTTTCAGATACCTATCTAGACGAATGAGCTTATGGTGATGTGAAGGAGGCAAGCTAGCTAGTAGGAGTTCTTTTCTATTTTGATTTCGTTGTGTTTATTTGTAAAGGAAAAGTAGTTTAAACGCCTAGCTATATATACTATAATCATCTAAGGAGGCATCTTCATATGTTGCTCTTGGTGTATGTTGTAATAATTATATTTTCTCTGAACGTGGTTGTCGAATATGGGATTATGTAATGAATTTGAAATGGAATGCGAAAGTTGTTTGAAAATTTTAAAAATTCATATGCTTCTGTTAATCAATGTATCTAACATTACCGCATTTGGTTGCCAAGGATTAGTAACTATGGATGACTGCAGCATCCGTAGCCATTAGTTTGGGCCTCTAAGAAAGGATTATTACAAGTTGGTATCAAAGCATAGGTTTATGAAAACTTAAAAGAAATTTAAACCTAAAAGATTTTTCAAAACATAATCCAATGAATCGAAAAATAAGATCGGGCTTTGGGTTAATGCTATAGTAACGTACTTGTATATGATATATATATATATATATATATATATATATATATAGACACACAATCATGTATCCTTTCTCCCTTAAACCATTCTTTTGCTTCTTACTAAGGCTTGTATGAAGATTTAAGAGAAAGAAGATATGGAGGCAGGAAACGAAAGAGGAAATCTCGGTGGAGGAAGCACCACAACTATGGAAATGCTCAACCCAACAGGAGGACCCTGAGTCGATAAGAAAATGCTAATCAAAATGCAGATGCCAATGTAGGTGTTGGAAATCCACCAGTGGATATGGGGATGATGTAGAATTCTTCTTCCATCTGATGTAAGCTAGAGCAACAGCCAAAGTAGTTGGGAATGTTGTAGGAGATAATCATGCGGCTTTAGTTGGGAATAATTATGCTAAGTTGAGTTGAGATTACACCAGTTTTGGTGGGTAGCTGTTTGTAAGGATAGAGGATACCATAGAAGTTGGGAATTGGCTATTGTATTATGAGATAATCTTTGCTGATCTGGGATTGGATGATGAGCTAAAGAGGAGACTGGCTTATAGGCAGTTGCAAGGGGCATTAGTTCATTGGTTGAATAGTGTTACTGCCGGACTTCCTAAGGAAGAGTTGATTTAGGCAAAATTTTGAAGTAGATTTGAGCAGAGATTTTTGTATGAAGTTGCTAAGTCAGCATTATTAAGAAAGCATTATTATGAGTTGTCGTGATATGAGTATGCTACTATAGACATCGTCATCGGGAGGAATAAGAAGTTCATTTAGGGATCGAGCCGAGATTTGTAGGGCAACCCTGCCACATCTCCATGATCCTTGTAATGTAGTTATGGAGATGGCTATCCGACATGTGGAAATACTTGCTATTTATTGGAAGAAAAGCTAGTTGAAAACCAAGGTTCTTAGGGAAAGAAGAGGAAGTTCTTTAAGAAGAGAGGATCCCAGAAAGGGAGAAGCTACCAAGAAGGCAAAGGCTGATTTAGTTTGCTTCAAATGTGATAAGAAAGGTCACTATGCTTATGAATGCCGAACAAACAAGGGGAAAAAGGCTACAGGAAAGAAGAATGTGAAGTGTTTTAACTGTGAGCTGGTTGGGTATTATAAGAATCGGTGTCTAAAACTAGTTAATGGGGACAAAGGAAAGGTCTTTGCTATTGGACTATCATCTGCTAGGCCAAGGTACACTTTTGATTCATAGTATACCAGTTAGGATACTATTTGATATTGGTGCATCACATTCGTTTATATCTCAGTGTTTGGAGATGGGTTATGCTTAAACCCACATAACATGTTAGTTCCTTAAGGGTTGAGAATTCGATAGGAGGTCATGAAATTCTAAGGATGAGATGTGACCAGTTAGAACTTGATTTATTAGGTCATAAGTTTGCATGCAGTTCATATGTTTTTGATTTCGTAGATTTCGGGATCATCTAGGGTATGGATTGGTTGGGTAAGTATGAGGCTGTGATATTTTGCCAGGATAGGGAAATACCGTTGAGACGCCCTGGTAGTCATAATTGATTCATATTCTTAGTGAAAAATTCTAACCATAGTGCTTATGCTTTGTTGAGTGCTATGGAAGAGGGAGAAGAGTTAATTCATGTTCAAATAGCAAGGGAATTTGCATATTTTTTTGAGCCAGTTACAATATTACCACCGAAACAAGCTGTTGAGTTTCGGATAGATCTTATGACAAGAGCTAAACCTATCAGTAGATCACCTAGTAGGATGACACCGATCGAGATGAAGGAATTAAAGGTGCAGCTAGTGGATCTAGATGGAAGAAATTTTATTAGACCATGCAATTCGCCTTGGGGAGTGACCGCGATGTTCATGAAGAAACCAAATAGGTTATGAAGGATGTGCATCAACTATCGTAAGTTGAACCAAGAGGATGATTAAGAATAAGTATCCTTTCCTGAGAATTGATGATCTATTTGATCAGTTGTGTAGAGCTAGAGTATTTTTCCAGTTGGATTTGGCGAAAGGTTTCCATTAGTTAAGAGTGGCATAGGACAGTATTCCATTGACAATATTTTAGATAAGGTATGGTTCGCATGAGTGGTTAGTAATGCCATTCGGGTTAATAAATGGACCGGCTTTCTATGTGGATTTAATGAATCGAGTTTCACGAGAGTACTTGGATAGGTTCATGTTGGTTTTTATGGATGACATATTAGTATACTCTAAGGATGCAAGAGAGCATGAGGATCATCTTAGAGTAATGATTGAGACGTTGAGTAAACATCAGCTAAAGGCGGAGTTTTTCAAGTCTCATTTTTGAAGAAAGAGGTTAAGTTTCTTGGTGACGTAGTTTCAGAGAAGGGCTTGTCAGTCGATCCAGATAAGATCGAAGCTGTTAATAACTAGAAGAGACCAGAAACAGTGACCGAAAATAGAAGTTTTCTTGGACTTGCAGGCAATTACCGATGATTCATCAAGGATTTCTCGTAGATAGCGGTGCCTGTGACTAAGGTAACAACGAAAGATGTGAAGTTTGTTTGGCTCGACAAATATGAGGAAGCATTTCTTAAGTTAAAGTATTTGTTGACCGACGAATCTGTGTTAGTAGTTCCATACGGACACCAAGGATTGGTGGCGTATATCGATGCATGTGGGACTGGACCAGGAGCTGTGTTGATGCAGAAGGAAAACGTTATTACCTACGCTTCACCATAGCTTAGATCGCATGAAGTAAGATATCCTACTTATGATTTGTAGTTGGCGGCGGTGGTCTTCGTATTGAAGATATGGAGACATTATCTCTTAGGGGAGAGATTTGAGCTATACAAAGATCATAAGTCCTTAAGGTATTTATTCTCATAGAAGGAGTTGAATATGAGACAGTGGAGGCGGCTGGAGTTTTTAGCAGCTTATGATTTTGGCATAGATTATACACCTGGGTAAGAAAATAAATTAGTGGATGCTGTTAGCAGAAGATATCAAAATGTGGTGTTAGTAATGTTGCCAGATAGGAAATGTTTAGAAGCTTTGATTGCTTGTAGTGTGCAGTTAAGATCGACTAATAGTTCTAGTCAGGGCATCGCCATATTGTCCTGTTTAGAATTTCGCCCAGTGTTGATCGAAAGGATTGCTTCCAAGTAGAAAAAGGGTCTAGTATTAGCCGAAAGGATTTGTAACAGCCCGCAAATCCGTACCCCTTGAGTCAACACTATTCTACCTAAATCAACTCAAGTTGTACAGAAATACGAACCATTTGGGTTAAAGAAGAAGAGAATAGAAATCAACAACAGAATCTAACCATCGCAACGGAATAAAATATAATAGATAATAAATACTCTTTACTCAAACATCAAATATCTTTGTTTATATATTTCATCATCAGAGTACATCAATCACAACTCAACATCAATGTCATACCATGAATACACAACAACTCAAGATACACAACAACTCAAACACAGCGGAATAATATATATATACAAGTACGGGAGTACGAATCGTCATCCAACTCGTCTCTTGAGCTCCACAACATCATATCCTGTATTCTATAATACTCGGTCTGACCCGAGCATTACAGTTAAATAACACTCGAGTCAGTCTGGAATACCAGCGTGAGAAAATCACACCCAATTGATTATTAAAGTTTCAAAAATCCTTTGAAAACAAAAGCATCTCGTAAGACCACGCCACAAATAAACATGTCGGGTTTTTACCTTACGGTAGCTAAAATAATTTTTTATAGAAATCCTCTGATATTATAATAGGGTCTATATACAAATACTTATAAAATAGCCGAAATTGTTACATTCATTAAATTACAGCTACTAGCCACAGAGTGGGTAATACAAACAAAACTCGTACAAGGCTCGTAGGGAGAATGGATTTCCATCTAATGACTAGGCACTGGGGTAACACCTGTCACAGTACGGGGACTAGATCACCGTACCGAGGAGTACGCCCGCTTCCCTGCAACACAAGGCCAGAACTACCCCTTACTGGATAATCCCGCGTGAGATCACCCCGCGGTTGGGATCAGCAACCGCCCACTAAGCCGAAAAATAAAAAGGGACATCTAGACTGGAATGACCTCACCCTGCTAGGGTGCTACCCACCTAGCCTTGCTGCATATCCCCTGATTTTCAGTCATTCCCATTTGATGAGGCTTGAGGCTAAGCATTACCTTTATAGAACATATTCCTTAGAATGCCCATCGTCCACCTGACGATGTTTCGCAAGCATTCATCCATACAAGTCCGTCCCGGGTTCGAACGGAACCGAAGGCACTATTCCTACTACATTCATTTTGGAAATATCCTCAGGATTAGTAGCGACTAGCCCTTGCACTTCACTGCTCCATCTTCAAATCCAAAATCATTTTCACGAAACGTACAAACCGGATCGAAGTGGTTTTCGAGAAATTAATCTCGATCCCGGTCTCTTCGAAACGATCAACGCATTTGGCCAATATTGATAGTCGGTTATTTAACTATCAATTTCTATCTACAAACATCCATCAAACAATAAATAATTTTCCAAAGTTATTTATTACTCTCAAAAATATCTTCACAAGATATATTTCTATTTTCAATCCTTTGAAAACAGTTTCAAAACCATCTTTCTTTTCAAAATCAACTTTCCCAAATATTTTCTATCTCCCCTGAAATCACCAAGCACAAAAATAGATTTTTAAAATAAATTTAAAACGCTTTACTTTGAAATATATATACTTTAAAACATTTAAGTTAAAAACTACTTCGATAATTTGTTAAAAATGCATACTATATAAAATATTTGAAATAAGGTTACTTATAAAAGATAACTAAATTTTTGATCTTAAAACAAACTACTATGTCACTCTTTAAATAATTTCTACTATAATATATTAAAAAGGAAAGACTTACTTTAGAATTTAAATATTTAGAAATAATAAATTTTCCCAAGTTGCTCTTTTTTTTTAAAATCAACTTAAACTTTTAACTTATATTTTAAAACTTACTTCAAAAAACTTACTTTGAAACGTACTTGGTTATACAGGGAGAAGATCCAACCTCGATTATTTAAATCAATTTTCCCAGAATTGATTTCAAACTTATCCCATTTGGAATAAATTTTGTTAATTACTGAATTCATTCCGAAATCCATTAAGTATAGACTTACTTATTGTTGTTATTATTATTTTCCATTTGATTCTAACTTTTAACTGAAATATACAAATTCCAGGTTTCCTAATAATTTAAATCTTAACTTTTAAATAAATGCTTGTTCTTTTGAATAATAATACTAAATTTATCAAATTCAATAATTTCATGTTTATTCAAAATTTCCTTTCAGATTCATTTACTAAAATTCAAAAGGGTACATTATTTCTTTCCCAATTCATTTAATTACTTTACTTACAAATTTACTTCCTTTATTTTCTTTCCAGAACCCAATGTATATATTTCTGGTAATTCACTATACCCAGTTATATCCAATCGAACCATAGCATACAATATTCTAATACATTAGAATTTCAAGTAATCACGACAAAGGATATTAAATAATAAACGTTGAGGGATCCAGTTGGATCCCTCCAACCTGTTTTCCCTGCAACCAAAGATGTTAGCACAATATACGATATATTCACTATAAAATGAGGGAAATCAATCATTTCAAGGTGTAGAGTATACTACTATATAACCCAACAATCAATCCAACCATTCAAACAATTATTTAAATTTAATTATTTAAATTTAAATTTAACTGAGTAAGATTAACTCACCTTTGCCCTTATAATTTGCAATCCGATCCAATCCCGACTCGTTCCCTCACGAATTTGACCTTGAATAAACAATTCAAGATTTATTGGCATGTGAATTAACCAAAACAATTTATTACAAGTTTTACTTTATTAAATTCTAACTAGTAGCTTAAATTCAACATAAATTCTTTTCTTCTTTTTTTTTTTCAAATCCTTATATAATTTCCCAAAATATTATCTTTGAAGCTACACCTAAAAAATAATTTATATTACCATTTAAAGTTCCGATTTTCTAACTATTATCCATAAATATAATTTTCCTGTTTACTGGTTAATTATTTAAATGTAAAAAAACAGATAAAATAAAATAAAAACTTATCCCTTACTGTAAACTAAAATTTTAATACCACTACACTATACATCCATATATAAATTTTATTTGAATTAAAATAAAAATAATGCAATACCTTACAGACCAAAATCCAACGAGGCAGCCTCCCCCTCTGACACACGGCTGAGCTCGCAAGGGAATACACCGAACTAACACCGCCTATCACGGCGACGTAATTTCCCCAAATCGATCCACTCGCCACCATCGCGAAGCATCGCTACCACCAAAGGACTTCCGAGCCTCCATGACACCGCGTGCTTCGAAATCGAAGCTCCAAATTGAACTCAGCTTCGCCGCGAGATCGCGACCCAGAGTATTCTCGAGATTTGGATCTCGCGCGACCTCGTCGCTTCCAGACCCGCCGCGACTCCTGACTAGATTCGAAATTGCTTTCGAAAATGATCCTACCCAGATTCGAGTTCGTGACAGCGGCCATGGATTTTTGAACGAAAATGAATTATGTTTCTAATGATACTCGGCCATTTTTTTAAAGCTGCTTATTATTTATTTGTTTCTCTTACTGTCGGCTGTCCAAATAAGTGAAGAAGGAGAGATCGATATATTAAAAGAGAAACGAACGAATTGAATTGCCTTGCGTTAGAAGCTAAACGAGTGGCTTCCATGAAAAGGTTCGACTGAATAAATTGAACTTAATTAATTCTTCTATGCATTTACGGTTTGTACTATCGAACGATAACTCCAAACGCTGCGAAAATTGAAATCCGACAATAATAAAATATTACGGATCCAATGGCACTGGTTTCATCGAATTCCGAGACTGTGCCTCGGAAGGCTATTTTTAAATACAATTTAAACGATATATTTTTAAAACTGGCCAAACCACTGTTAATTTCAATTTTACAACTTTTATTATTTTCAGTGCTATAAATATAAAATTTTCAAGCCTTCAAATTATTTTTAACAGGCTTAAAACTTCAAATTTCATATTTCACCTAATTCCAAATTATTTAATTTAATAACTTAATCATCAAATAAATTGTGATATTTAAAATTTAAGTTAAAAATTACTCTATTGAATATTCAAAATCAATTAAATATTCCGATATAAAGGCATAAAAAATTCCGAGTCGTCACATTCCTCCCCCCTTAAAAGAATTTCGTCCCCGAAATTACTAATTAGGAAGAACGGTCCAATACCCGTTTACTTTTTCCTAAAACCAAACGGTTTCTAACAATTCAACATCTTACCAACTATTTTTTTTATAAAAGACCCATTATTATTCTTATTAACTTTCCAAACCTTTCCCTAGTTCGCAAACGATCCTATTTGCCCAACCAGTCAAGTTTTAATCATAAAACCAATTTTGAATTATCAAAATTTTCTCAAAATTTTTCTAACTCCCCAAATTCCCGAAAAATTTCGCCAACGTCTCCTTTGCGCGGCAGACTCGGTACAACTACAAAATGGCTCTACGGCCTCCCAAATCCAAAAAGAAAACAAAAAGCCAAGTGGCTCGATCCAAATCCAAATCCCAATCAAATTTCATATAGAAACTTAAACACATACCTTTATGTTGAGCATTTCAAACTTATCTTTTGAAATCAAATCCAATTTCCTTTTCCCTTTTATAATACCTGCATATCCTGCTTAGCACTAGTATCTAATCACAATATTCCCAAAACATTCTATTGACTTCCTTACCAAATGTCAATATTCATCCAAATATCAACTTGGAATATATTTGTAATATCAATTTCCAATTAAGATTTCACCATTCCTTACTTAAGTTTAGTATAAGCATTCTATATGCTTCTTTGTTTGTTTTCACTTTACCACTTTAGTTAATATCTATTTCTATTCAAATTGATTTCCACATTACATATGAATTTCATTTATTTACAACTTTGAACTTTAAATTTTATATTTCATTTATAACTAATTTATGTCATTACTTTAATTAGCTTCATTTACTAACTTATTTTAGTTTCCAATTCTAAATAGTTTTGACGTTAACAAAATTTTCCAAAAATTTTCTAACTCCCGAAATTTCTGAAAATTTTTGGCAGAGTCCCCTTTATATGGAGGAGCTTTTGCAATTTGACAAAAGAGATAAATATATATACATCAACCCACACGGTCGGAAAAACCAAAAACAGTTCATATTTCCTATATTTATTGCGTAGGCGTACCTTATTTAGCATTTTAAGCAAGCGGCTTATTATTTTTAGCAAATAGCACAACCAAATCCGGCCACACGGCTTCCAGGTACCTGTACTTACTCAATTTAAACATGTAAGTGCCAAATATATGCAGTTTAACTATATTTCACTTAGTTGCAATGGTTAAAAAACATATGAATTCTAAAGAAATGCACATCCAACATTTTCCGTAAGCAATTTTACAACTTTAGTACTAATTCAACCGTTTCAATTAATTTATAAACCATTTTCATTCAATTTGAATGGTTTTCAATCCATTCGTATACCACTTCATCAATTTAAATGGTTTAAAACTCAATCGCTTACATTTAATTTATTCTTAAGCAAACTGAACTCATATTTAATTCAATTGCTTTCAAAATCAATTTATTTTACCCTTATCAACACATAGAATTTTAATTACTTCCATTTACATCCAACGACAATTTATTCCATGCAATTAGCAAGATTTATGTGAATAAATAAGTATTTATGTTTATAACCAATTTTAATGGATTTCAACTCAATTTATTCACAATCCATATATTTTCATTTTCATTGCATTTCAGATTTGAATCCATTCACTTGCATTTCATTTTATTAACCAAAGTAGTTCATTTAAAACCATTAACAACTTAGATTCATCTTCATTACCAATTAAATTTCTTTTTATTTCAATTCATTCATGACCATTTATTTAGCTCGACACATTCCATTTAAATTTCATTTACAATCCATTTATTTACATTTCATTCCATATTAGTTTATTCCAAACTATTATATTTAGCTCGAAGACAATCCAATCTATTGCATTCCATAACCATTTTCCAACTTATTTAAACCACACTTCATTTAGCTTAAGTCAATGTTCTTTAATTTATTCAAATTTTACACTTAAGCACATTCTCATTTTGCAAACAAAGTTCTCTTTTCAATTTAACTTGATTCTATTTTAATCCAGTCCCATTTCAAATTACAAATTTATTCGATCAATTATTATGCATTTTAGCTTTCTAGATTCAGCTCATTCAATTTATTACCTGGCTATTTTCCAAGTTATCTTCACTTATTTGGATTTTATTTGCAACTTAGATCATTTCTATTGTAATCCAATTCCAACCGACTCCACTTTATACTTAATTCACTTACAATTCCATTTATAGGTTTTACAAGTCACAAATTTATTTATAATCCAAGTTATAATATATACACATATTCATCTCTAATTCCATAATCCAAGCTCATTTGAATAATTTTCAAGTAATATTTTGTAACGACTCGTATTTTGCCCGCTCAAAAATCGACATCCGTACTTCAAATCGTACTCGAATGCCATAGATTCGACCGTTCAAATCCGATTCGCCGGAGCTTATAACAATCATTAAGTAAACAACACAGCGGAATAAAAGAATAATACATTGATATACAGTTTTGATACAATATCTGATACAACAGATGATCCAATAGATATCAATATACATCAGAGATATGATACAATAAAACAGCAGCGGAAAGAAAATAGATAACATCTAGCATACTGAACAATATAACTCTAAAATAGTCTTCAACGAAGAACTCCAAATCGGAACTGTAACTCCATTTCCAAGAATCAATCAGCAGAAGCTCGAACTCCCCATAACAATGCACCAAGCTAAGCATGACTGGTGCGAACCAAAGACTGAACTAACTCCAGATAATCCACTATATCTAACTATCTGAAAAACCCAACTCTAGACTGCTCGTGTAGAAAATAATGAGCACCCAGAGTTTAGGAAAGAAACAATAAACTCCGGATCAGTCGTGGGACTGGTGTGAGCAACAAAAACAATTTATCTTTTAAAACATTCAACAAAAGAATTTTTAAAGTCAATTCGCAATGCTTTTTAAAAATGAGACTACCATAAGGCCTCCCGCACACACACACAATGCAAACGCAGAATCGGAGGAGATTTCTCCTTATGATAGTCAAAGATGCTTGATACGCATAAAAAAAAAACATTTGATATTATTACTAGTGCATAGTGTAGGAAAAAGTCATTTCGAAAGTAGAATATAAATCTTAGCCAACATACGACCATTATCGTATGCCTACTATAGCTACCATCTAAACAGTGGTGACCACCATAAGTAAATGGCAGGTTCTACAACTAATACCGTACAGGGTTTCGTATTGGGAATTGGATTTCCAACGAATGATCAGGCCAAGGAACTTCCCATTGCCACATGAGAATGCCTCTGGATGGACATCCCCGAGAACCAAACCGGATCTCTACCAACACAAGGCCGGGTTACCCCTAACTGGGTAACTACTGACACGAGTATGCCATCTCCCGGTCGTAACCAACCTTTAACCGGGCCCCAGCAACAAATCACAAAATCATATATATATATCTGCGATATCCACATAAGTTAAGTATCTGGGCTCCATACCATGATACCACTTCTATCCAGAAGGAAATGTACATACCCTAAGGGGTGCTACCCCCAATAACCTTGCTGCATCTTTCCTGTTTTGACCATTTCGGGGTGTGAGGCTCGACGAAGTCTCGTCCACAAAAACATACTTTATACAAAAGCCATGCTTTGGGTCAACAAATGATCATAGAAATGATCACAAAGATAGACGATCAAACAAATGATCCTATCACAAATAATCAACACAATGATCATTTCACAGCAACACTCAGCATGTCACATTACCAAATTTGGAATATATCGCTGATAACCTTCAACTATATAACCTCTGAGCTCGTACGTCTCAGAGAAGGGTGTTAAGCTAAAAGAATAAATTCTCCGCCACCAACAGAAATATATTTGAAAGAAATCGGCTTTATATCTCAATTTGTAATGTCAGACATACTATCCATACAAGTCTGTTCTGGGTTCGAACAGAACCGAAGGCACTTACAAAGAAGTCCTTGCAATCCGGATATTCACAATCCCGATCGAATTTCACATCACTTAGGGAGTTTCTATACCGGCGCGACTCGGTGCAGAAACAATCGATAGGTCATCCTGTCGCTTTCGCAAATACCCGGTCTTCATCACCGATCTTCAAATGCTATCCATAACGTCGAATTACATATTCAGAATGGGTTATACGACCCAAAGGTCCTTTCCCGGCTAACCCGAATAGTGAGCGCAATATTTAAAAATATATGGATAATTGGGATTTCAATTAAGTCACAACTTAATAATTCAAAACTTTATTTCAAATGGTTTAATCCAATTACCATCTCAATCTTTAAACAAAAAGATTTATTTTCACAACCTTTAACGGTTTAAACAATTTTCACATTTTAATCTTTTAAACAAAAGATTCATTCACAGATTTTCCAAATCAATTTCCATTTCAATTTGATTAACTCGTTAAATCTTTAAATCAAAGATTTAACTTATAGCCTTCAAAACAATTTCATTTCAATTTGATTTAACTAAATCATCAATTTAAATCTGTTAAAAATAAACAGATTTAATTCATAGCTTTCAAAAAGAATTCATTCATAACTTAGGAAAATCACTTCTCTATTCAATCTTGAAATTCCCCTAATTAACTGGAATCTCAGTTCTTATCTAAAAGTGTTTATCATTTTAAAACAACAGTTTTCATTTTGAAAATTTGGTTCATCTACACGAGTTAAAGTTCTTTGGTTAAATCCAAATTCTCAAAATTATACCTTTAAAATGGTTTAACTCATAATGACTAGTATAATATCGTTAATCCCTAGTTTCAAATTATAGAATTCAATTCCTAATTTTGAATTCAAAATTAAATCAAATTATTAAAATTCCAAACTTAATCAAGTAATTTAAAATAAATTTCCATCTTTGAAATTCCATTTCAAAAGCTTTTCACATTTATTCCGATTCCATTTCCAAAACATTTGAATTTAAAAATTCAAATTTAAGACTATTCTAAAAATCTGCGACTTAATCGATTTCCTCGTGAAACCCATATTTGTGTGTGTATGGTGTGGTCCAGGGGTTTAACACACTAGTGCACAACCATTCAATCATCACAGATCAAATACGACAATATATTCGATAAGCGATATCAACTATAATGCTTATCGTCCATTCACGGATCCACAGATAATACACAAATGTACATAAATAAATGAGTAAATTTCACATAGCTCAATTCACAGAACAAGATATTACAGATCAGATAGGACAGTCAATTTAAGGCATCACATATAATATGATCGTTCATAAGTAAGGTCAAGCATTCAATAACATTTATGAGTAGGATTAATTAATTGTTTAATCCTAATCAATTCAATTCGTTTCCAATTTAATTAATTACTTATGGATTTATTATCCAATTCTGATTTATTAGTTCCAAATCATTTGATATAAATTAATTTATCAAACACTTTAATTAATTAAATTATTCTTAATCAACCATATTAATTAAATTGATTTTTTTGGACCAATTATATAATAAATTAACTTTTTAATTAATTATTTTAAGAAATTTAAAACTTTAATTTCTATAAAGTAATTACACTTACAATTTCATAATGATTATCATTAATTTATTAATCTAAATTTATCATTAAAAATTTATCACATTAACTATCTCTTACTTAAACCTTACTTTATAAATTAAAACTTCTAATTAATTAATCACATTAATTAATTACTTTTAGTTTATTATAATACGCGATTATTCTTAATCACCTATATTTTATAATTACTAATTAATTATATTAAGAAATTATACTTTAATCATTTGATAAATCCATTTAAATCAATGAATTAACCTTTTATCTAGTACACTAATTAATTACCCCGTATTTCATTAAAAAAAAATCTTTTGAACTTATCAAGACCTTAATCAAAGATAAACCATTATCTATATTTATCATTTAAATCCTTATTTATTAATCTTTGGAAAATCGATTATCATTAACAGAAGAATTTAACTTAAAGCCTTTAGGTCGATTAAGAATCAAAACACTATTTAAGACAACCCACTTATCTTTAAAATCTCATTTGAAATAACCCTAAAATAAAATTTTATTTGTAAAATATGAATTAGCTTAAAGTTCTTAAGTTAATTTAAAGCCATCATTTTCTTTTACTCTCTAAATATACCATTTAGATTTCCATACTTAAGAATTTACTTTTAAATACACTTACAATTTTAACTAAACACTTTTCTTTTGCTTACAAAAAAAACTGAACAATGTTCATTTTCTTAAACCTGTACATATATTTCCCCCAAAATCTGCAGTGCTTCAACAACCCGAGCCCACGCGAAAACCTCCCCAAGTCAAACTAACGTTTGCTTCGAGTCACGCATCCGCTTCACCGAGAACACACCCCATTCCCTCTCGCGTTCGCTCTTCTTCTTCCACAACCCCCCAAACCCAGATACCACCTTCACGCGTGCACGTGCACGGCCGATTTTGCCGCTGTTGGTCGAAGCTGCGGCCAACCTCGAGTCAACGTTCATCCCTCAAAACGACACAAGCACTTAGAGTTTGAATTAATTTCGAAAAACAGAATTGAGTCATCTCGACCCAAACAACCCCTCAGCATATCATCGAAAAATCAATTCGCGCCACCACCACAGACCCTCAGCGGTCTCCAAACTTCGACCCAAGCTCCGCTATCATACGACACTGCGATTGGCACCGGTGGCGTGACGTCCGGTCACCCATGGATGGCGCAGCACCGTTGTTTTCGAATGTGAACAAAATGGGTTCTTAAACCCTAGTTTCCATTCGTTCTCCCATTCCTTGCAATCGAAAATTTTTTCTACATTTTTCTAGGGATCTCACACCAACACTCAAGCTACATGTCAAATTTCATCAACAATTGTTGATCAAATAATTGGATATTCATATAAAAGAAATTTTGGTTCACTGACTAACTGCTCTATGTACAGTTGTCTAAAAATTATAAATTTTGTCTTAAAAATCATATTTTTGCATGTTGTTTCAATATATCAACTCAAGTTTACAATTCGAGTTATTCGAATTTTTGATCTTTGTTTTGCTTTCACTATAAATAATATTTTATACACTATTCACTTCATTTTTTTTCTTAAAATTATTTTCAAAAGTTGCTTAACTTTGTTATGAATAAGTTCCTTTCAGAAATCATAGTATAAAAAGTTCTAAGCATGAAGATATGAATTTATAACAGGTTTTAAAGTTTAGAAAACCTGGAACAAAACATTTACTTGTGTACAAGCATATACAGAGGTTCATATTCTTGCAGCATTCTTTTTATACCATTCATACGAACAATAGCATCAGAATATTATAACAAGTTCAAGGTTAGTTTGCTCACCGTGGTTTCCATCAGAAAACAGAGCTTCTGTTTTGACGCAGACTTGAAATTTGCTAGCTGAGATCATCTCCATAATCTCTGGTTTGATTTGTTCTAGATGTTTAAGTTGAAGTTGTCTTTTTAAGTTTGAAATGGTGTTCACTTTAGATTTACACAGCAAAGAATGAACGAACTAAAAAGAAGAAATTGATTGATATATATAAGATGTATGCAGGCTTGCATTTCTTTGCTGGTACAAGTGATACCATATCTTGTACAGGGTGTTTATATTATTTATTAAAATAGGCTTGGCTGCTAAGGAATGGAAGCATTTAATGCTAAGTGCTTTGTTCCCATGCTTCTTATTCTTTTATGTTTACAGCCTATGCTTATGTACCTCTTTATTTTAGTTATGTTTTGTTTGCACTTATTTATGAATATGTTTAATTTTGTTTTTGTATTGCCTACTTATTTACAGGCTGCCTATTTTCATTTGTTTGTACATAATTATTTTGTATGTAGATATTTGAACATATTTATTGGTTTACTTGTTCTTTACATAAGTACATAACAACTTTGTTCCATTATTTCTTGCTTACCTATTGTATATGTATTTCATTTGTTATCATTTTATATTTTCTCTTTCTATAAAATCTAACTTTGTTTTGCTTTTTAACTTGTTGATTATGCAGTTTGGTGGCTGCAAATCATTTTCTTTGTTTTGTTCATTATACTTGGTTTTGTTTATTCATGCTTATATTTGTATTTTTTTTTTATATGCATACATTTGTTTTGTTTTTATACTTACTTTCTATTTGCCTGCATACACATGTTTTACTATCTTCTTATATACAATTGTTAATACTACACTTCATATTTTCAGCTGAGTATACATATTGCTTTGTACATTTTGTTTGGGTTTTATTTTTACTTTGTTTTAGTTTTATGTTTTGCCTGCATATTGTTTAAGTGTGCATACATAGATTTATATTTTATACTTTGCTTGTAGTTCATTTTACTTATGTATTGAATTCAAATTTAACTTTAACATTTATTTCTATTTTTCTTGTTCTTTTTACTTCTATTTTCTTTTAGTTTAAATATTTATCATAAATTTTACTTTAAAAATTATTGTTTTATATTTCTCTATATACACATATATTTCATATATCTCAAATTATCATCTTTTATAAATTTTTAAATCAATTTATTTATTTATTTTTATACTTGTGTCCAAAGTATATTATTTATTTTTTTTCAAAATCATTTATTTAAGAATTTATTTAAAATCCAACATATACATATTTATTCACATATATACAAATATTCAAATCCATATGACTTTATATATATTTTTTCTATTTGAATCGGGGAAACTTGCTTCCATTTATATTTAATTTTATAATCTTTATTCAAAATTTCTTTTAATTATCAATTTAAATTAAATTAAAATCTAGGGTCGTTACATATTTCATTTATTAACTTAAAAGCTTATACTGCTCATTTTTATTCGATAAATTTCCAATTATATTTAATTTGTTAACACTTCAAGTTAAATTTCAATTTATAACTCAAGTTCTGAATCCACTATCCATTTTCAATTTACCACCCATTGTCAAGAACTCACTTCAATTACATTTACTTCATCAACCATTCAAGTCGAATCTGATTTATAACTTGAGTCTTATTTCCAAATCTCATTATTAACCCATCAATTCAGCTTCATTAACTAATTTATTATCTAATTAATCTTTTCCTCCCATTTATAATCCAGAACTTGATTTTAAATCTCAAAATCTCTTCATCTAAATTTTCTTAAGTTCAAATTTATATTGTAATTTAAGTTTGGATTTTCCCTTCATTTTCTAATTCCTCAAAATATTAATTTTGGTTTTGTATTCTATCTCACCTTCAAATTTAACAAGTCACAACTTATATTTCATACAATCACACTCATTCTAGGCTTGAATATATTCATCTTTTATTTTTAACCCAAGCCTTATGCTTATTTATAACCCAAGCATATTTTTATTTCATGGATTTTTAATTCTTTTACAAGTCATTCTGATTTATTTAACTCAATCTAATTCTTATCCAACTTATTTCCCAGTTATCCAGGTAAAAATTTAATTTCATTTAATAACTTAATTGAATCCTTATTCCAATTAAATTTTATTTTAACTCAGTTTTATTTAATTCAATTCGATTGCAACTAAATTCGAGTACAACTGGATATTATTTTCAGCTTATTCAATTTATTTTAATCCAGTTAAATTTTATTCTCCAATCCAAGTTAATTTCATTTTTAACTTTTCACTTTAGATTTATATTCCATTATCCAAAGCTTAAATTTCTTCCTGATTTACAAACCATTTCCATTTATAAGCTTACAACTTATCTTATCCAGATTTTTTTAAACACCCAGCTTTGTTTTCAAATTGTTTTGAAATCTCCAACATCTCAAATCATATTTCTTACAAATTAAACCAATCCTGGTTTTATTCCCAACAAATTTCCTTTGAGATTTCCAA
Organism: Allium cepa; assembly: GCA_030765085.1. Lineage (NCBI taxonomy): Eukaryota > Viridiplantae > Streptophyta > Magnoliopsida > Asparagales > Amaryllidaceae > Allium > Allium cepa. The sequence continues at coordinate 563,562,321 of CM060943.1, forward strand.
AAACAACTAACTTTTCTGAACAAATCAATTTGGCAGCAATCCATCACTTAGAAACTCGAAAATGAACATCGATGATGCTGCAGTCATCACCGAATTTATTTTCCAGTGACTGAAGTGAATTCAATGCTATCTCACTTCCCAAAATTTATTTGAAATAATTTCCTTTCAGAAATACCTAAAAACAACAATATTACTATTTATCTTCAAAATATTTCCAAAATCTCCGGGGTTTTAACGTTTCAAATTTTATTTTAATTCCAATTTTAACTATAATGCATTTGTACAATTTATGCTTATACAAATTCCCATTTTATTTTAATTCAATTTATAAATTACATTTACAATTCATATTTATAAATTTCATTTCATAATTGGATTTATCTTCTCAATCTTTGATTATATTTACAATTTCTAATTAAATATTTCACTTAACAATGATAATACTATAATATTATCATTTCTAACATCCAAGCAACCATATAATAGCTATATAGTTTACCAAAAACTTTCTTTATATCAAAAATATATTTTTGGGTAAAATTATTTCATTCACCCATATTTAAAATAATACCGTGTCGATTGTTCTATTCAAGTGTTTAGAAACTCTTTCGATACAGTTGTCCAGACTGTGGCGACGAAGGTTCATATGCGACTCAATAAACCGATCAACACAATATTAAGACAATTTATATTCACTAACAAATACGCGCTCATATTTATTAATACGCTCAAACTCATTCTAGAGTACTATAGACTCTATTTTATGAGTAATTTGCACCAGAGCCAAGGTTATCACCAACCTAGGCTCTGATACCAAGTGTAACAGCCCGCAAATCCGTACCCCTTGAATCAACACTATTCTACCTTAATGAACTCAAGTTCTACAGAAATACGAACCATTTGGGTTAAAGAAGAAGAGGTAGAAGAAGAGAATAGAAATCAACAACAGAATCTAACCATCGCAACGGAATAAAATATAATAGATTATAAATACTCTTTACTCAAACATCAAATATCTTTGTTTATATATTACATCATCAGAGTACATCACTCACAGGTCAACTTCAATGTCATACCATGAATACACAACAACTCAAGATACACAACAACTCAAACACAGCGGAATAATATATATATACAAGTACGGGAGTACGTATCGTCATCCTGCTCGTCTCCTGAGCACCACAACATCATATCCTGTATTCTATAATACTCGGTCTGACCCGAGCATTACAGTTAAATAACACCCGAGTCAGTCTGGAATACCAGCGTGAGAAAATCACACCCAATTGATTATTAAAGTTTCAAAAATCCTTTGAAAACAAAAGCATCTCGTAAGACCACGCCACAAATAAACATGTCGGGTTTTTACCTTACGGTAGCTAAAACAATTTTTTTATAGAAATCCTCTGATATTATAATAGGGTCTATATACAAATACTTATAAAATAGCCGAAATTGTTACATTCATTAAATTCCAGCTACTAGCCACAGAGTGGGTAATACAAACAAAACTCGTACAAGGCTCATGGGGAGAATGGATTTCCAACTAATGACTAGGCACTGGGGTACCACCTGTCACAGTACGGGGCCTAGATCACCGTACCGAGGAGTACGCCCGCTCCCCTGCAACACAAGGCCGGAACTACCCCTTACTGGATAATCTCGAGTGAGATCACCTCACGATTGGGATCAGCAACCGCCCACTAAGCCGAAAAATAAAAAGGGACATCTAGACTGGAATGACCTCACCCTGCTTGGGTGCTACCCACCTAGCCTTGCTGCATATCCCCTGATTTTCAGTCATTCCCATTTGATGAGGCTTGAGGCTAAGCGTTACCTTTATAGAACATATTCCTTAGAATGCCCATCGTCAACCTGACGATGTTTCGCAAGCATTCATCCATACAAGTCCGTCCTGGGTTTGAATGGAACCGAAGGCACTATTCCTACTACATTCATTTTGGAAATATCCTCGGGATTAGTAGCGACTAGCCCTTGCATTTCACTGCTCCATCTTCGAATCCAAAATCGTTTTCACGAAACGTACAAACCGGATCGAAGTGGTTTTCGAGAAATTAATCTCGATCCCGGTCTCTTCGAAACGATCAACGCATTTGACCAATAATGATAGTCGGTTATTTAACTATCAATTTCTATCTACAAACATCCATCAAACAATAAATAATTTTCCAAAATTATTTATTACTCTCAAAAATATCTTCACAAGATATATTTCTATTTTCAATCCTTTAAAAACAGTTTCAAAACCATCTTTCTTTTCAAAATCAACTTTCCCAAATATTTTCTATCTCCCCTGAAATCACCAAGCACAAAAATAGATTTTTAAAATAAATTTAAAACACTTTACTTTGAAATATATATACTTTAAAACATTTAAGTTAAAAACTACTTCGATAATTTGTTAAAAAGACATACTATATAAAATATTTGAAATAAGGTTACTTATAAAAGATAACTAAATTTTTCACTTAAAACAAACTACTACGTCACTCTTTAAATAATTTCTACTATAATATATTACAAAGGAAAGACTTACTTTAGGATTTAAGTATTCAGAAATAATAAATTTTCACAACTTGCTCTTTTTTTTAATCAACTTACAACTTTTAACTTATATTTTAACTTACTTCAAAAAACTTACTTTGAAACGTACTTGGTTATACAGGGAGAAGATCCAACCTCGATTATTTAAATCAATTTTCCCAGAATTGATTTCAAACTTATCCCATTTGGAATAAATTTCGTTAATTACTGAATTCATTCTGAAATCCATTAAGTATAGACTTACTTATTGTTGTTATTATTATTTTCCATTTGATTCTAACTTTTAACTGAAATATACAAATTCCAGGTTTCCCAATAATTTAAATCTTAACTTTTAAATAAATGCTTGTTCTTTTGAATAATAATACTAAATTTATAAAATTCATTAATTTCCTGTTTATTCAAAATTTCCTTTCAGATTCATTTACTAAAATTCAAATGGGTACATTATTTCTTTCCCAATTCATTTAATTACTTTACTTACAAATTTACTTCCTTTATTTTCTTTCCAGAATCCAATGTATATATTTCTGGTAATTCACTATACCCAGTTATATCCAATCGAACCATAGCGTACAATATTCTAATATTTTAGAATTTCCAGTAATCACGACAAAGGATATTAAATAATAAACGTTGAGGGTATCAGCTGGATCCCTCCAACCTGTTTTCCCTGCAACCACAGATGTTAGCACCATATACGATATCTTCACTATAAAATGAGGGAAATCAATCATTTCAAGGTGTAGAGTATACTACTATATAACCCAACAATCAATCCAACCATTCAAATAATTATTTAAATTTAATTATTTAAATTTAAATTTAACTGAGTGAGATTAACTCACCTTTGCCCTTATAATTTGCAATCCGATCCAATCCCGACTCGTTCCCTCACGAATTTGACCTTGAATAAACAATTCAAGATTTATTGGCATGTGAATTAACCAAAACAATTTATTACAAGTTTTACTTTATTAAATTCTAACTAGTAGCTTAAATTCAACACAAATTATTTTCTTCTTTTTTTTTCAAATCCTTATATAATTTCCCAAAATATTATCTTTGAAGCTACACCTAAAAAGTAATTTATATTACCATTTAAAGTTCCGATTTTCTAACTCTTATCCATGAATATTATTTTCCAGTTTACTGGTTAATTATTTAAATGTAAAAAAACAGATAAAATAAAATAAAAACTTATCCCTTACTGTAAACTAAAATTTTAATACCACTACACTATACATCCATATATAAATTTTATTTGAATTAAAATAAAAATACTGCAATACCTTACAGACCAAAATCCAACGAGGCAGCCTCCCCCTCTGACACACGGCTGAGCTCGCAAGGGAATACACCGAACTAACACCGCCTATCACGGCGAAGTAATTTCCCCAAATCGATCCACTCGCCATCATCGCGAAGCTTCGCTACCACCAAAGGACTGCCGAGCCTCAATGACACCGCGTGCTTCGAAATCGAAGCTCCAAATTGAACTCAGCTTCGCCGCGAGATTGCGACCCATAACATTCTCGAGATTTGGATCTCGCGTGACCTCGTCGCTTCCAGACCCGCCGCGACTCCTGACTAGATTCGAAATTGCTTTCGAAAACGATCCTACCCAGATTCGAGTTCGTGACAGCGACCATGGATTTTTGAACGAAAATGAATTATGTTTCTAATGATACTCGGCCATTTTTTTTAAAGTTGCTTATTATTTATTTGTTTCTCTTACTGTCGGCTGTCCAAATAAGTGAAGAAGGAGAGATCGATATATTAAAAGAGAAACGAACGAATTGAATTGCCTTGCGTTAGAAGCTAAACGAGTGGCTTCCATGAAAAGGTTCGACTCAATAAATTGTAGCTAATTAATTCTTCTATGCATTTACGGTTTGTAGTATCGAACGATAACTCCAAACGCTGCGAAAATTGAAATCCGACAATAATAAAATATTACGGATCCAATGGCACTGGTTTCATCGAATTCCGAGACTGTGCCTCGGAAGGCTATTTTTAAATTCAATTTAAACGATATACTTTTAAAACTGACCAAACCACTGTTAATTTCAGTTTTACAACTTTTATTATTTTCAGTGCTATCAATATAAAATTTTCAAGCCTTCAAATTATTTTTAACAGGCTTAAAACTTCAAATTTCATATTTCACCTAATTCCAAATTATTTAATTTAATAACTTAATCATCAAATAAATTGTGATATTTAAAATTTAAGTTAAAGTTACTCTATTAAATATTCAAAATCAATTAAATATTCTGATTTAAAGGCTTAAAAAATTCTGGGTCGTCACAGGTTTATAAGACTTGAGGATGAGTCAAAGATCGACGATTTAAGGATTTTAGTCTTGACCTGAAGGGATGGTGAGAAAGAAGGGGCGGTTGTGTGTTCCGAATGTTAAGGACTGAAGGAAAAAATTCTTCGGGAATGTCATCAATTCAAATTTATGATTCATCCTGGAGGACCAAGATGTACCAAGATATGAAAAGGAGCTTCTATTGGGCAGGTATGAAGAGGGACGTTGGCTTGTGGGTTAGACAGTGTGTAAACTGTCAACAAGTGAAGGCCGAACATCAAAAGCCAGGTGGATTGCTTTAACCTTTGGAGATACCTGTTTGGAAATGTGATTCAATATCCATGGATTTTATGGACAGTTGCCAAGGTCAAATAGAGGGAATGACAGTATATAGGTCATAATGGACAGGTTGACCAAGATTGCCTTTTTCTTTCCATTTAGGTCAACCAGGACGACACCTGTTTTAGCTAAGTTGTTCATGAAGAACATAGTTAGACTGCATAGAATTCCTAGTAGTATAGTCAATGTCTGAGATGCTTTGTTTACTAGTGAATTCTGGAAGAGTCTACCAGATATATTAGGTACCAAGCTGGATGAGTACTGCGTATCACCTTTAGACAGATGGGTAGACTAAGGTACTCGAGGATTTGTTAAGAGCTTGTGTATTGGACTTTTTTGGATCTTAGGAAGATCACCTGCACTTAGTGTAGTATTCCTATAATAATAATTATCAGACTAGTATAGAAATGGTGTCTTTCGAAGCTTTGTATGGAAGGCCATGCAAATCACCAACATGTTGGTTGGAGACTAAAGACAAATTAGTCTTACGTCCAGATTTGGTTAGAGAGTCGACAGAGAATATTGAATTGATCCAAGAAAGGATAAAGGAAGATCAATCCAAATAAAAGAGTTACGTAGATAAGAGGTGTAAAGACCTAAAATTCTCAGTTGCAGATAAGATTTTCATTAAAGTATCATCATCGAAGAGTGTGCTACGTTTTGAAATGTTAGGGAAACTGGCTCTGAGATATGTTTGTTTGTTCTTAGTTATAGAGAGAATTGAGAAGCTCGCATACAGAGTAGAGTTATAGAGATGGGTAGGTTTCCATAATATGTTTCATGTATCTCATCTTTGCAAGTATGTGCATGATCTAGAGACTACTATCCCTTCGGTAGGTTTGGAATATTTGATAGTAGAACCGAATCTGAATTTTGCTAGATAACCAGTTCGTGTTACAATGAGAGATGAAAAAGGTTAAGAAACAAGACAGTCAAACTGGTGAAAGTTCAATGGAGGGACAACGAGAAGGACTGTACTTGGGAGACAGAAGACAAGACTAGAGACACTTATCCTGATCTACTATCAGGGTATGTTCTACATTAGCTTTATATAGACTGTTTCTTGTTAGGTAGGCTAGTGTTGTTAGGAGCTATTACAGATGATCGATATGTCCATTATTAATCATTATTGAATTTCGAGGATGAAATTCTTTAAGGAGGGGAGCCTGTAACACCCCTAATTTTTAATGACATTATTCAAGAGATTTAATTACATAAATTAAAAGTAATAATGTAAATATTAGAGCGATAGGGGGACTGTGACTTTAAAATTTAAAACTAGGGGCCGAGCTTAATTAAATTTTATTTTTGAAAGAATGGGCTTATGAATGTTTTTATACGCTAATTAGTGATATCATAACGCAACGGCTTGATGGGTAATTGCCACAACATAATCCCACTACCCTTAAAATCTTGTTTCCTTTACTTTGCACATTCATTTCTCAAAAACTCTATAACATAAAACATAAAGCTCAAGCCGGCCGTTACTTAGGGAAGAAAAGGGGAAAATCAATCAAAAGCGAAGCAATCAAGAAAGGGTTATTAATCCAAAATCAAATCTCAACTCCTTATCCTAATTAAGGCGAATAATAATCAAAACCATCTTTGTTTTTGTTTTATTGGTCATTTGATTTTTAGGTTTAAGTTTAAATCCATTTTAATGATTTTGATGATAAATTCGAATTTCAGGATATGATATATTCCAACAAATTTTTTGATAATTGTTTTATACGATTTTAAGGATAAAATTATTTATTTTGGATTTCGAATGCCTCGAGGAATTTATATGTTATGTAAAACATTAGTTTGGAGATGGGCTTTAATTTTTGTAATTTACCAAGTTATGGGAAATTTACTATGAATTTTCAAAGGAATATATGAACAATTGTGTTTAGAAATTAATTTTGGCTATATTATGAAGAATTTGGTTCTAAAATTTATATATGTTAGATAACATATAAAAAGTGAGTTTCTATGATTTTTGGGGATTTCCCTATGCAATTTGCTTAATGGAAGGGCTTATTTGCTAAATTATTTTGATTAGATCTGAAATGAATGTGGCAGTTTTATTTTGGAAAGAATTTGAAAGGTTTGTGGCAACAAGTTAAATTTTTTACAAACAGGAAGATTAGTTAAAAAGTAATTACTTAAAAAGGCATGAAAACAGTCTTTACCTAAAAATAATGATTCGCCTCTTTCAGTTGTATCATTTCGACCCTATACTTTCACCTCAACCAACCAAGTAAAAACCATGCTTTCGAAGGGATCGAAACCAGTTAGCTTTCAAAGGTCTTTGTTTTACTATCTGAGGAAATGTGCCCGCCTTGTTCCTAAAAGAATACTTTCAAAAGGTTTTAATGCTGCTTTCGAAGAAGTTGCTTTCGAAGAAGTTGCTTTCGAATATGCTGCCGCATTTTTGTTCGAAAAGAAAGCTTTTGAATGAGTTTCTTTATATTAATTCAGTTCTTTTGAAAGGGGTAATTTCAACCCAGTCGAGACCCTGCTACCGACCTTATGCCTTTCGAATGGATTAAAGTCATCACCAGATCCAAAGGTTGTTTTGTTTTATAATATAAGCCACTTCCTAAAGCTTTTAAAGGGTTTAATGGGTCCAAAGGCATTGGCTTTGAAAGGAGTTTCAAAGCTATCCTTCAAACGTTTAACTTAAATGATTTAAGCTTTTGAAATTATGTTTCTGAAGCCATCAGTTTTCCCCAAACTCTTTTATATGAACGTTAATGGTTTCTAAAGAGGTACTTTTGCCTATATTCACTTTGACCCAAAAGATATTTTTAAAGGTAAACCTAGTGGTTTCTACTTTCAAATGGTTTCAAAGCTATGCTTGTAAGAGTTAATAATTAATGCTTTTATACTTTCAAAAGTTATGATTTGATGGTTTCGAAAGAGATGATTTAAAGTGTTTCAAAAGGCATATGCCTAATGTTTTAAAAAGAAGATTTGAATGCTTTTGAAGAAGGTTATCCAATGGTTTTAAAAAGAAAGGTTAAGGTTTCAAAAGCCTTAGTTTCCAAACCAAGTAACCCCATCTCATTTTTAAGTAAAACCATGGCATACATAGAGAGTTTTAAAATGGCTTTTAAGCATGAAGTTTTTGAAGAAGCTTTCCTTGATAAAATAATAGGTTAAAGGGATTAACCATGTTTCATAAGAAATGGATTTTAAGGATATAAATTCACAGGTGTTGGTGTTATTATGTTACTAGGTTTTCTTCTTCTAATATACATATTCACTATGAAATGGACCCATAACTTTATTTTGGGGGAGAAAGTGGCAGAATAACCAGCTTGGTTGACCTAGTAGTGACTATTAATTGAGTTAAATCATATAAGAGTAGAATTGCATCCATGAGGTTAGGTACACCAGAATATAGGATGCCTAAATACTGATGAAAGAAGTCATTAGGTAGATAGGTTCATAGTAAAACCATGAAAACTATGTTTAGAAAATGCAGGGGCCGATAGGTTCATAGTAAACTCATAAAAACCATAATTAGAAAGAGTTATTGGTAAGGCCCAATAGGATTGTAGTAAACCCATGAAAACTATGCTTGAATAAAGTTATTAACCGAAGTAAATAGGTTCCTAGTCAACCCATGAATACTAGGATAATAGGGAAGTTATTGAACATACATATAGGTTTAGGGAGAACCCATGAAACAATAAAGTTATTAGCAAGGGCCAATAGGTTCTTAGTTATCCCGTGAAAACTATGATTCCGGACAGGAAGTCCATAAGAATTAAACATGTTATTAGTTAGCCCATGAAAACAAATAGGTTAATAGTAACCGTAGAAATTATAACAGAGACCGATAGTCAAAATGAATGGGGATGGGTAATCAAAAATAAATTAACTTGTTTGCATATAATCATAATATTTTGAATTGTTATGTTTTAACCATTGTGGATGCAGGAGCACGGTATATGGTTATCATAAATTTTTTGAGGGTACTAGTGAGGGGAAAACCTATTCTGCTAAGCGGTGTGGTCTCACTAGATATCTAAATGGTTTGTGATGGTAGATTATTATTCATACTAGACTTTATGTCTGACTCGAAGTCTATGTTTTCCCCTTAAACTCTCGGGTGCTCAATTGATTTTGAGTAGTTTGAGAGTTGAGGTTTTTAGATACCTCTTTAGACGAATAAGCTTATGCTGACGTGCATAAGGCAAGCAAGCTAGTAGGAGTTTGGTTCTATTTTGATGCAGCTATGTTTTGTTGTAAAGTCAAAGATTTTTAATTGCCTAGTTACATATACTCAGATCAACCAAGGGGCATCTTCATATGTTGCTCTTGGCGCATGTTATAAGAATTATAATTTCTCTGAACTTGGTTCTCGAATATGGGATCATGTAATGAATTTGAAATGGAATGTGAAAGTTGTTTAATGATTTTAAAAATTTTCCATATCCATACGCTTCTGTTATATCAATGTACCTAACATTACCGTATTTTTCGTCGAGAATTAATAAATGACTACAGCATCCATAGTTGTTAGTTTTGGGCTTCCAAGTAGGGGCTGTTACAATATCATTATTTATTTATGTAACCTCATGTACGTTTATGATGTTGAGTTATATGAATTGGACTTAGACTTTGTATTTATTTGATAGATAGTGGGAATATTACTCTTTTGCACACCCACTTTGTCTTGTATATTTCACTTATTGTACTCAACCATTGCCTTTAATTATATGTTTTATCTCTTATTTATTATATGTTATGTATTTTCATATCTTGGAAACACATGTATTTATTGCTTTGTGTTGATACCAAGTACATATATGTGAGTAGTTTATGATTTTGGAAATATGTATCGATGTTAGCCTGAGGGAATATTCACACGTGATAGCCCAGCATCACCTCATTCTCCTCACTATTAGATAGTATTACCTAGGGTATAGAGATTGGTTGTTACATTCACAATGACCAAAGTGCAGGTATCTTTTCCCTTACTCCTTAGGCCGCTCAAGAGGAAAATATCGATCCTCTAGCCCCTAGGCATCAAGGAAATCTGAATGTGGCAGAAGATGGCTACAATATCAAAAACAAGAAGGATGAGGTAATATAAAAGGAGAATCAAGAGGAGAGAGAGAAGAAGAAGATGAATATAATAATGATGATGAATAAGACAATGAGAAAGAATCAACTGAGGAGACGGGTCCTCTAGAAGATACCACTTTACTGCCCTTAGGCATCTTAAACTTAAAACTAGAAGAATAAGGCTGGAACCAAGCCTCACCTGACTCCTATTAGGGGATTATTTCCTTACTTAGCCACGGAGGATATCTTCGGTGACCTATCTAACTTTGGCTATTTTCTTTGCTTTGCTAATCATGAGTTCAACCTAGATGACTTCCTAACTCCTAACTTCCAATTTAGTACTGTTGCGTATTTCACCTCTATCGGGGAAGTTACTTCGACCTCTCAACCCCACGAGCAAGGTCTGTATAATTAGTAGGATAAATCAACAGTCCACATAACACTTAGGATCATAAATATGCTCACTCTACATGTACCTTTACTAGATTCCCAGTCCTAATCTAATCTTTTCCTTTTAGTTGCCATGGGACGTTCTTTGCACGAAGGCTTAAGAGGAAATCCGACTACTCTGGATGAAAACAATCTAATTCCTCATAATATGGCTATGAATTCAAGGAAGAGAGAGCGAGGAGGAAAGACATAAAAATAAGGGAGAACAAGGAAATAAAGATGCTCCCGTGCTGGTCAGGACCCAAAAGATCGGTCGGGTTCCAAGAGTTGGTCAGGCTATCCCTTTTAGGTACCATGGGACGTTCCTTGCATGAAGGCTTAGGAGGAAATCCGACTACTCCGAATGAAAACAATCTATTTCCTCATAATCCAGCTGTGAATTCGAGGAAGAGAGAGCGGGGAGGAAAGAAATAGAAATAAGGGAGAATAAGGAAATAAAGATGCCCCCGTACTAGTCAGGACCCAAAAGATCGGTCGGGCTCCAAGAGCTGGTCAGGCTCTCCCAAATGCAAGGACTCTCCTCTCTGAAAGTTTCAAGTCCTTCATTCAGAAAGATATTATACTCTGATACCAATCTTTAGGGTTCCAACAACCCCAATTCCTATGCCTTGTCAATACTAATCTTTTGTTACATCATCCCAAAAACCCAAATTTACTACTTGACCTACCTATTATAGCCTCCTCTCTCAAGGTTTGGCAAGGCACATCTTTTTCATGCTTAGTCGACTCAAGCTATCTTCGCTAACTCCTATCGCAAGCCCTAATCCATCAGAGATGCAATGAGCTTTCCCAAATCTTTACTTCATCACGGTCAGATTTGAGTATCACTTAAAGAATATCACTATAGAGGCTACAAATTATGGGTGGTTGTCATCAATGATATCATCTACCAATATCATAAATGGAAGAGGTTAGCCCATGCTATTTCATACACAAATGTGCCTATTAAGTCCTCCAATAAGCCGAGTCAGTAAAAAGGAATAATGAAATAATTATTTGAATTAACATCAAAGAACTTGACAAAGCTGAGAAGGTGATGAAAGAGAAAGACCAAACTATGAAGGAGAAGATCTTAAGGCCACGAAGGCCAAATTAGATATAATGGACGAGAAAATGTATGCATATATAAAGAGTGATGGACTCGCCAAAGCCAAGGCTATGCTCTAACATATTGTCGACAATCAATATCTCCCCATCATGAATTTAAAGATTAAGGTGGCCAACGAAAATAAGGAGAAAGTGGAAACCCTGACCCTAGCTAAGTTATGGATGCTTGAAATTATCAAGGCCTGGAAGGAAAAGAGGGCCTTTGAGGGAAGAATTAAAGAAGTGGAATCTTAAGCCAGCACGGCCAAGCCGGAAAGGACTATTTTAGAAAGAATATCAAGACCACCTTGGTAGGGTTCTATGCTAATGTGATCGAATCCAAAAACCTCAAGTGGCTGGAGGAAGAATATCTCTTAGCACCCTTTCTGGCTTGGGATCAAGCACTAGAGATCATCGGTTGAGTAATCAAAAAGAAAACGAAGGCCAAACTACTTGATGATGATCCCGAGACCCTAGCAAAAGGGTCGTAAAAAGACAACATCTAATGCTTCCACCTCCGTCCAAGTGCCCGTCAAGGTTCCTGCCAAGTCAAGCTCTAAGGACTTGGCAACAGATTCTTATGATGGCCAGCTCTATGGCTATCGCTCCCTTCACACCTGACCCATCCATGTCCATCTCTAACTCTCTTGCCTCCACAACAACTGAAGGAATAGGGTTGGGTGGCAGTTGGTTAAACAAGTGAATTTCAATTTTTTTAGCCATTTTGGATTTTTGTTGGGCCTACGAAGTCTAATTTCTTTTAGATTCAATCTAAAATATTTAAAGTAAAGTCTTACTTTATTTTATTTGTTTATAAAAAGGTTTTATTTAATTTAAGTTAATTATTATTTTTTAAGTGTATCAAATACACTCATATATGCAAAGTGCATGTGCAATATTTAAATAATGTACATGGTTATTGCGTACGTTTATAGGTGTTGGGTTATACCATAACGAACATATTTCTCTCTTTATATATGCCTTTGTTATCTCTAGTAATTGTTTAAAACACACATTTGCCCTTGTGACATTATAAATTAATTTAAAATTATAATAAAACTAATGCTAGTTACTATATTTATATTTAAAATCATTTTCTGACAAATTTAAAATATTTTTGAAATTGGAATAATATCTTAATGATCTAATTTTGATATAGCAAAATCCAAACTTTGTTCTATAATTTTAAATAAAATATCTATTTACAAATTTTGAATGAAGTAAATAATATATATAAACTTAATTATTTGTGAAATATATTGTAAATATATATATGCACACACATAAATACATACAAATATGCATATAATTTTATGTTATATATATATATATATATCAAAATATATTAATATTTATTTTTGGCCACAATATTTATAATTGTTGTTTTTTAATTAATTCTGGATGGATTTTTTTGTTTTTGTAAAACATATATATATATATATTAAAATGGATTTTAAATTAATATATATTTATTTATATATGAAATATAACTTAATTTTTTTACTACCGAAAGCATTTTTGACTAAAACATTTTTTATAAATCAAAATACATAGCATATATATATATATATATATATATATATATATATATATATATATATGCTTGCGTGAGTGTATTTATATGTATTTAATGTTTTATAAAAATTAATTTTGAAAATTAAAAATAGTTTTAGTATGCAAAATTATTCTTAATAAATTTATAAGAGTCTTACTATTTGTTTCTTTTCAGTTTATTGATACATATATCATATTGGAAAACAAATGCATATATGAATTCATTGTCAAATATCAGAGGTCTAATCTATATAATCATGGCGATATATATATATATATATATATATATATGACTTGCATAGAAATAGAATGATTACCTAAAGAATACGCCTTTGATTCATGCCTTGAATGAATGACTACTCCTAGATTCAACCAAATTGGCTTCTAAAAAGGCAATGATCTGAAATGCTACTTTTGTATTAGTTTTAATTGAATTTTGTAACGATCCCGAATTTAATTAATTTTAAATTGATAATTAAATTTGTATTTGATTTAAAAATTATGAAATTAAATGATAAATTGATTCGAGTTTTTCCCAATTCAAATAAATAATGTTATTTATATAGTTTCTTTTATAAATTATTTTAAATTTAGTATTGAGTTATTTTTAAAAACAATATTAATATAGAGATATTTGAATTCAATCTTATGAAGTGGATTTTGTTTAAGTTGTGTAAATATAACAAAATTTTTGAAATAAATATTTAAGTTAAAAATAAAAGCAAACATGCGAAATATAAAAGTAAAACAACACATTAACTAGATTATACAAAATAATAAAATAACATAAGTGTGAACACTTAAATAAGAAACAAAACAAAGCATAAAAAATAAAATGTAAAATATACAACATACACATATGCAAACCTGAAGACAACAAACAATATATACATATGTATCAAACAACATACCAGCCATGCCTATTATACTAAACAAAAAGAAGACAAAGTGATAAAATAAAGTACAAATATAAAGCAAGTATTATCAGCCGAAACAAGAAGTAAGAAATTAGGCAAGAATAGAACAAAGAAAATAATAATAAATACAAAACAAAGCAATGTCTGCAGCCACCAAGTATTACAAATAAACAAAGTATAAGATATCTACAACATAATAAAATACAGCACATCCTAGCATAGGCTGTAAATCAAACAGAACAGGCGTGTAATGCCATCTTCTCAGCATGTATAAAGCAATTAATACATTACACCTCTAGCAATAAATTAATGCCATACCTCTAGTACAATATATAGTATGCATCAGCCCCATATGCAAAAAGAAAAAAATCTGAGCATAAAAGCCTGTGCATATTTTCTTAAAACTGGGAATCAAAAGCAAAGCAAATCAAATCTGCAGTTTTTCAACAGAGGGGCTCTATGTCATCTTCTTGAACCTGTGAGTAAACTTTTGTTTTAACCTTTAAATTGTTAATATGACTTGATGTTGTGATAGATAATCAAAATAATGTGGTTTCCATGGAAGTAAGTATGTGATTGCCTGGGATAATTGATGCATGTCTGTATAGGTTTATATATACACCTCTGTTCTCTGTTAAAACCTAAAACAGTGAGTAAATAATGTTTTCTTTTTATCTAAGTATTGTTAAACTTGAGAATAACAACCATGTATTGGTGAATATATTGAGTGATAATGATCTGTCTTTTATCTTCTCTGTTCCCATGGGTTCTTTTGCATAACTGAGTTATAGTTTAAAAGCAAACAAGAAAACTTCCATCTCATATCACTAAATCAATATTGGGCCTTAGTTTCAAAGGCTAATGAGTGTGTTTAAGTATTAGTTACTATAAAAAAAATATAATAGTTTTATCTACAACAAAATATACAGTGGGTATAAACTTGATTTCACTGATCAAAATTTAATTTTCCATAAGTTTGAATGAAACAAATTCGAGATTTACTTATATAGCCTGAATCGGCAGGAGATGATAGGATTTTTAAATCGAAAATGGTAATTTTTCATTGTGTGATTGATGAGGAATTCGTAGATGATCGGCAAGTGGGTTTTTGGCTAATTCCGGCGTCGTGGTGAACTGGGGTAGTCGAGGTTGGTCGAGGAGGTGGAGGAGCTTACCACGGTGGTAGAAAAAATAATTGGAGGTGGTCACGACCCCGGAGGTGACGGCGGCGATCAAATTTATTTTTTAAACCTAGTTTTCTTGGCGTTCGAACTTGGCTCACCACGCCTCCCCTAGTGCATCGAGCTGTACGAAACTCAGGGGAGGGGTAGCGTAGGGGGTGTGCGAGGTAAGGCCGGAGTTGGGGATTTTCTGGCGGTTGGTTTCGCTTGGTCGAGGCGGTTTTAGATGAAGAGGGGTGTTCGAGTTTTGATCTGGAAGCTCGATTCCTCCCAGAATTTGATTGCGCCAATTTGAATTTTGAGATCGATTTTCGTGTCGATTTGTGACTTGTTAGGGGTGGCAAGGTTCGCCAGATCGCCGGAGCAGCGATGTGCATGTGCACGACCTGAATTGGTATCAGTGGAAGATAGGCTGGACTCGTGATGTTCTCGGGTGTTGTTCGAAAATGTTGAAGGTCTGCTTCGAGTAGACCTGGGTTCGTGTAGTGTTTTTCCCATTGTTATTTAACAGTTAAAAAAAAAAGAGAGAAGGGAAGATAGGATCAGGGGGAAAAGGGTTGCGTCAAGACAGGGAAGAGGCTTGGGCTTTTTCGTGAATTACTGGATGTACTTCTCGAATTTATAGGAAGGCTGGGTTTAACAGGTTGAGTTAAACTAAGATACAAGTTTAGTTATTTTAGTTAATACTTTAAAATGTTAAGCTTTTAGTTATTTATTTAAATAAGAAATTAATATAAAATAAGTATGAAACCTATTTACATATAAGTTTGTAAGGTAATAAATTGTTTTCAAATGTGTTTGTGTGATAATTAAATCATTACTAAAATGATGTTTATCTTAAAGATAATTTAAATCCTAATTCAGAAATAAAAGAAGTTTTAATATTTAATTTGTTTAAATTTGCTTTGTGATGATAATTAAAACATTAGTTAGAAAATGTTTTAAATTTGAACTAGTGAAGATAAAATGATATGCACTCATTAAATTAGTTCAAGTGAATAATTGATTAATTTATTTAATCAAGAAATTAAGGTTTGAGTTAAATTAATTAAGGTAAATTAATTTGAAAATAAGATTCATTAATTTAATAAAGAGTTGTCTTTTAAACAAATGATTAAGGTTATTTAAATCAAGTAATTAAGATTTATTAAGTTACATTTTGGAACTTAATTAATTAAATAATTAGTGATTAAACATATGATTTTAAAGGTTAATTAAATGATAATTAACAATAGTTAAATTGAGTTTAATTACTTAAGAATAGTAATTAAATAATTATGGATAGTTAATGAGGATCATTTACTTGAAATTTATTTTGATAATAAATGTGAAAAGAATTATTCATAGAAATTTGATCTGATTTAAATTTATCAGATAATTGAATTAATCCTACCTATGGATGCTTGGATTATATTGGATGATAAACTGTTTGATATCCCTGATTTATGATGCTTTGTATATATCCTTATTTATGTTGTGATCTGCGATAAATTATCTGTGATGTAATTTACTAGCCGTGGTATATATATTTGTGATCTGTATATGACTGATAAGCGTTATAGTTTATATCGCTTATCAATTATATTTCTGTATTCTGATCTGTGATAATTGAATGATGTTGCACTACTGTGTATAAACCCTTGACCACACCATACATACACAAATATGGATTTCACAAGGAAATCGATTAAGTCACAGATTTTGAAATGATTTATAAAATTGAATATTTGAATTCAAATGATTTTGAAAATAGATTTGGGTTAAACGGTAAAGCTTTTGAAAAAGGTTTTCACAGATAAAAGCTATTTTGAATAACTCGGTAAAATCTCCAATTTAAATGATTCAATTTGAATTTGAATTCGATATTTGGAATTGAATTCGATGATTGGAAATTATGGTTAAAGATATTATAAACATGTTTGTATGAATTTAAACCATTTTAAAGGTATGATTTTGGGAATTTGAATTTAACCCAAGGATTTCAACTCGTATAAATGAATCAGATTTCCAAAATGAAAACTGTTGTTTTCAAATGATAAACACTTTTAGATAAGAACTGAGATTCCAGTTAATTAGGGGAATTTCAAGATTGAGTTGAAAAATGATTTTCCTAAGTTATGAATGAATTCTTTTTGAAAGCTATGAATTAAATCTGTTTATTTTTAACAGATTTAAATTGATGATTTGTTTAAATCAAATTGAAATGAAATTGTTTTGAAGGCTATAAGTTAAATCTTTGATTTAAAGATTTAATGAGTTAATCAAATTGAAATGAAAATTGATTTGGAAAATCTGTGAATGAATCTTTTGTTTAAAAGGTTAAAATGTGAAAATTGTTTAAACCGTTAAAGGTTGTGAAAATGAATCTTTTTGTTTAAGAGATTTGAAATGGTAATCGGTTTAAACCATTTGAAAAGAAAGTTTTGAATTATTAAGTTGTGACTTAATTGAAATCCCATATCCATATGTTTTGAAAATATTTTCGCTCACTATTCGGTTTAGCCGGGAAAGGACCTTTGTGTCGTATAACCCATTCCGAATATGTGATTCGACGTTATGGATAGCATTTGAAGACCGGTGATGAAGACCGGGTATTTGCGAAAGCGATAGGATGACCTATCGATTGTTTCTGCACCGAGTCGCGCCGGTATAGAGACTCCCTAAGTGATGGGAAATCCGATCGGGATTGTGAATATCCGGATTTCAAGGACTTCTTTGGAAGTACCTTCGGTTCTGTTCAAACCCAGAACAGACTTGTATGGATTGTATGTCTGACATTACAAATTGGGATGTAAAGCCGATTTCTTTCAAATATATTTCTGTTGGTGGCGGAGAATTTATTCTTTTAGCTTAACACCCTTCTCTGAGACGTACGAGCTCAGAGGTTATGTAGTTGAATGTTATCAGCGATATATTCCCAATTTGGTAATGTGACATACTGAGTGTTGCTGTGAAATGATCATTGTGTTGATTATTTATGATAGGATCATTTATTTGATCGTCTATCTTGGTGATCATTTCTATGATCATTTGTTGACCCAAAGCATGGCTTTTGTATAAAGTATGTTTTGTGGACGTGACTTCGTCGAGCCTCACACCTCGAGAATGGTCAAAACAGGAAAGAAGCAGCAAGGTTATGAGGGATAGCGCCCTTTAGGATGTGTGCATTTCCTTCTGGAAAAGGGTGGTATCATGGTATGGAGCCCAGATACTTACTCATGTTGAAAATACTTTATGATTGTGTGAATTGATTGCGAGCGCTCGGTGAAAGGTCCCAAAGGACCGGGGGATGGCATATTCGGTCAGTTGTTACTCAGTTAGGGGTAACCCGGCCTTGTGTTGGTAGAGATCCGGTTTGGTTCTCGGGGATGTCCATCCAGAGGCATTCTCATGTGGCAATGGGAAGTTCCTTGGCCTGATCATTCGTTGGAAATCCAAAGAAACAATACGATCTTGTACGGTATTAGTTGTAGAACCTATCATTCACTTATGGTGGCGCCCCACTGTTTGGATGGTAGCTATAGTAGGCATACGATAATGGTCGTATGTTGGCTAAGATTTATATTCTACTTTCGAAATGAATTTTTCCTACACTATGCACTAGTAATAATATCAAATGTTTCTTTTTAATGCGTCTCAAGCATCTTTGACTATTATAAGGAGAAATCTCCTCCGATTCTGCGTTTGCATTGTGTGTGTGTGCGGGAGGCCTTATGGTAGTCTCATTTTTAAAAAGCATTGCGAATTGACTTTGAAAATCTTTTGTTGAATGTTTTAAAAGATAAACTGTTTTTGTTGCTCACACCAGTCCCACGACTGATCCGGAGTTTATTGTTTCTTTCCTAAACTCTGGGTGCTCATTATTTTCTACACGAGCAGTCTAGAGTTGGGTTTTTCAGATAGTTAGATATAGTGGATTATCTGGAGTTAGTTCAGTCTTTGGACCGGACCAGACTTGCTTATGCTAGGTGCATCGTTATTGGGGGTTCGAGCTATTGCTGGATTGGTTCTTGGAAATGGAGTTGCAGTTATTTTCGGAGTTCTTCCTTGAAGACTATTTTAGAGTTGTTTGTTCTGCTGCTAGATGTTATCTATTTTCTTTCCGCTGTTGTTTTATTGTATCATATCTCTGTTGTATATTGATATCTATTGGATCATCTGTTGTATCAGATATTGTATCAAAGCTGTATATCAATGTATTATTCTTTTATTCCGCTGTGTTATTTACTTAATGTTGTTATAAGCTCCGGCGAATCGGATTTGAACGGTCGAATCTATGGCATTCGAATACGATTTGAAGTATGGATGTCGATTTTTGAGCGGGCAAAATCCGACTCGTCACAAATTTGTTTTAAATTTTTCTTTTCAAAATGGGCTATGGAGGACCTCCAAGGCTCATGGCCAGAATAAGAAGGGGTCAATCCAAATTTGACGTGTAGTAATTATTTTAAGTAGCATTATGTAAATGATAGAAGTGGAGATATTTTTTCCACTTTTACTCATTCTTTTCTCACTCTTCTAAATCAAAATTTACCCTTAAATCATCACTCCCTTCGGATTTATGGTTGGCCATGGCTAGTGCCTATATAGGGATTTAAAATGTATCAAGCTTATTAAGTAAATAATTATTTTAAATCTAATTTAAATTTCATTGATATCATATATTGGTATGAACGTATATTACTTTTTATATGCACCCAATTAATAATTAATGGCACCCAAAAAATTAAATTAAATTGAATGATTAATATTTTATAAATAATTAGTTAATTTAAAATAATTATAAGTTAACTAAATTGTAGGGTTTTCGACATTACGGTTGTGCGACTCAAAGGTGTAAATTCAGTCAACAACATTGAACAATTCGAATATTAATGTTTGCCCATCACCTTAGCTAAAGATGTGAAAGTTTAGTTGAATTTTTTGCTTACATATCTTTTTGGTAAAAATCAAATTTTGCTATTTCAAGCGGTACCAATAGTAATGGACTAATGGTTATATACGCCAATTCTCTCCGTCAAAACTGTATCACCTTAGGACTTGTGGAATTTTCTTTTAGTCAAAATTCCAGTACCTTCGACATTCAAATCGGTTGGTCTAAATACAGTCCTTGGTTTAGCAATAACAAATTATTATTCAAATTACTCTAGGCAGGGAATTTGAATTTTAGTTGACTATAGTTGAATGTGATACTAATCACATATAATTAAGGAGACGAATTCACTATTGAATAGTGTTTCACTCTCAATGCTTTAACTCAGACCTTGCTATAACTACTTAATGGGTGCCACGCAACAATTTATCTATAATCAAAGTTGAGTTCATTATAATAAAAATTGAGTACCATATTCAAGTTCAACCACATTCTCGAGTTGAGTGAATGGTGTCATATCATCACTTCGAGATTCTCTGTTTGACCTTAGTTATATTAAATAATGGAAAACTCGTGAGTGAGTTGCCCATGCTTATCCAATAACCATCAATACATAACCCTTAGTTCCCCCAATGCCCATGAGTAATATACTTCCCAATATTTGGAGAACTTACGCACTCTAGTCTAAGTGGATATATCGATGTCCTATCTTGAAACATCTTGACTTAAAATATTTAAAATAATAAGTTCTTTTAGTGTGATAAATTTCTCATGATCACAACACATTATAATTACTACCATAAAACATATTTTTTAAGGATATCCAATTTAATATACTTAAATAATTAATTAACATATCTCAATATATCAAGTATATAACAGAAAGAAAAACGCATTTTATTCCGAACGAATTTTTTTTACAAAGTTCTTAATTTATAATAAATTACAAAGTGGTCTCTATAGCATGCCCCTTACTCAACAAATCTCCAACTTGCACTTATGGCCAATTATGGAATCTCAGTCCCATCCCTTCAATCAGTTTACTTAGGGCCAACCAAGATAGTACCTTTGTGAATGGATCTACCTCGTTGTTCAATTATCTACTCTATCAATAAACTCTCTCAAATGCTGATAATCTACCTTTATGATGTAGATCTTTTTGGAATATGTTTCTTGACTTCTAATAAGCTCTTCATTGGTTCGTGATTTATATCACGACAATGACATTGGATTTTCAACATTTGGAGCCACCCTTAGGTCAACTACAAATTTGTGCATTTATGTGCATACACACACGTGTACACGCACACATACAAACACAATTTTACTGTAGCACTATTCAAGGCGATGTATATAGACTTTTGGTTGATTAGCTACGGCCTTTTTATTTAGAACATTTCCAACATAAATCTCCTTAACTAAGATTTATTATGAATTTAGGATTGACATATTATGCTTAACATAACTTATAAATTTCAATTCTCGGTTATTCTATAAACAATCCTCTAGTATTTCACAAATACTTAAGGGTACTCTTAACTGCCATTAGCGATGTTAATTCAGATTTGATATTTGCTAAACGTACAAATACATAAGTGAAACATGATATAGTAGACTACATAGCATATGTGACAATAACTATTACCAATGCATAAGGAATCCACCTCGTACGATCCACATTAAAATTTGAATATGGTGTTTATGTTTATCGTACGAAATTACCACATCATCCTTTTACAATAATTACAAAGAATATAATTTTCAAACCCAACATCGAGAGTTAACAACCAAACTAAAATAATTTTAACACGAGTACAACATTATAATCATAAATTTATTGTTTATTTATATTTTCAAAAATATTTAAGTACCTTTAATATTCTTTCTCATAGACACACACTTCCTTTGCATTTTGACTAGAAATTAGACTATATGATATTTTTATTAAATTACTTACT
The DNA here is from genome assembly GCA_030765085.1 of Allium cepa. Lineage (NCBI taxonomy): Eukaryota > Viridiplantae > Streptophyta > Magnoliopsida > Asparagales > Amaryllidaceae > Allium > Allium cepa. The sequence continues at coordinate 563,584,622 of CM060943.1, forward strand.
CAATTCGGATGCTTATCAAATGTACATTCATATCAGTTCTTGGATCGTATTTGAAACCCATGCACTAAGTATCGCCTACACCGACTTTGAGACACTTTCGTTGTTATATGTAAAAAGTCTATTCCAAATCATCATTTATAATTTTTGTTTCAACATATATATACCAAAGCTCAAAGTCATACTGAAAGGTACTTTGCATGTAAAATTCAAACTAACTTAATCATGATAAATAATGAATCTTTTATGCTAAGTTCAACAATTGAATTCACAATGTTATTCTTATGGCTTTTTACTCTAACTACATTGGTCTTCTTCTTTAAAGTCACATTGTGGTCGATTGATCATATCCCTTCGGTACAACTATCAAAATCATATTTTGATACTATACTTGGAATCTTTTCAGGATTTGTGTACCATATGGTTGAGTTAATACTCTTAATGGCATTATCAATAACTGAGGAAATTATTTGCTCGACATTGGTAAGATACTAGTTTCTCTTTAATGTACGAAAATTCTTATTAGAATTTTGATGTTGTTATGTTGGATCAATTAGTTTAATTTTTCCTTATGTAATCAGTTTTATATTACAATCATATCCAAATCCATCTTAGTACCAATAATTTCTGAAAGAAAATTTCATCATGAAGTTGGTAGTTCTTGAAACAACAATTATTTCTCAATGCAACATTTAGGCATTCATAAATTTTTATAAATTGCATTACATATAATTGATTTGTTTTATAGTTCATGAAACATAGATTCATAGCACAAATTACTTAATCGATATTGATTGGCCCAAAGTACCTTTAGGGTGGTCCATATAAGATCTCTCATGAATAAGTATTACATTCATCCTCTCGGCTTACACAACATGTCTACTCCTGAAGTAGGATATGTTGGGATATCTCATAAAATATTATCTTGTATGATCTCGTGAACTATGCTTTAGATGAAATTAATTTTAACAACATGTACTTATTCCTAAGTACATGTCCGTGTAGAAATAAGTTAACTCAACTTCACACATTATCAATTGTACTTTGTTTAACATAGTCTAATTATTTCTTATCGATACATCATTATATATCATAGGAAGGAGTGATTTTCAAGATTGAATATTATTATTTTTTAGATCATTTTGGAACCTAGTCCAATATACTCACATATTAGATCAAATCAAATCATTTAATTTTCGTTGCATGTTATATTTTCTACTTTCATTTTGTATTCACAAACTTATCATAAATAAACACTTGTGTGTCAAATACATATATTCATATCTACGATAATTCATTTATGAGTTTAACAATGTAAGTGGTTATGTTTGGGTATTATTACATCTTAGACTTCATGTATCTATATGTATGGATCGAAGATTTTGTCAGCTCTTTTGTTGCTTCCACTGAATGGGTGCTTTGCCCTTAATCGTCTGACATACAATTCACCAATATCATATGATTCATGATTATATGATTAAAGAATTATTTCTTAAAATTATGGCTTAGTTCCTAATTCCAAAATAATTATAACAATTTCGGATACTTCTGTATTTTCTAGTGCATCACTTTTGTTATAAAACAAATACCATTATTATAGTTTTAACTTATCACGAATATTCATAATATTCATACTAAAATAAAAATATATATATTTTCAGTGAATATTTAAATTAGTTACTATTTCATAAATCATATTTGGTTTATTTATAAAAATATTTTTCGTAACCTAATGCGCCCTTTAAGAAGTATTACATGGCATTGTAACATCTCCTATCCGGAGGCCTGAAGCTAAGCGTTACAGATGCTACACTCATTCATAGTATTAACTTCCATTGATCAAATACAGTAATGTTAATGGTATCTATAATGTCAAAAGCCTATGAATATGAAATAAAAACATCACAGGTTAAAACACTTTTCTTATTACATTTCAAAACAACACTTTATATCCAAGTTACATAATCCCAATCGCTTCCAAATTTCAAATCAAATATAATTATTACATAAATACGCTAATAGAAACGTATGAAGATGCCCCCTTGGTTGACCAGAGTACTAGGTAGGCATAACTGACTTAATACAACACGGCCGAATAAAACAAACAAAACAACTCCTAATAGCTAGCCATCAGCCTCCCGGTCATCATCGAAAGATTTATGTGTCAACCTACTAAAACCTATAAATCCTCAACCCTCGGCCCACTCAAATCAATTTTGAGCACCCGAGAGTTTAAGGAGATAACATAAACTTCGAGTCAAACATAAAGCCTGGTGTGAATAATATTATACATCTTGGTTATTTGACATTAAGTGAGACCACATTGCTTTGCAGAATGGGTTTCTCCTCACTAATACCCTTTTAAAACATATCTTTTGCAAATCTTAATCCTGCAACCAAAACTATTTAAACAATAATATCAATATCATGAAAGCATAAAAATCAGGTAACAAATGGACAGTCCGTCCAAACACTATAATTTTGTTTGGCTAAGTGTTAACCTTTGGCTGACTCGGGTCTATCGAACAAAATAAAAAGATAATCTAACTTCTTTTAGATACTTCTCTTCTGGATGGTTGATCCTTAACTTACTTCTCTAAGGTCAACAGATGCTAATGGTTTTGCAGGCTCACCAATAACCTATCCTTTCTCTATGTATTCCTTTCTGTGTGAAACATCACTTTAGTCTTACCTGTGATAAAGCCCTATACAAGAAATTTTGAACTAAATTAGCTGGGGGCTAATAGCTAATGTATAAGGAACAAGCCTTTACCTGTTCCATCTGGTACTCTAATATCTGAGTCATTTTACTTACGGTCAACTACCCATAAATTTTCCTTGAAAACCATTTCTTTCAAATTGATTTAAACCTTTAAATCATACTTTAAAATAGGAAAATATACTCTATGCTTTACTCAAATCAACTTGCCACGTTATGTATGCTTTACACAAAACTTTGTTAACGAAAACATTTAACCTTTGAAAGTACCCCTTTCGAATCTGTAGAAAGTACCCCTTTTGATACAAGTAATACCTTAGGCCGAAAGGCCAAAACATACCTTTCAAAACCATTCTTAATAAACCTTTTGAAAATATTCAAAACCTCTCTTTCGAAAGCCTTTTAAAACCTTAAACATCCTCTTTTCAAAACACTTTAAATATGCCTTTCGAAACCTTTGGAAACCTTCCATTTATGACCTTTCGAACACATTGGGGAACCACCCCTTCGAAACATTTCTCTTAAACCTTTCGAAATTTTATGAAAATCAAACCTTTCTAAAGCATTTAGGTTTAAGTAAAACATGTGGAATACCCTTTCGAAATCGTTTAAAACATATTCTTTTGAAACCTTTGGGTTTTACCTTCAACAGAACAAAGGGCTATCAACCAACTAAGTCGAAATCTCTCTTACAAAAGATATTTCCTAAGTAAAGAAGAGATGGTGTCAAAACTAACCCTTCGAAAGCGTGGGAGTAGTGGCTTTAATTTGAAAACAAAGAGACCTTCCGAAACCATTGCTTCGAAAGGAAAAAGGTAGTAGCAAGAGTTTTCAGCCTCTTTGAAATCATTTACTTAAAACAAAAGGCACAACCTCTCGCGAAACCATTCCTTTAAAATAACATGACCTAATCGAAAGCTAACCAAGTCGAAATAAAAACAAAGCAGGCGCATTTTCATTTAAAAACAAAGTAAAGCTTCGACCCCTTCGGAACCCTTTGGTTCGACTTCATACCTTTCGTCTCAGTTCATTTCGCTACGTAACAAGTCATTGATACCAGGTGCATTTGTTTTGATGGTGATGGAGGCGGGAGTACTGAATCGAAACATAGGTGTCGAAAGTGGTGAAACATGTAAAAAGAATGTTTAAACTGATTTTTAGCTTTTTAAAGTAATTCTTTTCAACTAACCTACCTTATTTTTCCAACCAGGATTGGTTGCTAATTTTTTTCTAAAAGTACTGCCGAAATTTTAGAAATAAATAAATTTAATTATTTACAAACTACCCCTTCTCTTTTATAAATATATTAAACATTTAATGTAACAATCCGCATATTTATCGATTTTTTTATTTAAATATTTTATTTAAATATTTCATCGTTAGTCGGATTTTAGTCCGAAAAGCTACTTTTTGCATACGGTCGAATTAGGACTCGGGACCACTCCCATTGAGTTTAAAATACCGTTTGCGACCTTTTTGAGTATAAGCTTCGATGTGTTTGGAGAGAGTTGATTTTTGCTACTTTTCACTTTGGGTTTGGTTTTGGGCTCAGCCCTATGCTAACTTATGCTCAAATCTGAGCCACTCTTCCCCACTCACCCTCATTCTCTTCTCTTTTCAGTTTTTAGAGTATTAATGGTAGGAGAGATTGAAAATTAAAACTCCAAAACCCTAGTTCCTTTTTCAACTTCAAATTCCTAGCTCCAAATTCAAGAGAACCCATTGGTAAGCATTCTCTTCTTCTTCTCCAACTTATTCTCTTACCAATTTTAGAAATTCCTAAACCTAATTTTGGGAATGTTCTTGTTTTGAGCTTAGATTCAAGCTGAATTGGGTTGTGTTGAAGAGAGGTTGATTCTCCATTTGCTTTCAAGCTTCTTCATTGCTCGTTTTTGTGAAAAGGTGAGATTTTTTATCTCACGTCTATGCTTATATTTATCTTCGATTGTTAGGTATGAATTCCTAACACTTATTCGTGTGCAATTGTTTTTGGTTTGGATTGATTTGGTGAATATTCCAATTTTTGGTGTTTTGGGTTCAATCCTTTAAAAATCATAACTTTGAGGTTCAAAGGTGTTTTTGGTGATGCATCGAGGAGCCAATAGGGCCGGGTAGCCGTTAGGCATAATTCCCTAGCGTCCGTGCTCGCTCGGTTGCGAATTGGTGGAGGTTACATATTAATTTATGGGCATCATTGTGCAGAGCATCAGGTTCGGCCGACCGACCCCCCTGGTCCAGTTGACCGACCTGTTAGTTAAAATTTGCCTCTGTTTCTGGTTCGGCCGACCGACCCCCTGGTCCGGTCGACCGACCTGGTGCCCGAGAAGTTTCCTACCTCTGGTTCGGTCGACCGACTCAGGGAGTTCGGTCGACCAACCTGCTTCTATTTGCCAGATTAGCCTATTTTGCTAATTCATTTGAATATCCAACTTTAATCGATTCGTGTTGTCTCCCTTTTATTGTTGTCATTTATTATCGACTTTGATGACCTTTTCTTTGGGAATTTTAGATATATCCACTTTGATGGATTTTGTATCGATTTCTTTGGATTTTATTCACGTTTTTGAATGTGAATCTTAGTGATTGATTGTTCCTACAATCTTCTTTGTGATTTGTCACTTTAAAAATACAAAGGTTTTCTATACTCGTAGTAAATATCAAAACTCTTTCCTCAAACGATTTCAATACTATTTTAATACCAAATTCGTTTATAAAACCGTTTTCCAATCTATTAGTATATACAAACCTTTACCTCACTCGTATGAGAAATCTAATTAAACGACTTAGTAAAACAAGTGGTATGAAACGCTTGCGTTCACTTTGTTGGTTAATTCTTGAACTTGTTCGATTGAAATTCTTGTGACAATTTTCTAGTGGAGATCTACAATTTATTCGTAAATATTTAAGTTAAGCTAGTGGTTATGGGACATGAAGCTAAACTCATATATTTACTAGCTTAGTGTAATTGACACTTCTCGTTGATCATGACGATCATCTTTGTGATTTAGACTAGCAATGTGCGATGTCTCTTTGTCTGCGAGGGAGACTAAACCCCGTTTTGTGGAGTTTCGACTCAATTTGGTGGGGTAGCAACCCATGGTCATCGGGCCGTTTGTGGAGCTTCGGCTCAATTTGTGATGGTTAGCGACCATGGAATTAGCGTTCCGTTTGTGATACACGTGTTGGTGGGCTTTATGCTCCCGTTTGTGATAGGCCTCCCCCCCTTTGTGATTTCTGGATTTCTTGAGATGATTTCTAGAATTTGTGTTTCACCAACTTTTGTGATTGTCATTGATAAGTTTTATCAATATTTGTGCATTGGTGAATTTGTGCGTCATTGACTTTTGTGATTTCTGGATTTCGCATATTGAATTTTGGAATTTGTGTGTCATTGACTTGTGTGATTGGCATTGATATAATCGTCAATATTTGTGGTTTGATGAACGAAATAAGGAGTATGGCATTTCTTTGATTCTTGTGTAGATTTGGTGATATTGATTAATCTCTCATTGATTTTCAGTTACTTATATATATCATAGCTTGGAATTGTGATTATTATGTGTTTAGTCATATCTCTTATTCTATGTCGTTTCATCTGATATCTATAGTTAGACTGATCCGTTTATTATTTTCTTATTAAATAATACTCGGGTCAGACCGAGATGTTACAGGTGCTTCTGCTTGACTTCTCTCTTGGGATTGATTTCTCTGACCTTTGGTTAACTACTTAGATTAGTAGTTTTTGTTGTATACATTTGAGATATAGACTCCATAATGTATACTTATTCTTTTGTGTAGTTCATGTAACTATTCTTTTGTGATATTGTGGATCTTTTTAGACCACTACTCTGATGTACACTTCCTAGTGTAATATTCATATCTATTTCCGCCTTTGTGATATGAATTGTCTGTGACTGATTTATGTTATGTTTATTTCTGTATTTGTTTCCGAAGATATTATAGCCACTGTGTAGTAGCTTTGAGTTTGTGTCGGTATGTCGGATTTCCTATTGATAAAGTATTGCATGTTATACTATCTGACATATCGATGCTCGCACAAAGCAATTACACGGATGGTCGCTCCTCAACAGCCTTATTCTCCGTGCTAGTTGACAACATTCACCGTAATGTTCTTGGCTAGCGTGGGTATAGAGGTGGGGCGTCACAGCTTGGTATCAGAGCCAAACTTCGGAACAATATGGAATATTATAACAAGGATCATCGTCCTAAGTCCATCTTAGGAGTCGTGCTTTAGGATTTAATTCGAGTCTTCGTACCGATTCATCCTATTTTCCTTATGATTCTTTGTTTATCAATCAAGATTGCTTGATATTCAATTTGGTGAATAATCTTCTTCTTGCTCTTCTTTCTTTCTAAGGAAGAGGAATGTCTAGACCAGGCCGTCCTAGAGCTGGACCATCTGGTGTTCCACCCCAAGATGGAGTTTTTATGACTGCTCAACAGCTTCTTGATTTAGTGACGAATGCTCAAGCAGCTGGAGCTAATCCGGAACCTACTAACCCAAAGTCGGGATTTGCACGCTTGTGCAGCGATTACGCTAATTTGGGTGGGGAGCCATTCAAAGGTTCCGAAACTGTTATTGAAGTACAGGCTTGGCTAAGGTCATGCGATTGAATCTTTTCTCGCATGAATCTTATTGACCTTCACCGAGTTCAGGTGGCCTCTAGTATGCCCCGAGAAAGAGCATTGGACTGGTACGAGCTTCTTATTTCTGAGACTAATGAAGCGGATCTCACCTGGGAGAAATTCCGAGAACGCTTCGAGTTGAAATTTGTACCAGAAGCTGAGAAAGTGACATTGGCTCGACGATTTATTGACCTTGTTCAAGGTGAGTCCTCCGTGACTGATTACGTCGCCTCCTTCGAGTCGCTTTCCAAAATGGGGTTGAGTACATCAACACACCTTTAAAGAAGAACCAGAGATTCGTGTATGGCTTAAACAAAAATCTCAAGAAGCCATTACTTCTAAAATTAGAAGTTTCTTTCGACCAACTCGTTGATATCGCTCTTCGTCTTGAAGAGGCGGATAGGGAGAACGATGTTGAAGTGGTGGGTTCCAAACCAAACTTCAACAACAAAAAGAGGCCAAACAAATTCAAAGGCCCCTATCCCAATAAGAAAGGGAAGCAAGCAACCTCCGTGGCAAAGACTTCTTCTTTTGGCCGTGGGGAATGCTATAATTGTGGTTCGAAGGACCATTATGCGAACAAGTGCCCAGAGTCTCTCTCTTGTCGCTACTGCAAAGTTCCCGGTCATGTTATATCTTCATGCCCCAAGCTTCAGGGCAGGAAAGAGGGAAAGCTTAATGTTGCTCAAGCCCCTGGCAACACATCTCGTGGCCAAGGTATTTCTCATTCTATTCTGGATGGAATTATTTTATTTCGTGATCATCATATTCGAGTTCTTTTGATACGGGTGCGTCCTATTCTTTTATATCAAAAGAACTTGTTGATACTTTTTCCTTGGATGTTTTGTGTTTAATGACTTCTTTGAGAATTGCGAATCCGGTTGGTGGATCCGCAACAATCAGTTTATTATGTAAAGATGTCGAGATTATTTTGTGTGATTTTCCTTTCCTAGCCGATTTGCATGTCATGCGTTATTTAGGCTTTGGAATGATTTTGGGAATGGATTGGCTTAACCATTATGAAGCTCATATCCTATGTCCTGAGCGGACTATTCATCTTCGACATCCACAATATGTTAAGCAGATTTCTATTAATCTTAAAGATTCGGATTCCGCTTTGGTTGCATCTTTATATTCTTTAAACCCTCGTGATGACGATGATGATGATGAGGGTGATATTATTTCTCTTATTCACGTCGTTCGTGAATTTTCCGACTTATTCGAGCCCGTTCTAGGGTTACCACCTAAGCGAGCAATTGAGTTAAGAATTAATCTTTTTCCTGGAGCTCAACCTATCACTCGCCCTCCGTATCGTATGTCCAATAAGGAAAACGAGGAGATGCATAAACAATTATCTGAATTGGAGACGAAGCAATTTATTCGCTCTAGTTCCTCGCCTTGGGGAGCTTCAGCTATTTTTGTGAAGAAATCCGATGGTACACTTAGGCTTTGCGTTGACTACCGCAAGCTTAATGATCTTACTATCAAAAATAAATATCCTTTACCTCGGATTGATGATCTATTCGATCAACTTAGTGGTGCTAGAGTCTTTTCACAATTAGACTTAGCTACTGGATTTCATCAGCTTCGTATTGCAGAGGATAGTATTCCATTGACCTCGTTCCGTACTCGTTATGGATCTTATGAATGGCTTGTTATGCCATTTGGTTTGACGAATGCTCCGGCCTACTTCGTTGACCTTATGAATAGAGTTTTTAAAGACTTCCTCGATCGATTTGTTCTCATCTTTATCAATGATATTCTTGTATATTCTAAAACCGAGGAGGAGCACGAAAAACATCTTCGGATTGTGTTGGAAACTCTTAGGAGTAATCAATTAAAGGCAAAATTTTCTAAATCCCACTTTTGGCAATCTCGTGTGAAGTTTCTCGGTCACATTATTTCAGAATCCGTAATTTCCGTGGATCCTTCAAAGATTGAAGCGATTCAAGATTGGAAGAGACCGGAGAGTGTGACGGAGATTCGTAGTTTTCTTGGATTGGCAGGTTATTACCGCTGATTTATCAAAGACTTTTCTAAGATTGCCGTGCCTCTCACTAGCTTAACGAAGAAAGGTATTAAATACATTTGGTCGGATAAATGTGAAACTTCTTTTCAAAAACTAAAAGAACTCCTTTCAGATGCTCCTATTCTTGTTATTCCCGAGGGGAATCAAGATTTCGTTGCTTATACCGATGCTACTCGCGTTGGTTTGGGTGCCGTTCTTATGCAAAGAGAACGTGTTATTGCTTATGCTTCTAGGCAATTGAAGCCTGTCGAGACTAGATATGTCACTCATGATTTAGAACTCGCGGCTATTGTTTTTGCTCTCCGGATTTGGCGTCATTATCTTTTAGGAGAGAAATTTGTTCTTTATACCGATCATAAATCCTTGAAATATTTATTTTCTCAAAAGGAACTTAATTTGCGTCAACAACGTTGGCTCGAGTTCCTTGCTCCTTATGATCTTGATATTCTTTATACACCCGGTAAGGGTAATCGTGTCGCCGATGCTCTTAGCCGTAAACAACAAGCTGTTGTTTCTATGATGATATCTGAATGGAACGATCTCGAGATCTTATCCACTTGTGAGATTCGAGACCGCGTATCCGATTTATGCTCATCATTTGTTTTATGTAGCCTTGAGGCTCATCCTTCTCTTTTAGATCGCATTCTTGAAGCTCAAAGGCTAGATCCCGAAATGGCTCTTCTTGGCCAAAATATTAGGGATAAAATTGATATTGAAGGTTTGAAAGACTTTGATATCGATTCTCGTGGCGACATTCGGAGATTTGGTAGACTTATCGTACCAAATATTAGTGATCTTCGTAAAGATATTTTAGAAGATTCTCATCGTTCTAAATTTACCATTCATCCCGGAAGTAGTAAAATGTATGCAGATATGAAGCGACTTTATTATTGGGAGGGAATGAAACTTGACATCGCTAACTTAGTTAAGCGTTGCATGACTTGCCAACTCGTTAAGGCCGAGCATCAAAGGCCTGATGGGTTGTTGCAGCCTTTAGAAATTCTAATTTGGAAGTGGGACAGTATTTCCATGGATTTTATAGATGGCCTTCCCCGTTCTCGTTCGGGTCATGATAGCTTATGGGTGATTGTTGATAGACTTACTAAATCCGCCCATTTTATTCCTGTTCGGTCTAACCGAACCGTTCCTCTTTTGGCCAAGCTCTTTATCAAAGAGATTGTTAAATTGCATGGGGTTCCTACTTCTATTGTTAGCGATCGTGATCCATTGTTTACTAGTGGATTTTGGAAGAGTCTTCAAAAAGCTTTGGGAACGAAGCTTAATTTTAGCACCGCTTATCATCCTCAGTCCGATGGACAAACCGAGCGTGTGAATCAAACCCTTGAAGATCTTCTTCGTGCTTGTGTGCTTGATTTTGGTGGAAGTTGGGAAGATCATATTTCACTTGTTGAATTTTCCTATAATAATAGCTTCCAATCTAGTATTGGTATGGCACCTTTCGAGGCACTCTATGGAAGGCCATGCCGATCTCCTTCTTGTTGGCTTGAGGCCGGTGAGAAGCTGGTTTTAGGTCCAGATTTTATTCGTGATTCCACAGAAAAGATTGATCTTATTCATCATAGGATGAAAGAAGCCCAGAGTAGACAAAAATCCTATGCCGATAACCGGAGAAGGAAGTTAGAATTTTCTGTGGGAGATCTTGTGTTCATTCGTGTTTCACCTATGAAAGGTGTTGTACGTTTCAGTCGATCGGGAAAATTGGCGCCTCGATATATTGGGCCATTTCCTATCACTGAACGTATTGGTTCCATGGCTTATCGCCTTTTATTACCGGCTCAATTTTCTGCTATCCATGACATGTTTCACGTTTCTCAACTTCGGAAATGTCTTCGAGATTCCGATTCTATTCTTGAGCCCGGAGTTGTGGAAGAGATTGAAGTTTCGCCTAATTTAACTTATGAGCAACATCCTATTCGTATCATTGCTTCGGAGGTCAAACGACTTCGAAATAAAGATGTTCCGCTTGTTAAAGTTCAATGGTCTTCAAATCCTAAGGATTGTTCTTGGGAATCTAGAGAGTACATCGAGCGAACACATCCGGACTTACTTTCTCGTGCTCTTTGAGGTGAACTTCTTATTTCAAACTTCTTTTGTGTTGAATATGCTTTTATTGTTGTTACTATATATCTTCTTCTTAAAATATTGCGAGGACGCAATTTCTTTAAGGAGGGGAGTCTGTAACAACCCGCATATTTATCGATTTTTTTATTTAAATATTTTATTTAAATATTTCATCGTTAGTCGGATTTTAGTCCGAAAAGCTACTTTTTGCATACGGTCGAATTAGGACTCGGGACCACTCCCATTGAGTTTAAAATACCATTTGCGACCTTTTTGAGTATAAGCTTCGATATGTTTGGAGAGAGTTGATTTTTGCTACTTTTCACTTTGGGTTTGGTTTTGGGCTCAGCCCTATGTTAACTTATGCTCAAATCTGAGCCACTCTTCCCCACTCACCCTCATTCTCTTCTCTTTTCAGTTTTTAGAGTATTAATGGTGGGAGAGATTGGAAATTAAAACTCCAAAACCCTAGTTCCTTTTTCAACTTCAAATTCCTAGCTCCAAATTCAAGAGAACCCATTGGTAAGCATTCTCTTCTTCTTCTCCAACTTATTCTCTTACCAATTTCAGAAATTCCTAAACCTAATTTTAGGAATGTTCTTGTTTTTGAGCTTAGATTCAAGCTCAATTGGGTTGTGTTGAAGAGAGGTTGATTCTCCATTTGCTTTCAAGCTTCTTCATTGCTCGATTTTGTGAAAAGGTGAGATTTTTATCTCACGTCTATGCTTATATTTATCTTCGATTGTTAGGTATGAATTCCTAACACTTATTCGTGTGCAATTGTTTTTGGTTTGGATTGATTTGGTGAATATTCCAATTTTTGGTGTTTTGGGTTCAATCCTTTAAAAATCATAACTTTGAGGTTCAAAGGTGTTTTTGGTGATGCATCGAGGAGCCAATTGGGCCGGGTAGCCGTTAGGCATAATTCCCTAGCATCCATGCTCGCTCGGTTGCGAATTGGTGGAGGTTGCATATTAATTTATGGGCATCATTGTGCAGAGCATCAGGTTAGGTCGACCGACCACCCTGGTCCGGTCGACCGACCTGTTAGTTAAAATTTGCCTCTGTTTCTGGTTTGGCCGACCGAACCCCTGGTCCGGTCGACCGACTTGGTGCCCAAGAAGTTTCCTACCTCAGGTTTGGTCGACCGACTCAGGGAGTCCGGTCGACCGACCTGCTTCTATTTGCCAGATTAGCCTATTTTGCTAATTCGTTTGAATATCCAACTTTAATCGATTCGTGTTGTCTCCCTTTTGTTGTTGTCATTTATTATCGACTTTGATGACCTTTTCTTTGGGAATTTTAGATATATCCACTTTGATGGATTTTGTATCGATTTCTTTGGATTTTATTCACGTTTTTGAATGTGAATCTTAGTGATTGATTGTTCCTACAATCTTCTTTGTGATTTGTCACTTTAAAAATACAAAGGTTTTCTATACTCGTAGTAAATATCAAAACTCTTTCCTCAAACGATTTCAATACTATTTTAATACCAAATTCGTTTATAAAACCGTTTTCCAATCTATTAGTATATACAAACCTTTACCTCACTCGTATGAGAAATCTAATTAAATGACTTAGTAAAACAAGTGGTATGAAACGCTCGCGTTCACTTTGTTGGTTAATTCTTGGACTTGTTCGATTGAAATTCTTGTGACAATTTTCTGGTGGAGATCTACAATTTGTTTGTAAATATTTAAGTTAAGCTAGTGGTTATGGGACATGAAGCTAAACTCATATATTTACTAGCTTAGTGTAATTGACACTTCTAGTTGATCATGACGATCATCTTTGTGATTTAGACTAGCAATGTGCGATGTCTCTTGTCTGCGAGGGAGACTAAACCCCGTTTTGTGGAGTTTCGACTCAATTTGGTGGGGTAGCAACCCATGGTCTTCGGGCCGTTTGTGGAGCTTCGGCTCAATTTGTGATGGTTAGCGACCATGGAATTAGCGTTCCGTTTGTGATACACGTGTTGGTGGGCTTTATGCTCCCGTTTGTGATAGGCCTCCCCCCCCCCTTTGTGATTTCTGGATTTCTTGAGATGATTTCTAGAATTTGTGTTTCACCAACTTTTGTGATTGTCATTGATAAGTTTTATCAATATTTGTGCATTGGTGAATTTGTGCGTCATTGACTTTTGTGATTTCTGGATTTCGCATATTGAATTCTGGAATTTGTGTGTCATTGACTTGTGTGATTGACATTGATATAATCGTCAATATTTGTGGTTTGATGAACGAAATAAGGAGTATGACATTTCTTTGATTCTTGTCTAGATTTGGTGATATTGATTAATCTCTCGTTGATTTTCAATTACTTATATATATCACAGCTTGGAATTGTGATTATTATGTGTTTAGTCATATCTCTTATTCTATGTCGTTTCATCTGATATTTATAGTTAGACTGATCCGTTTATTATTTTCTTATTAAATAATACTCGGGTCAGACCGAGATGTTACAGGTGCTTCTGCTTGACTTCTCTCTTAGGATTGATTTCTCTGACCTTTGGTTAACTACTTAGATTAGTAGTTTTTGTTGTATACATTTGAGATATAGACTCCATAATGTATACTTATTCTTTTGTGTAGTTCATGTAACTATTCTTTTGTGATATTGTGGATCTTTTTAGACCACTACTCTGATGTACACTTCCTAGTGTAATATTCATATCTATTTCCGCCTTTGTGATATGAATTGTCTGTGACTGATTTATGTTATGTTTATTTCTGTATTTGTTTCCGAAGATATTATAGCCACTGTGTAGTAGCTTTGAGTTTGTGTCGGTATGTCGGATTTCCTCTTGATAAAGTATTGCATGTTATACTATCTGACATATCGATGCTCGCACAAAGAAATTACACGGATGGTCGCTCCTCAACAGCCTTATTCTCCGTGCTAGTTGATAGCATTCCCCGTAATGTTCTTGGCTAGCATGGGTATAGAGGTGGGGCGTCACATTTAAGTCCCATGCCTTAAATAATTTTATATATCTGCTAAAAAATTTAGAAAATATCTATAAAAATTCCCATAAATCATTTTTAATATGTGTTCTAACATATATTAATTGCTTACCCAAAACATACATATATTAGCCGTAATTAATTTTAAATCAAAATAACAATTTTCTTCACTGCAAAATTAATATTAAATCAAAATTAATTTAGAAAATTATGAAAATTGAAACACCTCTCTAAAATATCATTCCTAATCATATAATAAAATTGCAAGGCATTTGGATGTCATTTGGTAGGGTTTTCATATTAAAATATATCTTAAAATCTATATGTGTTAGCGTAAATCATCAACAAGCATATATATCCATTTTAATAATAATAAACATGGCAAAACATTGCAAAATAATTCGGATTTTCATCTAAAAACAGAAAACAATTAAAAACATGAGATGTAGTCATTATTCACCCTAGCTTTGTGATTAAGGTATTGAGATTTAATCTTGGATTAAATTGATTAACTTCTTCCCCTTGATTTTTGCTTTATCTTCATCTTGCTTTCCTAATAGTGGCCGGCCTCTTATATTTTTGTTTGTGAGAATGAACAGTAAAATGAATGTATATAAGGGTTTTGGGTATAAGGTTATTACTTATTATTATATTTCCCTTATCCACTACCCTAACTAAATTCATTTTGATCCTCTTAGTTCATTAGTTCAAATAGGCACGGCTAACCTTCTATCAATCACAAATCTCAATCCCTTAACCATCACATTATTTTATTTTATTTAACTACTTAAATACCCTAAATAATGTTATTAAAAATTAGGTTCATTACAGGTATGCTCCCACCATTTCCACCATTACATAATAGAGTACGAAATATGAAGCTTCATTCAACCACTTTATACGGGTTATTTATTTCATTTACTGCAACTAGCTATAATCAAAAAATTTATGTAACATATCTTAAAATCAAAGAGATAAATATCATAGAAAATAATTTTCTTTACGAAAATACATTTTAGAATAGAAATCATATTACTTATTCCATGTTAGGTATCTACTATTATTTGGTACAAGTCTTGTTTTTGACGTCACTTTATGAAGCAGATGTGATTATTCATTCTCTTCATCCCAACTACGCATTAACTTACATCTATTTACATACATTCGCATTCCCTTTCGAAAGGTTAAACCTTT
Organism: Allium cepa; assembly: GCA_030765085.1. NCBI lineage: Eukaryota > Viridiplantae > Streptophyta > Magnoliopsida > Asparagales > Amaryllidaceae > Allium > Allium cepa. The sequence continues at coordinate 563,600,259 of CM060943.1, forward strand.
CAAAAGGAAACCATACTACAAAACTATAACGATCTCTTTTCAAAGCGCACTTGGTTATCCTTAATATTTAAGGATATCAAATAAGTTGCACTTTATGTCAACTGATCATACTAACATTTCAGTGATCGAATTCCTAGATCCATTTTGTATCTTTTGGTATTGTGCTACATCTAACATAATAGATACTTGTTGCAATCAATCTTATTGAATGCATGATCTCACATCATGTTTTACTTGATCATTTTGACTGAACTAATTTCATCGAGGTTTTATATATTAAATCGCAACTGTTCACCATATAACATTTATATACGATCAAATATGAAATACCAATATTCTTATGTTACATAAGTGTTTAAAACCCATAAAAGGCAATGCACTATCTCCAAAAATTAAAACTATATTTACCAAGGTACGATTATATTTAGTAGTTCTAAAATTTGGCTTTTTAATGGGTCTTGAATTGACAACATGCCAAAAGATTTATTGATGTAACGACCCGGAAATTTCGATCCCGAAAATTCCAAATAGTGGGTGAAAAGAAGAAAGAGAAAGAAGAAGAAACAGAAAAACTCAAACTCAGAATCTCACATTCGCAGCGGATGAAATATAATATCGCATAAATAATAGTTTTACAAAGAAGAACTGTATCATTACACATATATTTTATACATCAGAGTTACAACCATTTGACAACACTGGACAGTTTTTAAACAACATGTCCAAGAAAACAATAATATAAACAACGGTATGCTCCATAAGTTCCTGCCATCTAGCTTGCCTCTTGAGCTCCAGAATGTCCTTACCTATAAATCTGTAATACTCGGTCTGACGCGAGCATTACATCAAAGTAACACCTAGGGTTAGGCTGGAAACCAACGTGAGTAAACTCATCTAACATGGAATACAAAAGCATACAACATATATAAACCCGGGTATCTGGTATCAATTTACAACTTCATAAGTTGTTATAGACATCTCTTATTTTCACATATCAATTTCTGAGTACCAAAACTTAGAATAAATAGTCCAAATTCATTTAAATCATTCAATTCCAGCTTATTGATTTCACATATCAATCTATAAAGAATCGAAGTGGTTTCGGGTATTTACTAATACCCGAATCCGGTATCTTCGAATTCAATGTCATCTTAACCCAAGTTATTTAAGTGATTAAGTTTAAATACTGGATGTCACTTTTACACAATAATTCATCCTGGATAACCACGTTATTTCTGTTCAGCCCAACATATCATATTACAAAAACATTTCATTTCACAAAGCATCACAGTCACATATCAGGGATAGCCAAATACCATTCAATCATTCATAAACAAGATAAATTAGTCATGCCATTTCTGATCTATTTAATTATCCACCAATGAATTAAATTAATTACTTTATTACTTATTTAACCTTAATTATATTCAATTAATTAATCATCCCTTAATTACTTCATCAATTATATTAGTTAATTATCCTTAATAACATTACTTAATTAACTTCTAATAAATTTTATTCATTAATTAAGTTTTAAATTAGTTACACTAAGTAATTAATTCTTAATTACTTTCACAAAGTGATTATCCTTCATATTAATTACACAAAGTAATTAAATCCAAACCCATTACCATTCTTCAATTAATTATATCGAGTAATTGCCCATCAATTACCTCTCTAAGCATCTATACTTAATTAATTCATAATTAAGTGATTACCATTAATTAATTAGACTGATTAATTAAAATTGATTTCTTTAATTAATTTATGAAATACTCAAACTCTAATTAATGATTCATTTCTTAATCACAATAAGTAAATAATAATTTTAAATACTTAGAACTTTTTTATACATTGATTAATTGTCCTTCAATTTATCGACCTTTTATTTACTACCCTTAAATAAATCTATAATTGATCATCAACTTATTAACTAATTAATAAATCCTAATCACCCATCCTTAATTAATTTTAGATAATTCACCTATCTTAATAACTCAGTTAACCATCATCGGAATATAATAAACTTTGGAATTAATTATTATTAACTGGAGAATTTACATAATTCCTTAAATTTAATAACTATAATCATTTCATTATTTAACTTCTACTGAATTACATTATAAATTTAGCTTAAAATAAACTTAAAATTTTACCAAGTCTAAATCAAAATAGACTACACATCTTTACTTAACCAAGCTTTTAAAATAAATTTTTTATTTGAAAGAATAGTTTAAGAAATAAATTTTAGAACTTGATTTTTGTTAAGCTTAAACTTGTTAACATCTTATCTTTTATCCAAGGTAACTCAGGATTAACTTTGAACTACTACCAAGTTATTTTCCCTAATTCCCGAGCTTCCTTCCCTCCTTTCTCATTTCTTTTGTTTTTTTAACTTGTACAAATTTTAAAACAGTTATTTCTAAAACATCTCGTACTCGAGTCCATCACCGAGCAAATTCCACTTCAACCCGGGTCAAAATTCGAGACAACAATCGTCTCCTATCTCCAGATTCAACATCGACAACAATTGTGCACGTGTGCACGATGCACGGCGAACTACGCGACGTCGTCCAACTCCCTGGCCCTTGGCATGTCGAACATGACTTCACCGTCCTTCCTGACACCTAGTTCAAAGATCCAGTCAGCATATCAAAATCAAGTGTAAAGCCCCAAATTGGAACCCAAAGTACTATGATCGGAACCTTCCTTGCCGTTGATCTCGACCACGAGATCCACTGTCGGCACCACTAAAATATTCGTCTCGACTTCCAACACCTTACTCCACCCTTGCGATCATGTCCGGTTCGCCATTGTCACCTCGGTCGTATTGAAAATAACGGCGACCAGAAACTGTAATCTAAAACCCTAAATTGACTCCAGCAACCATCACGATGGTCAAAAAATTCAGTGACCAATTTTTTTAAATGCCATGTCCACCATACTTGCCTCCACTCTGACTTCAACCCTCAAAAATTCGTCGATCATCAGGAAACGGCCGAAACCCAATTGTCGTTCAACAAGCAATTCCTTACAATTTACTTATCTAAAAATCATAATTTTCCTACCTAAATTCATCTCTCACTAACACAAACCTGCTTATGGATTCAAATCACAAAATCAAGATATTTGATTTTTCTCAAATTTCAAAAACCCAATGTAAATTCTATCTTAGAGATGAATACTCCACCATTAAGCTCGATTCAGTTTTTTTATAAGTGAGATTTCCTTCTTCTAAACATTTATTCTTCAGAAATAAAAGCCTAAAATGGTTCCTAATGTCAGATAGGAATTTTTATAATAAAAATTTCAATCTTGGAAGACAAAAATGGAAGAATGAATATGTACAGACATATATACATTGACATGCAGGCATATTTTCATAATCTATTAATCACTTCCACAACAACTTCATTTCTTTGCCACAAACATCAAGATGTAAACCAGATCCAAGCTTTGTTCTACTTAAAAATAAATAAAGTTCACTCACATATTTTAGAAATGCAGAGGCTTCAGGGTAGAGTTTAATCCTTTGATTATTTCAGTTTTGAGTTTGAATTACTATATTTACCATTGCTTCCAAGATTGAAACTCCTAGTTTAACATTGCTTTGAATGTTTGCTTTGATCTGCCCATGTTTTATGAATTTGTTTACTGATTTGTATATATTTTTTTCCAAATTTTTGTTTTCTTTGTTTTTGAAAGATGAAAAATAAAAGAATTGAAAGAGGATGTATAGATAAAATTATAGCTTTTGTTTATGATTTTAAAAATAAAAGAAATATTAAGAAAATTGTGACACTTGTTGATTGCATAAATCCTTTGGCCTACATTTGTTAAATTATATGTTACTATTCCAACACTTGTATTTTGTGTGTATAATTATATTTTAAAATGTTTTATAAATCTTTATATATTTATCTCATGTATACTTTAAAGAAATATAATAGAACCTTTATTTATTCTTACTTAAATTTTGAACTTAAATTATTTATACTTTAATTGATAACTATATATAAATACAAGTTGTAGAGTTTTTATATCAATTTATTTTTAAGATATGTATATAGAATCCAAATCATAGTTTTATTTACAACTATGCATATATATACATGAACAATAGCAATTAACAAGTATATCTAATTTATTTGAAAATATAGGTTTTCTTTTATAAATTTTTAACTTATATAAAAAAGATTATTAAATAAATACTTATACCTAGATATATATATAATTAAAGATTTTTCTATACAATATACAAACTAAATAATTATCCAATCATTTAGATGTTAAAAAAAATCCGAGTTATCACAGTCCTCCCCCTTAGAATCTTTTCGCCCCCAAAAAGAAACGAAGCCTGAAATTATTCAATACATAAAATATGATTAATCATTCTTCGATCATTTTTAAAACACTTTAAAACCTATATAGTATTACAAAAATAGTTTTATAAAAATACTTTTTATAACTCGATGTTTCAACAAGTCCATCCTCGTTCTCACAGAAATTCGGTCATACGTTGATCAGGCGTAGGACTGAAAATCTATAAGTACTTAGAAGACCCGTTTCAACACCCAGTGAAAATACTTGGAAAATAATTTTATTGAAAATGTAGAAAACATTTTTTGAAAAATAGAGGAAATATCTTTGGTGAGAATGCTCTGGAAATCATCACTCCCATCCATGGTCGCAGTTACATCCTGGGTTACGTTGCCATCGCAGCAAAAGTCCATGTAACTGTAGGCTCTCCGCGGCCTCTCGATTACGCCATGGAACCCACGACAGATCGCAGTTACATTCCAGGGTTATGTTGCCATCACAGAAAAAGTCCATGTAACTGCAGGCTCTCTACTATATTTACCATTGCATCCAGATTTAGATTTTTAAAGTAGTCCAATTCCTCCAAACCACTTCACTCCAGCATATGATTTTTCATAACAATCTATAAAAATTCGAAGTGGTTTCGAGTATTCCTAATACCCGACCCCGGTCTCTTTGAAACTCATGTTATCCTAATCCAAGTTATACGATGAAATACAAGACATATCATATCAGAGATATCAACTTATTCAAAGCGTCCAATACCAATCAATCATTCATAAGCAAATTTTATCGCTTCCAAATTAATTAAAATGATTCTAATTGAATTTCTAACCTCCAATAACTTAGATTCTTTACCTTGTCAATTACTTAATTCAAATCTAATAATTCAATCATCCCTTTAATATTCATCTTAATTAATCAACCCGAATTAATTATCCTTCAATTCCATTCAAACATCTATCTTTAATTAACTTCCCAATATTAATTATACTTAACCAAAATCAATAAGTGATCTCAATTTCTTCATGAATTAATTAACTATATTAATTGCATTACTTCTTAAGTACTTATATTAATTAATTCTTCATACATCACTTGTTATGGATTAATCAATTCCAGTTTATCAATCTTTAATTACAACATAAATTTTATAAGCTTATGATTTCCAATTATATTTCGATTTATCCTCGGCTAAATTAATTATATCAAATAATTAATCATTAATTGAACCGCAAACATTAATTTTCTTGATTTATCTCAACATGTGATTTTCTACCCTTTCATTTACTTCATTAAATAAATTAATTCTCCTTAATTTAATTATCTTAATTTATCTCTCGTTTTATCACACCAGTAATTTTTTTTATTAATTACATTAAGTAATTAGTTATTAAACCATTAAATGATCATTCCAAATTAATATAAACTTAATTAATTAACCGAAATCATTAATTAATTTTAATTAATTAATTTCTCATTTGAATTACCCTACCTAATTAATGAATCATCGATCATTAAACCCTTACTGATTTTAAACAGAACCATTTTCTTATTTATGGTTTAAGTTTACAACCATTTAAAACCCAAATACCTTGAGTCAACCCACAATTAACTCGAGAAACAACAAAAATCCAAAGTCACTAGATCACTAGCACACATTCAATCAACTCAATCAATCAACCAATTATTTAAATTTAACAATTTAAATTTAAATAAAAATCCAACAAAGTGATATTTACTCACCTTTGATATTTGCTTTGAAATCCACTTCAAACTGGCTTGTTCCCATGGTTTTGACCTCGAATAACATTTATATAATTTACTAGTATTAGAAACTAGCTAACTGTAAATTTCCATTTATTAATTAGATTAATGATTTAATTTTAAACCAGAAATTTTCCCATTCAAACTACTTGTACATTTACCTACATAATTTCTGCGACTCATATATTTATTTATTAAATTAACAAAACTGTAAATACTAAGCAGTTAACTTCCTGATAAGTTTAAATCCAAAATAAAATCTGAATTAAAATATTCAGAACAAACTACCTCAACGTAGATCGAATCGATCGAACATGGTCGCCGCCACCATGTTCGAGCACCTGATACAGGCACTGCGTCACCGTACCAAGCATCGCGAATCCCTGGCACCCTGAAATCCATGCCCAAGCCTCTCTATAAAAACGCGACAACCCACTCGGCCTCATTGTCGCCCCCAGGTCGCGTTCCACCATGCGGCGTCGTACGCCTCCAAACCCTCCCTATAGACGCGCCTCACCGTCACGAGTTCAACGAAGCCAACGACACCCACTAACTCGCCCTATAACTCTCAAGATTGCCAACCCTAATTTAGAACCCATGACTGGCCTCGACCTCAACTGCTGCTGCATCCATCGAATATCAATGCGAACTCCCCCTCGCTAAAACTCGAAGTCGCCCCACTCTCCCTCGCCGTGCTCGATTTTGAGTAGATCAAGAGGCTATTTTTTTTATTCTGAAGGCTTTGGCCATTTTTTTAATATCGATCTGATAAGCAAAAAAAGAGGGGGAAGAAAACATATAATAGAATACCTAATGCTTCCTGAGTACGCCTGATTGATATATTTAAATATAAAAATATCTCATTTTCCATAACGCGAAATCCCGAGCCCCGAATCAAACATGCCGGCAGGCGTTTATAAGGTTTTACTCGTGTTCCGAGCACAATGGAACATGTTTCGAAAGCTAATTCGATCATATGCGCGAGTTACAAAAGAAAATGATCAAATTCCAATTAAATCGATAAAATAAATCTAAGCGTTTTGAGCTGCCATGGTGAAACGACAACTCCGATTGCTACGAAAATCGAAATCCGGTAATAACTAACTATTACGGATCCAATGGAACTGGTTTCGTCGAATTCCAAGACTATGCCTCGGAAAGCTATTTTTTATATCGAGTTAACCGATATAATTATTAAAACTTAACAAATTACCTTTAAATTAAATTTCAGCTATTATATTATCTTCATTATCATCATTTTAAATTTTATAAGCCTTCAAATTATTTTAAACGGCTTAGAGGTTTCACATTCAACAATTTACCCAATTTCAATTATTAAATTGAATATTTAAACTATATAATTCAATGATTTTATTATCAAGCAAATATTGATATCTTAAATTCAAATTAAAATTAGCTTTTTTAAATATTTTAAAATCAACTAACTATTCAAATTTAAATTGTCAAAATTTCCGGGTCGTCACATTCCTTCCCCCTTAAAAGAATTTCGTCCCCGAAATTACTAGTTAGCGAGAATGGTTCAATGCCCGTTTATCTTTTTCCAAAACTCACAATTCAACATTCTACCATCTTTTATTAAGGACCCACTATCACCTTAACCAACTTCCCAAAACCTCCTATAGTTTCAATCAATACCCTTCTGCTCAATCATTTAAATTTCAATTTAAAACCAAATTTTGAATTATCAAAATTTTCTCAAAAATTTTCTAATTTTCCAAATTTTCGAAAATTTTTGCCTGCGTCTCCTTTGCGCGGCTAGCTCGGTACAACTACAAAAGGCCTCTACGGGCTCCCAAATCCCAAAAAGAAAATAGAAAGCCAATTGGCTAGATCAAAAACCCAATCCAATTTCATACAGAAATTTAAATACATACCTTTTAGTCGGGCAATTCAAATTTATCTTTGGAATCACAATCAATTTTCCTTTCCCCTTTATACCAGCATATCTTACCTAGCAACAATATCCAATCATAACCCTTTAAAATCATTTCATACATTTTCTTACAGAAGTTTTCACATCTACTTCTATTCAAATTAGTTTTTCCCCGTTTTCATATGAATTCAATTTATTTTTAGTTTTAAATATTAAATTTTATCTTTCATTTATAGCTAATTCATACTATTTTCATTTACTAATTAATTTCGATCTCCAATTTGAAATCGTTTGTCGTTAACAAAAAAATTTCCCAAAAATTTTCTAACTCCCAAAATTTTTAGAAAATTTTGACAGAGTCTCCTTTGTACGGAGGAGCTTTTGCAATTTGACAAGAGATATAAATATATATACATCGACCCACACGGTCGGAAAAACAAAAACAGTTCATATTTCCTATTTTTTATTGCGTAGGCGTACCTTTATTTAGCATTTTAAGAAAACGGCTTATTTATTTTAGCAAATAGCGCAACCAAATCCAGCCAAACAACCTTCATGTACCTGTACTTACTCAGTTTAAACATATAAGCACTATATATATGAAGACTATAACATTTCTCTTATTTAAACAATTATAACATTTCAATTCTAAAAGACATGCATTCCAAATAACATCCACAAGCAATTTATATGTTTTCAAACTAATTCAATTGTTTCAATCAATTCATAAGCCATTTTATTCAATTTTAATGGTTTGCAACTCAATTTCTTAAATTCAATTGATTTTTAATCCCAACAAGCTCATATTCACTTCAATTAATTTTAAAACCAATTTATTTAATCTCTATCAACTCACAGAAATTTAATTACTTTTGTTTACGCCTAACGTCAATTCATCTTATGCAATTTCAACGATATTTGCTTAATAGGATATCCATTTCAGTTAATAATTACTTAAAATTAATTTTCTACTCATTCTGTATTTAATTCCATTTCATTTCCAATTTATTTACCAACCGTTCATTGCATTTCATTTCATTTCCACATTAGATTCATTCAAAACAATTTATTAAGCTTGGCACATTCAAACTTATAAATTAATGACCATTTCCAAATTAATTTAATCCAACCTTTTATTTAATGGGCTTTTACTCTTATTCGAAGCCAAGCTTCCATAATGTTTAAACTTAAGTTAATTTACTTTAATTTATTCCAACATCAAACTTAAGTTTACTTCTATTTGATTCTCATTTAATCAACTTCCATTAAATTCAGTTAGCCATCAATTTTAATTTTAAATTCACCTACTCAATTTATCAAAATAATATCCAAGCACATACTTAACTCATTTATACTTCAAATTAATATGCCACCAAACTTAAGTTCAGTTTGATAATCCAATTCCAATCACAACTTTGATTTGGTTTTTTTATTCAATCAGACTTCATCCATTTATTATTTAATTCAATTAACCCATTAAATTTTTTAATTTGCTTACTTAATTCATTTTCGAATTTATTTTATTAATACAAGGCCATTCTCAATTTATTTCTATTCACTTGTGTTTTGTTTGGCAACTCAAACCATTTCTACTATAATCACTTCTACTTCATATGACATCACTTTTCTTATATCCAATTTACTTGCAAATTTCATTAAATATTATTCAAATCACGCATGAATTTTATTCATCATTTAAAACCATCACTATTCGATCCAATTCTATTTTTTTATTTCTATTTTTATAGCATCTCCACTTATTCAATTCATTATCAAATCTAAGTCGAATCCTATTTACAATTCGATGTCATTTTCAAACTCCATTATTAATTTACAATCCATTTATTTACCCAAGTTAAATTTTATTAATATATTTTATCAAATAATTTATTTAACCAATTAGCTTTCTTCCAATTTCTAAATCAATATTCGATTTTAATTACAAAATCACTTCACTAACATTCCAGTTTGGATTTCCTTTTATTTTTTCAAAATTCCAACACTTTTATTTAAAGAAATGCTTTTAAATTCTCATCATACTAATAAAATAGCTCTTTACAAAATATATTTTTTATAACTCGATGTCTTAACCAATCCATCCTTGTTCTTATAGAAATTCGATCATACGTTGATCAGGCGTAAGACTGAAAATCTATAAGTACTTAGCAGACCCATTTTCAACATCCACTGAAAATATTTGGAAAATAATTTTATTGAAAATATTGAAGGCATTTTGAAATAGAGGAAATATCTTTGGTGAGAATGCTCTGGAAGTCATCACCCCCATCCATGGTCGCAGTTATATTCCAGGGTTACATTGCTATTGCAGCAAAAGTCCATGTAAGTGCAGGCTCTCTACGGCCTCTCGATTACGCCATGAAACCCACAATAGATCACAGTTACATTCCAGGGTTACGTTGCCATCGCAGCAAAGTCCATGTAACTGCAGGCTCTCTGCGGCCTCTGATTTTCGCTATCGAAGTGAAACTTCTCCACTCCTACATAGGTCGCAGTCTACCGATATAAAATCAAACGCATACTGTTGGCTCTCAGCGGCACACATGACTTTCGCTATGGTATACTCTACTCATAACCCCCAGGCACTAGTTTTATCCGGACTCCTCGCAGGATCAACTTTAGAACCCCCCTTGGGGCTCAAGGGGCACCACCCGGTGGCACTCCTGAGAAGTTCATTTCAAGGGAGCGCCTTTTTTCCCAGAGCCATTATCAAAACACTTTGTACTATACCAATATAGTATCTTTCAAATCAAACACCTAGTATGGTTTCGTGCAAAGCTCCTTTACAAAAAATCGATTATCCCAAAATCGATAATTCTCAAACTAGGCTTTCCAAATTTTTAATATTGATTTTACCCAAAAATCAAAAGCCTTTCCAAATCCAAAGGTTCCCAAAACCCTTTTCTAAAATCCTCATATGATTCTATATATATATATGTGTATATATATATATAATTTAAAAACTTTGGATCCTTTTCAAACTTGTATAAAACTCCTTTTATACTTCAAACACCTTCAAAAAAATCCTTTTCTTCCAGCAACAAATGGAGTTTCATCTTTCACATAACAAAGATATATAACTTTGTTTATTCAAAATCAAATATTCAAATTTTATTACTCTTTTCAATATAACTTCCATTCAAATCTGTACAATGTACACATATCATCCATACGCTATACTCATCTGATCGCTCACTCGATCACACAATTTCACTTCCAAACTAGTATCGTCCACCCGACTTCCTAGTGCGGACACAGATCTGGTTTCTTGATTAGAAACCGTCATTCTCCTTGCATAGTCATAACTATGATAGAGAATATCCAGAACCAATCAACAATCCATATCCTGGTTTGCCGTCGAAAATCGAGTGAAAAATCCCACTCGGATCAATAAACTATCTCGAAATTTTGTGTTCGTATCTGGATCAAATCACTATGCAAATAGAATAGTATACGTACATCCTACGTATTTATTTTCATCGATTATTAGCCAAATCAATCCTATTTCTATTCACATTTCCCTTAATTCCCTTTCACTTATTTACAATTGCCTTAATTCTCATTGAATTATCGCTTCAATCCTTATCTCTGTTGGGTATTTAAATCAATAACAGTTTGAACTCCGACCAGTTTATATTTAGAAAAATAGCTTGAATTTTTTTTAAAAATAGATAAGTAGTTGAAAAATAATTATTAGTTTACAAAATATCTATAAAATAGGTAACTACTTGTAAAATAGTTGAGAAATAGCTAAATAGTTTCAAAAAATTTAGATAATTGCAAAATATTTGTAAAATAGTAATTAATTTGTGAAATAGTTAAAAAAAATAGTAATTAGTTTATAAAATAGTTGAAAAATTGTTAAATAGCTTCAAAAATAATTGTAAAACAAGTATAAAGTAATTTGGCTTAAAGGAAGAGAGGTTGTATATACTAAATAGCTTGGAAAATAGGTTGATATTAAAACAATTTATATTGAAAATAGTCAAGGGTCAAACTGTTCACTTCCCCAACACTTCAACTTAAATTATAATTTCAAATTATTCCAATCAATTTGAATTATTATCAATTGAACCCATTTCAAATTCAAATCATTTCAATATAATCCAATTCAATTTCCCATTTAATTTCTTAAACTTATGCATCTTCAATCACCAATCCAATTAATTCAAACCAAATTCAATTTGTACTAATGGAATTTAAATTTCAACTTTAACCCACTTCGAATTATATAAATTCGAGTTAGATTCTCAAAGGTTGGTTTAACTCTTTAAACCAAATTAACTTTTATTTAAAGTTTTTAAACAATTTAATTTCTGAGTCCAATTCTCAAAATTCCTTTTTAAATTATCTTAACTTATGTATTTCATGGTTCAATACAATTTTTTTAAAATTTTAATTTATTATTTAGTTTCATCTTCCAGTTTGAAGCCAGTTCTTAAAGAATTTTAATTTACAAACTTAATTATTCAAATTTTCAGTTTAAAGTGATTCCATATCCTAAATTTTCAAATTAAAGCAAGATTTCCCTTTTATCTCATTAATGGATATATTACCAGACTTCATTTCTCATTCATTTAAACAAATCAATTTGCAATTTAAGGATTCTTAATAACAATAGGATGATATTATCCGATTTATCTTAAAACGTCCATCCATTTCCAATTTCTAGATCTCAAACCCATTTTGAGATCACACAAACTACTAATTCAAATTAACCATTTAACTTTCTAAGTTAAATTCCAATTTAATCTTAAAATCTCCAACTCAAGTTGTTCATTCAAACTTATTTAACTTCTCCCAAGTTAAATTCAATTTACTTAATCCAATCAACCTCATTCAATCCTTAAACTTCACAATAATAATCTTCCCACTTAAAAACGTATCACTTTGGGTATCACATCCCATTCCAAATTTCAAACTCAATATTTAGAGTTTATTCAAACTCTTCTTGGTTTATGTATATTCCTTATTCATACATATTATTTCCTTTACAACGAGGTCGTCCTTAAATTTTTATACCACTTTTGGTCTTTAATTCAAATCAAATTTTCAAACAACCCATTGTTTGCAACAAGTCCCAACTATCCAAATAATACTTATTTATTATTTTGAAACAAATTTCAAATTCTGCGACCCGATTTAGAATTTCATTTTCAATCCATTAAATTTTAATTTGGTTGTATTTCTATTTCTATTTCATTTAATTCCAATTCAAGACTTCAATTTGGTTGTATTATATTACTTCTAAATTTTAATTCCAATGATTTAACAACCAATCACATTAATATTTATTAGAAGGAAATATTGCTTTATATATCAAAATATATTTTATATAAAATCATTTAAAATCTTTATATAAGAAAATAACAAGTACGCGCTCATATATATGTATATATATATACTCAACTCATTCTAGAGTACTTTAGACTCTATTTAATGAGTAATCCCCACCAGAGCCAAGGTTCTTGCTTAGCCTTTCAGCTCTGATACCAAATGTAACGACCCGAAATTTTCGATGCCGAAAATTCCGGATAGTTATGAAAAGAAGAAAGAGATAGAAGAAGAAGAACAGAAACATTAATATCTCACATTCACAGCGGATAAAATATAATAATAAATAATAAAAGTTTACAAAAGAATATTATATCTATCGATTACATTTAATATACATCAGAGCTTTACATATATATACAGTCACTGAATATAAATAATTATCATGTCTCAGATTAACAATAATATAAACACAGCGGAAATATTCTATACGCTCTTGCCATCTAGCTCGTCTCCTGAGCTCCAGAACGTACCTACCTGAAAATCTGTAATACTCGGTTTGACCTGAGCATTACACCAAAGTAACACCCGGGTTAGGCTGGAAACCAGCGTGAGTAAACCCAACTAACATGGAAACCAAAGCAAACAACTCATATAAACCCGGGTAACTTATATCAATTCACAAAGCCACAATTTATTATAAACAGTCACTTATTCCACATATAAGTTTCTAAATACCAAAGATTTAGATTTTTAAAGTAATCCAATTCCTCCAAACCACTTCACTCCAGCATATAGATTTTTCATAACAATCTATAAAAATTCGAAGTGGTTTCGGGTATTTCCTAATACCCGACCCCGGTCTCTAGGAAACTCATGTTATCCTAATCCAAGTTATACGATGAAATACAAGACATATCATATCAGAGATATCAACTTATTCAAAGTGTCCAATACCAATCAATCATTCATAAGCAAATTTTATCGCTTCCAAATTAATTCAATTAATTCTAATTGAATTTCTAACCTCCAATCACTTAGATTCTTTACCTTGTCAATTACTTAATTCAAATCAAATAATTCAATTATCCCTTCAATATTCATCTTAATTAATCAACCCGAATTAATTATCCTTCAATTCCATTCAAACAACTATCTTTAATTAACTTCCCGATATTAATTATACTTAACCAAAATCAATAAGTAATCTCAGTTTCTTCATGAATTAATTAACTATATTAATTGCATTAATTCTTAAGTACTTATATTAATTAATTCTTCATACATCACTTGTTATGGATTAATCAATTCCAATTTATCAATCTTTAATTACAACATAAATTATATAAGATTATGATTTCCAATTATATTTCGATTTATCCTCGGCTAAATTAATTATATCAAATAATTAATCATTAATCGAACCGCAAACATTAATTTTATTGATTTATCTTAACCTGTGATTATCTACCCTTTCATTTACTTCATTAAATAAATTAATTCTCCTTAATTTAATTATCTTAATTTATCTCTTGTTTTGTCACACCAGTAATTTTATTTTATTAATTACATTAAGTAATTGCTTATTAAACCATCAAATGATCATTCCAAATTAATATAAACTTAATTAATTGACCCAAATCATTAATTAATTTAATTAATTAATTTTTCATTTAAATTATCCTACCTGATTAATGAATCATCGAACATCAAACCCTTATTGATTTTAAACAGAACCATTTTCTTATTTATGTGTGACGCCCCACCTCTATACCCATGCTAGCCAAGAATACTACGGTGTAGTATTGTCAACTAGCACGGAGAATAAGGCTGTTGAGGAGCGACCATCCATGTAATTTCTTATCACACGGTGGCTATAAATAAGCTTCTGAAACAAACATAGAAATAAGCATAACACAAATCAGTCATAGACATCCATATCACAAAGACGGAAGAAGATATGAATATAAAACTAACATATGAAAGTGTACATCAGAGTAGTGGTCAAAAAGATCCACAATAATACAAAAGAATAGCAACACGTGCTATACAAAAGAATACAACAATGAGTCTATATCTCATGTGTTTACAACAAAAATTGCTAATCCAAATAGTTAGCCAAAAGTCAGAGTAGCTAATCCCGGGAAGAAGTCAAGCAGAAGCACCTGTAACACCTCGGTCTGACCCGAGTATTATTTAAGAAAATAATAAATGGATCAATCTAGCTATAAATATCAGATGACATGATATAAATTAAAGGATATGGCATAAACATAAAATATCCATACTGATATTGTACTATAAGTATGCAAATGATGATCAACAGAAGATCAATCAAAAAGAGATAAATCGATATCACAAGAATCTTCTCAAAGATCCAAAGAGGGCATCATACCCTAAACTTGTACTCATAACAAGTCAATGACATAAATTCCAGAAATCAACACAAGAAATCCAGAAATCACAGAAAAAGGGAAAGAGGCCTATCACATGACGGTCCGAAGACCATGGGGAGCTACCCCATATGTGTGAGTCGAAATCACACAAATAAGGTCTAGACTAACCAAAAATCAAAAAGGTATGTGTGAGTGAAATCACACAAGTGGTGTCTAGTCTGACCTCGCAAACAAGAGACATCGCACAATTGCTAGTCTAAATCATAAGAATGATCATCATGATCAACGAGAAGTGTCAATTACACTAAGCTAGTAAATATAAAAGTTTAGCTTCATGTCCCATAACCACTTGCTTAACTTAAATATTTACGAACAAACTGTAAATCTTCACTAGAAAATTGTCACAAAAAGGTTCAATCGAACTAGTCCAAGAGTTAACCGACGAAGCAAACGCAAGCGTTTCATACCACTTGTTTTACTAAGCCGTTTAATTCAATTTCTCATACGAGTGAGGTAAAGGTTTGTATATATTAGTAGATTGGAAAACGATTTAAGAAAAGAGCTTTGTTATTAAAAATAGAGTTGAAATTGTTTGTTAAAAGAGTTTTGATATTTACTACTAGTATTGAAACCTTTATATTATAAAGTGACAAAACACAGAAGCAATTGTAGAAACAATCAGTCACAGAGATCGCATACGGAGATGTGAATAAAATCCAAGGAAATCAGCTCAATGTTTTTCAGATAAGATCCCCTACGGAGGGGGGGTCCAGGGGGTGGCAACCCCCCAAGGTGGGGGTGCGGGGGCAACGCCACCGCTTACGGGGTTCGACCTGCCCGGTCAGGTCGCGGGGTTCCAGGGGGCAGCGCCCCCGGCGGGGTGCGGGGTGCGGGGCAGCGCCCCGACCAAAACGGTACGACCTAGTGAAGACCAAAGGAAGGATAGGATCGAGCGACTTAAAGGGTTTCGACCTAAAGAGTCACGACCTAAAGGAGTAAGTGACCCTAAGGAAACTCACGACCTAACATGGCCGAGCTAAGGTGAGGTGCGACTCAACCAGGTAAGCGACCTAAGGGAGACGAGCGACCTAAGGAACTCGTGACCTAACAATAGCACAGGTCAAGCGACCTAACGTTTTAAGGCCGATCGACCTAATTAAACTCGCGACTTAATGGTGTGAAAGGCGTGCGACCTAAAGTGTTACGACCTAAGGGTCCAGCGACTTAGTGGAACCAGGTCATACGACCTAACGGAGTAAACGGTCGAGCGACCTAACAGGTTATAGGTCATGCGACCTAGTGGGTTAACGGCCTAACGACCTAAGGGTTATACGCCCAACAACCTAACGGGTTATAGGTCCAACGACCTAGCGGATTAGAAGGTCATGCGACCTAAAAATGGAAGGCAAGGCCGAGCGACTTAAAGAACCAAGGCCACACGAATTAAGGCCTAACGACCTGACGACCTACGACCTAAAGGCCCATGACTTACGACCTAAGGAGCCAGAGCGAGCGACCTAAGGCTGTATAGGGGATTTAAGGCCAGAAACGACCTAAGTGTTTGCGACCTAATGACCTAAAAGCCCACGACCTACGACCTAAGAGCCATACGACCTACGACCTAATTCCGAGTGCCGAGCGACCTAACGTTGTAGGCCATTTTAAGATCGGAAACGAGCTATTTTAAGGCCGAGACTTTTCCACGCAAACGACCTAGCATAGGCAGAACGACCTAAGTGCATAATTTCACCAAAAACACTAAAAATTGGAGTTTTTCGCTAATTCGATTCAAACCAAATGCAAATGTGCATGCAAAAGTGATAGAGAATCATTCCCAACAGTCCAATATAGTTATAGACTAGAATTGTGAGATAAAAATCTCACCTTTTCACCAAATTTATGAAGAAAGAGCTTGAAGGCAATGGAGAAGCAACCACAAGCTTGAATCAATGTCTTCTTCTTGAATTTGGAGTTGAATGATGAATTGCAATTGAATTTGAGCTTTGGAGTTTTAATTTCCCATTCCCTCCTCCATTTTTGATAAAGCAAATAGAATGAAGTTATGAAGAGAAGGGGTGAAGGTTGGGTCTAAATAGGCTAAAAGCCCAAACTAAAGTCCAAAGCGAAAAGTAGCGAAATTCCATTAAATCCAAACATATTAAAGCTTATACTCAAAAAGATTGCAAACGTCATTTTGAACTCAATGGCAGTATTCTCGAGTCCTAATTTGAACGTACGAAAAAAGTAGCTTTTCGGACTATAATCCGACTAACGATAAAATATTTAAATATAATATTTAAATATAAAATCGATAAATATGCGGGTTGTTACAGTATGGTTTAAGTTTACAACCATTTAAAACCCAAATACCTCGAGTCAAACCACAATTAAATCGAGAAACAACCAAAATCCAAAGTCACTAGATCATTAGCACACATTCAATCAATCAACCAATTATTTAAATTTAACAATTTAAATTTAAATAAAAATCCAACAAAGTGGTATTTACTCACCTTTGATTTTTGCTTTAAAATCCACTTCAAACTGGCTTGTTCCCAAGGTTTTGACCTCGAATAACATTTATATAATTTATTAGTATTAGAAACTAGCTAACAGTAAATTTCCATTTATTAATTAGATTAATGATTTAATTTTAAACTAGAAATTTTCCCCTTCAAACTACTTATACATTTACCTACATAATTTCTGCAACTCATATATTTATTTATTAAATTAACAAAACTTTAAATACTAAGCAGTTAACTTCCTGATAAGTTTAAATCCAAAATAAAATATGAATTAAAATATTCAGAACAAACTACCTCAACGCAGATCAAATTGATCGAACATGGTCGCGGCCTCCACGTTCGAGCACCTGACACAGGCACTGCGTCGCCGTACCAAGCATTGCGAAACCCTGGCACCCTGAAATCCATGCTCAAGCCTCTCTATAAAAATGCAACAACCCACTCGGCCTCATCGTCGCCCTCAGGTCGCGATCCACCATGCGGCGACGTACGCCTCCAAACCCTCCTTATAGACGCACCTCACCGTCACGAGTTCAACGAAGCCAACGACACCCAATAACTCGCCCTATAGCTCTCAAGATCGCCAACCCTAATTTCGAACCCATGACTGGCCTCGACCTTAATTGCTGCTGCATCCATCGAATATCAATGCGAACTCCCCCTCGCTAAAACTCGAAGTCGCCCCGCTCTCCCTCGCCGTGCTCGATTTCGAGTAGATCAAGAGGCAGATTTTTTTTATTCCGAAGGCTTCGACCATTTTTTTTAATATCGATCTGATAAGCGAATAAATAGGGGGAAAGAAAACATATAATAGAATACCTAATGCTTCCCGAGTACGCCTGATTGATATATTTAAATATAAAAATATCTCGTTTTCCATAATGCGAAATCTCGAACCCCAAATCAAACATGCCGACAGGCGTTTATAAGGTTTTGCTCGCGTTCCGAGCATAATGGAACCTGTTTCAGAAAATAATTCGATCGTATGCGCGAATTACAAAAGAAAACGATCAAATTCCAATTAAATCGATAAAATAAATCTAAGCGTTTTGAGCTGCCATTGTCAAACAACAACTCCGATTGCTACGAAAATCGAAATCCGATAATAACTAACTATTACGAATCCAATGGAACTGGTTTCGTCGAAGTCCGAGACTGTGCCTCGGAAAGCTATTTTTAAATATCGAGTTAACCGATATATTTATTAAAACTGGACAAATTACCTTTAAATTAAATTTCAACTATTCTATTATCTTCAGTATCATCATTTAAAATTTTATAAGCCTTCAAATTATTTTAAACGGCTTAGAGGTTTCAGATTCAATAATTTACCCAATTTCAATTATTAAATTCAATATTTAAACTACATAATTCAATGATTTAATTACCAAGTAAATATTGATATCTTGAATTCAAGTTAAAATTAGATTTTTAAATATTTTAAAATCAATTTACTATTCAAATTTAAATTGTTAAAATTTTCGGGTCATCACATCGATATTTAAAAATAGCCTTTCGAGGCACAGTCTCGAATTCGACGAAACCTGTTCCATTGGATCCGGAATATTGTATTATTATCGGACTTCAATTTTCGTAGTGTTTGGAGTGATCGTCTGGATGTACGAATAGCAAACGCGTTGAAATTTTTTATCAAAATTTAATATAATAGCTAGTTCAAAAAACTATCTTCTCCATACGATCGAATTTGGACTCGAAACCTTTTCCATTGCATTCAAGATTGGGTTATAACATTATAAACGCCTAACGGCATGCCTCGATTGGTGATCGAGTTTTGAATTGCATTTGTCGAAACAATTTAAATTCGAATTTAAAATTTCAAAATAAAAATAGTTGTTGAAAACCCTTGCATAACACATATTACAATTTTAAACACGTGTCGTTAACAAATCAACACGCGTTCGTTTAAAAGCTAGAGAAAAAATATAATACTTATCTCGTTCAAAGGAGGAACAAAAATAAAACAAAAAGAAAAAAAAGCAAACGAAAGTTTTCACTCGTTCAAATCAAAGTAATGGCCACAAAGAAAATCGGTTAAGTTCAAACCCAACCGAACGACAATTTTTCGTTCTTCCCAAATTCAATCGAGATTTTCAATTTTTTAATAAAGGGATGTCGTTTTTTCAAATCGATCTCGGCTATAGTTTGAATCGAATCCGATTCTTCGTTCGAATCAATCTCTGCTCCTTTCTCAAGCTCGAAGTCGAGCGGCGACGAGGCGAAAAAGTTCAAATGAGCGGTGACTTCAATCGCGAGCGCGCGCGTCTAGTGGAAGCAAATGCGAGCTATGGCAAAGGGGTTCGTATGTATCTGGGGTGAACCAATCGAGCGCGACGTTAGTGGCGAGTGGAGGAGTCACTGATGTGATAGCGAAGTTTGCGGCGTCGTGTGGTGACGCCCGCGGTGGAAAAGCGTTCGACGGCACGAACGAGGATGGAGGCTGGGACGGGCTTTGTCACGACAGTGAGTATATTTTATTTTTGATTTTTCCACTAAATTATTTAGATACATATTATAGAGAATAAATGATATAGGTATAAAGTTTTTATTTAGTTCAATTTCTGTGCAGATTAGTAAAAAAAATATGTAAACTTAAAACAGGAAACCTTTTAGGAAAAAAAATATTATATATATACAGTCTTTAAATTCTTATATGCATGCAAAAGAATATAATTTTTGCAGTAAAGAAATTATTATTTTCCCATTTACAAAAATTATTTTATATGTATGTATATTGGAGGCGGTAAACTAAATATAAGAGTTTATATAAAGATACGGTTTTTAAAAAAAAACCATATAGCTTATTTTGATATGCAGTTTGAAAAATGGAAAATAAAAACAAAATACCATTTACTAATTTATTAGTGATTAATTTGTTTAGTTAACTTAAGTAATTATTGTGGTAACTAGAAAATATTTTTTATTAAAAGTAAAATTAGTTTGAGATTAAATTATTAAATAAAATAGAATTTAATAAACGATGGTTAATTATTCGATCATTTCGAATATGAATAAATCATAACTTGTTTATGCTAGGCCAAATCTATAAAGAAGCAAGCCGGTCTGGAAATATATTGCATGCGTAGGCAAATGTGAGGTCTTCTCACTCAAATTATAATAATTGAAAATATCAGTTATTGGTTGAATGTTGAATTATGATAGTAAAATTTAAAATGGTTGATTGTGTACTTGGATGATAATTTATTATCAGTTGTATTGGAATAGACCATATGCGCCGCATAATAGCGGATGATATTATATTAAACCCATATACTGCGATATTCCACCTTGAAGTGGAACTGGGATTATATATGTATTTGTAGTGATTGATTTCCCGCATTATATAGTGGATGTGACCCTATGCACCGTATAATAGCGGATGATATTATATAAAATCACATATACCGCGATATTCCACCTCGAAGTGGAATTGGTATTTAATTGTTGTGCTAACGTCTGTGGATGCAGGGAAACAAGTTGGAGGGATCCAACTGGATTCGTCATATATTGAATTTATTTCATATGTTGTGTGTTGATAATCTCTGTGAGATTATATTGTAATTGAAATCATTGTAGGCTAAAATTTAGCCGAATATATTTTTGATATCGTAGGGTACCAAAAATAGATAAAATTGGTTTTTTTGAAATTTAAGTGGAAGGTTTATAGTAAAATTTATTTTTTTGAGAAAGGGATAAATTTAAAAGAAGGAACTTTAAAAGGATAAAGTTTTATTTTTGAATCCTATTGAATAAATTCCAAATTATGAGAAAAGATTCTAATAAATGGATTTCGAGCGACATGCTTGTAAAGACCCAGAATTTTAATTTATTAAAATTTGAATATTTAATTAATTTTAAATATTAATAAGTGAATTTATAAGTCAAATAAATTTTTATTTGAATTATTGGATTTAATTGGATAATTTAATCGATAATTTAATATGTTAAATTATGGAAATAATTGAAAATTGAGTTAAATATGATTGAAAATGATTTGTAAAATTTTATTATATCATATTGAAGTTAGAACGATATTTCAGAACTTTTAAAATCGAATTAAAAGTTAATTTGTGAAAATTGAATATTTTAATATTTAAATCGACTAGTGAAATTAGTCAATTTTTGAACAGTCTCAGAATTGAACGAAACCAGTTCCATTGGATCCGTAATAGTTAGTTATTACCGGATTTCAAATTTCGTGTCAATCGGAGCTATCGTTTGATCGTGGCAGCTCGAAACGCATCGAATTATTTTTAATTTAAATTTGGCGAGTTAAAATAGCCATTTTTCAAAAAGTCTCGGATTTCGACGAAACCAGTTTCATCGGATCCGTAATGTGATATTATTGTAAGGTTTCAAATTTCGTGTCAATTGGATTTACCGTTTGTCCGGTACAAATTAAAACGCCTAGAAATCGATTTAAATCGGTTTGATTTAAATTGAGCGTTTGTTGCCATATCTCGCACAGATGTCCGAATTAGCTTCCGAAACCTGTTCCGTTGTGTCCGGAACGCGGGATAAACCCTAGGAATGTCAGTTTCGGCGCGTAAATCGGAGTTCGGAATTTACGGATGGATAGTGTTCGATTTTTTCTCTATAAATACACCCCTACCCTTCACAATTCTAAAAAAAATAAAAAAAATAAAATAAAACCCTAGCCATCTTTCAGAGCCGCCACCCCCATTTTCAACGACCGAGAATTTGCAGTCTTCCTCCCTCGATTACTCCAAATCCGTCGACAATTAGCCTTAGGTTCCAACTAGAGAATTGAAGAGGACATCAAGATCTACAAGTTCAACGGTGGAGATCGTGTTTGGAGCGACGATGGGGGAGATATGGAGCCGCATGCATGGGCCGTTCCTCCTCGTGTTGCGGGCAACCTAGGCGACCGAGTTGGGGGCTACTCACGGCGTGGGTGGTGTTCGGGGTGGCGAGTCGCATGGAAGTCCCTGATCGTTGCATAGGTCGTTGTGTTGAATGTAAAATTTAACCCTAAATTTTGTAATGGGTTCGGCCGAAAACTTGATGCACGCGCGTGAAACGAGAGGGAAGAAGAAAGGGGTTGCGCACGGTCGTGATTTCCTAGATGCAGATCCAACGGCCTGGAATGGTTGTAGGTTAAGAAAGTTAATTTATGTTGTAAATTTTATATATAAAATCGTATGTAACTTCAAATATTCGTATCTTTGTCATACGAGGTCGAAAAATTACGAAACAGGAAGCGTTGGAATCGTATAGACGAGCACTACACGATGGAGTTGGATTGGAGTCGTTTGGAGTTAGTGAGAATTTTGGGTAAAATTAAACATCCGTTTAATTTTATTCGAAATAAATCGCTAAAACGGAAATGAAATCAAGGTGAGAACTTCTCACTCAATCGAATCAGTTTCGATTTTATTTTAAATAAGTTAGATTTAAAATATTTGAATGCATGTTTGAATGTTGATTGATATCTATTGATTGTTAAAATAGACATTATACGCCGTTAGTAAGCGGATGTTATTTAATAAAAACATATACCGCGAATATTTCATAAACAGTGAAATTGGTATTATATATAATAGCAATATATATATATTGGCATATGTATATATTGGAGTTATTGATTTCCCGCATTTTGTTTAGCGGATGAGACCCTGTTGCGCCGTCTATTAAGCGGATAATATTTTAAATCCCATATACCGCGATAATTTCGTACTGGAGCGAAATTGGTATTGTGCTAATGATTGTGGATGCAGGAAACAGGTTGGAGGGATCCAACTGGATTCCTCAACAGTTTTTATTTGATTTCAAATATTTTGATATTTGATGGATTTTCATATTGATATATGATATCGTTGTAGTCGTGATTGACTATTTGGTATGTAGCATCATTGGACCAAATTTGGAACTTTAAAATGATTTTTAAAGTGATTTTTGAAAATATACTATATGTTTGGAATTTGATTTATTTTAAATAAATAAACGTTATAATTTTTAAAGTTATAAAAATTATGATTTTTGAGAAGAATAGTTAAAAAATGATTTTTTTGAGAATATGATGCTAATGATTTTATAAAATAGTTTAATCGGGATTTTAGAATTTATTGTGAAAAGTTTAAATATAGGATTTATAAAATTTAATTATTTTATGAATCAAAATGGTGAAATAATAAAGGAGATTAAAGACGTTTTAAAGAATAATATAAATTGATTTATATTAAGAGATTTATAAATGGATATTTATAAATTGGAATATTGACATTATAAAACGAGTTTTTATAAGTGTTTGAATGAAGTGAAAATGAATTTTGTAAATGAATGGAATTTATAAAATTATAAGTGGTGAAGTTATAAATGAAATTTATAAATAGTAAGATTTATAAATTTTGTGAAGTTATTAAAGAATATATTTGGATAAATAATTGAATCTTATAAGTTATAAGATTTATAATTATGAAGTTTAAAGGAACGATTTTGTAAAATAATCGTTTTATAAGTATTTAACTTATAATATGGACTTTTGGTTCATAATTGAGATATAAAGTGAATAGGTTAATAAAGAAAATTTATAAAAGGAGTTGTTATAAAATAAATAGAAAAGGAATTTATAAACGTTGTTTATAAATTCGCAAACGACTTATTTTAAGAAGTAAATTGCTGAAACCTATTAATGGAGTTATATTCACGTTTTTGAACTGTGGATAATCCTTTAAATAAAATGTATAAAAGGATGAAATGTGTTAACGTAGTATATTCACGTTTTTGAATAGTGAATAATATGTTAAAAAAATTGTTTTGAATGTGATATTTCAGATAGAATTAAAACGATCTAACGATGTTTTAATTGTGTTGAGATTCGAAACCATAGATTTCAACATTGATTGTTGAAACAGATGTTTCGAGAAATAAAAGGAAATGGTGGACTATAACACTGTTGTTATAGTAAATGATTTCCGAAAGGAAATGTTTTGTATAGTATTGGGATTTATATATCTATTTTAATTTCGAATCCTTATACTAGTGATTTTGGGACGTCGTAATGATGTTTTACGTAACATTCGTTTTGGCCCAAATAAATATGTTTAAGAGAATGATTTCCTTAAAGAATGAAATATATACTTAATCTCGATTTAAGTATATTGAATATTTTCCAAGTGTTGAAAATAAATAAAATTTGTGAATTACTTATTAAATAAGTATGGAAATGTTTTCCAATATAAAGTGAATACTTTGAGAATTTATCTTTTTGAAGATAAATTGAAATGAATAATTGAAAACGTATATGCATGAATATTTTGGAATATAAATTCACTAAGGAATTTATAAAAGAAAGTGGAATTTGTTTAAAAATAAATATTGATTTATTTTTGAAGTGTGAAATAATATATCTTGTAAAGATATTTTGGAAAATAAATAATTTGGAAAATTATTTGGAAACTGGTGATGTGTGCATATCCATTGATAGTTCAATAACCGACTATCAATATTTCCTTTTGAATGGGTAATTGATGTGATTTGTTTGAATGTGAATGCCACACTTATTTTTGAATAAGCGCTCACTATTCGGGTTAACCGGGAAAGGACCATGGGGTCGTATAACCCATTCCGAATATGTGATACGTCGTTATGAATTGCATTGAAGATCGGTGTTGAAGGCCCGGTATTTGCGAAAGCGATAGGATGACCTATCGATTGTCTCTGCACTGAGTTGCAACGGTATAGAGACTCCCTAAGTGATGGGAAATCCGATCAGGATTGTGAATATCCGGATTGCAAGGACTTCTTTGTAAGTGCCTTCGGTTTTGTTCGAGCCCGGAACAGACTTGTATGGATTGTATGTCTGACATTGCAAATTGAGATATAAAGCAGATTTCATTCAAATATATTTCTGTTGGTGGCGAAGAATTTATTCTTTTAGCTTAACACCCTTCTCTGAGACGTACGAGCTCAGAGGTTATATAGTTGAAGTTATCAGCGATATATTCCCAATTTGGTAATGTGACATGCTGAGTGATGCTGAAATGATCATTGTGTTGATTATTTGTGATAGGATCGTTTATTTGATCGTCTATCTTTGTGATCATCTCTATGATCATTTGTGACCCAAAGCATGGCTTTTGTATAAAGTATGTTTTTGTGGACGTGACTTCGTCGAGCCTCACACCCCGTGAATGGTCAAAACAGGAAAGAAGCAGCAAGGTTATGAGGGGTAGCGCCCTTTAGGATGTGTGCATTTCCTTCTGGAAAAGGGTGGTATCATGGTATGGAGCCCAGATACTTACTCATGTTGAAAACACTTTGTTATGATTGTGTGAATTGATTACGAGCGCTCGGTGAAAAGGTCCCAAAGGACCGGGGGATGGCATATTCGGTTAGTTGTTACTCAGTTAGGGGTAACCCGGCCTTGTGTTGGTAGAGATCCGGTTTGGTTCTCGGGGATGTCCATCCAGAGGCATTCTCATGTGGCAATGGGAAGTTCCTTGGCCTGATCATTCGTTGGAAATCCAAAGAAACAATACGATCTTGTACGGTTTTAGTTGTAGGACCTATCATTCACTTATGGTGTCGCAACACTGTTTGGATGGTAACTATAGTAGGCATAGTTCGAAATGTCTATGCTGGCTAAGATTTATATTCTACTTTCGAAATGAATTTTTCCTACACTATGCACTAATAATAATATCAAATGTTCTTTTAATGCGTATCAAGCATCTTTGACTATCATAAGGAGAAATCTCCTCCGATTCTGCGTTTGCATTGTGTGTGTGTGCGGGAGGCCTTATGGTAGTCTCATTTTTAAAAGCATTGCGAATTGACTTTAAAAATATTCCTCTATTTTGATTTTAAAGATAAATAAACTGTTTTGAGTTCTCGCACCAGTCACATGACTGACTCGGAGTTTATTGTTTTCCTTCCTAAACTCTGGGTGCCCACCAATTTCTACACGGGCAGTCAAGAGTTAAGGTTTATCAGGATAAACTGGATATTCTGGAGTTGCTGGAGGCAAGCTGGATGGCATGGTGTATTACTAGTTATATAGCATTTCTTTTTCCGCTGCACTGTTTGTTGTTGTTGTTGTTGTACACTCTGATGATATGATGTAATGTAATATGATGAAATGTAATAACTGATACAGTTCTTTGTTTAAAGATTATTCATTTATTATTATATGTTGTTCCGCTGCGAATTGTGAGATTCTGTTGTTGTTCTGTTGTTTTCTGTTCCGTTCTATTTTCTCTATGTTCTATTTATTTTCTATTTTTCTTTTCCCTCTCTATTTTCTGTCTTATTTTTCTATCCTCTTATCTCTTCTTCTCTCTTTTTCTTTTCTTAAATTCTTTTCTTAAACCCTCAGTGTTCGGTTTTCCGTCGTTCGATTGCTCGGCAGTCGATAAAGTGAGTATCGATGTTGAACTTTCGGAAGACGAAGAATCGGGTCCTGACATTGCTAAATAGTTGAAGAATTAGTTTAAAATCAGATTTCTAAATAGTTTGGAAGAAATAAAGAGATTTATTTTAAAAGAAAATAAATTTGGGAAATCGATTTGAAATTGATTTAGTGTTTGAAAATAAATCTTTGGGAAATCGATTTGAAAATTTGATTTGGTGTTGGAAAAGAATTTAGAAAATAAATCTAGAAATTGATTTGGTGTTTGGAAATAAATTTGGAAATCAATTTGGGATTTGATTTGGTATTTGAAATAAATTTGGAAATCAATTTGAAAATTGATTTGGTGTTGAAAGTGAATATTTGGGAATCGATTTGAAAATCGTATATCAGTTAATATTTGGAAAATTAAATTCACAATGGGAATTTGTAAAGGAAAGGGAATTTTGTTTTAAAAATAAGCATTGGGTTATTTTTAAAAGTATGGAAAGGAATTTACGGATTTGGAAGGTAAATTCAAAATAAATCGAGAAAGGCTTATTAATTGGTTTAAATGGACCATTTTGAAATGGAAACCGTATTTTCCCTGGAAAGTCAAGTATGTTTTCAAAGTAGCTTTCAAGTATAAATTAAAGTTCTAGAGAATGGTTTTAAAAAGAATATTTTAGAGAAATTATTTTCTTAAGTTATTTTGAGAATATGTAAAGTAAAGATTTATTTGATTGATTATAGAAGTGATTATTTGAAGATTTAAATAATATTTGTTTTAGAAAAAGGTTATTTAAATATTTATACCATATCTACTAATTTTATTCTAAAATTGGTTTGGACTTGAAGTTTCATATAAGTGTTTTAAAATAGTTTTTATTCTAAGTATTTCCAGGTATATTTTGGATAAGTGGTTTGAATTATTTTAAAATATTTGAACTCGACAGACTTTCAGTGGAAATAAATAATATCGGGAATCTTATTCCGCGAGTGAAAAGTGATTTGAAATTTGTTTTCAAATGGTTGAAGTGTGAAAATATATCTTGCAAAGATATTTTGAAAATAAATAACTAGGGAAAATTATTTGAAATCCAGTAATTGTTGAGAATGTTGATTGATAGTTAAATAACCAACTATCAATATTGGCCTTTAAATGGTGTTTGAATTTCGATGCGACCGGGGGTCGGATTCCAAATGGATATTCGAAAACCACATCGAACCTTTGTGGTTGTGATGGATCTTTTGTTTAAAAGGTCAAAGTGAAAATTGTTGTGATTTGTTTGAAATCTAAATGTAACACTTATTTTTTAAAAATAAGCGCTCGTTATTCGGATTAGCCGGGAGAGGACTTTGTGTCATATAACCCATTCCGAATAATGATACGACGAAATGGGATTGCATTTGAAGATGGTGTTGAAGACCAGGTATTTTTGAAAATGAAAGGATTACCTGTCGAATGTCTTTGCACTGGGTTTCTCCGGTATAGAGATTTTATCACCCTTTGTGATGGGGATTCCGGACGTGATCTGTGAATATCCGAATTTGCAAGGGCTTCTTTGAAGTGCCTTCGGTTCCGTTCAATCCCGGAACGGACTTGTATGGATGTGTGTCTGACGTTACACTTTGAGATGTAAAGCTGGTTTCTATCAAATACATTTCTGTTGGTGATGGAGAATTTGTTCTCTTAGATTAACACCCTTCTCTGAGACGTACGAGCTCAGAGCTTATGTAGTTGATGGTTACTAGTGATATATTCCCAAACTGGTAATGTGGCATACGAAGTGCTACTGATCGTTTGTTGATCAAAGCATGACTTTGTGAAAAGTGTAGCTTTGTGGACGAGATTTCGTCGGACCTCACACCCAGAAATGGTTAAAACAGGAAGAATGCGGCAAGGTTATGAGGGTCTCGCCCTTTAAGGTATGTCATATCCTTCTGGAAAAGGGTGGTATCATGGTATGGAGCCCAGATATTTAACCATATGGTTGCTGCAAATCTGTTACACTTTATGGTTATTGCTTTGTGGTTGAGGATCCTCGGATAAAGGTCGCAAACGACCGGGGGATGGCATACTTGTGTAGTAGTTACCTTGTTACAGAGGTAACCTGGCATTGTGTTGGCAGAGAGCTGGTTAAGTTCTCGAGACGTCCCTCCAGAGGCGTACCCATTTGGCAGTAGGAAGTTCCTTAGCCTGATCATTTGTTGGAAATCCAATCTCCAATACGCGTCTTGTACGGTTTTAGTTGTATAACATGCCAATTACTTATGGTGGTCACCACTGTTTAGATGGTAGCTATAGTAGGCATAGTTCGAAATGTCTATGCTGCCTAAGATTAATATTATACTTTCGAAATATTTTCTGCACTATGCACTAATAATAATATTCAAAGGATTTTGCGTATTAAGCATGTTTGACTATCATAAGGAGAAATCTCCTCCAATTCTACATTTGCATTGTATGTATAGCGGGAGGCCTTATGGTAGTTTCATTTTCCAAAAGCATAGCGGATCTCTTTTTATTTCCTTTGTGAAAATAACTGATTTTAAGATCTCACACAAGTCCCACGACTGACCTGGAGTTTATTGTTCCCTTTCTAAACTCTAAGTGCCCATAATTTTCCACACGGGCAGCCTAGAGTCAGATTACCAGTTATTCGGGAGCGAAGTAAAGAAGTTGATGTGGAGATTAGGAGTTGAAGCTGGATGGTGAAGCATATTACTTATACTATGTAGTGTCCGCTGCGTATAGGTTGGTGCAAGCCAAATTTCTATGTAAGCAAGTTAAAATAACTTCCAGTATTGTATTGTGTCGTTTTAAACTCTGATGATGTATGTATAAACTAATATAGTGCTTTTGTTTTAAAGATTATTCATTTATCTATTATATTTGTTCTGCTGCGAAATGTGAGATTCTATTATTGTTTCTGTTTCTTCTTCTATCTTCTTCTTCTTTAAACCCTAATGGTTCGGGTTTTTGGCATTCGACTGTGCGGCATTCGATACAGTGGTCGTATTGATGTTGACTTTCGGGCGTCGAAAAATCGGGTCATTACAATAGTGTACTTCGCACCACCTTTAGAGATCGGTAAGGAACTAATAATATTTATACCCCATATGGAAAACCACCGTGGGCT
The DNA here is from genome assembly GCA_030765085.1 of Allium cepa. Lineage (NCBI taxonomy): Eukaryota > Viridiplantae > Streptophyta > Magnoliopsida > Asparagales > Amaryllidaceae > Allium > Allium cepa. Next base: position 563,630,966 of record CM060943.1, read on the forward strand.
GACCATTTGTGGAATTTCCATTGATGGAGCTTTTGGAACTTTTGCATATATCTTGACTTGTCACATCGCCTTACATAATCAACAACATCTCGATTGACGGTCGGCCAATAATACCCATAATAGAATATTTTCTATGCTAGAGTTTGCCACCTAGTGTGATCTCCACATTCCCCTTCATGAACTTACTTCAGGACTTGTTTTATTTCATCATATGCAATACACCGGAGCAAGGGAATGGAAAAACCCTTTCTGTACATAAATAAATCATGTATGATACATCGTGAAGCTTTATGAAGGACATGTCATTTTCATTCCTTCATTCAGGAATAACTCTCTATAGCAAATAGTCTTTAATCGGAGTCATTCACGACTCCTTCTTAGGCTTCGTCTCTAGTACCCGGTCGATTTACATTGGTCTATGCTCGAAGTGTTTAATACTTCGTTAGGAACCAAGCCCCTGAAGCTTTATAAAGGTCTTGTCGTTTTGCATTCCTTCATTTGGAAAGAACTCCCTGTAGCAAATGGTCTTCAATCGGAGCCATCCATGACTCTTCTCAGGCTTCTTCTCTAGTACATGGCCGATTTCCATCAGGCTTATGATTGGAGTGTTTAATACTTCAATTGGAGCCAATCCCATCTGTTGTGCATCCCCGATGCTAGCAAATTTTGCCAATGAATTAGGCCCTTTGTTTTGATCCCGAGGAATGTGCGTAATGTCATAGTACTCAAATTCAGTCAATAACTCTCGGACTTGGCTAAGGTACAAAGCAAGTCATTGGTTCTCAACATGGTAATATTCCCTGACTTGGTATACTATCAATTGTGAGTCGCAAAAATTTCAAGAGACTTTCTCCCAAGTTCTCTGGTGGGTTTAAGTCCAGCAATAAGAGCCACGTACTCAGCCTCGTTTTTGTTGTAGGAAAATTAGGCTTTAAAGCATAGCAAATTGACCAATCTTCAAGAGTTACAAGCACAATTCCAGTTCCATAACAAGGATCATTGGATGATCCGTCTACATATAACTTCCACTGTATGGTACAGGTTTCACTGCTCTTTGGGAAATCATCCAACATAGTAAATTTTGCTATAGGTTCCGTCAATGTCTGACCTTGGATAGCCCTCTGAGGAAGATAAGTGATGTCAAATTGACTGAGCTTTATATTCCACTAAAATAACCTTCCAGACGTCTCAGCTCACTACAGGACCAGTCATAACAGCTGGTCGGTGTAAACATCGATATGGTGTGCCTAAAAGTAAGCGTGGAGTTTCCGTGAAGCAATCAACAAATAGTATGCCTGTTTTTCTATCTTCGCATAGTTCCTTTTAGCTCCCATTAATTGCTTTCCAGCATAATAGACCAGTCTCTAGATATGATTCTCTTTGAAAAGCAGCGTGACACTTATAGCATGTACTGTCACAGCCAAGAAGATATACAAGTCTTAATGACCTACCGACTTTGACAGGATGGAAGTTCTCTCTAAGTGATTCACAAAAGATTGGAATGCGCCTTTACAATCCGGTGTCTATTTAAAATTCCTTTTTTCTCCCTTAACCAAGTCAATGATAGGAATGCATTTATCGGTAGCTTTGGAAATAAATTGGCTTAGAGCGACAACCTTCCCATTCAAGCTCTATACTTGTTTGATAGTCTTTAGCGCTTGGATATTTCGAATACCTTAGATCTTCTCAGGATTAGCTTCATTTCCACAGGCATTAACGATAAAACCCAAGAACTTTTTTGATACTATGTCAAAAGAACACTTAGAGAGTTAATCTTCATTTTGTAGTGTTAGAGGATATCGAACATTTTTACTAGGTCTCTAATGTGGTTGCTAGACCGTCTTGATTCACGAGCATATCATGTACATATACTGCCATCGTTTTCCAATCTGGTCTTTAAACATTCTGTTGAATAGGCATTGGTAGGCTGCTCTTGCGTTCTTTTCCAAATGGCATTACCACATAACAAGATAAGCCAACATCAATAATGAAGCTGATGTGCTCTTGATCATGAATATAAATGGGGATCTGGTTATATCCTGAGTATGCGTCGATTAAAAAGAGCAACTTGCGTCGGTAGTTGAGTCCACTAGCTGGTCGATACTTGGAAGGGGAAAGCTATCTTTCAGGCATGTCTTGTTCAAGTCTAAGTAGTCAACTCGTGTCTGCTATTTCCTATTAGACTTTCTCACAAGTATAGGATTATATACCTGCTTAGGGTAGAAGGTGTTGTGAATAAACCCATTGTCTTTGATCCTATCCACTTCCAACTTAAGAGTGGTAGATCTCTTTGGATCCATGCCACGCCTTTTTTGTTTCACTAAGACATGCCTAATGCCGATATTCAATGCATAGCTCACAAAGGCAGAGGAGATCCTAGACATATCAGAGTGAGTCCAAATAAACACATAGAGATTTGCTTGGATAAATCCAGCAAGTTCTTTAATCATCGGTGGGCTGAGCTGTGATATGATCTTTATGACCCATGACGGGTCGTTGAAGCTGATTGTGATGTCAATCGTTAGCTCGGCCAATGCAGCCTTGGCCTCTTTGGGCTCCTCCTCATTATCTCCTGGATCTATGTCGCTATAGAACCAACTATAGTTCCCAAGCCAAGGCTCCGGAACTGGTTGTCAATCTTAAGTGGTTTGGATGCAGATATACTTGTTCACCCCTTGTCTTCTCCTTTCATTGAGCATCCCACAATTCATCCACATAATAGGCATATCCAGTCGCCTGATCACCATGAACAACTCCAACACCATTATCTGTCGGGAACTTTAAAATCAAACACTATGGGTCAAGAGTTACCCGTAACTCAGCTAAGGCCGATCGGCCTAAAAAAGTATTGTATGGAGGGTCAACATCCAAAACAAAAAAAGGCAGAATCCGCACCCTTCTGCGGTCACCTTCTCCCAACTCCACGAGTAATTCAACATAACCAACAGCTTCGATTGTAACACCACTAAAGCCATGAATGTGGGCTTTAGATGGTTTCAAGTCCTTGGCTTGCATCCTCATCTGACCATAAGCTTTTTTGAAGATTATATTTATAGAACTTCCATGAACAACCAATATCCATCTAATTAAAGCAGGGATGATCATGGCTGAAATTACCATTTGGTCGATTTTCGAAGCCTCCACCTTGCATGCATCTCTATTTCTAAACACAATATCATCCGCCATTGTACGTTGCTATTTTATTGGAGCTCCATCTTCCGTACTCAAACAACATTCAAAATTCACATGCTTAGTCATGCTACCGTAGCACTCCATCTTATGCCAACCCTTTCAACCGGATGTGGTCCGCCAACTATTGTATTGTTTACCAATCTTCCACCAGTCCATGCAGGCTCCTCGGCCCTACGCAGTGCTTTTTACAAACTGTTGCAACTTTCTTTCTCAAATTAGATTTTTGATAATATTCTGGAGATGATTGCGTTCATTTGTGTTATAGTCATAACATTCGTGAAACCAACGATATTTTTCGGCCTGTTTTTTCATCTCCATTGATTCTTTCGAAGGTGGATTTCTATACTACATTCTGTCATAGGTAGACAAATAGATATTCTTTAGAGATGTATTCAGTGGCATGTAAATATTTTACATCAGAATCATAGGCTTTCCTCTTCCAGAATCCGTATTTTGTTCTCGGCTCCTATCTCTACCTTTATTTGTTGATTCGGTTTATTCTAGACAATCGCTTGAACTTTTCCATACCTATCATTAGAATTCTTCACTGCAATATTACTCTACACTCCCTCTCCACTTGGTCCCGCAACATTCTTCTTCCTAGAGCATATGGCTTCCTCCTTCCTTAAATACTGAGCCGGTTTTGCATAAAAGCTCTCCAACATTGCAAGTGGCTTACCATCTAACCAATCGCCAAAATCAAACTCTGCACCAATCCCTCATATTACGGCCATCAATATTGCATAGTCATACGGTTTGCTGATTTTTGTGATAGCTGTATGGAATCTCTCAAAGTAATCTTTTATCGATCCTCCCGGAGCCTGAATCACACTGGATATGGAAAATACATCTTTGGGGTGATTTGTATGCATATGGAACTGCTCCATGAGCCTCATTGTCAAATCGTCATATTTAGTGATTGACCATCGGGGTAACCTCGTAAACCACATTGTTTCTATTCGAAAAAGCATAAAAGGAAAACATCTACACCTGGTTGCATCATCTGCTCGTGCAAATTCCATCAGCTATTCATATCTCATGATGTGCTGCCTGGGATTGGTTTTTTAATCATAAGCAGGCATCGACAGCATGTTGAACCTCCTTGGATACTCTGGATGTAGGACATCATTAATGAACGGGGTATGGCTTCTTGATATTCCCCAATTGTCATTGGTCAAGCCTTGGCTCCCTCTCACTAACTTTCCAACCATAGCTGCAAGTCTGGCATTTGGAATAGTTGATGTCAGGTAGTGGTCGGTTTCCACCTCACGTAAATGGTTCAATTGAGGTCTACAGGCCATTCCACGCCTTCTTGGTTCACCATCCTCCTGATGTATACCACGTACATTCACTTTATCATCATTTTGGGGAATTAATTGGTCAACTTTTTACTTAACCCCATCATCCAAATCGGTCATTGGTAGCTCCAGATTGTATCCCAGCATGTATAGGCAAGTTTCCTCCTTTGAAAGACGGATCAGCACCGATCGGTCTAGGCAGATCGGGCAAGTCTTCCCATCAATGCCCTAAAGTTTCTTCACGATATTCATCGGTTTTGCGACTCATGTACCTGTGATACTGGTTCGATGAACTAGAACTTTCCAATTCTGAGTAAGGGTGGGATCCCTCCTCGCTTTCCCTAGCTGTTGCTAACTGAGTTAGTTCATTAGGTTGAAATTGGCTTGAATCTGCTGATTCAATTATCAATAGCTATCCACTAGGTCTCACTTCAAATTTTGGAATTCAGCTCTTGTAATGGAATTAGTTGGTTTACGGAGTTCAACTTGATCAGCATTCACATCCATTGATTGACTTCTCAAGCCTCTTTGTTGGATGTTGGAATTCTCGCTTCCATCTGCGTTCTAAGAGGTAGATCAAGTGTTTCTCACCGTTGTTGATGGCTTTGCTCATATTTTTGCAATCTGAATAGAATAAGCAAACTTCTTAAAGATAATTGTGGATCTCCTTTGAGGGATTTATTCAATCCAATAGCTTTAAGGGATACTAATAAGCAGAGAATTAAGGTTCTCATTGAAAGAACCAAAATGTTAGCACTAAAATTAGAAGAAACACTCAATATAAGTATTGAAGAAAAACAAATGAAGAATACAAAATGAAAACAGAGGATAATAACAAAGAAATTGACATAAATTAAAATAATAACACGCACACAATGATTTATAGTAGTTTGACGTTGTTTGCCTATATCCACTTTGAATATATTACTTTATTTATCACTATATAAACTGAGTACAATAAGGATTAGATAAAAATACTTAGTTACAAAAGAGTATAAAGCAACTAGCAATGAAAAACCAAGCCTGTATTTATAGATGAAGATGACCAAATATCCCCCTGAAAATTCAGTAGAAGACCTCCAAAACCGTATATGGACCCACAAGAGGGATCGCATGGCCCAATTCCAAAGAATAGGGATCAGTAGTGATTCATATTTTGGTGGAATTTTAGGCTGCGATCCCTGTGGTAGCTTCCGCATTCTAAAATATTCTTAGCCTCCAAATTTCATGCCAAATGGATTGATAGAACTTGAGTTATTGCTTGATCTTCGCTCCAATATGGGTTGCTTGCTAATTCCGGCCGAACCCTACGAAGGGAAGAGTGCTGATCCTTTTGACTAATTATTCTTGAGGCGTGATCCCTAAGATAGGCCCTCTAAGGTCCCCATATCTTGCTCACAAAATTTCATATGTGCTGGACTTGTGGATCTTGAGATATTAATTATTTTGTATTGAAATGGACTTGCTCCCTGAACCATAGCAACCCTTATTATGGAAGTTAATTTATGTCGATACCTCTTACATGTTGAACCATATTCCATACTTCGAACATTTTCCTTACACATCTATCAATTCCATTCAACATTGACTTAATGTAATAATCTATACATGATTTATGGGCCTCACAATCACCCCTCTGGACTCATCGGCCTTGATAGCGGTCGAATCTAACTTGTCCAATCAATTCAATATAGCCAGATCAAAATGCCGAATAACAATATGCAAGTAATTTATTATATATAAATGGTAGAGACAACACTTATATTAGAGATTCATAACCTTTAATAAAAAATGAGTGATTTCAACTTAAGGAATAATGTTTTTCTAATGAAATACCATCGCAATTCAAGTGTCGAATACATTTGAAATCATGGTATACATATAATATGTATGTATTTGATCCTTAAATCTAAGTTGGATTAAATACAGTCCATTTTAGTTTTATACATTCATAATATATAAGTTTAATTTATTTATGACTGTTTATAATTTAAATTAACTTATATAGTATTCTTACGTATAGTATAAATTATATCATATTTAGTTTAATTAATTAACTAACTCATCAAATTTATTTCAAAATTCAAAATTCTAATTACAATCATCTTAAACAATTTTACGATGAATATTGACTATAACTTTTATAGTAGATATATATACATATATCGTTATACATATACATTATTTATTGATTAACATTTAATTAATATAAGTAATAGATTCTTTTCAATTAAAATAAAATTTTGAAATTTTGAAAATTTGAAATTATTTGCCTTAAACATTTTAAGAAATGCATACATGTATGTTGATAAATATATGTCTAAACTTAATTAATTAACTTTTAATTACTTATTTATTTTATTACTCTAAGTAATTAAATAAAATTTCAAAAATAATTTATTAATTTTAAATAACAATTTTGTAATATATTTTATAACATTTTAAAATTTAATATATATTTAAACTTGACCGTTTAAATTTTAAATTCAAAATTTTAAATTTTGATACAAGTTTCAAAATTTTGTATGAAAATTTTCCAAAAATCCGAAAATCGATTTAGACTTTTATGTTGGGGATAATCTTAGGGCTTATATTGTCCTTAGGGCCAGGTTATTAGCCAAGTAGAGTAGGGTACTCGATTATGCAAATCCAACCTTAGATTTTACCTTTCTCGACACCCTATTAGGCTCTAATAATTAACCACTAATATTTCTAATTTAGACCATATAGGTTATTGGCCTCTAATACCATTAAAGAAATCGAACCGAGTCACAGTAGGTTAAATGAGTGGATATCATTTTTGCGAACCATTTTGGATCTTTGTTAAGCTTATAGAAGTTTAGCTGATTTTAGATCCAAGCTAAATTATCGTTAATGAAATCTTATTTTATTTATTTATAGAAAGGTTTTATTTAATTTAAGTTAATTATATTTTATAAGTGTTTTCAATACACCCATATGTTTAAAGTGCACAAGCAACACATAAATCATGTACATTGTTAGGTGTGCGTTTATATATGCTAAGATTTACATCGCAGTGGACAAATTTGTACCTATATACGCCTTTGTTATCTCTAGTTATTATTTAAAACACACACAAACATACGTATGTATGCACACATGCACATACATACATACATACATACATACATACATACATACATACATATGTATATGAACTTACAAATTGATTTGAAATTTATAATAATGATAGCGCTCATGTATATGTTCAAAAATAATTTTTGACTAATCCAATATATTTTAAAATTGGAATAATATCTTACAGATCTAACTTTTAGCTTAGAAAAAATTAAAATTTGATACATAATTTTAAATAAAACAATTATTTACAAATTTTGATGAAAATGATGATGTATATAAACATATATATTTACGAAATTTATTTTATATAATATGCACATAGAAATATGTATATAATTTTATAAACCCGTATTTATTAATAAATGCAACAAAATCGGTATTAAAGATATACGTATACATATTAAAAATAATAATATTTATTGTCGTCCATAATTTCCAAAATGTTATTATTATTTTTTAAAGTAAATTCTTACAGAATTTATTTTTTATTTTATGAAACATATATGTATGTTAATCACTAACAATTAATTTTCAAAAATAACATAATTTTCTAATAAATTACCAAATGCATTTATGTCTAAAATAATTTTTTTTATAAATTAATACGCACATACATATATGTGTGTATGTTTATGGCTGGGCTGGTTGGTCATAGGCAGATGGAGGAGTTTCAAATCACAACCCAGTTTGGGTTCGACGATCTAGTTTCCTTGTTTTTCTTGTTTTTCGTATTGTGATCTTAACTGTAATAAAGTTGTACTTTTAGTAGAGGGTGTCGTACTCTTTTTCCTTACAAGAATAGTAAGTTTTTTAAGAAGGTGAATCCTCCTATTATATGGTTCTATTTCTTTTATTAATAAAGAACCTTTCCTTTCAAATATATACGTACGTACGCACGTATGTAAGTATGTATGCATGTGTGTATTAAGAAAATGTATTAGCTATTTAAAAATAGTTTAAATGTATAATTTTCCTAATAGATTTAAAAGTGCCTTGGTAAAAAATATTTTTTCAAAGATAAAATTACATGTTTCTGAATCAACTTTTATATACATGTATCAAATTAGACAACCTAGGCACACCTATATTCATTGTAAAATATCAGATATCTCACTATATAATTATGGTGATACATATATAATTAAAATATAAATAGAATGATTACCCGAAGAAGACATACATGATTCGTACCTTGAATGAATGAACAGCTCCCAAATTCAACCAAATCATCCTTTTGAGATTGCAATGATATAAACCACCACTTTTGTATTTTTTTTATTTTATTTCATTTGAATTTTTTCTTTTGAAAAATCAGCTATGGAGGATCTTAAAAACTAATCGCCAAATGGGAGAGGGACCAATCCAAAATTAATGTGTAGAGATTAGTTTAAGTAACATTAAGAAGAGCTAGAGGTGGAGATATTTTCTCCTTTTTACTTATTCTTTTTAAATCAAAATTTGAACCCTTAAATCATCACTCCCTTCAAATTTACGGTCGTCCTTGGCTAATGCTCATAAGGTCCTTCAAAAAGTCCCAAGCCCACTTATTACATAATCATTTTAATTCAAATTTAAATTTCTATCGATATCGTATATAGATACATATAAGTTTTATGTACTTATCCAAATAATTATTAATGCAAATCAAAAAATAAATAAAATTTATAAATATTAACTAATTTAATTAGTTTATAACAATTATAAATTAATTAAATCATATAGAATTTTGGGGTATTCAACACTACTGTTGTGCAACTTAATGATGTAAACACAATTAACTATAAAATTTGAACAATTTGAATATTAGTGTTCACACGTTACTTTTGCTAGTAGCATGGAAATTTGGTCGAATTTGGTACTTACATATCTTTTCGGTAAAATCCAATTTTACTTATTTAATCAGTACCAACAGTAATGATTATTTACAACGATCCTATTCATCAAAACTATATAACATTAGGACTCATGGAATTTGATTTTATTCAAAATTCTGATATCGTCAACATTCTACTTATTTAGTCCCAATACAAAGTCATAATAGCCAATGAGCACCCCTACGTACCACTTCTTTACAAGCACATTGTAATACTCAAAGTATTAGTGATCCCTTCACACATGACTTTGAACTTTTCCTAGCTCGATTCATTGCATCGTCATCGCCAAACCCTTCCTTGTTATACCTATTTCCATTTCCATAGTAGAGCACATCTTAACACCAATTCATAGACACGCGTCCTAGAACCTCCTCATATATCTTTTCATAATAAAGCACATCCTAGTTCTACTTCATAATTCCACATCCTAGAACTTGTCCTTTAGGCTACCATCACAATTCAAATCCTAGAGTCATCATTGGAACACTTTTAGAACTCCTCATTAGTTTTAGATTCATCGTCTCAAAGTTTCGAAGCCATCATAACAAAGCACTCTAATATCGCTTCATTTCTTCACAATCGGTCTTCATTGTGTTGCCATATCTAAAACAAATGATGAAAGAACAAACAAACACCTCTAGCATGACCTAGAGACCACGCTCTTCAACCCCTACCACCAACCTGAGCAAAAAATTTAAGTTGGTACCGAGATGAACATTGAACCCCTTCTTGTTTCTTGACATCTACTTGAGCTCTTCTTTCCATGCCAAAGTCCTATTTGCCAAAATCCAAGTCCAATCCTTCTCTATTCAATCAGTACTGACCGAAACACTTAGCCAATTTTTGGCCTTCAATATTCCCTAGCTCCACTTCAACTCTATCTTGAAGCCAATCCCGAAGCACACCAACTCATAGCCCAAAGCACATCACCAAGTGAATTCCGCTAATCTGATTCCTTGGTCCTCAACTCCAATTCCTTCATTATTCGACTAGAAGTCAATCCCAAGTTTTCCACCAAGTTGCCCGAAACATGACTCGAACCATTCAACCTCGATCTAAAGTAACTCAAACAACCTAAATTCAATTGGTCACCGAGTCGAATTCCTCCACCTAAACCACCTACGACCCGAAATACAAACACCCCACATCCCTAAGGCCTCTCCTTCATGTTTCATATAATTTCGAGCTAATTTGACTTCGTTTTTCTTGTTTAATCGACCAGTTCCTAACTAACTAAAAGTGCCAACAAACCATATCAAAGCAAACACATCCAAATAGGAATACCATCCAAAAATACGCATTCAACGCATCTAACACATTCAATCATGATTAACATTTAAAATTTGGTCTAGTTCTTATTTTTACACAAACATGTCAATATGATCAAAAAGGTTGCAAAACCACTTAAATAACATTTTAAAATCTTTTTAATTTCAACCATAAATATGTGCAAAAGTGTGATTAAAGTTATGAACATCCCCTACCTTGAAGCACGAAGCTAAGCGTTACAGATGCTGCAGGCATCCATAGTATTAACTTCCGGTCACAAAATACGTTAAATTTAACGGTATCCATAATATCAGAAGCATATGAATATAAAATAAAATCAACACAGATTTAAAACAACTTTTCTGATTACATTTCAAATCAACATTTCATATTCAGATACATAATCCCAAAACGATTCTCAAGTTTTTACCAAATATAATTATTACAAATACGTCAAGAGCGGCATATGAAGATGCCCACTTGGCTGATCAGAGTACATAATAGACATCGGTCTTAATACATCACAACATATATAAAAATAACAACTCCTAAATAGATAACTTATCCTCTTGCACGTCTTTAGAAGTTTTATTCATCTACTTACTAAACTTGTAAATCCTTAACTCTTAATCTATTCAAATTAGTTTTGAGCACCTAAGAGTTTAAACGGAAAACATAAACTTCAAGTTAGACATAAAGCCTAGTGTGAATAGTACTATACATCTCGGTAATCCGATATTAAGTGAGATCACGTCACTAGTAGAATGGGTTTCTCCTCACAATATCCCTTTTTAAACATATCTTTTTCAAATCAAAATCCTTCAATCAAACTGATCAAAGCAATCATAGCAATATCATATATGATATAAATTAGGTAATAAATAGACTATCTATATGAACAATATAGTTGGATTTGGCTAACTACTAACTTTTGGCTGACTCAGGCCTACCAGACATAATAAATAATCTAACTTCTATTAGACACACTCAAAATATTGTCGATGAATATATTGAGGGTTATCTATCCCTCCAAAGTAAGTTAAAGCCCCTTTCAACTTAAAAGATCTTAGGCCATAACGCCAAGGAAAATATTCAAAACCTTTTCTTAAAAATTTTAAACAACCCTTTCGAACCCATTGAAAGTACCCTTCCAAATATATTAACCACCATACTTCGAAACACTAGATCGAAAGGCCAAAACACACCTCTCTCAACCTTTATAAAAACCTTTCGAAATCATTGAAGGTATCCCTTCGAAAGCATTATAAACCTTAGAAATCCTATTTTCAAAACTCTTTAAACTTGCCATTCGAGAGCATTTAGAAATCTTCCATTTAAAATACTTTAAATACCTTTCAAAACCATTGGGGAATCGCCCCTTCGAAACCTTAGTTTAAACCTTTCAAAAGCATTAAAGTCTATTACTATAGACAATGGGTTCAGGTAAAAACTTGTGGAACATAGTTTCAAAACCATTTAAAACCATACCATTTAAAACCTATTGGTTTATCTTTCAGTAGAACAAAGGGTCTTAAAATAACCAGGTCGAAAGCAACACTTTCAAAAGCAATTTCCTACGTAAAAGAAAGTGGGAGGTTTCAACACCAACCCTTTCGAAAGCATGGAGAAGCGGCTTCTTATTTAAAAGCGAAAGCATCCTTTCAAAACCAATGTTTAAAGGCAAAGCGGCCTCAACTAGGTCGAAAGTAGAATGGGATAACGAGAGTTTCCACCCTGTCGAAAGCTTGGTTAAAACAAAACGATACAACCTCTGTCGAAAGCCATATTAAAACACTTTCGAAACCAATCTAAAGAAAGCGGCTTTTCTTTTGAAAGAAAAACAAGGTCTCGATCCCTTTAAAAGCACATTTCGACCCTATACCTTTTCCCATTTCCAATCCACTACGTACCAAGGCATCGATACCATGTGTATTGGTTTCGACTATGATGGTGGCAATAGTATTAAGTCGAGAGGTAGTTGTTGAGAGTGGAGAAACGTAAAACCTTTACAAAAATTGAAATTGTACTTTATAATGTAACATCTTTACAACTAACTTGTTTATTTGTCATAATATAATTGGTTGCCATTTTCTTTTCCGAAATCATTTCTAAAAGTGCTGTCGAATTCAGTATTTGATAATTTTAAACATTTAGCGAATTGTTCCTTCACCTATTTTAAACATATAAAACATTAAGTCGCATACCTTAAAATTATTTGTATATTTAATAAAACACTTAGGAAAATTCTCCAAAAATTCCAACAAATCACTTTTTATATGTTTTCTAACATATTTAAATTTTTGACCTAAAGCTAACATTTAATAGCCGAAATTAATTTAAGCTCAATGACTATTTTTTTCACTAGAAAATTCATGATGAATCCATAATAATTCAGAAAGTTATAAAACTTGAAACCCATCTCTAAAATAGTTTTTTGATCTTGTATTAAAAATGTAAGTCATTTGGATGTCATTTAATAGGTTTTCCAAATCAATTTTTATCATAAAATCTATATGAAATTGACTAAATCATCAATAAGCATATATGTATATCCACTTAAACAATCAAAACATGGCAATTCATTTGCAAAATAAACACGGGTCTTATCTAGAACCGAAGCTATATATTTGTATATAAATGAGATGTAACCTATTACTCACCTTTAGCTTCTGTTAAAGGGGTTGAGATTTGCTCTAGCACTAATTTAATTAAGCTTCCTTCTTGAAATCTTGTTTATCTTCCCCTTAATTTTGTCTAATGGTGGCCGACCAAGCTTGGTACTTATCTTGATTTATGAATGTTGTAGATGAAAGTGGCTTAAGGGTTTAAGGTATAAGAATATAATCTATTCCTATTTTGCCCTTGTATTATTTCTTCTTTGTTTTTATTTGTTCATTCACTTAGGCACGGCTATCTTATGCTTTCACAAATCTCAATCTCTTAACCACTTAAATCTTTATATTATTCTATTGAGTTTATCTAATTAAACCTTCGAAATAATGTTATTTAACAGGGGTGTTATAGACTCGCCTCCTTAAAGAATTTTGTCCTTGAAATTACAATAAGGTACTTATACAAATCAATCATAAAGTTAAGACGTATCATGAAACAAGACAGGATAAGCATCTCTAATCTTGCTCTATGTTTCCCAAGTACAGTCTCTCTTATTGTCACTCCACTGGACTTTAACTAATATGACTGTCTTGTTCCTTAGCCTCTTCTTATCTCTCGCGGCTACACGAACTGGCTTTCTAAATATCCGGTTCTACTACTAAATCATCTAACATCTCCGGTGCAATAGTAGTTTATAGATCTCGAATACACTTCCTTAGATGAAAAATATGAAAAACATTATGGACTCCCACCAAACTACTTGGTAACTTCGCTCTATATGCGAGTTTCCAAATCCTTTCTATAATAGGGAATGGTCCAATGAATCTTGATGCCAACTTTCCTGATTTTCAAATCTGATTACACCTTTCATTTGTGAAGCCTTAACAAAAACATGATCTCCAATTGATAAATCTAAGTCTTTTCGTCTCTTGTCAGCATAACTCTTCTGCCTAAACCGAGCTACCTTCATTCTAGCTCGAATTAACTTAATCTTTTTTGCAGCTTCCCTTACCAAATCAGGACCCAGAACTAACCTATCCCCGATCTCTAACCAACAAACTGGAGATTTTCATGGCCTTCCATACAAAGCTTCAAACGGTGCCATTCCTATACTAGCCTGATAACAATTGTTATACGAAAACTTGACTAAGTGAAGATGGTCTTCCCATGATCCTCCAAAATCTAGCACATAAGATCTCATCAAATCTTCTAAGACTTCATTAACTCATTTCATTTTCCCATCTATCTACGGATGGTAAGCGGTACTCATCTTGAGCATGGTACCTAAAGTATCCTATAGACTCTTCTCGAACTCACTAGTGAATAAGAAATCTCTATCACTTGCTATACTACTAGGAATTCCATGAAGTTTATCTATATTCTTCTTGGACAACGTAGCCGAAAAAGATGTGGTCCTGGTTGACTTTACAAAAATGAAATGGGCACTTTTTGTCAACCTATCCACTATGACCCATATACTTTCATTTTCTTTATTTGACCTTGGCAAACGTCCATAAAATTCATTGAGATACAATCCCATTTCCATACTGGAAGATTTAAAGGCTGAAGTTGGTTACCAATGTTAGGCTTTTACCTGTTGGAAGTTCAAACATTGTTTCACCCATAATGTTGGATCAAATTCACCCTAGAGGGGGGTGAATAGGGTGATACTGTTAATTATAAATTTTATTGCGGAAGTTTATAGAATTATTTCAACACAGATATATCAAAAACAATAGCAGCACAAAGAATAGCAGAATAAATGCAGAAATAGAATGACATAGAATTTATCCAGCTTCGGCAAAACCCTGCCTACGTGCTGCCCTTAAGTTTTCTACTAGAAATTAGATAGTCAGACGCTTACACACGTAAACTTGCAACACCTGCTATTGACTAACCTAACTCTACGCTCAAAATTCTGCCACAACTCAGCCACTGAGTTGCGAATTCTCAAACTACGCCACGTTATTTGTCCCCTAGTCACACGACTAGTAACTACAACGTTTAAAAGAGAAATAAAATTTTTAAAAACAATTTAAAATCAAAAGGAGACTTAAACCCTAATTTAAAACTTAATTAATAAAAGAAAATAGGACAGCCCAATTTCAAAATAACTTCGGCCTTGTTTATTTCTTTTATCAGCGTTCCTTTTTCTTTTGCTCTATATAATGGCGGCTTTCCCTCGTCTTGCAAATTAGGGCTTTTTTCCTTCTTTGTTCCAAATTAGAGCTTTGAAGAAATTGGAAGATGCCGACTTTAATTAGATCGATTGATATCGATTTCCTTGCTCTGTCGATTGGTCGTCTCTTTAGATGCTTTCGGCTGCTTCTATTTGATTGAGTTTTTCTTTGATTCGGGTATGTGATTTTTGCATTTTGCTCTCTGGTTTAAATACTTGAATTCGATGCACTTTATTTGCCGATGATGTTACCTATTTATATATGATTCGAGACCCTTGAATTTCGTTCGTATTCATTTACTTGAATTCGTCACTTGATTTTTCTCGGCTATTCGATTTTGTTTTAATGCTAATGATAAGTTCTAACTTGTTTATATCGAATAATTTCATTTACTTCATTAACACTGTTTTGATTTCAAACCGTTCGATCTTTCCTTGGTCGTTACGGTAGTGACTTTCCTACTTGGCTTTGGCTTTGATTTTTGACTTTTTCAATCGTATAATTTGCTTGCTTGTCACGGTGTTGATTTCTGACTTGGTTTTCCTTGCTCACCACGGTTTTGACTTTGATATGTTTCTTTGATATGAAATGTTGACTTTGGTCACTTGACTTTGTTTATGCGATTCCATGACTTTGTATTATCTTCGGCCTTGACTTCTGATAGTACTGGCTTTGACAATTTGATTGATGCTTCGAGTTACTGGAGTTTACTCTGGTTCACTCTGGTTCATGCATCTTTATTGTAGTTGTCTTGTATAACTTGAACTTGGTTTGGTGCCATTTGCTTCTGCACTGTGCCTTGTTCTTTGTTGTAACTGGACTTGTACTTGTATAGAGCTTTGTTGTGTACTCGAGTCTACATTGACATGTGATCTGTCATCAAATTGAGTTAATCACCGTTTCATTTGAATCTGTAGTTATATCTCAAAGTCTAATATGTACCTTTGTGTGGAACTTGACTGAGTTTGTTGCTTTTCACTGTTGTATAATGTGCTTGTCTTTCCTATCCACTGCTTGACCTTATGGTCTGGTTCCTTCATGTTGTTAGTGCACTTGTATTTCATGGTTGTTGTTGTTGCTGATATGTTGGTTCGTTCTTGTACCTGTAGTCTGTTTGAGTTTGAACATCCATTGTAGCTTATTTGTGTTATAACTGCATATTGAAGTCTTCTTGCTTCACTTGGTATTTGTAGTTTCACTTCATGTATTTTGATATTGCATATGAGCTTATGCATTCTTGTGAGGAGTTGCACTGTGGTTTCTCTGACCATTCTTGTTGTACATGATTGCATCTTTGAATCTGGTTAGCTTGTCACTGTGTTGCACTTGTTTTGGTACAACTGCCCTTGTGCACTTGTGTTGTTTGGATCTGGCCATTGGTTGAAGTTTGTTTTGGTTTCTGATCCAATTCTTCTGTTTAGTATTTGTGCACTTGGTTTGCATATAGTCTTCACTGTGACCTTCATGTATACACAGTTGGTTCATTTATGTTTTAAGTGTTTATTCCTTTATGTGGTAGCTGGACTTGATCTAGTTTCATGTTGGCTTAAGTCTGGGCATGTGTACTATCTATGATATGTTTCTCTCAATCATTTTATTGCATTTGGATTGATTTTCGAATCGCACCTGAGTTGAATCCAGCTTATAGCTCGGATTTGACCTTATGCTGAAAATTGTGACATTGTTTTATTGCACTTGAGTTGAACCCGGCGTTTTGGGTTTGACCTGTGCTCACCTGTCCCTGTAATTCTATCAAGTGTACATATTGGTGTGCACGGCCTTGTGGCATATACAGTGATACACTGTGTATGTCACAAGCTGTTCGTGTATGATGGATTCAAAATTCAATAATGACGAACAACCCATATAACTGAGCCAAATATTATTTTCAAAATCTACATTTTATTTTATACTGCAAAAATATTTTATTTTCAATTTTACTGCATCAATGTATATTTTTGCAGATTTCTCAGATACTGGATTCACATTGGAATAAAGTTGAAGATCAGTACGAGTTGAGTGAATGAGTGATATGTAGTGAGGTGCAATGTGAATTGTAATGAAATTGTATATAGTGAGAGCTTGAAATTTGCACTATTCAAAAATTGTAATAAATATTTGTTTGAATAAAATTTCCGTTTGAATTCTAATTCTGTGTTATTTCTTTTATTCAGCAAATATTTATTTAATCTATGAAAAATAAAATGTTATATTAACAAATACATTTAAATGAATATATATATATATATATATATATATATGTTTATTATCATCAAACAAAAATCATAATATAATCGCATATTCAACAATCTCCCCCTTTTGATGATAACAAACATATATTTAACATTTTGAAAACATATTAAATGTATTTAATAATTCCATTTGCTCCCCCTATTTGAATGCTTCATCTTTACACAAAACTCCCCCTTGATATATGCATAAAAATATGCAAATGAGTCTAGATGCAACATTTGACATTTATTTGCCAAAATCTTAACATTTCTCTCCCCCTTTTGTTATCAGCAAAAGAGTAAAAGTGTTATGAAAATAGAGATAAGGTGATAGGTAGTAATACAACATTAAAACTCAATCGAATATAAATATGAAATTTCAATAAAAAAATCAAACAAAAATCATAACTACT
Source organism: Allium cepa (assembly GCA_030765085.1). NCBI lineage: Eukaryota > Viridiplantae > Streptophyta > Magnoliopsida > Asparagales > Amaryllidaceae > Allium > Allium cepa. The sequence continues at coordinate 563,649,138 of CM060943.1, forward strand.
CTTGTTAGGCGCATATTCCATTTTTAGAAGTGATGGGAATGATTTCATCATTTAAAATCATACAGTTGTGTCTATTTGTCGTATATTTATATCAGGAATTTGAATATCTACTAACCATGCATAACCGTTAGGACTTTTAAATGAGATTAGTAGGATTTTAATTTTATTTTAAAAAAATGAATCCAAGTATCTTCTAACCACGCATAACCGTGAGGACTTTTAAATGGGATTAGAATCAACTTTTTTATTTAATAAATCAATTTTGATATGCATTCCGTACATACATAACCGTGAGGACTTTTAAATGAGCATGGAAGCACATAACAAATTCCAAGTAATTCACCCATGCATAACCGTGAGGACTTTTAAATGAGAGTGAATACTTTGGATTTTATTTTATTTTATATATAAAATGAAAAACGAATGATTCTTGTTTAAAGTCCACATATTGACAAATTATATTAAATTTTGATGAGCGATGGTCGATAGAAATATGATAGAAATAGAAATGGTCATGGAATCTTTACCAAACAAATTTTTTTTATAACTCTTGTTTGAATTTCTAAAGAAATTTACTAAATATATTGTCTTGAGTAATAATGTATGATTAATATCAACCCTCATCATTTTTCAATCACTATTTACCTTTTTTATAATTAGTAAGGAGAAAGATTTGTTAAATAGGCAACAAGTCAAATTTCTAAAACACCTAAACTGAGACGTAGTTTGCAGAAACTATTTTCTGGTAGGGGTTTTGTAAAGATGTCTGTCAATTGAGAATTAGTTGAAATAAAATTTATGCTGATATTTCCTTTGGAAATTTGATCTCTAATAAAATAATGTCTAACATCTATATGTTTTGTTCATGAGTGATGTACAGGATTATTTGTGAGATCAATTGCACTTTTACTATCATACATTAGTGGTACACATTTAAAATTTAGACCATAGTCTTGCAAAGTCTGTATCATCCATAAGATTTGAGCAAAGCAACCACTTGGAGCAATATACTCTGCCTCTGTGCTAGATAATGCAATACAATTATGTTTTCTGCTTGACCATGCTACTAATCAATGTCCTAGCATAAAGCATGCTCCACTAGTACTTTTTCTATCAAATAGATTTCCAGCATAATCTGCATCTGAAAAACCTTTTAATTCAAAGTTATCGTTTGTTGGATACCAAAGACCAAACCGTGGGGTGTGCAACAAATATCTTATAATTCTTTTAACAGCTTTTAAATGAGATTCTCTTTGGTTAGATTGAAAACATGCACACAAGCAGACAGAAAACATGATGTCAGGTCTAGAAGTGGTAAGATAAAGGAGTGATCCAATCATACCTCTGTATTGCTTTTGATCAACTGCCTTACCTTTTTCATCCTAGTTAAGTTTAATTGTTGTACTCATGGGGGTTCTTGCTGGTTTAGCATCTTTCAATCCAAATTTATTAACAAGTTCCCTAATATATTTGTTTGAGAAATGAATGTACCTTTATCGCTTTGTTTGATTTGAAATCCTAAAAAGAATTTTAACTCTCCAACTAAGCTCATTTCAAATTTTTCCTACATGACTTTTTCAAATTTCTCATACAATAACTTGTTAGTAGCACCATAAATGATGTCATCAACATATATTTGAACAATCAAAAGATCACCGCTTTCATTCAACAGAAATAGTGTGGTGTCTACACAGCCCTTTTTGAACCCATTTTCAAGTAGATAAGAACTAAGACATTCATACCAAGCTCTAGGAGCTTGTTTTAATCCATACAATGCCTTTTTAAATCTATATACATGGTTTGGATATTCATGACTTTCAAAACCTTCTGGTTGTTCAACAAACACATCTTCTTTTAAAATTCCGTTAAGAAAAGCACGTTTAATGCCCATTTGTCTTAGTTTAAATCCTTGTAGCAAGCAAAAGCTAATAATATTCTAGTTGATTCTAGTCTAGCTACTGGTGCAAAAGTTTCATCAAAGTCAACTCCTTCAATTTGGTTGTATCCTTTAGCGACTAATCTTGCTTTATTTCTAATTACATTTCCAGATTCATCGTATTTATTTTTAAAAATCCATTTTGTTCCTATGATTGGATAATCCTTAGGTCTAGGTGCTAGACTCTAAACATTATTTCGTTCAAATTGATTTAGTTCTTCTTGCATGGCCATAAACCGGTTTTCATCATTAAGAGCTGCATCTATGTCATTTGGTTCTATTTCTGAAATAAATCCACTATATAAACACAGATCACGTAGATTTCTAAAGGAGGAACGAGTTTGTATACCTGCTATAGGATTTCCTATTACCAATTCTGGAGGATGGTCTGCTTTGAATTTCAGTTTCTCTAGATCCAGATTCCTTCGGACTTCTTTCGGTGTGGCAGTTTCTTTTGGTTTTTCATGTTCATCTTTTTCGTTCTCCTCTTCAACATTGTTTTTGGTTGTTTCCTGATCATCAATGCCTTCATCAAATTTCACATTGATTGACTCCACGATTATTTTAGTCTTTTTGTTATAGACTCTATAAGCTTTGCTTCTAGAAGAGTATCCCATGAAAATGCCCTCATCAGCTTTTGCTTCAAGTTTTCCTACTTGATCACCTGTATTGAGAATATAGCAAGGACACCCAAACACTTTGAAGTAAGCAATGTTTGGTTTATTTTTGAACCATATCTCATAGGGTGTTTTGTCAAGAATCGGTCTAATCATAACTCTATTCATTACATAACATGTTGTATTTACTGCTTCTGTCCAAATATGCAAAGGTAGTTCATACTCATTTATGATGGACCTAGCCAACTCTTGCAAAGTTCGATTCTTTCTCTCAACTACCCCATTTTGTTGTGGAGTATGTGGTGTGGAGAATTCATGTTTGAATCCATTTTCATCACAAAAAATTTCAAATTCATAATTTTCAAATTCTCCACCATGATCACTTCTTAGTGAAATAATAGAAACTTCCTTTTCATTTTGGACTAATTTTGTGAAATTTTTGAAGTATGAAAATGTTTCTGATTTCTTAGCTAAGAAATATACCCATGTATATCTTGAATAATCATCAACTATCACAAACCAATATTTCTTACCACCTAAGCTAGCAATGTCGTTAGGTCCAAATAGATCCATATGAACTAATTCAAGAACCCTAGAGGTGCTACATTGTTCTTGGCATGAAACGATGATTTTTTTAAGTTTTCCCATAGTACATGCTTTACATAGAAATTTTGTTTCGTAATCATGTGATGGCGGCCCTTTTACCAAATCTTTTCTTTTCAATTTTTTTAACAGATTCATGCTAGCATGACCTAATCGTCTATGCGATATATTTACTTCCATATCCTTGGCTACCAAACATTTTGAAAGGGTGATATCATCAAACGATAGAGAGTATATATTACCTTTCCTCTTACCCGAAAATAAGATTTCTTTTGATGATTGTTCAACTATTTTGCACAAGTCAGAGTCAAAAATAACGTTCATACCTTTATCGCGTAGCTGGCTGATTGATATCAAATTTTGGTGCAGATTTTCAATGTATAGTACGCCATTTAAGATAAATGTATTGTTACCTACTTTACCTTGACTGATAATTCTACACTTGTCATTGTTACCCATTGTGACTCTGCCACCTCTATACTTTTCTAGGCTAAGGAACTTTGATTTGTCGACTGTCATGTGCCTGAAACAACCAGAATCCAGGTCCATTGCTGGTGTTCCTTAGCCTGCCAGCATACCTACACAAGAAGAGAGTTTAGTGACCTATTTGTTTTTATAGGTCCATGATTGTTAGTGGAGATAAATTTTGAAAGATAGGTTTATGGAGACCCAAAACTGTTTATATATGTTTCTTTTGGCACCCAGATTAGTTTATCTTTAAGATATTTTATATTTGTGCCTTTTGGAATCCAAATTGGTATAGTTTTTACGTGTTTAGGTCTATACCAACAATTATTTTGATTGTGTCCAAATTTTCTACAAATTGTGCACGTTGAATCGACTTGATTAATTTGATTTCTAACATTTTGAGATTTATTATATCCAAGTCCTTGTCTAACTATATTAACAGTTTGTTTCCTTAATAGCATATTCAACGATTTTTCACCTTTTGAAAATTTATCTGAAGTCATCGCTAGTTGTTGGACTTGTGTTTTGAGACATTCGTTTTCGTTTAACAATTGTGTGCACCTTTTAATAGAAGTTTCTCTTCTTGTGTTTTCACTTTCTTTCAAAATCATAATTTCATTTTCAAGCGATTTAATTTTGATTTCTGATTTTTTGATTTTTTCCTCCAATGTTGGACACTTATCACACTTAGGGATCCTACTTTGATAGGTTTTAACTAATTGGTCAAGTTGTTTATTTAAATCTATCAAAGTATCTTTTTGTGATTCAAGTTTGGCATAGTTTTACCTAAGTCGTTCAACACAGCCATTTACTTCGTGGAAATATATAAGTAATTCTGAATGAGAAATTTTTGATACCTCACTTGGCTCGTCATCATCACTGTCAGTTATTTCACCATGAAGACACAGATTTTCTCTTTCACTCTCACTACCTGTGTTATCGCTTTCATCTTCATAATTTCATCCCAAGTAGCTACAAAACTTCTCCTCTTCAGTTTCTTTCCTTGACTGGGTCAATTTTGAGAATAATTCGGCTTGATGTGGCCTAGTTTATTACATTTGTGGCAGATGATCTCTTATTTTTCTGATCTGTCTAGAACTTTGTTTATTCTGCTCTTTACTTGATGATTTTTGGTCGGATTGCCATATTTGTGATTCCACTTTTTGAATTTTTTTATTAATAGTCCTAATTCAACTTTACCATCATCATCATCTTAATTTTCAGTTGTTCCTTTGAGAGCTATTGATTTCTTTCGAGTGTCACCTCTTTCACGCTCTTCCTTGAATTTTATTTCTAGCTCATAAGCGGTGAGATTTCCAATGAGCTCTTCCACCTTGATTTGTTTCAAATCCTTCGATTCTTGAATAGCTGTGACTTTTGCTTCAAAACTCCATGGAAGAACTCTGAGAATTTTTCGAACTATTTCCAATTCGTGTATGATTTTCCAAGAGCTTTTGATTTGTATACAATATTGGAAAGTCGTCCATACATCTCTTTGACATTTTCTTCCTTCACCATTGTGAAGTTCTCGTATTCGCTACTTAGCATGGCAAGGCGAGATTCTTTGACTTGATAGGTTCCTTTGTGAGTCACTTCGTGTGTGCCATATTTCCTGCGCAGTTAGACAATGTGAGACACGATTAAATTTAAATTGATCCAATGAACAGATAATAGAATTCATAGCTTTAGCATTAGCATTTTGTAATTTATTTTCTAGCTTTGTTCATTGATCCATCGGTTTATCTATTTCTTGATTATCTACAATTATAGTTGGTGCTCTATAACCTGTCTTAACAATATTCCAAGCGTCAATGGTTTTCAGAAAAATTTCCATTCTATTTTTCCAGTAGGCATATTCACCATTGAACATTGGTGGTCTAACTATGGACTGACCCTTGGCAAAAGCATTATTAAACGAAGCCATTTTAAAAATTCAAATTTTTAAAACAAAAATTGATTTTTGAAAAAGCGAATTTTTAAAACAAAAGTTGACTTCTATTCCTAGCTCTGATACCACTTGTTGGATCGAATTCACCCTAGAGGGGGATGAATAGGGTGATACTGTTAATTATAAATTTTATTGCGGAAGTTTATAGAATTATCTCAGCACAGATATATCAAAAACAATAGCAGCACAGAGAATAGCAGAATAAATGCGGAAATAGAACGACACAGAATTTACCTAGCTTCGGCAAAAGCCTGCCTACGTGCTGCCCTCAAGGTTTCTACTAGAAATTAGATAGTCAGACGCTTACACACGTAACCTAGCAACACCTGTTATTGACTAACCTAACTCTACGCTTAAAACCCTGCCATAACTTAGCCACTGAGTTGCGAATTCTCAAACTACGCCACGTAGTTTGTCCCCTAGTCACACGACTAGTAACTACAACGTTTAAAAGAGAAACACAAATTTTAAAATCAATTTAAAATCAAAAAGAGACTTAAACTCTAATTTAAAACTTAATTTGCAACAACCCTGTATTTTGTGATTTATTTTTTTGTATATTTTAATTATTTTAATTGAATTTTTGATTTAAAAACTTATTTTATTTATTTTGAATGATAAACTTTAGTTTTGATATGAATTATCATTCCAAAGCATGACTAAAAAGAATATTTTCCAAAAAGTGAATTTTTGGTCAAAATAGTCAAAGTTTGACTTTTAATTTAAAATTTTAAAAGTTTGAAAATTTAAATTTTATCTTTTATTATGAAAGTACATAAAATTTTAAGAACATTGCTTTTTGTTTCGTTGGAAACGGATTTAAATTGTGAAAGTTATGTATATTTCAATATTGAGTGCAATTTGTTTATTCTGCAATTTTATTATTTTAAATAGTATAAATTTTATTTTTATTTGTCATATTTTATTGAAATATGTATTGATATGTTATTTTATGTATGTTTTTGTCTTTTAATATTTTTGAAGTGAGGTAGGAATTTTTCTAGAGCTAGTAGTATTTTTCTTGTAATTTCCATGCCCTGTTTTCAATTTTTAAACATTTTCTTTAGTTCTTTTCTATTTTTCTTCAATTTAATTATTTATTTTATTTAGAAATGATAAATAAATTATTTTATTTCAAAATTTTTTCTTTAGAATATTTTTAAAATGAAGTAGATATTTTTCCAAAGCCATTGATGTTTTAATTGTAATTTTTGAACCCTGTTTTAAATTTTTAAGCAATTTCCTTAATTCTTTTTATATTTTCTTTAAATTTAATTATATATTTTTATTTTTTTTCACTTTGTTTCGGTTTTAGATGTACTTGCTGAAGTTTATTTTGTTTTACTTGATTTAAAAGAAAAGGAAGTATGGAAGGTTTTAAAAGTTAAGAAACGTAAAGTCGTTTCACCGTTTATTTTACCGTTTCTTTTTCAATCAATACACCATTTATTTTGGCCGTACCTTTCTCTATTCGTTTTAGCTGCACTCTCTCATCTTTTTCACGTATTTTTAAAGCTTCTCAACCCTAAAAAAAAATCATGGCCTCCATCTTGCAAAAATTTGGTAAAATCTTCTTCTCTTCTCTTGTTTTCTAGTTTTTCTATGTGATTTTGCAACTTGTTCTCAACTTCATGGCTCCACTCCTCCTCAACCAGATCTATTCCAACCTCCACAACTTTATTCTCTGATCATCATCCACCCTAGATCACCACCATGGCAGGCCAAGCAACCCCAAGGAAAACACCACCACCAAAATCCACAAATCCATCACCAATGCACTCAAGCTGACCTAGTTTTGGTACCATCACCTTCATCCACCTTTTGCCGCCACTTCCACCACCACCACCTCTGACCTGACCTCCACCCTCTGCCACATCATCCACCACCACCTGGACCCACTGGCCATGCCCCTACAGCCTATGGCCGAACCCATTTATAGCATAGAAGTGATGAATTTGCCTTATAGTTGTTGTTTTGTTGCACCTATGTCCATCCACCTTTGCACCATTACTTACAGGCTATGGCTGAGCCTTATGAGCCCAAGACCTGATCCTAACCCACTCCTTAGACATGTATTTCAGATCTATAGCTGAAGCATAGGCGGTAGAAAGCAAGTGCAAAAACTTCGGCTTTGTTTTATGCATTTAATTCTAACATTGTTTTATTGAATTTGGGTTTGAAAACTTATATTATTTGTTTGTTTTGTTTGAATGTTTGCAAGGCTATTAGCTTTGTCTCTCCAAACCAGGACGGTTTATCGGAGTGACGGTTGGATTTTCGGACGGATGGGGGGAAGGCATAAACTCAGTATCCTCCTCAGTAATATCATGGATGGGCTGGACTGGAGGCTGAGGGCCAGGAGAAGGTTCAAACGAAGATCGGCCCCTCTTCCTCTTTTGCATGTCTTCCTCAATGACTCCAAGAAGAGGGCGATATCTAACTACATCCCCAGAATAGCTAGTTGGCGGTTTTGGTTTGGAAGAAGCCTTGAGCAGCTTATACTGTTCGAGGCGGTGCCGAATATCTGATGACTTGGTCGCCTTACCTGCTCCTGAAATAAAAGCCAAGTGTTACGAACATACAATGATCCATAATTCAAGAAATATGTTAAGATAAAAAGAGTGAGAAGGCACATCTATTATACAAACCCTGCGGAGGAGTAGAATACTGCAATAAGTCCTGAATCTCATTCCAGGACGGAAGCGAACCATAAAATATTCCTAAGTCCCTATCGTAAATGGAGTCTGCAGAAGTCAAAAGTTCACCTTGAATCGCTGAAGTCGCCGTAACTGAAGAACTCTTAGAGAATGAATCGGCGCCAGCCCCAGCCTTGCCAACCTCCTTTGCCTTCTCAACCAAAGCCGATCCTTCCTCCGACTCCCCAAAAGCTTGGCGGAAAGCATCGTCCGTCCACTCATGAATCTCTCCCGCTTGCCCGGAGGTTAAGGCGCCAACGCCTCTACCGCTCTGTCCATCTCCTCCTTCACCCTCACCTCTATCTTCCTCCACATCTTCCTCTCCCGGAGCAATTGGGCAAGTACTAGGAGAGGGACCATCAGACTTCTTAAGTTTCTTACCTCCAACAACGGGAGGCTTTGTAAAAGGTTCCCTCTTGCCACTCTTCACCGTGGCCCCTTCCTTGGCTTTGGCAGCCTTCTCCTCAGCCGTGTCTCTCTGCTTAACCACGGACTGGTGTGGCAGGATCAAGTTGTGCTCCAGGAGAGTAGCATTCCTGATCAGGAAAGAAGCCGACCTGTCCCGTCTCGAAATGGCCTTTATTTCCGCAGCCATCTGGACCAGGGAATCACTCTCTACGACTGCAAAGAAACCTGTCGCTAGCAAGAAATAGAAGCATATCAGAAGGAGCACTACAGTCGGAACAAAGAAATTGTAAATAAAGTTCAACTTACAGCCAGAAGTGAAGAGGCGGAAGGAGACAGAATCGTCCCTGATAAAAAACCATTCTTTCTTAAACATGGTGAACTTTGAGTATAAGTCCAAGACCGGTTTGAAGGGCACGGCCGCTTCTAAACTAACATACGGAGACCCCTTCTTGTAGCCTCTCAGATTATACAAGTATCGAATTTCCCGGTTGGAAGGGGGGCACCCGTACCTTCTCTGGAAAATAATGTATAAGCACACCAAGATGGCGTAGGAATTGGGCTGAAGCTGGAGGGGAGCCACCTTCAGATAAGTGATGAAGCTGACTATCCAGGTATTAATGGGAGGAATGGCCCCACACATGCAGTGGTACCTACTATACGCAAAATATCCTTCAGGGGGATTGCACGGCATCACTCCGTCCCCCAGCAACCGCATAAGCGCTCTATCAATCCCAAAGGAGCGGGATATAACATCAAGCTGCTCCTCTCTGAGAGAGCTAGGAAAGCAGTCAGGAGGGGAGTTCAAGAGCTCCTGAGGACCATATCCGTCCACTAATGACCTCGCGGCAGGTCCCTGTCGTGCTAGTCCTGGCTGGGCAGGGGGCACAACGGGAAGCTCGCTTCGGTCCGCAAATTTTCTCTTTTCTGATCGAGTTTCAACTTTACGAGACATTTATCTGCAACACCAGAAGAACATATTGTCAGAACAAGGAATACGGGAATAAAAATGAGCAAGGTACATGCAGCCTAGGGTCTCAATCGCAATTCAAAACACAAAAATTTGAGACCAAAGACCATTCGGCCTCGTACTTCTCAAACACATCCAACAGTACAAGGTCGAAGGACCGTTCGGCGCTATGCTCCTTATCACATTCGGTACTTAGAACCCACCGGTCCCATTCGGTAAATCGAAGACTATAAGGTCATTCGGTAGTTCCAACCGAAGCCCATCCGGCACCTGAGGGCCCCGAGCTCACTCATGTTCATTCGGTACAGAGAACTTTCGAGTTCATCCGGTATTAAGTACATTCGGTATTAAAACTTCAAGCTCATTCGGTAAAACAAAGTGTAACGAAGAAGCCATTCGGCAGTCACCTGGTTCGGCAAAGTTGTTAATTTGACGAAGTTGTTGATTCGGCGAGAAATTCTTATCCGGTCCGGTAGGGAATAATGGAAGCCCTAGGCCCCTACTTATAGACAAGCGCGAGATAACAGAACCATTTGTTCGGCACTCGGAACCGAGCGAAGCCATTTAAACTGAGGAAAACAAAGTGCGACATATGCTAGCATATGCCCCACTTTGGGGGGCATGTGTTGGGTATGTTTCCAGCACCACCGAATCAACGCTAAACCCCAACTACCGAACCAAAGTAAAGACAGCCTCTACCGAGCCGAAGCTTCACCGGACCAGACCTACCACCGAACCAGGTGACTACCGAACCATCCCCTCCCTATCCCTACCGAACCATCCATCGCCGGTCCAAATTCCACCGGTCCAACACCACACCTTGCATAGCCGGACCAGAACCCACATCCACACTCCTACCACCGAACCACCTCACTGCCAGTACCACCGAACCAAGAGCAAGGGGGCTACCACCGGACCAACATGACGTCGGACCAACGTATCACCGGACCGAATCAACTCTCCATCGAGGCATGGCTGAACCAACGCTACCAGGCCAGATTGCTCCAGTCCAGGCCCACCAGCAGCTATATACATCCAGGACCCCTGCCCCCAGCCTCACTCTATAAATGGAGGGGCAGGGTTACAACAATGGCAGACAAGTTTGAGAGCTCAAGCACGGAAGGAACTTTCAAACAACTTTCATATACTTGTATACAAAGCTTTGTACTTGTAATCTGAAAGAAAAAGGATAATAACATATAAAGTGGACGTAGGCACGTTCTGGCCGAACCACTTTAAATCTGTGTGTCTTTTACAGTTCAGTCCCTGCTTTTTACATATTTGCATAAGTCACCCAAATCATTGAAAACCGCATAAAATCAACTAAATAATACGACTTGGAGGTGTTTGCCCATTTTTGTGCAAACATTTTTGGTGCTTTCACTAAGAACTTGGAACTCGAAACTTCAGCTTCCCTCATTCAATCTTCTTTCCCAATAGCACCCTTCATTGCCTAGGAAACATGACTTCCAGGCCGAGAAAAGACGCCAACAAGGGAAAGAACGTTGCAACCAGCAGCGCTCCAGATCCAGTGGATCCAGATCAAGAGAACCATCCCACTACGACGGCAGTGCCAAATGTAGATCAGGCAATTCCGACAGCCCCTGCCGCGGAACAACCGGCAGCAATCACTAGGGCAGACCTAAACAGAGTTGTGGTTGAAGTGACTAACCGCTTCGCATCCCAACAAGAAGCTTTGGTGAACCAACTCATGCCACGCTTGAGGGATGCCGAAGAATCCAACCGCAACACTGAATCATGGGGTGAGTCTCAATCTGGAGGATCTCGGAGACAACAAAGGTCTTCCCTCTTCGAAGAAGCTATCAACAGGAACAAGAATGATAGGGGACGCGCCCGGACTCAGCCCGAATTCCGACTCGAGGAAGCGCTTGGAACCGAACCCAATGGGGGAGGCACCAGGCGAGGGTCGGATGTAGCTGAGCCATTCATGCCGCCTAATCATAGAAACCCCGCTGAACGGAGCCGAGCTAGAACCCAGCCCGAATTTGACCCCATGGAAATGCTCGAAACAGAACCCCACAGGGGAAGATCAAGGCAGGGGCCAACTGTAGCTGGTCCTAGCATGCATCCGAGCAGCCAAAGACAGCCACTGGATAACGTCAGAAGTGATAGACTATACCATTCCTACAGGTCATCTGGACGAGATCGATCCCGCAGGGAAGAACCAAGCTCATTTTTGTCCGCTCCAAATTCTGATGAAAGAATGGCACGATTATTCAGGGAATGCGTCCGACGGGAGCAAAGGGATCGAGGGATAGGCGCTAGGGTAACCAGCCCTTTCACCCGCGACATCGAAACCGCCATCACCCCTCGAGAATGGAAAATGCCGACGATGGAACCGTACAAGGGAACTTCCGACCCCGTTGTACACTTGCAGAGATACACACAGCATATGCTCATGAGCGGAGCAACGGAAGGAGTGTTGTGTAAATACTTTCCGCTATTCCTAGCAGACCTAGCTACCTCCTGGTTCTGCCATCTACCCCAAGGATCTATCGGCTCATGGGAGATGTTGAAAGAAAAGTTCATTAGCCAGTTCCGCATTCATGTGGAACAACCCAAGGATGCTTATTCTCTATCTACTGTCAAATAGAAATCCGGAGAGACACTGCAACAATATCTAACCCGGTTCAACGCCGCAGCGGCCGAAGTCCAAGATGCCGATGAGAAACTCACCCTAATGGCCCTCTGTAGTGGTGTGCACCCAGATACCAAGTTTGCTAGAAGACTAACTAAAGAAAAACCAGCTACCTTGCCCGATTTCTTTCATGAAGCTGGAAAGTACATGAGACTCGAAGAGGCTGCCACTGAAAGGCAGACAGGACCACAGGCTAAGACGGCTCATGGAAACGCCCCCGCCGTAGCGAAGGACATTCGGAGAAACAACTCCAGAGACAATGTAGGGGGCAAGAAGGGAGAAAAGCGCTTGTACTGACCAGGACCGAGATTTGACGCTTACACTCCCTTGAATGAAACAGTCGAGAACATCTTCCTGGCCACCCAGGACGAACTTACGTACAAGCGCCCCCCGTACAAGAAAAAGTCAGATCGCGCAATCCAGTCCGGAAAATTCTGCCGTTTCCACGAGTCTCATGGGCACGATACCAATGAATGCCGCCATCTCCGAGACTTAATTGAAGAACACATCAGGAGAAAGAGGCTGGAGCGCTATGTAAAGGGCCAGGACAGGACTCCAGCTCCTGCCAAGGAAAACCCAGGGCAGCTCCACCCAGAAACAGGCGGAGGAAACCGCAACACCAGCGGTTCCAGCCAAGAGAAGATAGTGGTTCATATAATATCTGAGGGGTCACACATCATCGACAAAAGCTGGGCAAAAATGGAAAGATATGGAAACTCGCTCAGAAGCGAGGGAGACTGCGTCAATTCTGTTATGGAAGAACGCCACCCTAAGCGGAAGGAAAATAATGACATCACATTCAGTGAGCGCGACCTAGAAGGAAGGCAATACCCTCATATAGATCCTATGGTCATCTCTGCCTGGTTCGGCCCAGCTGAAGTTTTTTCGAATCCTAGTAGACACTGGCAGCTCAGTGAATATTCTGTTCAAGCATGCTTTCGATAAAATGAAGCTGCCAATGAAGGACGTGTCTCCTGCAACAAACCGCTACACGGTTTCACTGGAGAAGCAGAGATGCCCCTCGAACAATTGGATCTCTTTGTTGAATTGGGAAGTCATCCCCGCTCCGCCGTTCGAAAACAAACATTCGTGCTAATAGACAACCACTCGGCCTACAATGCCTTTTTAGGAAGACCAGCCTTGTCCGACTTCCAAATTGTCCTTGCCCTATGGTGCCTGAAGATGAAGTTCCCAACGGATAATGGAGTGGAAGAAGTAGAAGGGGATCAAGACGTCGCTCGGGACTGCTATGTAACCGAACCTCGCAATAATCGCAGGAGAGATAAAGGGAAAAATGCAGAGACTATTCTCTGCATGAAAAGCTTGGAAGCATAGCAACTAAAGAAAGCCCCTCCTCTTCGGTATATCAATGATCCTTTCAATAAATTAGACCCCAGGGACAAAGAGGAGGAGGCCACCGCCGAGCCTGCAGAGGCTATGGAATTCGTATCTATAGACAAACGCGACCCAAGTAAACTGCTGAGAGTCGGATCTCAGTTAAAAAGAGAATTAAAGAATCAACTCATTGATTTTCTTCGCCACAACATGGATGTATTTGCATGGACGCACGCTGATATGACTGGAATCTCCCCGGACATAGCATGCCACGCACTAAACATCGATCCTACCAAGGTACCGGTAAAGCAAAAGAAGAGAAGTATGGGGGCAGAACGATCAGCAGCCCTCGAGAAAGAAGTAAAGAACTTACTTGCCAATGACTTCATACGTGAAGCCATCTACCCGGAATGGATCGCCAACCCGGTACTGGTAAAGAAAGCTAATGGGAAGTGGCGAACATGCATCGATTTCTCCAACTTAAATGACGCTTGCCCGAAAGACTGCTTCCCACTCCCCCGAATCGACCAACTCGTGGACAGCACTGCCGGACACGAACTTTTATCCTTTATGGACGCATACTCAGAATATAACCAGATCCCTATGCACGCCCCCGATCAAGACCACACTAGCTTCATCACTGACCGAGGATTGTACTGCTACAAGGTAATGCCATTTGGACTTAAAAACGCCAGAGCTACTTATCAACGCCTCGTCAACAAGATGTTTGCAGAACTGATAGGACGAACTATAGAAGTTTATGTGGATGACATGCTGGTAAAATCGAGGAAAGCCAACGACCATATAAACCACCTGGATGAGATGTTTCAAGTACTTTGCCAATATGGAATGAAGCTGAACCCTCTAAAGTGCTCCTTCAGAGTATCATCGGGAAAGTTTTTGGGATTCATCGTTCGTGGCAGGGGGATTGAAGCAAACCCTGAACAAGTCCGAGCTTTACAAGATATCAAGACACCATCTACTCGAAGAGAGATGCAAAGCCTAAACGGGAAAGTGGTCGCCCTGAGTAGGTTCATCTCTAAAGCAACCGACAAATGCATCCCTTTCTTCGAAGCTCTAAAGAAAGACAAAGGAAAGTTCGAATGGACTGACGAATGCTCGACAGCCTTCCTTAACTTAATCGGACACCTCCAGAGACCACCGGTACTTTCAACTCCAAATGAATGCGAGGAACTATACCTATACCTTGCTGTGTCACCACATGCCCTAAGTGCCGCTTTGGTGAGGGAAGATAATAGCGCGCAGCGACCCGTATACTTTGTAAGCAAGAGATTCACAGGGGCAGAAGTCAAATACCCTAAACTTGAAAAGCTAGCATACTGTTTGCTTATCACGTCGCGGAAACTGTGACACTAATTCCAGTCTCATTCCATCAGAGTTTTAACCGATCAACCGCTAAGGCAAGTGCTCCATCGCCCCGACACTTCTGGGCGATTACTTAAGTGGTGCATCGAACTAAGTCAATATGATATCACTTACCATCCTCGCACCGCTATCAAGGGGCAAGCCATAGCTGATTTCATTGCCGAATTCACTACTAGCGAAGGTAAGGACCAACCTGAAATAGCAGAAGATATCAAGTGGAATCTCTTCGTAGATGGAGCGTCGAACGAACAAGGCTCGGGGGCAGGTGTTGTGATAATCACCCCCAGGGGAAAGAAGCTGCACTACGCCCTAAGATTGGTATTCGCTGCCACCAACAATGACGTAGAATACGAAGCAGTGATAGCCGGATTAGAACTTGCACTGGAAATTGGAGTCAGTTCTTTATGTCTCCATAGTGATTCTCAACTTATTGTAAATCAAATACTAGGAGAGTACCAGACTCGAGGAGAACGACTCACAGCATACCTAAAGAAGACCAAACTGCTACTTAACCAACTGGATCACTATTTGATCAGACACATTCCTCGAGAGGAGAATCAAGAGGCTGACGAACTGGCAAAGCAAGCCAGCATGAAGAACAACTCCTTTTCGGGAGCAATAGCCGTCTCAAAACAACTAGCCCCGAGCTTCGAACGGGAGGGTCTGATAGCTGCGATTGAAGAAGAAACTTGGATGGCTCCTATCCGAAAATACTTACAAGATGGCGCATTGCCCAGCGAGCGTAGCGAAGTCAGGAAAATCTTGAGGAAAGCCTCCCGTTACACACTGCAAGAAGGAATCCTCTACCGGCGTGGCTTCTCTAACCCCTTATTACGATGTGTCGCTGGAAGGGAAGCCAAGGAAATCTTATCCAACATCCACCAGGGAAGCTGCGGAGATCACACTGGAGGGCAGACTTTGGCAAAGAAGATTCTCCGATATGGATATTTCTGGCCCATCTTGAACAAAGACACCTTAGACTTCGTCAGAAAATGTGACAGATGTCAGAAATTTGCTAAAATTCCTCGACTACCGAGAAATGAGATCACTCAAATGACTAGCCCTTGGCCCTTTGCAGTATGGGGAATTGACTTGATTGGTGAACTGCCGATGGGCCGAGGCGGAGCTAAATATGCTATAGTAGCAGTCGACTATTTCACCAAATGGGTGGAAGCGGAACCTCTAAATAAAATATCTTCGGCAAAAATCATTAACTTCTTGATCAAAAATGTTCTTTGCAGGTACGGAGTACCACTCAAAATCATGTCAGACAATGGACTTCAGTTTGACAGCGAGGAATTCATCGACTGGTGCCAAGAGCACGGGATTCACAAAAGCTTCTCATCCGTGGCTTATTCCCAGGCAAATGGCCAAGTCGAAGCTGTCAACAAAATTCTCAAAACGCTGATCAAGAAGAAGCTTGAAAAGTCAAAGGGCGCTTGGGTGGATCAACTTCCTACGGCACTTTGGGCCTACCGCACATCTTTCAGAACATCAACAGGGCATACTCCTTTCTCTTTGGCATACGGATCGGAGGCAATGCTCCCAGTTGAGACTATTGTGCCTTCCCACCGTAGGATCCACTACAACCCAGAAGAAAACGAAGAACTCCTCCTCATGTATTTGGATCTGATTGAGGAGAGAAGAAATGATGCAGCACTCAAAGTAGCAGCTCACAAACAAAAAGTGGCAGCACTATACAACTCCAAAGTTAAGCATCGCAGCTTACAAGAAGGAGATCTTGCCCTCAAGCGAATCTTTCCGCGCCTCGGGGCACTGGACCCCATCTGGGACGGACCATATGTAATTCATAAAGATCTCCACAACGGAGCTTATATTTTGTCAACAGTGGACGGAGAGGTGTTCCAGAGGGCATGGAACATCCGACACCTCCGTCGATACTTTTCTTAACTTGTACTGCCCATATGAAGTGAATTAACAAAGAGAATCAGTGGACGTAGGCATTTTCGTGCCGAACCACTTTAAAAACTTGGCTCTTGTTAACTTGTTCCTTTATATCTTGGCTGCTTGTTAAGCTTTACCCTTTGCTGTTGAACAATATCCTTTGCAGATGACATTTCAATTCAGAGCTTCACAACATAACCCCGCCTGGACAAAATCTAACAGGTACGCTACGATCCTATGCCCTCGCCAATGAGACACTTTGCTCCGGTATCCCTCTACCGCGAGTTAACTCATTGTTTTCCTCGGCCCTTAAAGCCGACTGTAATAAGCCGAGTATAAGCCACCGAGAAGGCCGATTATGCCATGGCAGCTCATTACAGTGATTCGGCTCGTCGGCAACTGTGAACCGACCATAAGCCCCAACATAAGGTGTGGCCAGCCAGGGGCAGTTCACAGTTGACGATCGTCCCCCACGCTAGCCGGCCATAGTAAATCGAATAATACCCGCGATTACGGGCCATAATGGCCCGGGTAGTTACTGTGCGCGATCGGCTCCGATGTGTCTTAAGTGCGGCTGTGGTAAAAAAGAAAACTCCCCGCAGAGGCGTAAGATGGGTGACAAATGTCTCCAAGACCCACAGCTAGGGAAAGTGACTACAAAACCCGTTTGCCACGAACTTAAGCACATCGAAGGCCTTCCGTGACTGGAAGTTTTACTTTTCCTATATTTCCATTTCATTTAAAACTTTTCTCCTATTCTCCGTAACGGTTCTTGAAAGTACAGGACATGAAATAGGGAACGCTCGATAATGGGAATAGAAACTTACAATCGGATGACGAGACACTCAACAGCATTCCGTGCTTAGTCTTACAGGGCGCACGAAGTTGCCGTCCACAGCCGAAACATGAAGGGCGGTACCTTCTACTTTTATACATTAATGCATAGCTGCGGTTCATATTCACACATCACATTTACGTTGCAAAATGAGAAAATTATACTTTAAGCAAAAAACTTGGCATCAGGCACAGTCAAGCCACTAGTAACATGCATAATTACATCACTTACACAGCACAACAAAATAGCGATAACATTCCAACATAAAGGAATCAGCTTATGTTATGAAATTACATAAAGTTATTCATCATAAACAATATTATTACAGTCACATCAATGTTTTGGACTAACATAAACAGCGATAAAAGGAAATCAAAAGGTGACCGAATCCGGACAAGGAACCAGCTGCGTCTGCACCTCACCCTCATCCTACCAGCTCTCCAAGCCTACTTAGCCGCAGGGTCGGAGCACCCAGCATGCTTATCAGAAGTCCCATCTGTCCAGTTCAGAAGAGGAATCCATTAAACCAACAACGGACGATCAAGTCATGAAAAACTAAAATAGGGAGAACTCACCAGCACCCGCTTCTTGGTCCTCATCCCCCAACTGCACACCGGCTTCCTCCGTAGCAAGTAGCCGCATCCCCTCCTTCACCGCTACCTTCTCCTCCTTTGAGAACCGGGCGGTTACCATGTCCATCCTGAATGCCGCTCCACCTTCCTTATTCGCATCGGCCTTGGCCTCCTCCAAAGCCCGGAGATATATCCTAGCCATGATCCAGGGATAGTCATCCATCCAGGATAGATTACCCTGTTTCCAGGTACGGAAGTACATATCTTGCAACATCTCATCCATCATCCCCTCATTCTCCTCAAACTCCCTCACCCGGGCCTCGGAGGACAACGACTTGGCGACGACAACATCCCTCTCCGATCGATATCTCAAGCGGTCAGCCTGGAGAGACCTCCTCATTTCCTCCATCTCTTCCTTTAGCCTGGCCTGAGCAAGCTCTGCAGCCTCAAGCCTCCCAGATAACTCCTCTACTTGCTCGAGATCCGCCCTCCGAACCTCGTCCACCGTAGCAATGGCTATGTCAATCCGCTCCTTGCAGGCGGCCTCCACCTTTCGCAACTCAGCCTTGCTAGCCTCCTCCATGATTTTCTTTAGTCGTCGGGTGGCGGCCTCATGCTGGGATATCTGGATAGCCTGATCGGCAAGCTGCTTGGCCTGATCAGAAACCTGTAGCCGCAATCGGATGTTAGCACTTCCGATTTCCTCCCCAGCCCGGGCCAGTCGAGCATGATGCTCCATTAACCTCTTGGTTTCCTCAGCCACCCGATCGATACTTGCCTTGGCCTCATTCCCCATGGTCACAATCCAAGTAGTAAGCAAATCGAGGTCTAACGACTTAGCCTCATCAAGCACCCGTGCCATGGGATTGCGGGGAAGAATATGCTCACCCGTGACCTCGTCAAAAGTGATATCCTGAAAACGCGGGTCCAGATCCGGATGGCTGGCAAATGGATTGCGATCCAAATCAGGACGGTCTATCGGAGTGACGGTTGGATTTTCGGACGGATGGGGGGAAGGGATAAACTCAGTATCCTCCTCAGTAATATCATGGATGGGCTAGACTGGAGGCTGAGGGCCAGGAGAAGGTTCAAACGAAGATCGGCCCCTCTTCCTCTTTTGCATGTCTTCCTCAATGACTCCAAGAAGAGGGCGATATCTAACTACATCCCTAGAACGGCTAATTGGCGGTTTTGGTTTGGCAGAAGCCTTGAGTAGCTTATACTGTTCGAGGCGGTGCCGAATATCTGATGACTTGGTCGCCTTACCTGCTCCTGGAATAAAAGCCAAGTGTTACGAACATACAATGATCCACAATTCAAGAAATATGTTAAGATAAAAAGAGTGAGAAGGGACATCTATTATACAAACCCTGCG
This sequence comes from Allium cepa, assembly GCA_030765085.1. Taxonomy (NCBI): domain Eukaryota; kingdom Viridiplantae; phylum Streptophyta; class Magnoliopsida; order Asparagales; family Amaryllidaceae; genus Allium; species Allium cepa. The sequence goes on from CM060943.1 coordinate 563,668,848, forward strand.
GAGGAGTAGAATACTGTAATAAGTCCTGAATCTCATTCCAGGACGGAAGCGAACCATAAAATATTCCTAAGTCCCTATCGTAAATGGAGTCTGCAGAAGTCAAAAGTTCACCTTGAATCGCTGAAGTCGCCGTAACTGAAGAACCCTTAGAGAATGAATCGGCGCCAGCCCCAGCCTTGCCAACCTCCTTTGCCTTCTCAACCAAAGCCGATCCTTCCTCCGACTCCCCAAAAGCTTGACGGAAAGCATCGTCCGTCCACTCATGAATCTCTCCCGCTTGCCTGGAGGTTAAGGCGCCAACGCCTCTACCGCTCTGTCCATCTCCTCCTTCACCCTCACCTCTATCTTCCTCCACATCTTCCTCTCCCGGAGCAATTGGGCAAGTACTAGGAGAGGGACCATCAGATTTCTTAAGTTTCTTTCCTCCAACAACGGGAGGCTTTGTAAAGGCTCCCTCTTGCCACTCTTCACCGTGGTCCCTTCCATGGCTTTGGCAGCCTTCTCCTCAGCCGTGTCTCTCTGCTTAACCACGGACTGGTGTGGCAGGATCAAGTTGTGCTCCAGGAGAGTAGCATTCCTGATCAGGAAAGAAGCCGACCTGTCCCGTCCCGAAATGGCATTTATTTCCGCAGCCATCTGGACCAGGGAATCACTCTGTACGACTGCAAAGCCACCTGTCGCTAGCAAGAAATAGAAGCATATCAGAAGGAGCACTGCAGTCGGAACAAAGAAATTGTAAATAAAGTTCAACTTACAGCCAGAAGTGAAGAGGCGGAAGGAGACAGAATCGTCCCTGATAAAAAACCATTCTTTCTTAAACATGGTGAACTTTGAGTATAAGTCCAAGACCGGTTTGAAGGGCACGGCCGCTTCTAATCTAACATACGGAGACCCCTTCTTGTAGCCTCTCAGATTATACAAGTATCGAATTTCCCGGTTGGAAGGGGGGCGCCCGTACCTTCTCTGGAAAATAATGTATAAGCACACCAAGATGGCGTAGGAATTGGGCTGAAGCTGGAGGGGTGCCACCTTCAGATAAGTGATAAAGCTGACTATCCAGGTACTAATGGGAGGAATGGCCCCACACATGCAGTGGTACCTACTATACGCAAAATATCCTTCAGGGGGATTGTACGACATCACTCCGTCCCCCGGCAACCGCATAAGCGCTCTATCAATCCCAAAGGAGCGGGATATAACATCAAGCTGCTCCTCTCTGAGAGAGCTAGGAAAGCAGTCAGGAGGAGAGTTCAAGAGCTCCTGAGGACCATATCCGTCCACTAATGACCTCGGGGCAGGTCCCTGTCGTGCTGGTCCTGGCTGGGCTGGGGGCACAACGGGAAGCTCACTTCGGTCCGCAAATTTTCTCTTTTCTGATCAAGTTTCAACTTTACGAGACATTTATCTGCAACACCAGAAGAACATATTGTCAGAACAAGGAATATGGGAATAAAAATAAGCAAGGTACATGCAGCCTAGGGTCTCAATCGCAATTCAAAACACAAAAATTTGAGACCAAAGACCATTCGGCCTCGTACTTCTCAAACACATCCAACAGTACAAGGTCGAAGGACCGTTCGGCGCTATGCTCCTTATCACATTCGGTACTTAGAACCCACCGGCCCCATTCGGTAAATCGAAGACTATAAGGTCATTCGGTAGTTCCAACCGAAGCCCATCCGGCACCTGAGGGCCCCGAGCTCACTCATGTTCATTCGGTACAGAGAACTTTCGAGTTCATCCGGTATTAAGTACATTCGGTATTAAAACTTCAAGCTCATTCGGTAAAACAAAGTGTAACGAAGAAGCCATTCGGCAGTCACCTGGTTCGGCAAAGTTGTTAATTTGACGAAGTTGTTGATTCGGCGAGAAATTCTTATCCGGTCCAGTAGGGAATAATGGAAGCCCTAAGCCCCTACTTATAGACAAGCGCGAGATAACCGAACCATTGGTTCGGCACTCGGGACCGAGCGAAGCCATTTAATCTGAGGAAAACAAAGTGCGACATATGCTAGCATATGCCCCACTTTGGGGGGCATGTGTTGGGTATGTTTCCAGCACCACCGAGTCGAAGAGGGGAAGCACCACCGAATCAACGCTAAACCCCAACTACCGAACCAAAGTAAAGACAGCCTCTACCGAGCCGAAGCTTCACCGGACCAGACCTACCACCGAACCAGGTGACTACCGAACCATCCCCTCCCTATCACTACCGAACCATCCATCGCCGGTCCAAACTCCACCGGTCCAACACCACACCCTGCATAGCCGGACCAGAACCCACAACCACACTCCTACCACCGAACCACCTCACTGCCAGTACCACCGAACCAAGAGCAAGGGGGCTACCACCGGACCAACATGGCGCCGAACCAACGTATCACCGGACCGAATCAACTCTCCATCGAGGCACTACCGAACCAACGCTACCAGGCCAGATTGCTCCAGTCCAGGCCCACCAGCAGCTATATACATCCAGGACCCCTGCCCCCATCCTCACTCTATAAATGGAGGGGCAGGGGTACAACAATGGCAGACAAGTTTGAGAGCTCAAGCACGGAAGGAACTTTCATACAACTTTCATATACTTGTATATAAAGCTTTGTACTTGTAATCTGAAAGAAAAAGGATAATAACGTATAAAGTGGACGTAGGCACGTTCTGGCCGAACCACTATAAATCTGTGTGTCTTTTATAGTTCAGTCCCTGCTTTTTACATATTTGCATAAGTCACCCAAATCATTGAAAACCGCATAAAATCAACTAAATAATACGACTTGGAGGTGTTTGCCCATTTTTTGTGCAAACATCATGGCTGAGAAAACGAACCCCTTAGTCAAGCTTTTGAATGGTTGTAGCAAGGTCAAGTTATCTTGTCTTTGTTGCCTTTCAATTTCCAATTATTTCTATATTGTTTTGGTTGAATATTCATAAGTTATATTGTCCTGTTTTGGGGTTGTTTACAAGATGATATCTTGGCTATTTCTCTCCACTCAAAATCAAAGGTCGTGCCTTCTGGATCCGTTGTGTCATTCAAATTAATATCTCCAGCATAAAAATGTGAGTTATTCTCACCAGACATTATGTACTTATGTAAGTAGTAAATTGACACCCTATGAATCTGTAGAACTATGTGATCATGTTATAACTGCTTATATTATTATCATATGATGTTCACACCTGTTATTACACCTGTTATATCATATGTTACTGTTATTTCATGCTATTCTGTATATTTTATCAGTTTATCTCACTGCAAGTTCCCTGTAAATTAGAAATCACTATGGGTTGAAATGATTCATACCCGAACGGACTTTAGAATAAGTGAAAATTGTTATGGGCTGAAATGATAGGCCTGAATGATTTTCAATTTATTTCATTTACTTGGGACTGCGGGTTTGAAATGATAAAACCTGGATTTTTTCTTTGTAAATTACGGGTTGAAATGATATATTGCCCGTATCACTTTTCCTAGTGTAGAAAATTATATACAGATCCGTAGTTAATATATGTTTTCTAAAAAATTTAAAATTATTTTAAAAATGTAAATATTAAAATATTTTGATTTAAATCTAATTAAAAGGGATTGTTGTAAAATAAAATTGATTTTCTGAATAATTGTAAATGAAATGAACTAATGAAAAGTTAGAAAATTTTGAATGTAAGTTATTTTGGAAAATATGATTTAATTATAATTGGAAATTAAATTGAATATGAAATTGATAAATTTATGATAATTTGAATTTAAATGAATTTAATTTTATATCATATTAATGATTTTTTTAAAAGTTGAAATGTGAAATGAATGAATATTTAAGTTGAAATTTTGAAATATAACTAAAAATTGGAAATTTATGAAATTGACTTAAAAGTGAATTTTTAGTTAAGTAAACATACATAAAACTAAGTTATATTTGAGAATTTGAACTTAAGTGTTAAGTTGAAATTTAATATAATGCATTTAAACTTGAATGTTGAAATTTAATAAGTGAATTATTAATAAATATTGATTTTTGAAAGGAAACTTAACTTTATAACATCATGAATTTAAGGAAAATTAAATGATGCTTATAAATGTGAAAATGTATGATGTTATAAGTTAAAAATGATTTAAAGAGAAATATAAGTGTTTGTGAAATTCTATTGAATAATTAAAGTTAATTAACAGCATTTTAAATGCTGTCTTTTGTTAAATTGAATTGTTTTGAATGTAACTTTCTGTAGCATTTTCCAAATGCTGTGAAACTTGAATTTTCATTGTTTTAATAAATTTAAGTGCATAAATGAACATTGAAAAGTTTAAATTTTTGGAATTTAATAATTTAATTATTAAATGTAACAACTTCATTTTATGATTTAAAATGAAGTAATTTTTTTTGAAATATAACTATTTGATATATTAAAATGATTGAAATGTGGTTTCAAAAAGATATGACATTTTGATATATTAAAATGATTTGAAATGTAGTACTGAATGATATGATATTTTGGTATATTGAAATGATTTGAAATGTGGTACTGAAAGATATGATATTTTGGTATATTGAAATGATTTGAAATGTGGTTTTGAAAAATATACCTATTTTGATGTATTAAAATGATTTGAAATGTGGTTTTGAAAAGATATGATATTTTGATATATTAAAATGATTTGAAACGAAGTTTTGAAAAGATATGATATTTTGATATATCAAAATGATTTGAATAATGGAGTTTTGAAAGATATGACATTTTGATATTAAAATGATTTGAGAAGAAGTTCTGAAAGATATGATATTTTGGAAATGAAGCTTTGAAAAGTTATGATATTTTGATATATTAAAATGTTTCGAAAGGATATGATAATTTAATATATTGAAATGGTTAGAAATGACTTGATATTTATTTTGATAAATATTTGAATTGAAAGATATGGTATGATGATATATTGAAATGGTTTGGAAATGATTTAATCTTTATTTTGATAAAGATTTGGGTTGAATTGATATTTTATTTTGAAGTATAAATATTGTTTTAAAAATTATAACTACGGGTTATAATAACGATTGGTTGTTAAAGAGACCGGGATCGGATATTGTCTTATAGCCGGCCAATACCGAAAACCACTTTAACAACTGTGTACGCGGTGGAAATTCCAGAATGAAGTAGGATGGTGGCGACGTTCTCGAGGTATATTACGTGGACCCAACTCCCGTGAGTTGGCATAAATGACTAAAACAGGAGCTATACCGGGCTACACAAAGGGTCGCACCCTTTCATCGGGCATGCTCCATCGGAAACCATTCTATTACTTTTGTGATTCGATATGTGGCGCCACTTTGATTCGGGGGTATTGTTCGAGGGGGGCGGAAGTTGCTGGCTTGCCGTCACCACTGGTCCGGGGGTGCAAACGGTGTATCCACCCTGGCATTGCCTCGCATGCCGTGTCATCTCCTTATAGCGAGCCCACTACGATTTTGGTTTTAAAGATCCGACCGCGTTAAGTTTCACCATCCCCTTAACGCTATTTTCTATATGATTATACTTTACTGATTAGACACTACTGTATATAGCGTATATTACTACATATAGATAGTTTAACGGATCCTTAGAGGATGGGCGGTCCCAAGCATCTTTTAAGTTACTTGTATATTTGCTACAGTTCACTTGAGTTGGTTTACATTGTATAAGTATGTATGTCCTGACTCGAGTGTTTGTATTTTTATTTACGCTCGGGTCAGCCTGAGGTATTCACAGATTTGGATTTCCACTTTCTGGAGATTGGAATCGCTGGAGATTATCTACTTGTCAAGTTTCATCTTTTCAGTTCGGTTGTTCTATTCAGCTTGTACTTGGTTATCATATTTAAACTTCTGTTATACTTTATTTCTTCTATTGTATCCTATGTAACTCCGATATATTTATATAGTAGCTTCATGAACTACTATCTCTTTTATTTCCGCTGCATTATTATTACTCTGTGTCTGCGATCTGTGATTTTTATTTACTGTATATTCTGAGATTTGCCAAATTTTATTTACAACGCGGTATTTTGAGCAATTCAATTCCGACATGAGTGTCTACCTATACACTTATAATGGATGCGAATGGTTGAAAATACGTGGTTGTTACATAATTAATAAAAGAAAATAAGACGGCCCAATTTCAAAATAACTTCGGCCTTGTTTATTTCTTTTATCGGCCGTTCCTTTTTCTTTTGCTCCGTATAATTGCGGCTTGTTCTCGTCTTGCAAATTAGGGATTTGTTCCTTCTTCGTTCCAAATTAGAGCTTCGAAGAAATTGGAAGATGCCGACTTTAATTAGATCGATTGATATCGATTTCCTTGCTCTGTCAATTGGTCTTCTCTTTAGATGCTTTCGGCTGCTTCTATTTGATTGAGTTTTGCTTTGATTCGGGTATGTGATTTTTGCCTTCTGCTCTCTAGTTTAAATACTTGAACTCGATGCACTTTATTTGCCGATGATGTTACCTATTTATATATGATTCGAGACCCTTGAATTTCGTTCGTATTCATTTACTTGAATTCGTCACTTGATTTTTCTCGGCCATTCGATTTTGTTTTAATGCTAATGATATGTTATGACTTGTTCACATCGAATAATTTCATTTACTTCATTAACACGGTTTTGATTACGAACCGTTCGATCTTACCTTGGTCGTTACGGTAGTGACTTTCCTACATGACTTTGGCTTTGATTTTTGAATTTTTCAATTGTACAATTTGCTTGCTTATCACAGTGTTGATTTCTGACTTGGTCTTCCTTGCTTACCACGGTTTTGACTTTGATCTGTTTCTTTGATATGAAATGTTGACTTTGTTTATGCGATTCCATGATCGGCCTTGACTTCTGATGGTACTGGCTTCGACAATTTGATTGATGCTTCGAGTTACTGCATTTTACTCTGGTTCACTCTTGTTCATGCATCTTTATTGTAGTTGTCTTGTATAACTTGAACTTGGTTTGGTGCCATTTGCTTCTGCACTATGCCTTGTTCTTTGTCGTAACCAGACTTGTACTTGTGTAGTGCTTTGGTGTGTACTCGAGTCTACATTGACATGTGATCTGTCATCATATTGAGTTAATCACCATTTCATTTGAATCTGTAGTTATATCTCAAAGTCTGGTTTGTGCCTTTGTGTGGAGATTGACTGAGTTTGTTGCTTTTCACTAGTGCATACATGTGCTTGTCTTTCCTGTCCACTGCTTGACTTTGTGGTCTAGTTCCTTCATGTTGTTAGTGCACTTGTATTTCATGATTGTTGTTGTTGCTGATATGTCGGTTCGATCTTGTACCTGTAGTCTGTTTGAGTTTGAACATCCATTGTAGCTTATTTGTTTTATAACTGCATATTGAAGTCTTCTTGCTTCACTTTGGTATTTGTAGTTTCACTTCATGTATTTTGATATTGCATATGAGCTTATGCATGCTTGTGACGAGTTGCACTGTAGTTTCTCTGACCAGTCTTGTTGTACATGATTGCATCTTTGAATCTGGTTAGCTTGTCACTATGTTGCGCTTGTTTTGGAACAACTGCTCTGCTGCACTTGTGTTTTTTGGATCTGAGCACTGGTTGAAGTTTGTTTTGGTTTCTGATCTCATTCTTCTGTTTAGTATTTGTGCACTTGGTTTGCATACAGTCTTCACTGTGACCTTTATGTATACACAGTTGGTTCATTTATGTTTTAAGTGTTTATTCCTTTATGTGGTAGCTGGACTTGATCTTGTTTCATGTTGGCTTAAGTCTGGGCATGTGTACTATCTATGATATGTTGCTCCCGATCATTTTATTGCATTTGGATTGATTTTCAAATTGCACCTCAGTTGAATCCAGCTTGTAGCTCGAATTTTACCTTGTGCTGAAAATTGTGGCATTATTTTATTGCACTTGAGTTGAACCCGCGTTTTGGGTTTGACCTGTGCTCACATGTCCCTGTAATTCTATCAAGTGTATATATTGGTGTGCACGGCCTTGTGGCATATATAGTGATACACTGTGTATGTCACAAGCTGTTCGTGTTTGATGGATTCAAAATTAAATGATGACGAACAACCCAAATTACTGAGGCAGATATTATTTTCAAAATTTACATTTTATTTTATACTGCAAAAATATTTTATTTTCAATTTTACTGCGTCAATGTATATTTTTGCAGATTTCTCAGATGTTGGATTCACATTGGATTAAAGTTGAAGATCAGTACGAGTTGAGTGAATGAGTGATATGTAGTGAGTTGCAATGTGAATTGTAATTGAAATTGTATATAGTGAGAGCTTGAAATTTGTACTATTCAAAAATTGTAATAAATATTTGTTTAAATAAAATTTCTGTTTGAATTCTAATTCTGTGTTATTTCTTTTATTCAGCAAATATTTATTTAATCTATGAAAAATAAAATAGTATATTAACAAATACATTTAAATGAATATACATATATTTATTATCATCGAACAAAAATCATAATTTAATCGCATATTCAACACATAAGCCTACATCTCTCCTCATCCCTTCCTAGAAGAAACTTCTTTTCATGTCCTGATACATCTTAATTCCTCTCGGATGAATAGCGAACTTCGAACGATGGCGTTCTTTAAGAAATTCCTTCCTAATGTTTTCCACATTCGAAACGCATAGTCTTCCTTTCTATCTTAACCATCCATTTTGGTCAAGGCTGAAATCCTTCAAGTCATCGCTCTCAACTAATAATGGATCCTCCTTCTACTTAAAAGCAATCTTATCAATCATCACTGGTCAAACTTCTAAACATGACAACATTACAGTTTCCTTACTAGACCTAGCTTCAAATCTCCAATGTATCCTGCATGTAGTCAATGCTTCCAAATCTTTCCACTCAGCTACCATTGCCAACACTACATTCTGATGTTTCCTGCTAAGTGCATCAGCAATCTTGTTGCCCTTTCCTGGTGTGTACTCAATACCAAAGTCATAAGCAGCTAAATACTCTAACCAACTCTATTGTCTCATATTCAAATCCTTCTAAGAGAATAATTCTTCCGCGACTTATGGTTCATACACAATTCAATTCTCTGTCCTATAAGGTAATGTCTCCACACCTTCAAGGAAAAAATTACCGCAACTAATTCCAAATCATTCTTTGGATATCTAACCTCATATGGTCTAAGCTGTCGAGATGCATAGGCAATCACTTTACCCCTTTGCATTAACAAAACTCCTAATCCCATTCCACATGCATCTGTATACACTAGTTAATTATGATTCCATTCTGGAATAACTGACACAGGTGCATTAGTCAATAAGTATTTCAGAATCTGTAATGCTTCCTCACTCTTATCAATCCAAATGAACTTCACATCCTTTTGCTTAGGTTGGTTATCAGTGCTACCATCCATGGAAAATCCTTTATGAATATCCAATAATACCCAGCTGATCTAAGAAAACTCTTTACCTTAGTTACTTTTTCGGATCTCTTCCAGGTATGAACCGCCTTGACCTTAGTTTGATCTACATATAACCTTTTTTCTAAGACTAGATGACCAAGAAACTTCACTTCCTTCTTTTAGAAATGACACTTCAAAAATTTCTCTTTCAGTTTGTGTTGCCTTAATGTCTCAAGCACCACTCTAAGATGAAACTCACGCTCTTTTTTTCTTTGGCGTATACCAAAATATCATATACGAAAACCAACACGAACCTGTCTAAGTGCTCTTGGAAAACGCGGTTGATCAAATCTACAAAAAATGCTGCCGCATTAGTTAGTTCGAGCATCATTACTAACCATTTGTACGATCCATATCTAGTTCTAAACACCATCAAAGGAATACTATTCTCTGCCACTCTAAGCTGATGGAACGCTGTTGCTAAATCCAACTGAGAAAATACTTTGGCTCCACTCAACTGGTCGAAGAAATCGTCAATTATATTGTCTTCTCATTCAACTTATGATAATCGATACATAACCTTAACGATCCGTTCGGTTTCTTAGCGAACGTTGCGGTTGCTCCCCAAGGCGAAATGCTTGGTCTAATAAAATTCTTGCCTTCCATATCCACCAATTGCACCTTTAGCTCCCTTATCTCGGTAGGTGTCATTCTTCTTGGCGGTCTACTCACCGGTTCTGCCCCTGGCACCAAATCTATCTGAAATTCAATAGCTCGTTTCGATGGCAGTCCTACTACAAGTTCAAAGACATCTACAAATTCTCTAAAAATGAAAACTCGATTTAACTTGTCTTCTACCTCTAAAATACCGAACGAAGCATTAACCTCGATACTAGGTTTTTCCATGGTGTATGCAGTCCAATCACTATAGTCAGGGTGTCTAAGTGATATTTTCCTATCATAGCAAAACATCTTAGCATCGTATTTACTTAACCTATCCATATCCAAAATAATTTTGAATCCAACGAAATCAAACACATGCAAACTGCAAAAAACATATGACCTAGAAATTCAAATTTTAGGTGGTCGCATCTCATCCTAAGAGTCGCATACCCTCCTATCGTATTTGCAACCTTTAAGGAAGTAACTAGGTATGTGGGTTCTAGTTAAGCTTATCTACCAAACAAAAAGATATAAAAGAATGTGATGCACCAATATCAAACAGAACTTATATTGATACACTATGAATCAAAAGCATACATCCCAACACAATTTTTCCTTTCTCCTCTGCTGGTGGTCTCGAGATAGCTAGCTCAAATGCAAACACTTTGCCTTTCCCTTCCTTGGCTGGTTCCTTGCACTAGCTCTTATAATGTCCAATTTGATCGTAGTTGAACCACCTATATTCTTCGTCCCGATCACCTTCTTTTCATCTCTCGAGCGACATTCATTGGCGAAATGTCCTTTCTTATCACATTTATAACAGAAAACTTCTCCCTTCCCTTTCTTAGCAGCTCCACTCTTATGGGCTCCCTTCTTATGGAAAAACTTCCTTTTCTGTTTTTTCCTCCTCGTACTCCACTTATCTTGTTACCTTCAGGAAAAGCAAGCATCTCCTCTACCTTAGAGCCATCTCGACAACTACATCGCATGAATCCCTGATATGTGATAACTTGGCCTTAACAAGCTCAGGCTTCAACCCATGAACGAGCTTCTCATTCCTCTTGATGATGGTATCAATCGTAGCATATCTATAGCTTGATAACTGCTCAAATCTGGTTGCATACTCAAGCACTGTCATGTCTCCTTTCTCTAATTCAATAAACTTCCTGAAGAGAGTCAATTTAGCAATCTTCGACATAAAACTTTCTTCAAACCTCCTTTTGAACCCAGCCCAAGTTATAGTGTCCTCATTAACTCCGATAGTGATATTGTTCAACTAGTACAGTACTTCTCCTTAAAACTGTCTAGAAGCTAGTCTCCTTTTCAGCTCATCATTGAGCCCCAAATCAGCAAAGAACCTTTCGCAATGAAATAACTGATTCTCCACTTCAAATGCATCTTCAGTCTCGATAAACGGCTTTCCTCCTAGCCTGGCACGATCCCTACTCCGTACAACATAGTTATTGACCACTGGAGCTTTTTTATTTCCTCTGACTAATTCTGCAGCAGCTCTTGCTTGCATCATGTTGATGAATGATTGATATACAGCTCCCATATCAACTTGTGGAATCCCAACACTCACATTTGCAACTTGTACCTGACCTAGGTTCCTCCTAATATTTGGTATGGCATTCCCATTGTTTGTGGTGCTTCCTCCACCGATTTTAACTCTTTCGCTCCTACCATCCACATCTTACGTCCGTAAAACCTACATTCAAGCCCTTGTAACATATAGAAGAATTGCCAACGAGAGATAGGAGAATAGAAATAAAGCGTATATTTATATATAGCAAATACAAATACATTACTATAGTGTTATCCCACACCCCGATCTTTTCTCCAATTCCTTAGGATTATGTTTTAAAAATCATATTAAATTTAAAATTTCTTTTAAGTTTTTCATAAATCTATGCTCTGATACCATGTTGTAACATCCCCTATCCTGAGGCTCGAAGATAAGCTCTACAATTGCTTCAGTCATTCATATATTAAGTCCGGCGACAAAATACAATAATGATAATGGTGTCTATAATATCGAAAGCACATGAATATGAAATGAAATCAACACGGATTTAAAAAACTTTTCTAATTGCATTTCAAATCAACATTTCATATTCAGATACATAATCCAAAATGATTACCAGGTTTTGACCAACTATAATAATTACAAAATATGCCAAGGGTGGCATATGAAGATGCCCCCTTGGCTGATCAGAGTACTAAATAGGCATATCAGTCTTAATATATTATAGCAGAAATAATAATAGCAACTCCTAAATAGCTAACTTTGCCTCATGTACGTCTTCGGAAGCTTTATTCGTCCACCTACTAAACGTGTGAATCCTTAACTCTCAATCTACTCAAATTAGTTTTGAGCACCCGAGAGTTTAAGGGGAAACATAAACTTCGAGTCAAACATAAAGCCTGTTGTGAATAATACTACACATCTCGGTTATTCGATATTAAGTTAAACCATGCTGCTTAGTGGATTAGGTTTTCCCTCACTAATATCCCCTTCTAAAAAATATCTTTCGCAAATCAAGATCCGGCAATCAAACTGATTAAAGCAATCATAGCAATATCAAATATACATATAAATCAGGCAATAAATGGACTATCTGTCCGAACAGTACAATTTTGTTTGGCTAACTACTAAACTTTGGCTGACTCGGGCCTACTAGACATAATAAATAATCTGACTTATGTTAGACACACTTCTGGACTGTCTGTCTCTACCTTAATTCTCTCAGAATCAACTGATCCTAATGTTTAACGGCGAATTTTTATCGAATTAGAAAACCGTCGATAAATTTTGTAATAAATTACAAGCGCACGGCGTACGATTGTAGCAGTATGCGAGTACGGGTTGATCCTCAAGGAATTGTTGATATTATATTTCTATCCAATCAAATTACGGAAGATTCAGAGTGATTATCTAAAAAAATGAAGAAAAAAATGTCAAATGAGGATTGGTAAAAGCATGAGAGTGTTAAGACAATCTAGAGTTAATTTTCACTCTCTAGATCACATAGTTCAACAAATTATGAAATTATGATATCTCTTTTTTGGTCATTAGTGTGTTTAAATGATGTGGTTATCATAAGTATGACTTATTTATGTTATTATTAATTAGCTAAACATAAGCCATCAAATTATAACACACCACTTAAACCACTATTTAATTCTCTTGAAAATTGACAATGAAGTTGAAAATAAAATCTATTTTAAGCATTGCCTATTAACTATTGATTAGAAATATAGACCATCAAATTTTAATTTTAAAATCACTTCATTACCATAATCATATGTAAATGAAGAGGCAACTTTTGTTTGTGATTGTTTGAGCATATCCTATTTATTATGAACAACATAGACTATCAAATTCAACATGAAATGGTAAATCACATCAACATTCATTTAAGCACAAAAGATAGTAATAATTATCAAATTGTTGAAGCTACGTGATTAGAGGCTTCATTACCCCTAAATTGAAGGGATTTAGTCTCTCATATTTGTTATCATATCAACAAAACAAGAGGAAAAGAGAGCTAAATGAAAGAAAAACTAATTTACATGCATGAAAAGTAAACTAGGCTACTAACAAAACAAGAAAGAGAGCATGTAAATGTAAAAGTACATTGACTAACATTGCATAAAAAGAAAAATTACATGAAATAAAAAATGGCTAAGTAGCCATGTAAAAGAAAAGAGAAGAGCTTTGTTTATTTTTGTTTCTAAACTAAAACTAACTAAGAAGAAGAGGGTTACATGAAGCACGAGGAATATTTATACAAGTTTAAAACCCTAATTCACTTTTTTGGGGAATGCTCAAAATGCCCTCTTAGAAAGTGTGGTGACCAAGAAATCATTAGCATCATATAATCATCGTTTAGTGTGCATGAAGATTTAATGGCCTTTAGCATGTGCACTAGCTCCTAAGTGTACATTAAAGTAGGTGGGTAAGTGGGGTCCTCCATGATGTTCATTTTGAATATTTCCATCTTCATTTGTTCTCTTCACTCTTGTGCATGCATATATCCTTATGAAACCGCTTGTAAAATTCACTAAAATTCCTATAAAACAATATAGAAAATTTTAATCAAATTTCAAAAAATTAATATGTGCACAAAAATGACCATTTTGCCCTTGAATGAAGATGAATATGTGATGATTTAAAACAATCTGAATTTTTGGTTTAAACAAGTTAAAATACCCAATATGCTTATTTACTTAATTTTAATAGATTAAATATGGTGGTAAAAATACGCACGTTACGTGCACATCAAATACCCCCACACTTATCGTTTTATTCTTTCTCGAATAAAGAAAAACTAAGATAAATCCGTTTTCGTAAGGAGCACGATTGCATTGAGCATATGCAACAAGCCGTTAAACCTCTGGGTGTCCCCGGTAGGACGAGTGTTGTCTCATTAGGGTTTTCAGCGGATACTGCCCACAAAATCCAAATGCATGATGAAAATATTTACAAAATGCAAGATTTATTTACAAAGAGATGAATGCAAGTTTTTGAAAATATTTACAATGACGGATTCACTTTTGAATCGACTTAAATAAGTTAGATATAAGTTTTGATTATTATCAAGAAATTTAAGACCTTTTACTTGTCAAAATTTCCAACAAAAATGAAGTTATTAAAGCAAATGTACTATAGTTTAACTCGTTTCGGTTGATAACACAGTGTAACTATGAAATAAATCCTTAGTTAATTATCAAAATTAATAAAATTGGTATATTCATTTATTTTCAATAATAAGTCAAGTCAAATAAGTTAAAATAGTGCTTTGATTTCATTTGCTTTTTCTCTCTACTTTAACTTAGAAGACAAAAAACATGTTATATATATATCATTTACTTTAAATTCACCACTTTTTAAAACAAAGATTCTCAATTAGGATGTATTTCATAATTAACATGCATGAATCTTCCTATATACAAGTTAAATCATTGTTATTTGTAATCAAACTTCATTTTTATTTTTGTGAAGATGAATAAATTTTCAAAAGTTTCAATTTAATAAACCAAAACCATAAATTTATCTTATAGTGTTTCTTTAAAAAATAAATCAAAAGAAGATTTTTTTTTGGGATTTTTTTATTTTTTTAAAATAAAACGTAAAAATAAACCTGAAAATTAAAAAATAAAGACGAGTCTCTTCCCACATTGATTTTGATTGTGCCCCCACAATCAACCCAAATGGAAGGAGATAGGAAAATAAAAATAAAAAGATGACCTATATTTACATGAAACGAACGGTATTTACACGAGATCAGAAAGTATACCGTTAAAAAGTAAATGAAACGGCCTTCCAAAGACCAATTCATTTGTCTCGTCAAGTATGCGAGACACAGCTTAAGCTAAAAAAAAACAAACCGTAAAAAATTTCAAAAGTGAATGTTGATTTGGAAAAATGAATGTTATTTTATTAAAAATCGTACGAGTTGTTTTATGTTCAATAATTTTTGGGGTTGATAAAATAATTGATTGAAATTCAAGTCATTTTCACCACATTGAAATTCAAGCTCATCATTGGCGAATTCTTCAAAGTTATTGATTTCAAAATCGAAATGATGATTTAACTCTTCCCCTACGGAAGTTAACAACTAGTTTTAGAAAAGTCCAAAAAAATCATGTTTATTGAATTTGTCTTCCTTTATTGAATTATTAATAACTTTATTACATGTGTCAAGTTCAATATCTAAAGTTGTCGTGTTTAAAATTTCAAAATCGAGAAAAGGAAGATCGAACCTTAAATTGAGTTTCTCGCCCTTAGAAGAATTGAAATCCAACTCAACTACCGAATTTTCAACAACTTCATTAAGATTCTCATTTTCAATTTCAAAAGTTGATATTTTAAAATCGTCAATTTTGATAAAAGGTGCATAATTACTTAACTCATCACACGTTGGAATTTGATTTTGTTTTCACATTGTTTCATATACGTTTCAAACAACGAATCAATGTGATCATCGTAAATTTCTTTCATTTGCTCAACATAATCCAATTTATAGTTATTAACATGAGAATTTTCACTTTGAAATTGTTGAGGACAAAAGTTTTCAATTGTAACATGGTTAAGATTATTCCAATGCCAAATTCGAAAAGTTGTTTCCATTTTCATTTTGAGTTTGAAATTCATTTTGGAGTTCAAATTTGAATTGGCACGGGTAATAATCGAAATCATTTGAATTTTGAATTAAACTCAAATTTTGAAATCCTTGACTCGAGTTATTACACAAATATGAATTACACAAATCATTTATACTTTGATTTTGTTGTGTTGAGAATTCAAGTAAAAATGAAATGTTATTTTCAAGAGTCGAGGATTGGTCATCATTTTGAAAACTTTGTTGTTCAAAATTCAAATTGTTTATAGAATAGTTGTCGATAAAATATCCATATGAATTTGGAGTGAAATCATATGGATTATATTGATTTTCATAATTATTGTATAATTTAAGTGAATATGGAAATTCAAACATTTTCAAGAAATTTTTGGTTTTTTACAAAGCAAAAATATTTACAAATTAATTTTTTTCAAAATGGAAAATTGATTTTTGTTTTGTATTTTGGTTTTTCAATTTTTTGACAAGATTTTAAGTATATTTTTGTTTTTCAAATTTTTTTTTGTGATTTTGAAATTTCAAAGGTCAAGGATTCAAAATTTTTTTAAAAAAAGGAATATTTACAATTTTTTTACTTTTGAATTTTGAGGTTTTTTTAAAATATGCATGAACTGCAACTAAATGAATGCAATGGCTAATTACAAATATTTTGTCCTAAGTTAATCGAAATTGTATAATCACACATTATCTTAAATCAACAAGATAATTCTTGGTCAGATAACGGGCACGATTTATCGGTGAACATAAAACACCGTAGCAATGCAGCCGAAGGTTTAAGTACCTTTAGAGGAACAACCACTATAATATTTACGAAACACTGTAATATTTATAAATGGTTATTGCTCTGTCGTAGCCTAGACATCAAGAATTTATAAACAGTGTAATATTTATAAATTGATTTTTAATTTTTTTTTATAAAATGCAAGCAATCAACAATGCAATTCAAATAAAAGTAGAGATGAAAGCAGCAATTTTTTTTTTTTTTGCAAGCTAATCGAAGCAAACAACTCTTTCTATCTGCTTTAGCAACCTATAAATAAAAATAAGATATATACACAATTTTTTTCAATATCAAGGACTAACTAAAACACAGGAAAAGTCATTGCAAATAAAATCAAAAAAAGTAAAACAAAAAAACAAAGATATTTGGCTCAATTTTTTTTTAATATCAAAGAAGTCTTAAAACAAACGAAAAACACAACAAACTAGAACCAATTGGAAGCAATTCACTATTTTTTTTACAAAGAAAACTAAAGGTATAAAAAAAGAAACAAACTTAAAACTAAAAATTAACACTAACAATTGTCAAACTAACACTTCACTAATTTAAGCGCTCAAACCTGACCCAAAACAAATATTCTCAAGCCAAATTAACACGTCACATATCAAAATCTCAAACACGCAAAAAAAAATTTCTATCATCATGAAAGAAAAAAAAAATTCGAACGCAATCATTCAGGCGACAAAATCAAATACTAGAGTTTTAAATGTTGAAATCGAAATGATTGATTCAGTGCCTGGCTAGGGCAGTCGCGATTTGCTGAAGGTTGTAAGGCTGCGGTGTGGTTTGGCGTTCGAATTGAGGCGCGATGACGGTGTTGTTTGGTCGTTCGATTGTGAGTTGTAGGAGGTGGCGCGCTTGAGGATTTTCTGTTCGATTGGTGGTTTGTTATTTGATTGTCCGAGGCGGGTTTGTGAGTGGTTCAAGGCGGAGGAAAGGCGATTGGAATTAATCGATTAGGGCTTGCTTGGGTGAACTAGAGATTAGACACGGGTTTGTTGTCCGACAGAGGAGGGTGATGAGATGAAAATGAATTGAGGTGAAGGGGAATTGTGCAGCAGTAGCTTCTGTTGGTTGTGGAGCAGTAGAGTGTTTGTATAGTGTTAAGTGATGTAGGGTATTCGATGTTGCTGTTGATATGTTGAAGTGTTTTGATGTCGAGCAAATATATGGTTGTAGAGGATGGCTACTGTGATTTTATAAAGAAGGAAAGTTGCTGATCAGGTTGGCCGTAGGGTAACAGGAATAGTTGGCAGTTTTGGAATGGTTGTAGATGATGTAGCTTAGTGGTGATGGAAATTTGTTGGACAGTAATGTAGTGAGGCTTATGGAAGAAACAGTGAGCTGTGGAAGGAAGAGAAGTTTGTGGATATGACTTATGAGGAGTGCGAAGGCAGAGACAGTGTGGGGTAAATGGTATTGGTTATTGTTGGCAGTTGCAATGTAATGAATGTTATGAGGATGGTCTTGAGTTGATGTGTGGTATGTGTTTGACAAGGTGGAGCAGCAGTTGTTTGGGTTGGTTTTGTGAAATCTGAAGTTGCTGCAGAGGTATATTCTGGCAGAGGGGGATGGTCAGAAGTGAAATGATGTGGATGTTGATTGGAAGATGGATGAGGTGGTTGTTGAAGGAAAGGGGTATTTGGTTGTTGTCAGAGAAAGTGGCAAAGCTGTTAATGGTGGAGGATGTGTGCACAAGGTGGTGCACAGAAGTGATGTAGGCAGTTGGGTGGTTTGGGAAAGATTGTGCAGCAGAGTTGTTATGAAGTCAGGAGGTGTGGTGACTTGTTATGTGGAATGATGTGGTTGTAGTGTAGACAGTGATTATGGAAGTTGGAGTTTGAAGACAGTGATCCTGGTGAAGTAGAGTGGAGATAGTAGTGTGTGCATGTGGCGTATGGAACAGCGATATATGGAAGTAGGTATGTATGTGGAAGAAAGGGATTGCAGTGTTGTACATGCAGGCAAATTGTTGGAAAAGGGTTTTCAGAGATGAAGATGAAGAGAATGCAAGTGGCAGTGGACGTAGTTTGGTGTGGAGAAATTTGTTGTCACTGGTTTGTGATGGTGGTGGAAATTGAAATCTGTGTAACTGTGGTGGTTTGTACGTTTTTGTTTTGATGGATTGTAGACAGTATGAAAGGTCTGGAATGTTGAATGTGATCACTGTTGTTCGAACGTGGGTTATTGGAAGGTATAGAATGAAGATGGTGAATTGATGTATTGTATGGAGTGAAATGGTGGGTGCACTGAAACATGCACAGTGGATGGGGCAGTAATATGGCAGTGGTTGGAACGAGTTGTTGATAGAGGGGAACAATGAGTGGTTGTGACTTGTGATGAGGCGGTTGGATAATGTGACGGTTGGAACAAGTTTGCAGATTTGCGGATTTAGGGAGTGTGCAGGTTGAGTTGAAGTTTGCGTTTGAGGAAGATTGGGTGATTCGGCGAGGCAAATTGAGATATGAAGGAAGGCAAAGCAGGGATGGCAGTTGTTCAATGATTGGTGATGTTGCTGTCTGGGCAGCAATGGTAGAAGAAGTCAGAGGTTTTGACAATAATCAACAGTGCTGAACGGTTGCGCTGTGGTGGTTGTAGAGAAATAAGGTGATTGTGTACAGGGTGTTGTGAGTATGTGTAGTCGAAAGTGGTTTGCGGAGATGCCAATGTGATGTAGATGATGTGGGTAAGTGAAGGTAGGTTGTGAGAGAAGAAAAGGAGAGTGATCGAAATGATATGCATAGAGTAACAATATATCGGAAATGTATGCATAGAGTGTATTAGAAATGGCTAGTTAATGACAGTAAATTGTAAAATGAAAGTTGTAATGGAAAATTTTAGCGATGAAATTTTGTGTTTTTTTAAATGTAAAAAATGCAAATGCAAAACGAAAAGAAAACAAATGCAAACAACACACAAACAAATGCAAATCAATGCAACAGTAAACTAAGAAAATGAACCGTAAATTGAAAACTAAAATGCAATTTTGATTTCTTTTAATGCAACACGCAAAATAAAAACACACAAAAATCAAACAAAAATAATTCGAAGAATAAAAAAGAAAAATAAAAGCAATTCCCGGCAACAGTGTAAAAAACTTGTTTAACGACGAGTTTTCTATCGATTTAAAAAATCGTCGAAAATTTTCAAATTAAAATGTACCTTAAACGTATAGATACAGTTCTAGTACGTGGCGAGTACGGGTCGACCGTAGAGAATTGTTGATTTTAAATCTCTATTCAATCAAATTAACCAAAGTTGAAAGTGATTGGCTAGAAAATGTGAGAAAAATGACAAAAAGAAAATGATAAAAATATGACAGGAGAAAAACAATTTTGAGATAAATTCACTCTTTAGATCATATAGTTCAACAAAAATGAAATTATGATCTTTCTTTTTTGGTCATTAGTGAATTTAAATGATGTGTTTGTCATAAGTATGACTTATTTGTGCTATTAGTTAGATCAACTTAAGCCATCAAACTATAAAAGACCTCTTAAATCACTTACTAACTCTCATAAAAATGACAACAAAATTGAAAATGAAATCTATTTTAAGCATGACATATTAACTATTTTTTTAGAAATATAGACCATCAAATTTTGATTTAAACATTCACTTCTTTGCCATAATCATGTATAGATGAAGAGACAATTTGTGATTCATATGACTAAGCATAACTTATTTGTTTTGAATAACATAAGCTATCAAACTCAATACTAAACACAAAATCACATAAACATCGTTTTTCCATGAAGCACAAAATGAGAGCATAGCAACAAAATGTTGCATCTACGTATTAAAAAACTTCATTACCCCTAAATTGAAGGGATTAGGCTCTCATGTTGGTTATCAAATCAACAAATGTAGCTTGCAACATGAAATAAGAAGAAGAAAAGGAGAGCAAAATGAAAAGAAAAACTAATCTACTTGTATTCAAATCAAACAACACACTACTTGCTTGAAAGGAAGTAAACAAGAAAAGAAAAGAGCAATGTATTAAAGTTGCATAAAAAAATAAATTACATGGAAGAAATGGCTAAGTAGCAATGAAAATAAAAGAGAAGCTTTCTTTTATTTCTAAGCTAAAAACTAACGTAGAGGAAGAGAAGGGTTACATGAAGATATGAGATATTTATATAAGTTAGAAACCCTAACTCATTTTTTTTGGGGAATACTCAAAATACCTTTGAGGTAGTGTAGCCGCCAAGTAATCATTAGCATGTCTTAATTCCCCACTTAAATGTACATAAAGTTTTAATAGCCTTTTAGCATGTGCATTAACTCCTAATTGAAAATCAAGGTAAGTGGGCAGGTAGGGTCCTCTATGTTCATGAGTTTGAATTATTTTCATTTCAATTTGCTTTGTTTCCTTTTGTGCATGCATATCTTCATGAAGCCACTTGTATTTGATTTAAATTCCTACAAAACAACATAGAAATTTTCAATTAAATTTTAGAAAAGTAGTATATGCGCAAAAACGACCATTTTGCCCTTGGATGAAGATGAATATGTGACGATTTGAAATAATTTAACCTTTTGATTTAAACAACTTAAAATATCCAATATGATCATTTATTTAATTTGAATAGATTAAGTATGGCGGTAAAAATTTGCACATTTACATGCATATCACCTAATGGTTTTACGGGCTCATCAATAACCTATCTTTACTCTGTTATTTCTTTGTGCGTGCAACATCATTTTAGTCTTACCTGTGACAAAGCCATACGCACCGGAATTGGGGACTTATATTAGCTAGGGGCTATTAGCTAAAGTATAGGGCGCAACCCTATACCAGCCCCGTCTGGTATTCTAATATCTGAATGTTTACTTAGGGTCAACTTTCCCATCAAATTTTCCTTGAAAACATTTATTTCAAATTGATTTAACCCATTAAATCATAGTTAAACAAGGAAAATATACTATTTTCTTTACTCAAATCCCTTTGCCATGCTATATACACTTTACTCAAAACAATGTTGATGAAATATATTTAGAGTTATCTATCCCTCCAAAGTAAGTTGAAACCCCTTTCAACTTAAAAGATCTTAGGTCATAAAGCCAAGGTAAGCCATTTGAAAACTTTGCTTAAAAATTTTGAAAAACCATTGTGAATCTATTGAAAGTGCCCCTTTCAAAATAAATTAAACACTATACCTCGAAACACTAGGCCAAAAGGTCAAAACATACCTTTCGAAACCTTCGTAACAACCTTTCGAAATCATTGAAGGTATCCCTTCGAAAGCATTATAAACCTTAGACATCCTCTTTTCAAAACTATTTAAGCATGCCTTTTGAAAGCATTTGGAAACCTTTCATTTAAAATACTTTAAGTACCTTTCAAAACTATCACGGAACCGCGCCTTCGAAATCTTCGTTTAAACCTTCTGAAAGCATTAAAGTCCTTTACTATAAACAAACATTTTGAAAGCATTAGGTTCAATTTATAGCTTATGGAACATAGTTTCGAAAGCATTTAAAATCATTCCATTTGAAAAATATTGGTTTATCTTTCAATAGAACAAAGGGTCTTAAAATAATAAGGCCGAAAGCAACACTATCGAAAGCAATTTCCTAAGTAAAAGAAAGTGGAAGGTTTCGAAACCAACCCTTTTGAAAGCACGGAGAAGTGGCTTCTTATTTAAAAGCAAAAGCATCCTTTTAAAACCAATGTTTAAAGGCAAAGCGGCCTCAACTGGATCGAAAGGTAGAATGCGGCAACGAAAGTTCCAAACTCGTCAAAAGCTTGTTTAAAACAAAAACGACAACCTTTGTTGAAAGCTGCATTAAAACTCTTTTGAAACCAATCTTTGGAAAGCAAAGTAAGCAGCTTTTATTTTAAAAGCAAAACAAGGTCTCGATCTCTTTGAAAGCACGTTTCGACCCTATACCTTTCGCCCATCTCCAATCCACTATGTACCAAGGCATTGATACCAAGTCTATTGATTTTCATTATGATAGAGGTGGTAGTATGAAGTCAAAAGGTAGCCGTCGAGAGTGGCGAAACAACAAACCTTTACAAGAACTGAATTTTTGCTTTATAAAGTAATATATTTACAAGTAACTTGTTTATTTTTCATAATATATTTGGTTGGCAATTTCTTTTCCAAAATCTTTTCTAAAGGTGCTGTCGAATTCAGTATTTGATAATTTAAAACATTTAGCAAATTGCCTCTTCTCCTATTTTAAACATGTAAAACAATTAAGTCTCATACCTTAAATAATTTTATATATTTAATAAAACACTTAAGAAAATTCTCCAAAAATTCCAATAAATATCTTTTTATATGTTTTTTAATATATCTAAATTTCTGACCCAAAGTAAACATATGATAGCCGAAATTAATTTAAACCCAATTTAACCATTTTCTTCATAAGAAAATTCATAATAAATACACAATAATTTAGAAAATTATAAAACTTGAAACCGTCTCTAAAATAATATTTTGATCTTGTATCAAAAAAGCAAGTCATTTGGATTCATTTAATAGGTTTTCCAAATCAATTCTTATCATAAAATCTATATGAGATAGCCTAAGTCATCAACAAGCATATATACATATACATACACATATACATATATATATATCCACTTAAACAATCAAAACATGACAATTCATTTGCAAAATAAAACGGGTTTTATCTAGAAACCGAAAGCTGTATATATAAACGAGATGTAATCTATTATTCACCTTTAGCTTGTGTTAAAGAGGTTGAGATTTTCTCTAGCACTAATTTGATTAAGCTTCCTTGGTGAAGTCTTATTTATCTTCCCGTTGATTTCTTCTAATGATGGCTGACCAAGCTTGGTACTTAGTTTTAATATGTGAATGTTGTAAATGAAAGTGGCTTAAAGGTTTAGGGTATACGAATATAGCCTATTTCAATTTTGCCCTTGTCTTATTACTTCTTTATTTTCATTTATTCATTCATTTTAGGCACGACTACCTTATGCTTTCACAATCTTTACATCATTCTATTTAGTTTATCTAATTAAACCTTTTGAATTATGTTATATAAAAATTAGGGTTGTTACGAGTTAGAAAATAGTTTATAATCAAAACTATATTAAACACATCAAACTTAGAACATGCATAGAATAGTGAGAAGTCAAGAATCACTACTTAATACCAAATTACCACTTTAGTTCTTCAAATTCGAGTTGAGTCAGCAAGAACATGAATTTCAAGACAGTTATATTTGTAGATCTACTATTCCCTTCATAAATTACCTCCCTAATGATTATGTGGGCAAAGATTAGTAAGAAAAAGGATGATTTTTGAAGAGATTAAGGTTAATGGAAGCGTAGACCTATTCCGGATAAGATAGAAATAACTTAGATCAGCCCGATCAGTCCCACTTAGGCTTTATTCTCAAATGAGTTAGTAGGCCTAGGTATGGGTCAACCTAATTACACAATAATTTTAGCCAATAGCAACCAAATGTAAAATGGCCATAACTTTTGAATGGTAAACCCGTTTTACTATTATGACCAATCTACTGAATGAGAACCATCATCCTAGATCAATGGAAGGGGCTATAGACCTAACTTGGCTCCTATTAAAATTTATAGCTCATAAAGATTTTCAGGGTCAAAATGGATAGATAAAAATCGTAGATGTGGATAATATTCCTAAGATCTTTTCTCAAAAATTTAGAGTCATACGACCTTATATGAATTAAATAAAATTATTTTACGATTTTATGATACATAAAATATGGTTTGTTACACTACCCCTCCCATTTTAGGAATTTCACCCTTGAAATCAACAAGCAAATCAAATAATAGTGAATTAAAGTTGCACTGCATGCCTATCAACCATATGCAACCATCACTCTCGTCAAACAAGTAGTTATGCAATAAATAGAATAGATAAACATATTGTAGCATGCAAGATACTAAACTAGTCTATATGATATCAAAGGTGAAAGTTAATATGATAAATAGTAGGCCTTACCATGCAAAAATGCTTTGGATATGCAACCCTTGTGCTCTACTCGGTTTCCCACGTACAATCGTATTCACTTTCTCCCTATTGAACCTTCACTAACTTCACTGTCTTATTTCTAAGTTGTTTTATACCACGGTTGATAATATAAACTAGCCTACGAGGTCTTGAAGCTTCTGCTTCAATCTCGGTATCATCAAGTTGATCTGGTGCAATCATCATGCTTGAGTCATGTACGAACTTCCGAAAATAAGAGACCTGGAACACATTGTGCATGCCTACCATTTCTGTGGTAAGTCGACCCTATATGTTGGGTTTCTAATTCTCTCTATCGAAAAAGGACCTACGAACCTGGATGCCAATTTCCCTATACTACCAAATCAAACAACATTCTTCAATGAAGAAATATTCTCAAACACCATATCATCGACAGAAAACTCCAAATCTCTTTCTCATTTACCAGCGTAGCTCTTTTACCTGTTTTGAGCATCTTTCATCTATTGTCGATTGATCTCAATCTTCTTTGTGGTTTCTCTAATCATATCTAGCCGAAGTACAAGTTGCTCGCTCGCTTTCCACTAACATTAAGGAGCGTGACATAGCCATCCATACAATTCTTTGTATGGTGCCATATCGATACTAGACAAATAGTTACTGTTGTATGTTGAGTTCTACCAAATGAAAATGAACATCCCACGAGCCTCCGAAACTGAGTATGCAAGTTCATAAGAGATCTTTCAATATATGATATACCCTCTCGGTCTACTCGTCAATTTGCCAGTGATAAGCTGTATTCAGACACAAATCCATCCCCAATGCCTATTGTAAGATCTTCCAACACCCACTGGTGAATAAAGGTTCTCGATCACTCACAATGCACTTTGGCACACCACGTAATCGCACTAATCATTTCACATATAACTCGGTCAATTTGGACGCTATTTTGTAACACCCGTAACAATTAATGATAATTAATTAATGAAGCTAAAAAATGGAATTTGAGAAAACGCTAAAATGTGGCCATAAAATTTGCGTCATTGTTCTTGTAGCGATTTTCTGAGCAACTTTTATATTTAAAGTTTTGCGGTCGGAGCTTAAAAGAAGAAGTTAATCAACCTTTGAAGTTTTCACAAGAAAAATATTTAAAAAAAGAAAAGGAAATAAATATTACTAATAGCATGGACCCGACCGATCAACCTCCTTACATAGGCTACCGCTTATACGTAACAGTCGATTAGTGGCGAAGATGGAGGCTTGGGTTGAACCTTGGTCGAATGATCTAGATTTAATGATTTAATCTAACGGATATGATTGATTCAAGCGCCTATAAATGCAGGCCTAACCACTCACTTCTTTTCTCATATTTTCTGATCAAAGCAGTGAAGTTCTACCATTTTCCTTTCTCCATTATTTTTTATTAATTATAAAGTACTGTATATATAATTGAAGAAGGGTAGAAAATAAAAGTGAAAAGGAGAAGGAGCCAATCAATACTGCGAGAAAAGTAAATTTCAATATTATAAATCTATTTCCCCATAACTCAAAATCATTTCTCGGATCTATAATTCTAATAGTATGTATATACATAGTTTGCATATTCTTTTGGTTTAGAAAGGAAAAGGAGTCAAGTAAAGGGATGAATTCAGATTTTAAAGATTCAGAAAGCTTGGAAGGTGGGTGGGAAATTATGTAATTTATTTATAACAATGAAATTCATATCGTTGAATTTTATTTAAACATTCCGTACATGTAAGATCTACAGAGTTATAGGTTCAGGAAGATGAAATATCGCTCATATATTTTGTAAGTTAGGTAATTAGAATAAGAACATCTATACCCTAATTTAGAAATTTGGAAATCAACCCCTAAATTTGTTAAAGTTGAATGTTGATAATATTGTAAAGTTTATTCCAGATTTATAGTTGGGTTGTAAATATTAGTACTAATTTATATTGCGCTAATTTAACTTAAAATGTTAATTTCAATGTTTTAATTTAGGAGCCGAGTATAATTTAACGGTGCCAATTTTCATGTAATTTCCATAAATTATCCAATTCTAAAAATATGTATAAAAAGTGCATCATTTGAATTATCAAGGAATATACCAAAAATGAAATAGATGTGTAAAGTTTGTATATTCTTCTCTGTAGCTTGCAGTGTCTGTTTCAATAAAAGAAAAGAGATAATTCCTTGTAATTTCAAATGGAGCTAAAGTCTAATTTTGGTAATTTATGTCATCTTATAACAGTTATCTTTTTTGGAAAGGATAGGTCTAATAAAATAAAACGTGGAAATTAATGTTCTGGGATCCTTAACCCTAGGAATTAATGTGTCAGAAATAGCAGTAGATATATGTGTGTGTGTGTGCATTACCACACTTATCGATTAAAAATAAAAATATATTTATAGCATAATATGCATCGATATTTGCATTAGTCATGATTAAGATGCCTAGTTGTAAATAGCATAATAAATTGTAGGATTAGGGGGCATAGATGGAAAAGAGATAGTAACTCCAAATTAATAGGAAAATAAATGTGCTGTTAATAGCGTGTTATGGAAATTAAATGGGGGCATAAATGTGTTTAGTGGGACTGGTTAATGTATTTAATTTGGCATCATGGGTAAATGAAATAGGCATTATTGGCTGAAGTAGGATGGATAAATAAATGTTATTAGAGATTGTCCAAATAAAAAAATAATGACCATTTATTATAAACAATTGACATTTATGGAATATAGTCAGAGTAGTAGACATGATTTAAATGCTGGAAGGCAGTATAATTTTCATAGCGAGAAATTATATAGCCTTAATTATATGTTTAGAACAAGCATAAATTAGTGGGCCTAGCCCAACATTTAGACTTAAGATGGTTGGTTT
The DNA here is from genome assembly GCA_030765085.1 of Allium cepa. NCBI lineage: Eukaryota > Viridiplantae > Streptophyta > Magnoliopsida > Asparagales > Amaryllidaceae > Allium > Allium cepa. The sequence goes on from CM060943.1 coordinate 563,696,630, forward strand.
AGTTTAGTGGGTTGGGATGCAAGGTCGGTAGAGTTACACAACAGAAGTCCACTTTTCAAATAGTGGTTACCAATAATTATGTATACATTTTACCGATGTAGTATGTCTCCAATCGTAGGATCAGTAGGGAACATATATGTAGTTGAATATAGGTAGAGAAAAATATACCAATGATCCGCCTCAAATTTGATGTATTAAATAACCTAGTACTTTTGGAGAAATGGGGTTTGCTTCATCTATAATAAGTGGTATCAAGTCATTGAATGGACCATTTTCCTCGACTTACTTTAGGTTAGCCTAAATGGAATTTTGGATGTCGCAGGTCAGTGGTTATGTCAGCAATGTTTTTAGATCGGTATTTAGTAGTAGTAGGGCTGACGTATAGGCTATGACCACCAGCAATCCCGAGCAGTCAGTAACAAAGACTCAAGTCATTCCCTGACGGATTTTGCTTCCTACTAGGGCAGGAACCGTATAGGATATGTGCGGACCTCAAAATTTAGTTAGTTAGTTGTTTATTTGTCAGAGGTGGGCTAGTTAACCTTTAAATGAATCTTTGAGATGCATTAGTAATACAATAACTAAATTATAAAGCCGTGTATACATGTCATCACCCTCTGTAGCTAGGCTCGATTGATTAGCGTTTATGTTGTAGAGGGCTCGCTTTGGGATTGAGGATTAAATGGCCGTTAGGTCTGCCTCATCCCTATTTAAAAAGTATTACGTGGTTGGAATTTTTGGGTACTACAACATTCAAACATGTATATGTATAGGCACATATATATAGTTATACCGTGGAGGAGATTAGGTATAACGTACGTGCACATAGGCTTGAATGGGTTAGCCGTAAATGATAGATGTAAATCTTAAATAGGAATCAATCAGCATAAATTAGTTTTATGAATAAAGTATGTAAATTTTCAGTCACCAGAACATTGTTCTTACCCTCTCTTCATTACAACCCATAGGATAGATGTTAACCCGCCTTATGGCAAGGCCATAGACAGACGGATCTAATTATACCGGTTGCTCGATTATTGAGATTGAAATACGATGGATTTTGGTCAATTGGATAGATAGGAAACCAATCATGGATGGTAATCATGATTGTGCAGCCGGGATTCACCATAGTCGATGGATGAAGGCTATTGGATACTAGAAACTTAGGTTTCGATGAGTCGTAAGTCTCCCTGGATTTGCTTCAATTCGTATGGAGTCGAGCTTGGAGCCTTATGAATGATTTCTTCGAGTCTTTTAGGCAGCTTGGCATAAGTGGCTCTGCATTGGTGGCTCGGCATAGGTAGTTACGCCTCAATGGTGGCTTGGCACACGGAGGTGGCTCGGTGTTGTGGTTCAGTCAGGGTGGCCTGGTAATGGTGGTTCGGCACTAGGAGGTGACTTGGCTGAGGGTTGGCAAATGTGGTTCGGTGGAAGTTCCTTCTACCTGGGAAGTATGGTTCGATCGAGGAGTAGAGAGGAGGTATGGGTCGGTCGAGATGGTGTCATTCGATTTGGGAGGCACGGATCGGTCGAGGAGTGGAGAAAAGGTGAGGTTCGGTCAGGACGATGTGGCTCGATGTGGTGGTATGGGCCGGTCAAAATGATGTGGCTCGGCGTAGGTCGTTCGGCATGTGTGGGTTGGCTATACTTGTTCGGTTGAAGGGGATCGGCGTATATGTGCTTCGAGTTCTAACATGAACTACCTCGGGTCAAACGTAGGACTGCTTCGGGTCGTAACCTAGGAAGGCTCAGGTCGGCATGTACAGAACTCAGGGTCAGTTGCAATGAAGGGTGTAGGTTTAGCAAAGGTCTTGATGGGCCTGCACCACTCAAGGAGTCCAGTAATTCAGACTTTGCCTATAAATACACTATGTGGGTCCCCAAAGAGGGGGATCTTCTCTAAGGGCTCTCTCGCTTTCTCTTTTCTAACGCTAAGGCTATTCTGCCATTGTTAAACTCTGGATTGTAATTGTAATCTATTATTACAGCAATAAAAAGAAAATTTCTAGAGTGAACGTAGGTCGGAGTCAGCCAAACCACTATAAATCCTTTGTTTTTATTGCTTTCATTTTAATTTTGATCATTCTTCATATTAATATCCTCTACATATATTCTATCTGTGACTAGTGATTGGTGTTTGGTGCTTTCATCTTGATTTGGGTGTTAATGACCAATTTGGGCGTTAAAAATAGATTTAGAGGGATATGCTACCGGTGCAAGATAGGAATTGCAGATGGTGAAGCCACTTCATTAATTCTTGGCATTGGCAAGGCAATCAGATAATAAAGGAATAGTATTAATTCCAATGCAGTAGCCTTGGTCAGTGTTATGTTCTATTGCAATTTTTATTTCTGCTATAATTTTATATCGATCGTTCTTTGATATACTTATGTTTATTACGGGTTAACAAAACCAAAGATCTATGCCCTAATGAACTTAGGTTTCGATTTGGTATAAATTCTGGCCCACTACGGTGTGGGTTGTTACAATTGGTATCAAAGCTTAAATTAGTTGATCATTGGAATTAGGATATGTTAAGAGAACTTATTTTTATTTTTTCCTATATATATATATATATAAACACCAAGCTCAATGAATTCCAGCTATAGAAGTAGTTGCGACCATATTCCGAATAGGTGGTTGAGGAAACTATGAGTTGTAAAAATAAATAGAGTTAAATTTATACACCTACCCCATGGAGTGTAGACCGTACCGCAAGGTGTTGGCCAAGAAGAGCATAAGCATGAAATATAGGACCCTAGACGTTGGATGGTACTTGACTCCTTTGTTAGGCCCACATAACCTTATGATGATGGATTTTGATGGATTGCTGATTGAAGACGTATATTTAATCCAGAAAATTAGGATTTAAGAAGCTTTATGTTGCAAATATCCAAAAGTAAGGTATAATAGGAGTGGAGCAAATTCCTTCAAAAAGGTGTAAATTAACCGCCATAAGATGATAATCCTGATTTTTATGAAGCTGAGAAAGGAAGGAAAGTCCAAAAGAAAGAACAATTAAAGTTTATTTCTAGTCCAACCCTATATGAAAGAATTTGACAAAAAGATTTATGAAAATTTATTAAAATGTTTTGAATAGTTTTTTTTAAAGGATTTTGTGAAAGTTGTTGTTTGAAAAGGCAAGAAAATTTTGAGTTTCTTAATTTCAAATTGGTTGAGTCAAAAAGTTTGGATTCAAAGGTTATTCATAAAGATGTTTTTGTTTTCGAAATAAATGGAGACAACACATGTTTGAGTTGATAAATTTTCCTATTTTTGTAAACTTGAAATTTCTCTTTTGAAATTCTTTCTAAGGATGGATAAATGGAAATGGGACTTGATCGAATGAGATAAAGAGACTTGAAGGGTAAGAATAACCGATAATGAAGATAAGAGAAGTATTCCCATATAAGGAAAATACGAAGAAAAACAGCTGAAATAGATTTATATATATATATATATATCTTCATTGAAGAAAAACCCAATAACTAAAGCAATAGGCGAATGCACGACAATGAGTCAATATAGAAAATAATAAATGAGGAAAAGAGCTATGTACGAAGAAGCCACATGAAGGCAATTTAAGTAGTATTAGAAAATTTAAATAGAAATAACATTAGGAATTTATATATGTTTGAACGAAAAATGGCACAAGCACCCGGAAGTTTATGTACTAGTAGAGATCAAATGAAAAAAAGTAAATTAAAAATGAGGAAATAAGCAAGACACAATCGTTTATAGTAGCTCAGCAAAGCAAGGCCTACATATACTTTGAAGTTTTATTGCTTATTTTTGAGTTGGAGGCAGAAGTTCTTGGAGCTCGGTACAAAATGCTTAGAATTTCAAAGTCACAAGAATATAAGAAATAATGGAACTAGAGCCAAAAAATCCTTAAAAATGAGCCACATCCTCTTATTTATAGAGGTAGGAGGCCTAAAATCTCGCATACAATATCTCTTAGCTGTTGCACATGAATTAGACGCATTCTCCCAACATAATAGGTGCCACCTTAATAGAAGCTATGAGTCGGTACCGATCCCTAAGTGGGATGTGGTACCAATCCTCAAGATGTCCATATTTGGCTTCTTCAACTCTCCACTTCGAATCATCCTATGGTTAGATTCGAGATTTTAAAGTTTTTTGAACCAATATTAGCTTGTTTCTGAGCCCAAATGATGAGTAGTGGGAGAACAAAGTTGTAGTTTATAGTGCTTATAAGGATCGGTGGAATTGAATTGATTCGACAAAACGACTTTGGAAATAGGGTCTTGGCATCATGATAGGCATGTAGGCAACTGATGGGGTACACCCAAGTTGTATTTGGGAGTCAGTACCGATTTCCAGATAGGGTTTGTTATCGATCCCCAACTTGGGGGATCCCATGGTTCTGTTGACTCGGGATGTTTTGATTTTGGTCTTGTGAGTCTGTATATGCATGGTTTCTAGACTCTTGAGTTATCTCTTCGAACTTTCTGCCATGATTGCAACAAGTTCAATCTGTCCAATATGTACGAATTCTGCCTGGTCAAAAGGCAAGATAACATATGCCCCCTAAAGTACATCCTGTTTCAAACGTAATGTGCTTTGAATCGAGACAAGTTTGGATTTCCGTGAAGGATTCCACTTTGTGTTCTGAATGGTCGTTACTCTTCTTGTGAATCGCTCCCGTGAAGAGTTATGTCCATAGATATAGGTCACGTCGCGTGACAAGTATCCAATGTTATAAATTTGGAGAGTGCTCTCTCGATCTAATATTGCGAGCTTGGTAATTCTGAACTAGTTTATCTTATGGATTTTCTAGGTATGGGTCTGCCTTTCTTTGACTAGTGATTAGGTTTTGAATATGATTGTGTATAAGTATACACGTGCACTCCCTTGTAGAAGTTCTTGATCATATGCACGTACTTATATAGGCATATATAGGTCATCATCTTCATTGTTATTATTTGTTTTCAGCTTTGGTGCAAATCAAACTTGTACTTTTCTTTCCAAGTTCCATTTCGAATGTAAATAACAAAGACTTTTGTTTTGCCCAATCTTTGTGTGAATTTTTCTAAGTATTTGAGAAATGCACTTTACATTCATTGCACTTTCAATCCGTTTCTTATCAGGATTATTGTCGGACTTAGCCATTAGCCCGTTCTGTACTTTACCATAACTTCGTTGTAAAGCAATCATTGAAGCGCTAATTTTTTGGCATTTAAATGTAACCATATCTAATTTTGGAATCTGGTCAAATTTCAATCATTTAGAAAAGGGATTCAAATATTCCTTTTGGAGGAAATTTAAATGTTGCACCTGTCCCCGAGGGTCGATTGAAGTGAATTTTCAAAGAGTCAGGCATCCTTCTCCGAGATGCATGTTTCGACCGTGCCAAACTCTAAGCATTGGTCAGAACTAACACTTAAAATTGTGGTTTAGGTACCATATTCTAGGATGTAACATTCTATCGTGCTAGACTTCAAACACCGACCAAAGACACCTGCCTTGAGTAGCAAGTCTTGCATTCTTCTTTGGGACGCATGACTTGACTACACCCACTCCAGGCATTGGTTTCCATTAACCATTTAAGACCGTGATTTGGACTTCCTTTTCAGGATGTTTACATGCGACTGCGCCTAACTCTGGGCGTTGATCGAAGGCTATAGGTAAGATCCTATCTTTAACTGGGCATGGATCTTTTGCTTTTCCTACTCTGGGCATGGGTCTTCGACCGTGCCATCCTCTGGGCAAGTTATTGATGCACCGCCAAACTCTGGGCATGAGTTAATAGGTGGACGGTCGGGTCACATCCATTTTAGTATATATTCCTATCTCCACATTAAGGGCAACAGTAAATGCATTGACGGTCAAGTCACGTCCTTTTTGCTTTATATTCCTAGCCCCGCTTCAAGGACAAGAGTTAGTTGAATGGATGGTCAATCCACGTTCATTTTGGGTTATATTCTGGTCTTGCCATCATCTGGGCAAGACAATAACACTCTGCCAAACTCCAAGAATGAGCAAATGAGTGAACGATCATGTCATATCCACTTTGACTTGCCCTTGTGTCAGGATGAAAAGATTGACTGACATCTACCAATAGATGCCAAGGATGGTTGAACTTCATGGGTCCAATCATGGATGGTAAAAGTTTTCGTCGGTGCCTAATTTCAGGTACCTTGGTGTTGTTGTATCGGGCGAAACTTGGTGTTGGCGTGTAGCGAGTCTCAACTCAGCTTTATAACGCTTCTCATCTATCATATCAAGAGACTCCAAAAGGAGCTGCTCATTTGTCTATGTGTTGTAGTGTGTCATTTGATGAGAAGGAACTTTCAGTTCAGCTGGAATCATAGCCTCTGATTCGTAGGCTAAGGCGAATAGAGAGTGGCCAGTCACTGACTCGATTGAGTTAGTAGGACGATAACCTTTCGGACCTGATTCGGGAAGTTTATAGAAATATCTTACGAAGATCCTCCTCCAAGAATAGGAAGTTTTCTTCATGTGTTAGACTCATCACAGGAAGTATTAGGAACCATACCAATTGTTAAAGAATTCCCAGACTTTTTTGAAGAAGTAAAAAGTTTAATCTATATTGAGAAATCAAATTTCATATTGACTTGATTTCCGGTGCGATGCCAATTAAACAACAAGATTGAAGGATGGCTCCGAAGGAGAGAGAGGAGTTAAATAACCAAACCCTAGAGCTATTAAAGAGAGGATTGATAAGGCCGAGTCGTTCAAGTTGAGGATCGGCAGAAGTTTTTGTGGCCAAGTCATATGGATCTCTAAGGTTTTGCATAGATTACCGAAATCTAAATAAAAAAACGATTAAGAACAAGTATCCTCTACCTCAAATAGATGACTTGTTTAATCAATTACACGGTGTTCGAATGTTCTCAAAAATGGATCTAGCTACAGGATTCCATCAATTTAGAATCATTGAAGATTACGTCCACTTAAGTGCATTCAAAGGTCCAAACACTTTCTTCGTGTGGTTGGTTATGCCTTTCGGGCTAACCAATGCACCCGCTTATCTCATAGACCTTATGAATAAAGTATTTAGACATGTGCTCAATAAATTCGTGTTAGAATTTATCGATGATATCCTTATCTATTCTAAGACAGAAGAAGAACACGAGAGACATCCAAAAATTGTGTTAGAAATATTGAGAAATAATGTGCTTGAAGCCAAATTCTCAAAATGCCATTTTAGGGAGAAGGAGGTAAGATTCCTTGGGCATTTATGGTCAAAGGATGGAGTTCTTGTAGATCCTTTATAAGTTGCAGCTGTTCTAAACTGGAAGCATGCACAAACTCCTAAAGAAATTCATAGCTTCTTAGGTTTTGTAGGATATTACAGAAGATTCATTCGAGATATCTCGAAGATTGCCTATCACTTAACAAAGTTGACCATGAAAGATGCTAAATTTATTCGAACTTCAAAATCTGAAGTAGCATTCCAGGAACTCAAAAAGAGATTAACAACCGCTCCAATCCTAGCAATTCTAAATGGAAATAGTGGATTAACTGTTTATAGTGACAATTGTGGGAAAGGAGTTGGTGTAGTTCTAATGCAGGAAGGGAAGGTGATTGCTCATGCGGGTAGACAGATAAAGACTCGTGAGAAGAATTATACAACACATGACTTAGAGTTATTAGTCGTGGTATTCGCATAAAAAATATTGAGTCACTATTTGCTGGGTAAGAAGTTTTCATAGTTTTTTTTCAATTAAAACTTTGAATTGACCTTAGTAAATAATTTTTTTTCTTTTAATTAGGTGAAAAGTTTAAGCTCTTTACGGATCACAAATCTTTAACGTACCTTTTCACACAGAAGGATAATATGAGGCAGCAATGTTGGCTGGAATTTCTTGTATCTTATGATCTATACATTTTATACACACCCGGGAAAGCCAACTAGTAGCTGATGTGTTAAGTAGGAAGTATGCTACTATTTCTTGTTTGGTAGTAACTCCAACTCTTTTGGAAAGGACTATTGGCAAGCAAAAAGAAGATCAATTCTTGAAGAAGATTTTTAAAAATAAGTACAAAAGTGAGATTTCAAGCTTTGAAATAGATAGCTGCGGAGTGTTACGGTTGAATTAGCAAATTTTTGTTCCAGATGTGGAAAATCTTAGGCCGGAGGTGTTGGATGAATGTCACAAATCCAAACTCAGCATTCATACGGGAGTTAACATAATGTATAAAGATATGGAGCACACATTTTGGTGGAGAAGTATGAAAAGGGACATATCTATTTATGTTAGACAACAAGTATAAAGCAACCAACAGAAAGTTGCAGGGTTACTTAAGCCGCTAGAGAATCCTTCTTGGAAGTGGGATCAAGTATCAATGGACTTCATTGATAGCTTGCCGTAAACGAGAAAAGGGATCAAAGGCATTTGAGTTATCATAGATCGATGAACTAAAAGTGCACACTTCATTCCAGTCAAGCCAACAAGGACCGCTGCAAGCCTGGCAAATATATATATATATATATATATATATATATATATATATATATATATATCTGTGTGTGTGTATGTATGTGTGTGTGTATATATATATATATATATATGAAGGAGATTGTAGATTTGCATGGAGTTCCAAGCAGTATAGTGAGCGATCGAGATCCAGTCTTTACTAGTCTGTTTTGGAAAGCATTACAGAACGCTTTGGGAAAAAGGATGAATATAAGTACTGCCTATCACCCTCAAACTGATGGGCAAACAGAAAGGGTCAATCATGTTTTGGAAGATCTGTGAAGAGTATGTATTCTAAACTTTGGAGGCTCCTGGGAAAATCATCTAGATTTAGCAAAGTTCTCTTATAATAACAGTTATCTAGCTAGTATCGGCATGACACCATATGAAGCTCTATATGGTCGTCCATGCAGGTCACCAGTATGTTGGATCGAGACCGGAGATCGGTTAGCACTTGGTCCTGTTATGATACGAGAAGCTTCACAGAAAGTCGATGTAATAAGAAAGAAACTAAAGGAAGCCCACAGCAGGCAGAAATGTTATGCAGATCAAAGGAGTAGGAATCTGGACTTCTCAATTGGAGATTCAGTCTTTTTGAAAGTCTCTCCGATCAGAGGAGTAGTGAGGTTTGGAAAAACAGGAAATTATCAGCTCGATACATTGGACCATTTCCCCTTCTTGAATGAATTAGCCTACTAGCTTATCGAGTGCAATTGCCAGAAAGGTTGGCAAGAGAGCACAATGTTTTTCACGTATCTCATTTAAGGAAACATGTGCGTGACCCAGAGCAAATCGTAGAAATAGCTACTCAGGTATACTTGGAGGTGGAACCAAATTTAGCAATTATCGGACGTCCTATTCGAATCGTTTATTGTGATGAGAAACAATTAAGAAGGAAGGTGTACGACTATCTAAAGTTCAATGGAGTGGGGAGGCTGAGGGTTGCACTTGGAAGCAAAGGATATGATAAGAAAGGCATATCACGAGTTTAGAATTAAAGAATAAACTGTATCGTTATATTATACTCACTGCCTATGGTATAGTCACTTGTTTATACTTTTCTATATATTCTATCATAACAAATATATTTTCCTTCTGAGCTATTCTCTCTTATCATGATTTCGAAACGAAATTCATATAAGGACGGGAGTCTGTAATGACTCGTAAAAATATCGCTTTAAATAAATGATTATTTAGCTTTATCAATAATACAAATAGTTTTATGAATAATTACATATATTAATATATATGATTTTATAAATAAAATGTGATCGTTTTAATTAGTTAATCATAATAAGAAAATTTATTTCAAAATTTGTTTACAAAAATACGCATATAAAGTTAAAAGAGAAAATACGACCAAAAAACAAAATCGAGATTCGTAATGATGCAACGTGTGGAAGTGGTGCAACGTTGTAACTATATGTCACATACACATATACATGTACATTTACTTACATAAGAACATGAACATGAACACACACACATAGATATATATGTATATAAAAAATTAAGTTAAAGATATAATATAAAATATATAAGATATTTTAAAGTAGACTTACTCCTTAAGCCTTTATAAGTCAACATATATGCACATGAGATGAGGGAAGTGATGTGCATATGGGGGGAGGGGGGATCTGGCTGTGTATTTTGAAGGGGATCGTGTGTTGGAGAATCTTGGAAAAAGTGGTGTTTACATACCTTCCTTTACACGCTTCTTTTTTCCTATAAATACCCTACCCTCTTCTCTCTTTTTCCATTCATTTTCTTCTTCATATCTTCAAGCTTTTTATTCCTCTTTAATGACTTCCAAACTAAAAGAATTGTCAAAAACTATTACAAAGAGAAACTAAACTAATAAAATATAGTTATATAAAGTAAAACACCTCAAAACTATCCAAAAAAACTCCTCATTTCCCTTTGTGTGTTGCAAACTCCATTTCACTCCACCCTAGGCCAAGACAACCCAAGACACACCCGAGGCCATGCACCCCTTAGCCTCCTTAAGGCTTGGTCGGGACATTTAGGAGCTAAAAACCTGAAGATTAGTGAGCTTCGGAACTCAAATAGAGCAGCTATAGCGTTTTTTGTGAATCATTGGAAATCTAAGGTGAGAACTCCTAAAAATACTATATTATATGTTGGATGATGATATGATGTTTCAAACGGATGTTTAATATGTTATGATCTTCAAGTTTGGTTGTTTTAATATGAATATGGGATATATATATATATATATATATATATATATATATGTATATGTATGCAAGTCATGGATATACACGTCGATAAACACAAAAGGAAATCGCTTTCCTTAAATTGATGAAATGATGTATATGTAAGTGTTAAATCTCTCATAAATGGTTTATAACATATTTGAAATGTTTTATAAACATTAAAAGTATTTTGGTGAAGTTTGAAAAGAAATTGAGAATTTGGTCAAAAATAAACGCATCGTGTAATGGCAGTTCGCGGTTTCGCACTATAAAACTCAAATAATTGTAAAAGTTGGAATATAACTCGGGATTCTCCAAGATAAGAATTTACTGAACTATTATATCCATAGTTTTCCAAAGAAGAAGGAAAATCGATATTTCAATAAGCAGATTTTGAAATATGAGTAAAACAAGTTTTAAAAAAAATCTCGATTTTGTAGTTCGAAATCTAGAATTGGATTTCTATAAAAATAATGTTTTAAAATTGTTTAAAAATGTGGAATAATTCTTATAACTGTTTTAAAATTGTTTAAAAGTAAGTAATAAAGTTAATTTGCAAATAATAAAAAGTCATTTTGATCAATATAGCTTAAAAGGCACTTTCCGCAGCACTTTTTCGTGGCACTTTTTATAACTTTTGAAAAACAGTTTTAAACTTAACAAATATTTTATAAATTTTTTTAGAGATGATTTAAATAATTTTTGGGGAGATTAAAGATTTAGATTCGATCAAATAACTTGACCGCCTTATGGGTGTCAAAGAGATAGTGTCTAGGCTTCAGTTTGAAAAAGCCATTTTCTGCTCTCCCTGGCTATCCGGACTGGCTCGACGGTGGGAATGGTGAATTTTATTTACTCGACCAATATCTTCCTATATGAAAAATGAAACGATTTTGAGTTTATCAAAAAGAATGTAAAATTTATAAAAGGATTTTATAAAAGAGGTTCGATAGTTTCGTATATACCAAAAAGAATATTTTGTATATGTATATCTCCAAAAGTGATTTCGATAAAAGAACTTAATAAACTAAAGAATTCTTCCTTATTCACTTGACCTCTTTTATCGATGATTGGTTCGGAGAAACCGGGGTCGGATTTGGATAATTCCTATTTGAAAACCATTCCAAACCAATGTATACATTCGGAAGTGGAGACAGGATGATGACTTTTGAAGACAAAGACCTTCAAGGCGAAGGGTTATTTTCCACTAGTCCCTTAAGGTGAAATTTACTATATCATATATTTATGGTGGTAGTAGTGCTCTGTTATGAAAGTCTTTGATTACAATGACTAATTGCAACTCATCGTGGGGATAATTCTCGACGGCATGTGGTAGGAAGAGTTCCATCGGTTTCATTCAATCCTGGAACAAACTTGTATTGATGGATATATGACATTACATTCTTGAGATTTTCATCATTGACTTCAATAAACATACATCTGTTTGGTGGCAGAGAAGGCAACTTCTCTTAGCTTAACACCCTTCTTTGAGACATATGAGCTTGAAGGTTGTATATTTGTGGAAGTCAACAAGTGATTGATAGAATGTTAGTGTGACATTCAAAAAAAGATGTGCGCTATGATAAAGGTAATTTCTACCTCAAGCCTCATACCCGAAAAAATGGCCGAAATAGGGTAGATGCGGCAAGATTATGTGATTCGCAACCATTAGGGTATGATATCCCCTTATAGATATATTTCTACCCGCTAACGTTCGGGTTTAAATTATTGTGGCGTATGTTAAGAGACCAGGTCAATAATGACCAAGATGATGACATATTCGATACTGTCTAAGGAAAGGTAGGTTGGTCTTGTTTTGGTAGAGGTGCAGATGTTCTGTTGACCTCGATACATTCCTCTAGAGATGTACTGTCGAAAATTTGTCCCTTTACCTGGTTATTTGTATGGAATCTATTCTACAATAAGTGCCTGCCAGTTTTTTTGTAGAACCCTCATTTTTGGCTAGTATTGCTGGAATTTAATCAATATAACAATTTCGGCTAAGATTAATAAGTTTACTTGCAAATGTTTTCAAAGATATGTCATTAAAAATAATATATATTATTTTGACGTAAAATGTTCTTATTATCAAAAGGTAAAAACCCATTTCATGTTTATGTGCGGCGAGGTCTTACGAGATATGTTTTTGTTTTCAAAACGCGTATTTTGAATTCTCACACCAGTCTCATGACTGACACATAGTTTATTATGTTTTCCCTTTGAACTCTGGATGACTTATTTTTCTGGGCAGCCAAGTAGTCAGGATTCTGTAGAGAGTATTTTGGGAGGAGCATGCTGCAAGAGATTTTGGAGCATGAAGTTGGAGCACCCAATGGGGATATCTATCTATCGAATTTTTTTTCCACTATATATAAATTAGAATGCCAACAAATATGGGAGCAGGCATTTATAACTATTCTTGGCTTGGTTGGTGCATACAAAAACTCTGATGTACCCTAGTGATGGTAGTTGTATGTACTATTTGTCTATTTAACGTAATGTGAGAATTTGTATTTCTACCTTTCACTATACTTTACCCCTAAAGATCTGCCTTCCCCGCACTTGGATTTATGGTACATGAATATCATGGATGCATTAGTATCAATTTTTTGAGAGTCGAGGAGATGGGTCTTCACAAGGGTATTGCCTAGACTTAATTAGGCAATCTGAATGAGATGGTGAGCGAGATTGGCGCTATGTTAGTATGTGTTGATATCGAATCTTAAGTGGAGCTATTATAAGTCGAGGACGTCATCGGTCCTGCATGGTTAATGAGAAAGATAGGGTTACATCTAAAGGACTACACCTTCTATAAGGGTAGCTTCCATTAGATAATGCACCTCCATAGTTGTTTGCTAGTTTGTTTATTATGGCAAGGCTAGTTAGCCCATAAAAGAGTTCTCTCAAAAACAAACTGGGTCTTCGGAGGAGCTGAGTCCTTTATAATCAATAGGAAGCTGACGAGTAGTAAATTCATGAGGTAAGATAGAATACAACTAAGCAATTATGACATTGTATTAGGCACTACGAGATACACTATGAGGCGCAAACTACCATTGAGAGGTTGACACGGATGAAGATGATGAGAAAAGTCAGCGAGTTGACATTTCGGCTTCCATCCCTAATGTGTAGTTGTACGGGTAGTCGTAATATGAGATGTTGTTCCATATGGGTGTGATATTGGATTGAAAAATCCTGATGTGATGCAAGATTACAAATACTAGCAGTGTTGGTATATTGATCCAAAGGGGGACTGTAGGGTGTGTGTGTGTGTATATATTCGTATATAGTTATGGTCCACTTCAAGTAGATGTGATTAGAACCTTGAATTTTGATGTTTTGATCGTGACAACTATATAAGTAAATATTATATGAACTAAGGATATTTGCAGGATAAGATACTGTTTTACTGGAGAAATAATCTAATAGGTTGTTGACCAAATTCTAGATAGAAGATTCAACAATATATTTAGTCTATGGTTCAAGTAGTATTGAATTCATGTTAAATTCTCTCTGAAGTGGCATATGCATGTAGGTGAAATCTAAAGTATTTTAAAATATAGTTTATATGCTAAAGATTTCAAAACATAATACATATACCAAAAGTTTTTCATAAAATTCATATATATGGAAAAAACAAGCAATTCAGCCGACAGAATAGTTTAGTTCAGTCGACTGAATGCTGTGCCCATGCACAACTTATCTTGAATATTCGAGCGGTTGAAGATGAAAATTCAGCCGCCTGAATTGTATGACTTTTGCACTGTTTCTTTATGATTCGATATTTAATCGATTCAACTCGATGAATTATTCCATTTAGATTGCTGAATTTCCATAATGGCTATATTTTGAAAGGACAATTTATTTCAGCGAGTACAAACAACTCTTGATTTAAGAGTCGCTTTCATACTTGGTATTAGAGCAAGGTCATCATATAACCATAAAATAGTTATTTGACATTCAGTTAATATGGAAAATAACACGAACACAAGTTTTATTTTAAGGTCAATCCACTGCACGACCACTACTATTTAACGGTTTGAATTATGATTATTGGTTAATTTGCATGAGAATTTATATGCAAGCAAATTGATATGATGCTTGGAATATCACTCAGAATGAATACACTATACCTACTACACCATATGCACAATGGTCAAACATACAAAAGATAGATGCTTCCTCAAATGCGCAAGCCATGAATATGTTATTTTGTGCTTTAGATAAGAATGAATTTAATAGAGCTAGCATGTGTACAACTGCTTATGAAATTTGGCGAACTCTTAAAGTTACACATGAAGGAACAAACAAAGTTAAACAAAGCAAGATTTCTATGCTTCAAAATCAGTTCCAAAATTTCAGAATGGAACCGGATGGGACTGTAAATGAAATCTATTCTAGATTCTAAAACATATATCATTCACTATTAGCATTAGGAGAAAAATACGCCATTTTGATACTGTTTCGAAAATCCTAAACTCTTTAATTGATGAATGAGAACGAAAAGTCTTAGCTATTGAAGAAGATAACAATATTTCTACCATTAAACCTGAAGAGTTAATAGAAAATCCCTTCTCGTATGAAGTATATTTGCAGGCAAACAAGATCAAGCCCCAGATATAAAGAATATAGCACTCCAAGCAGAACATGAAGATTTGGATTTAGATAAAGATGGAATGACATGTATAGCAAAGAATTTCAATTTTTTTTAAATTTTTTTAGAAAGAATAAGAAATTCGAAAACAACAAGAGAGACAACACCAACAAATCACCAGTTTTAAATCTTGAATGTTATGAATGTCATAAAAAGGGTTACATAAAGTAGGACTGTCGTGATCGAAAGAAAGACAGATACAAGAAGAAGCAAGCATTCTCTATTACATGAGATGGTTCAGAATCATCTTCATCATCATATATTGACCGTAATGACCCGCAAATCCGTACCCCTTGAGTCAACACTATTATACCTAAATCAACTCAAGTTGTACAGAAATACGAACCATTTAGGTTAAAGAAGAAGAGGTAGAAGAAGAAAATAAAAATCAACATCAGAATCTAACTATCGCAACGGAATAAAATATAATAAATAATAAATGATCTTTACACAAAAACAAATATATTTGTTCATATATTACATCATCAGGGTATATCAATCACATCTCAACATCAATAACATACAACTGGATACACAACTAAACAACACAGCGGAATATATATAAACAAGTACGGGAGTACGTATCGTCATCCAACTCGTCTCCTGAACTCCATAGCATCATATCCTGTATCCTATAATACTCGGTCTGACCCGAGCATTACAGTTAAATAACACCCGAGACGGTCTGTAATACCAGCGTGAGAAAATCACACTCAATTGATTATTAAAGTTTCAAAAAAATTCCTTTGAAAACAAAAGCATCTCGTAATACCACGCCACAAATAAACATGTCGGGTTTTTACCTTACGATAGCTAAAACACTTTTTATAGAAATCCTCTGATATTATAATAGGGTCTATATACAAATACTTATAAAATAGCCGAAATTGTTACATCTATTAAATTCCAACTACTAGCCACAGAGTGGATAATACAAAAAAACTCGTAGAAGGCTCGTAGGGAGAATGGATTTCCAACTAATGACTAGGCACTGGGTTACCACCTGTCGCAGTACATGGCCTAGATCGCAGTACGGAGGAGTACACCCGCTCCCCTACAACACAAGACTGGGGTTACCCCTTACTGGATAATCCCGAGCGAGATCACCCCACGGTTGGGATCAGCAACCGCCCACTAAGCCGAATAAAAAGGGACATCTAGACAGGGATGACCTCAACCTGCTTGGGTGCTACCCACCTAGCCTTGCTGCATAACCCCTGATTTTCAGTCATTCCCATTTGATGAGGCTTAAGGCTAAGCGTTACCTTTATAGAACAATATCCCTTAGAATGCCCATCGTCCACCTGACGATGTTCCGAAAGCATTCATCCATATAAGCCGTCCCGGGTTCGAATGGAACCGAAGGCACTATTCCTACTACATCCATTTTGGAAATATCCTCAGGATTAGTAGCGACTAGCCCTTGCACTTCACTGCTCCATCTTCGAATCCAAACTTGTTTCCATGAAACGTACAAACCGGATCGAAGTGGTTTTCGAGAAATAAATCTCGATCCCGGTCTCTTCGAAACGATCAACGCAGTTGTCCAATATTGATAGTCGGTGATTTAACTATCAATTAATATTCACAAACATCCATCCAACAATAAATAACTTTCCAAATTATTTATTAACCTCAAAATATCTTCACAAGATATATTTCTATTTTTAACCCTTCGAGAATAGTTTCAAATCATCTTTCTTTTCAGAATAAACTTTTCCAAATATTTTCTATCTCCAATGAAATCACCAAGCACAAAACTAGACTTTTAAATAATTTAAAACACTTTACTTTGAAATATACTTTAAAACATTTAAGTTAAATTACTTCTATAATTTTTAAAAAATACATACTATATGAATATTTGAAAATAAAGTTACTTAATAAAATATAAAACTAGATTTTCACTTTTAAAAACAAAATACTAAGTCACTATTTAAATAATTATTGCTATAATAAATTAAAAGAAAATACTTACTTTAGAATTTAAATATTTAGAAATAATAATTTTCAAAACATACTTTTTAAAACAACTTTAAAACTTCTAACTTATATTTTAAAATTTTACTATGAAAACGTACTTGGTTATTCAAGGAGAATTTCCAATCTCAATCACTTAAATCAATTTTCCAAATTGATTCCCAATTTATTCCATTTGAAATAAATTTTTTACTTATTAGTTCATTTCAAAATTTATTAGTTATGGACTTTATTATTATTATTTTCTGTTTGATTTTAAATCTTTTAACTGAAATATACAAATTTCAGATTTTTACAATTTTCTTCATTATTCATTTCAATAATTTAAATCTTAAATTTTAAATAAATGTTTTGTTCTTTTTAAATAATAACACTGAATTTTAAAATTCATTAACTTTCTGTTTATTCAAATTTTCCTTTCCATACTCAAGATTTATTTATTAGAATTTTAAAGTCACTTTATTTCCTTTCCAATTCATTCTTAAATTTATTCTATAATTATTTTACTTACAAATTCACTTCGTTTTGTTTTCTTTCCAAAATCCAATTTGTCTATTTTGGTAATTCATTATACCCAATTATATCAATCAAGCCATAACATTCAATATTTCCATATAATTCATTATAGAATATCAAATAATCACAACAGAGGATATTAAATAATTTAAATAAAAGTGGAGGGGTCCAGTTGTATCCCTCCAACTTGTTATCCTTACATCCATAGACAATGACACTATATAAAATACCAATTCCAAAATATACCATACTATAGTACATCAATCAATTCAGCCATTCAAACAATTTTTTAAATTTAATCATTTAAATTTAAATTCAGTTGAGTGAGATTAACTCACCTTTTATTTTGCAATCCACTTCATACTCGATTTGATTCCACGATTTCAGTCCTTGTAAAAACATTAGATGTTTTATTAATATTCGAGTCAATTGAGCAATTAAAATTTCTATATGGTAAATTTAACTAACTAGTGATTTTTATTTTAAAAGTTCTCGTTTTTAACAAATTTTCTTAAATAAATTTATTAACATTTCAACTAAATCGAACAATTTATTATCATTCATTGTCTCAATTTGCTAAGAATTTTATTTAAACTAATTTCCCTTTAACAAGTTATTTCTAGTAAATAAAAAAGTTAATTTGGTTCATAAACAAGTTAAATCACTACAAAACATTATTTTATAACAATTTTTCAATAATAAATAATTATTTCTTCCCAAATTTTGGATCATGTATAAACATTTTATGGTTTATTAACACTTTAAATCATCTAGCAATCAATCGACATTTAATAATTTAATTTGAACAAATTCTTCTTTAATAAATTATTTTTAGTGTCTAAAATGATCAGATGAACCGGTTAAACAAATTAATAACCTTAATACCCTTTTTTTTAAATTAGTAAATTAAAAATGTATATGTATGTATATTTAATTTATTCATTCTTTACTGTAAGTATAAACCTCAAATCTGAAAATAATAGTTTTATGTATCTTGCTTTAAGAATAATTTATACAATATAAATTTCTATCCTACATAAATATACATATTTATATATATGAACGATGAAAAATCAATACCTTACTGCCTCAATTCCAACGCGCGCTTCCCCAGCATCTATCCAGACCCAACTCGTGCACGCGTGACTCGAACCACCCTCATAGTTGACAACACGCCGTGTCGAAGCTCGGCGAAGTCAACGAGAACCGAGAGTGAGGGGAAACCACCAAGCCACCGTCGCGATTCGACTTGCCTGAGTGCTAAACCAAATCGCGAATCTTCCCCCCTAGATGCGATGAAACCGAGCAAGGGCTCGAGTTTGAAACAAGTTTCGCCACTACTTGATTTTTTTTCTCGGCTTTAGTTCGGCCATTGTTTATTTTCTTCGATTTTGGGAAGGGATTCGACAACTTAGTTTCGGCCATTTTTTTTAAGAGATCGAACTGTCTTGATTTTTTTTTTAAACAAGAAGAAGGGGCTTTGATAAAAAGTGACGAGCGGTGGAGTATACGGGAAGATAAAGGTAGCATGCTTGAAACGAGAAAAGGAAGACAACTAGGTCGAAGAAAATCAGATGCTATGGGCTACTAATTTAACCTTTTTATTTATATACAAATCTTGATTAAATTTTCAACGCGTTTACTTAATGTATAAGCACACAACAACTCCGATCAATATGAATTTTGAAATTCGATAATAATTCCATATTACGGACCCAATGGAACGGGTTTCGTCAAATTCCGAGACTGTGTCTCGGAAGGCTATTTTTAAATTCGAATTAAACGATAAAATTTCAGAACTGAACGGATCACTGTTAATTTCAAATTTTAACACTTCTGTTGTCTTCAGTATTATCAATATACATTCCATAAGCCTTCAAATTTTTTTCAACAGGTTTAAAATTCCAGATTCAACGTTTTACTCAACTTCAAATTATTTAATTCAATAATTTAATTATCAAATAAATTGTGATATTCGTAATTCAAGCTAAAATTACTCTATTGAATATTTAAAATCAATTAAATATTCCGATTTTAAATGCTCGAAAATTCTGGGTCGCCACATCCCTTCCCCCTTAAAAGAATTTCGTCCCCGAAATTACTAATTAGGAAGAATGGTCCAATACCCGTCTACTCTTTTTCCCAAACCAAACAGTTCAACATTCTATCAACTATCTTATTTGTAAAAGTCCCATTACCATTCTTACTAACTTCCCTGACTCTCCATAAATTTGCAAACAATCCTATTTGCCCAATCATTCAAGTTTTAATTTAAAACCAAATTTTGAATTATCAAAATTTTCTCAATTTTTTTTCTAACTCCCTAAATTTCCGAAAAATTTCGCCAGCGTCTCCTTTGCGTGGCTAGCTCGGTACAACTACAAAAGGCCTCTACGGGCTCCCAAATCCCAAAAGAAAACAAAAAGCCAAGTGGCTCGATCAAAAACCCAATCAAATTTCATACAGAAATTTAAACACATACCTTTTTGTCGAGCAATTCAAATTTATCTTTTGAAATCAAAATCAACTCTCTTTTCCCTTTAATATACCTACATATCTTACTTTACAATAATACCCAATCACAACATTCAAAACCTTTTACTGACTTCTTTACAGAATTTCAATATCTATTCGTCCAAATATTAACTTAGAATATATTTGTAATATCAATTTCCAATTAAGAGTTCACATTCCTTTCTTAAGTTTAGTATAAGCATTTTATATGTCTCTTTATTTATTTTCACCTTACCACTTTAGTTTATATCTATTTCTATTCAAATTGATTCTTCCATTTCCATATGAATTCAATTTATTCTTATCTCTGAATATTTGAATTTTATTTTCCATTTATCTGATTCATATTATAATTTTATAGTAGTTTCATTCACTAATTTATTTCAATTTCCAGTTCGAAATCGTTTTGTTGTTACAAAAAATTTTTCCCAAAAAGTTTCAAAATTTTTTCTAACTCCCAAAATTTCTAAAAATTTTGGCAGATTCTCCTTTGTTCGAAGGAGCTTTTGCAATTTGACAAAAGATATAAATATGTATACATCGACCCACACGGTCGGAAAAATCAAAAACAGTTCATATTTCCCATTTTTATTGCGTAGGCGTACCTTATTTAGCATTTTTAAGCAAACGGCTTATATTCTTAGCATGTAGCGTGACCAAATCCAGCTACACGACTTCCAGGTACCTGTACTTACTCAATTTAAACATATAAGTACTATATATAGGAAGTTTATTGCATTTCACTTAAATTTAAATAGCTAAAACATCGATCCTGTAACAATGCATGTGATATACTGGTATAAACACATAAATTTCACATATAATGCATGTTATACAATTTTCATAACCACATGCAAGATTTTGCTACCAATTTTTAATTGCTTACAACAAATCACACATCATTTTACTTAATCCGAAAGGTTAACAACTCACATGATTACATTCCATTTATTTTTAAACAAATCAGACTTATATTTAATTCAATTGATCTCAACATCAATTCATTTAACTTCTATCAATTCATAAATTTTAATTGTATTAATTTATTTCAAACAACAATTTATTCCATGCAATTTACAATATCCATGGGAATAAATAATTACTAAAGGTTTACAACCAATAAGTATACAACTTTATTCAATTTAAATGGTTTATAACTCAATTGCTTACATTCACTTCATTTTTAAGCAAAACAATCTTATATTCATTCCAGCTGATTTCAAAATCATCCTATTCCACTTTTAATAACTCATAGAATTTTATCTAATCTCATTTTAATTTATTCATACTCGAATTGGATTTATTTTAATCACAAATCATTTTTATTCTAATCCAATTCCATACAACTCAAGCTTTATTTCCAAACTCTATTACCTATTCACAATCTTTGATTTGATTTTCCTTTGATCAAATTCCAACCATTCCACTAATTTATTCGATTAGTTTATTCTTTTATCCATTTTAAATTTTAATTTACATTAACAATTCATTGTTGAATTTATTAATAATAAGGCCATTCAATTTATGCTTGAATTGGATTTGTTTATATTTCACACCATATCCATTTTAATCCAACTCAAATTTCCATTCAACAACACTTCCAATTATAATTCCATACTTGATTTTCTTTTCATTTATCTTGAAAATCATTTTAGTTGATTTCTTTGAGTTCAATCTTATTTTATATCCCAAGTTTGGATTTTTATCTCAGAATACAATATTTTCATTCCGGCTTATTTATTCCCTTTTTAAATTTTTATAACTACTCACTTATTAATATTCACTCTTCCCCATCTATTTACAACCAATTTTATTCACATTTTACTTTTAACTAGGGGTTATATGTATATTTTTTCCCAATGCTTTTTAATTCTTTTATAAGCTTCCGAAGCTTATTTACTCTAATTCAATACTTGCTTAATTTACATTTATTTGTTTGAGTAGAATTTTATTCCATTCAATATTATCTATAATTCGACTGAATTCATTTAAATTCAGTTTCATTCCAACTCAACTTCAGTTAAATCTAGTTACATATCATTCTTTTAAGTTTCATTAAGCAAGGACTTAATTCCACTTAATATCATTCATGATACACCTGAATTTTGATTCAATTCAATCCAGATTTAACTAAATTTTATTTTCCCAATATATGAGTTCAAAATTTATTTATTTACTTAAAAGCTTATATTGCTCATTTGAGTCATTTCATCTTATATCCAAACTCAAATTATATATAGCACTTACTAGCTTAAGGTGCAAATTTTCATTTCACAATTATAATCATTTTACCTTTCAACTTTATATCCAATTTAATTTAATTTCAATTTTTATTTAACTTATCTCAAGTTAAATTCAAATATATTTTCTTCACTTCCAATCACTTAAGTTAAATTTTAATTCCCGGATTTAAATTTTCAATTTCTTCTTATTAATATCAACTTTACTTTATAAGTTCAATAGTTGATTCATTAATTCATTCACAAATTCATTTTCAACTAATAATTGTTATTTCCAACCATTAATTATTTTTAGTCCATTTAAACTTATTCTGCACCTTATTTTACACATTTAAATCAAGCATCATCCAATATTGAATTTATTTCATTTGCATACCATAGTAACTAATCAGTTACTTATAAATTTTAACCTTAAAACTTGTTTATTCAATCCAACTTAACTATTATTTTTTTTTTCAAATTTAAGTTCAACATTAAATTTCAATTTCCTTTTAGATTTTTATAATCTACACACTTATTAATATCTAATTCTTTCTAAGTTCAATTTCTATTCTAAACAAATTTCAAACTTATATATGTTCCCAAATTTATTCCTTTAGCATTCCAGAGTTTTAAACTATTGCTTAAACATCCCAAAATTCGTTAAACCGATGCCAGAGTTTTCAATAATCACATAAGTATTTCAAAATCCCTTTTGAAATTATTTATATCCAAAATCTTTTGATAAATTCAATTTATCTCTTGAATTTCAATATCCACCCAGTTTTGCAAACAATTTCAATGCAAAACAATTTGGTAGCAATTTCTCTCTTGGAAACTCGAAAATGAATATCGATGATGCTGCAGTCATCACCGAAGTTATTTTCCAGCAACCGTAAGAGTTCAATGCTTTTATCTCTTTTAAAACCCTTCAAATATTTTAATTTTCAAATCTCTCTAGATTTAACATCCGATTCAAAAATGTTTCTCAATATATATTATTTTCCCAACTTTTGAGAATTATTTTCAATTTCAAATGGAATTTAAACTCCCAAATTCCAAATCTCAAATCCATTAAATTTATATTCAAGCATTACTTCGAAATATTGTCTTATTTTAATAATTACTCACACAATAATTCACATTTAGTTTATATCTACAAATCTCATTTGTTTATGAATTTGTTTCTTAGTTTTTAATTATGAATTCAATTCCTTATTCAATTATGAATCACATTCACAAATTTCATTTATTAATTTATTCCTTAATCACTTGTTATTATTTTAATTTCTTATTCAAATATCATACAGTGATAATAATTTAATATTATCACTTTCTAACAACCAAGCATCCACATATAACTATAACAATTACGAAAATCATTTCCTTTATATACAAAATAATTTTAGGTAAAATTATTCCATTTACCCTATTTAAAACAATACTGTGTCAGTTTATCTTGTTCAAGAGTTTAGAAATTCCTATCGATAACATAGCGTCCCATATATCGACCAGAATCCATAAACACTCCACCAATAAATCAACACAATGTAAAAACAATTTTATATTCGCTAACAAATACGCACTCATATCTATTAATACTCTCAAACTCATTCTAGAGTACTATGGACTCTATTCTATGAGTAATTCCCACCAGAGCCAAGGTTATCACCAACCTAAGCTCTGATACCAACTGTAATGACCCGCAAATATACACCCCTTGAGTCAACACTATTATACCTAAATCAACTCAAGTTGTACAGAAATACGAACCATTTATGTTAAAGAAGAAGAGGTAGAAGAAGAAAATAGAGATCAACATCAGAATCTAACCATCGCCGCGGAATAAAATATAATAGATAATAAATGATCTTTACACAAAAACAAATATATCAGTTCATGTATTACATCATCAGGGTACATCAATCACAACTCAACATCAATAACATACAACTAGATACACAACTAAACATCACAACGGAATATATATATATATATATGTATGTATGTATATGTATGTATATATATATAAACAAGTACGAGAGTACGTATCGTCATCTAGCTCGTCTCCTGAACTCCACAACATCATATCTTGTATCCTGTAATACTCGGTCTAACCCGAGCATTACAGTTAAATAACACCCGAGTTAGTCTGGAATACCAGAGTGAGAAAATCAAACTCAATTGATTATTAAAGTTTCAAAAAAATTCCTTTGAAAACAAAAGCATCTTGTAAGACCACGCCACAAATAAACATATCGGGTTTTTACCTTACGATAGCTAAAACACTTTTTATAGAAATCCTCTGATATTATAATAGGGTCTATATACAAATATTTATAAAATACCCAAAATTTTTACATCTATTAAATTCCAGCTACTAGCCACAAAGTAGGTAATACAAACAAAACTCGTACAAGGCTCGTAGGGAGAATGGATTTCCAACTAATGACTAGGCACTGGGGTACCACCTGTCACAGTACGTGGCCTAGATCACAGTACTGAGGAGTACGCCCGCTCCCCTACAACATAAGACCGGGACTACCCCTTACTGGATAATCCCGAGTGAGATCACCCCGTGGTTGGGATCAGCAGCCGCCCACTAAGCCGAATAAAAAGGGACATCTAGACAGGGATGACCTCACCCTACTTGGGTCTACCCACCTAGCCTTGCTGCATAACCCCTGATTTTCAGTCATTCCCATTTGATGAGGCTAAGCGTTACCTTTATAGAACAATATCCCTTAGAATGCCCATTGTCCACCTGACGATGTTTCGAAAGCATTCATCCATACAAGTCCATCCCGGGTTCGAACGGAACCGAAGGCACTATTCCTACTACATCCATTTTGGAAATATCCTCAGGATTAGTAGCGACTAACCCTTGCACTTCACTGCCCCATCTTCGAATCCAAACTCGTTTCCACGAAACGTACAAACCGGATCTAAGTGGTTTTCGAGAAATAAATCTTGATCCCGGTCTCTTCGAAACGATCAACGCAGTTGTCCAATATTGATAGTCCGTGATTTAACTATCAATTAATATTCACAAACATCCATTCAACAATAAATAATTTTCCTAATAATTTATTAACCTCAAAATATCTTCACAAGATATATTTCTATTTTCAACCCTTTGAAAATAGTTTCAAATCATCTTTCTTTTCAGAATAAACTTTCCCAAATATTTTCTATCTCCACTGAAATCACCAAGCACAAAACTAGATTTTTAAAATAATTTAAAAAACTTTACTTTGAAATATACTTTAAAACATTTAAGTTAAATTAGTTCAATAATTTGTTAAAAATACGTACTATATGAATATTTGAAAAAAAAGTTACTTAATAAAGTATAAAACCAGATTTTCACTTTTAAAAACAAAATACTAAGTCACTCTTTAAATAATTATTGCTACAATAAATTAAAAGAAAATACATACTTTAGAATTTAAATATTTAGAAATAATAATTTTTCAAAACATACTTTTTAAAACAACTTTAAAACTTTTAGCTTATATTTTGAAATTTTACTTTGAAAACGTACTTGGTTATTCAGGGAGAATTTCCAATCTCAGTCACTTAAATCAATTTTCCAAATTGATTCCCAATTTATTCCATTTGAAATAAATTTCTTTACTTATCAGTTCATTTCAAAATTTATTAGTTATGGACTTTATTATTATTATTTTCGGTTTGATTTTAAATCTTTTAACTGAAATATACAAATTTCAGATTTTTCCAATTTTCTTCATTATTCTTTTCAATAATTTAAATCTTAAATTTTAAATAAATGTTTTGTTCTTTTTAAATAATAACACTGAATTTTAAATTCATTAACTTTCTGTTTATTCAAATTTTCCTTTCCATACTCAAGATTTATTTATTAGAATTTTAAAGTCACTTTATTTCCTTTCCAATTCATTCTTAAATTTATTCTATAATTATTTTACTTACAAATTCACTTCTTTTTATTTTCTTTCCAAATCCAATTTATATATTTTTGGTAATTCATTATACCCAATTATATCGATCAAGCATAGCATTCAATATTTCCACATAATTCATTATAGAATATCAAATAATCACAACAGAGGATATTAAATAATTAAATAAAAATCAAGGGGTCCAGTTGGATCCCTCCAACCTGTTTTCCCTGCATCCACAGATGTTAGCACAACATAAAATACCGATTCCAAAATATACCATACTATAGTACATCAATCAATTCAGCCATTTAAACAATTTTAAATTTAATCATTTCAATTTAAATTTAAATTCAGCCGAGTGAGATTAACTCACCTTTTATTTTGCAATCCACTTCATACTCGATTTGATTCCACGATTTCAGACCTTGTCAAAACATTAGATGTTTTATTAATATTCGAGTCAATTGAGAAATTTAAATTTCTATTTGGTAAATTTAACTAACTAGTGATTTTTATTTTAAAAGTTCTCGCTTTTAACAAATTTTCTTAAATAAATTTATTAACATTTCAACTAAATTGAACAATTTATTATCATTTATTGACTCAATTTGCTAAGAATTTTATTTAAACTAATTTCCCTTTAACAAGTTATTTCTAGTAAATAAAAATGTTAATTTGGTTCATAAACAAGTTAAATCACTATAAAACATTATTCTATAACAATTTTTCAATAATAAATAATTAATTCTTCACAAATTTTAGACCCTGTATAAACATTTTATGGTTTATTAACACTTTAAATCATCTAACAATCAATCGACATTTAATAATTTAATTTGAATAAATTCTTCTTTAACAAATTATTTTTAGTGTCTAAAATGATCAGATGAACCGGTTAAACAAATTAATAACCTTAATACGCTTTTTTAAAATTAGTAAATTATAAATGTATATGTATGTATATTTAATTTATTCATTCTTTACTGTAAGTATAAACCTCAAATCTGAAAATAATAGTTTTATGTATCTTGCTTTAAGAACAATTTCTACAATATAAATTTCTATCCTACATAAATATACATATTTATATATATGAAAGATGAAAAATCAATACCTTACTGCCTTAATTCCAACGCGTGCTTCCCCAACATCTACCCAGACCCAACTCGTGCAAGCGTCACTCGAACCTCTCCCATAGTTGACAACACACAGTGTCGAAGCTCGGCGAAGTCAACGAGAACCGAGAGTGAGGGGAAACCACCAAGCCACCGTCACGATTCAACTTGCCTGAGTGCTAAACCAAATCGCGAATCTTTCCCCCCCAGATGCGATGAAACCGAGCAAGGGCTCGAGTTCGAAACAAGTTTCGCCACTACTTGATTTTTTTCTCAGCTTTAGTTCGGCCATTGTTTATTTTCTTCGATTTTGGGAAGGGATTCGACTACTTAGTTTGGCCATTTTTTTTAAGAGATCAAACTGTCTTGATTTTTTTTAAACAAGAAGAAGGGGATTTGATAAAAAGTGACGAGCGATGGAGTATACGGGAAGATAAGGGTAGCGTGCTTGAAACGAGAAAAGGGAGACAACTAGGTGGACGAAAATCAGATGCTAGGGGCTACTGATTTAACCATTTTATTTATATAAAAATATCGATTGAATTTTCAACGCGTGTACTTAACGTATAAGCACACAACAACTCCGATCAATACGAATTTTGAAATCCGATAATAATTCTATATTACGGACCCAATGGAAATAGTTTCATCAAATTCTGAGACTGTGTCTCGGAAGGGTATTTTTAATCGAATTAAACGATAAAATTTCAGAACTGAACAGATCACTGTTAATTTCAAATTTTAACACTTCTATTGTCTTCAGTATTATCAATATAAATTTCATAAGCATTTAATTTATTTTCAACAGGCTCAAAATTCCAAATTCAACATTTTACTCAACTTCAAATTATTTACTTCAATAATTTAATTATCATATTCGCAATTCAAGCTAAAATTACTCTATTGAATATTTAAAATCAATTAAATATTTCGATTTTAAATGCTCGAAAATTCCGGGTCGTCACATTGACACTGACGGTGATTCTGAACAAGCCAATCTCTGCCTTATGGCTTCGACCAACGACGTAAGTGAACTAACTTTTGATGATTTAATTGATATAAACTCAAATTTATTTGATAAACTAAATGAAGTTAAAAGATAGTATAAAGATGCTTTAGAAAAAGTAAACATAAGTGAATTAGAAGTTGATATGCTTAGAGATGAAAAGAAAATCTTAGAATAAGAACTTATTAAAACACAAGAATCTTTGTCTAATGTATCTTCTCAATTCATTATGCTATCGAATGTTCAAAAAGAAAAGAATATGGCTTTAGCTTCATAAAATCATGATTTAAAATCAAATATCAAAATACTTGAATTAAACAATACTAGTCTCAAAATTGAGTTAGAAAATATAATTAAAATTGTTTCGAACTTTAGTAAAGGTATGGAAAATCTCTCTAAAATTATTAAAAACTCTGAAACTACTTTAATAGAAAGGGTTAGGATATACAAATTCCTCAAAATCTAGTTCAAAGAGGAATAATTCACCATATAAAAATTTCAATACATAAGAATTTGTAAACGCAAAAGTGAGTACCCTAATAAAAATACCCTCTAATTTGTAAAAGAAAAAGGGAGTACCCTGATAAAAGTACCCAAAAACTAATAATAATTCAATTAGAAATAAGTATATTAAGTCTTTTATAAATTCAGTTCATAAAAATACCCTCTATTGGTTTTCTAAGATTTAACTCTTAGGACCTTAATAAAAAGGAGTACGGACGTCATCTTTAAATTTTTTGCAAGTACCAACTAAGAAAAGAGGAAAGTGAATACTTGATAATGGTTGCTCAAAACATATTACAGGAAACAAAGATATGCTGACTAACATTATCTACTCAAATGGAGGATCAGTCACATTTGCTGATAATTCCAAAGGATATATCATTGGAAAAGGCAATGTGAGCAATGATGGTACATCTAAATTACCTCTTATTATAAATTTTTTACTTCTAAAAAATTTAAAACATAATTTGCTTAGTTTAAGTCAACTATGCGGTAAAGGTTTTAATATATCTTTTTTGGAAAATAAATGTAATATATTTGATCAAAACAAGAATCTAATCTTTGAAGGAACTAGAGAATGAAATATGTACATATTAAATATGAAAGTTAATCATAACACAAATATGTGTATAGTAGCCAAAGAAAATGATCCTTTGTTATTGCATAAAAAATCTTGTCATATAAATTTTAGAGCAACAAGTAAATCATCTAAATATAATTTAGTAAAAGTTTTACCAAAAATGAACTTTAAAATGAATAGTGTCTGTGATGCTTGTTAGTTAAGAAAATTAACCAAATCTACTTTTAAATTAAAGAAAATTATTTCTACATTATAACCACTTGAGTTATTACATATAGATCTTCTTGGACCAACTCAAGTTCAACCTATACATCATGATAGATATGGTTTCGTAATTGTAGATGATTACTCAAGATACACTTGGACAATTTTTATGAAAAATAAAAGTTATACTTTTAAAAATTTTAAAATATTGGCTAAGAGAATTCAAAATGTTAAGAATACAAAAATTAAAAACATTCAAAGCGATCATGGCGGCGAATTCGATAATGATATTTTTGAAAAATATTATAATAAGAAAGGAATTGTTCGCAATTCTTCATTTCCTAAAACTCCATAACGAAACAGAGTTGTAGAAAGGAAAAATAGCACACTTCAAGAATGCGCTAGAACCTTATCAAATGGAAGCACTCTACCTAAACATTTTTGGGCAGAACATGTAGCAACTATTTGTTATGATTTAAATCGAGTCTCTATTAGACCATTAACAAAACATACAACATTTGAATATTTTAATGAAAGAAAACCTAACATATCATATTTTAAAATTTTCGGTTCAAAATGCTTTTTATTAAATATTAAAGACCAATTTGGTAAATTCGATCCAAAATCCGATGAAGGAATATTCATTGGATGCTCTGAATGAAGTATGGCATATAGAATTTATAATAAAAGAACTAAAATAATTGAAGAAACACTTCATGTGTCATTCGATGAAAATATTAAATTTAATAATAAAAATGAAGATGAAGAAATAATTCCTAAATCAAATATCACAGAAGATGATACTGAAAATATTAAAAATAATGTTGAAATTGAAAACAATAAATTTCCAGATGAAAATGAAATTCGAAATCCACCAAGACTTCTAAGAAATCACCCAATTAGAAATATCATTGGAGAAATAAATTCTAACATAAGAACCCAAAATCAATCAAATCAAATAGGTCATGTGCTTTCTTATCTAACATTAAACCCAAAAATACTAAAGAAACCTCAACTGATGATTACAGGATTATAGCTAAGCAAGAAGAGTTAACTCAATTTCAATGAATCAAAGTTTGAGACTTAAATCCTAGACCTAGTAATCAAACAGTCATCAGTACTAAGTGGGTTTATAAATATAAAGCTGATGACTTAGGAAATATTATCCGAAACAAAGGTAGATTAGTCGCTCAAGGTTATAATCAAGAAAAAGGAATAGATCAAGAAGAAACATTTGCTCCTACAACTCGACTAGAAGCAATATGTATTTTATTAGAGTTCATTTTCATAACTTTAAACTGCATCAAATGGATGTAAAAAGTGCTTTTCTAAACAGTTTTATAAAAGAAAATGTGAATGTAGAACAACCACCTTTATTTGCACATGAAAATTTTCCAGACCATGTTTATAAGTTAAAGAAAGCTTTGTACGGTTTAAAACAACACCTCATGCTAGGTATAATCGTCTTAAAAGTTATCTTATAAATTATGGTTTTAAACTTGGAAAAGTAGATCTAAATTTGTTCATAAAACCAAACAAAAATGATATTTTAATAATACAACTTTATCTAGATGATATCATTTTTGACTCCACGAACGAAAAATTATGTCAAGCATTTTCGAATTTTATGGCAAGAGAATTTGAATGTCTCATATGCGAGAACTTTTATATTTTCATGGATTACAAATTAAACAATTAAATAATAGAATTTTTTATCAATCAAGAAAAATACTGTAATCTTAAAAAATGTTTTGGTATGGAAAACACTTCTGCCAAAACGAACACCTATGAGCACTACGGTACATCTCGATCCAGATGAAAATGGAAAAAGTGTTGACTAAAGACTATATTGATGTATGATCAGATCCTTACTTTACTTAACTACTAGTCGTTCGGATATAATGATGAGTGCATGCTTTTGTGCCCGATTTCAAGCAAATCCTAAAGAATCAGATTTGCAAGCAATGAAATGAATTTTGCGCTACTTAAGCAAGACTAAAGACTAAGGTTTCTTTTACCCGAAAGAATGTCATTTTGAGTTAGTACCATACAGTGATGCTGACATTGGAGGATGTCGAATGGATCGAAAGAGTACAAATGGTACTTTTCATTTCATTGGACAACCTTTAGTAATTTTGTTTAGTAAGAAACAAAATTGTGTTTCACTTTCGAAGTGTGAAGCAGAATATATTTCAACTGCTTTGGCAAGTGCTCAAGTGGTATACATGCAGCAAACAATACAAGACTTTGGTATAAATTATCTAAATCAACAATTTATTATGATAATAAAAGAGATATAAATTTAATGAAAAATCTTATAAATTATTCTAGAACTATACGTATTGATATTCGACATCATTTTCTTTATGATAACATAGAAAAAGGTAATATTTCTCTTGATTTTTCATCATCGGAATATCAAGTCGTAGATATATTTACCAAACCTTTAAATGAAAATATTTTCCTCAAATTAAGACGTGAACTTGGAATTTTGTCATTACATGATTTATAATTTTATATTAAATTGTACAAAATTATAAAATAAATAAAATTTAATAGAACATAAATTGGAGATGATCCACTCGAACTCTGCACTCATAGGAGGACGTCACATGTTTTTCCAATGTTTTATTGTGTTACTTGTGCACAATCCGTCTCCTCAACAACCTCGTATGTCTCTGAGTTCTTGAGGATAAGGTGCTAAATGTAATGTTTGGTCTTCTATAAATCCATTATATGATACCACCAAAGCAGAACGAAGCTCAGACGAATCTAAGACATCAAAAAATTAAAGTCCATTTTTTATAAAATTTTTATTCATAAATTTAATATTGTAATATGGATATGTAACATGTTTACTAAAATAAAAATTATATTATTTTAACATGAGAATAACACTCCATAAACAAATATATATATATATATATATGTATGTATGTATGTATATGTATATGTATATGTATATGTATATCTTTTGGTTAATTTTTTATTGAATTACAAATAAGCAGTGCCTAAGAAAAACAACGATTTCAGCTGACTGAGCATAGGAGTTCAGTCGACCGAAACTTCATACAATCTAGATTCAACATTCAGTCGAATGAAGTCTCTATTCCAGCTGACTGAATTGTATCATATCTATACTATGTTCTTATGGGTTGAAATTTTCTACACTTCGGTCATCTGACTCTATATCGCAGCCGACTGAATATTCTAAACTGCCAACATGCAACCCATAATTTAGCCGACTGAACCCCCCTAAGCCGATTGAATTACGGCATTTTTTAACTAGAAACTTGTGTGTTCGATTCTCTGTGTTTAAGCCGATTATCTTTACCCTTTCAATCGACTGACCCATCTGTTTTCAATTTTTAAAAATAGATCTACACATTCTCCAACACACCTATCCACTCAAACCCTACATAACTCCCATATACCCTTTCATTCTTAGCTTACCTAAACATTCTTTATTCAAAATAAACCCAAAAAAACCCTAGCTTCATCAAAAAATTAATTTTTCATCCAAATTTCATAAATCAAATGGCCCTAAGATCAAAAAGAGCATGAGAATCAACAACCAGACCTTCTGAGAGCAAAATTCGAGCATGGTTGCATAGTGAAATAGCGGTTGATAGATTCAACACCATGAGAAATTCAAAGTTATTCGGAGAAGCATTCATGAAATTCTCGCACTTCAATGGCTACACAATTAGAGAAATAGCCGAAGCTCACGATTTCATTCTCTCGTTGGTTATGATTCCAATAATGTTGAGATATACCCTCTTTTAATTAAGCTTTTCTTTGCTAATATGAATCTCGACCACCAAGATCCCTAAAATAAAAGATGATTGGATATAAACTTTGGTTTGTGGAGTAAATATTTATTTACATCTTTAACGATTAGGCCATATTCTAAGATGTCCATCCGAAGGGTTGGATATTGATGATGTTGAGGTTGGTATGCATAATCATGATGAAGTATCACATCTCTTCTTATCAGACGATTTAACCATTTTGAAATCTAGTGCCTTACATCCGAAGGCATGAATCATCCATCGTGCGCTTATTTGATCGTTGCAACTCTGGACCATAAGTTACGAAAAGGCCTACAAAAGGGATGTTCAAGCCCTATATGCTATTTACTTATCTCAATAATTAAATTGGGGAAAAATAATATCAAATGAATTTCACACCATCAATCACAAGAGAAGGTACATGACGATTCACTATGGAGCTTACATTATGCGAATTATACAAAATTTTGGAGTTCCATTGCCCAATTCCGATTTCATGACCAGGGAAGAGCTTAACTCCAAGAGTCTAATCCAATAGGTCTTCCTAAGTACCCTAAACACTAACAAATCATTTGTTTTCAATAATGGGTCGCTAATCGTAACCAAGGAATCCCACAACCGAGAAACGCGAATATTGCTTCTTTCTCCTCCCAAGTTCCTCGATAAGAAGAAGATGACAGCGAAATTCAAGAACTTCATGTTGATGTGCATCCAAAGCAAGCTCTTGTGGCATTACCACAGAGTCAAAGCAAACATGGTCGATGTTTAGTTAATGTGGAAAAAAACGTTTCTAAAACTATCAAAAAGCTAAACTCCATAAAGGGATTTTTAAATAAAATTTAGGAAATGGTCTCTTGTTCCATGTCCACTTCGACCGATGCTGCAGAAAATCCGACACCATTCTCTTGGACGACTTTGGAAGAAAAAGAAGAAGAAGTACAAGATAGTAAGGAATTCTAGACTATTTTCTTTTCGTTGCCCTTTATTTCATGAAAAATTTGTAACACTGTTATTTCATTTAAGACATATACTTATCTGCTTTTTGTACTTCGAAGTTCCTAGGTAAGATAGTCATTTATTTATCATATCTATATGCTTATATGTGCTTGATGTCTATGATGTTTATGATGTTTATTTTATTTCTTCTCCTATTTATATGCTTATATTTCTATATTTCTCATATCAATTGTTTTGTTCCTTTTTTATCGATGATAAGGGAAAGAATACGATTGATAGGAGGAGTATTCAGTCAGAGGGAGTAAAATTGCTTTTATATACTTACAAACTTACATAGTTGTCATCATCGAAAAGAGGGTGAACGTTAGAACCTTAAATTTTGATGTTTTGATTGTGATAACTATATAAGTAAAATATTATATGAACTAACCATATTTGCAGGAGAATATACTGTTTTACTCGAGAAATAATATGACAGATTGCAAACCAGATTCTAGGTTGAAGCTTCAGTAATATATTTAGTCTACGGTCAGAGTCTAATAGCGAATTCATGTTAAAATCTCTCTAAAATGGTATGTGCACGCACACACAATCTAAAGTATTTTAAAACATAG
Organism: Allium cepa; assembly: GCA_030765085.1. Lineage (NCBI taxonomy): Eukaryota > Viridiplantae > Streptophyta > Magnoliopsida > Asparagales > Amaryllidaceae > Allium > Allium cepa. The sequence continues at coordinate 563,731,891 of CM060943.1, forward strand.
TTGATATGATAAATATTCCAAACCATAGTTGATATACCAAAATTTTTTCATAAAATTCTTTGATATGGCAAAAAAAAAGCAATTCAGACGAGTGAACAGTATAATTTAGTCGACCGAATGTTGTGCATGTGCACAATTTACCTTAAATATTCAGACAACGGAGAGAAAGAGCTCAGGCGGTTGAAGTCCTATTCTGTTTGCTTAGGCGGTAGAAGTCATGTTCAGTTGCTTAGGTGGTAAAAGTCCTATTTAGTTGCTTCGGTGCTGTAATAACCGTTCTTACGGATCAAGTGAGAGTTGATAGTTAAATTCCAGAAGGAGTTTTGGACTGAACATAGAACGGAAAGTTCGATCTAGTACAAAAATATCTAGTGTTATTTATTTTATTTTTTATTTTTATATTTATATTTATATTTCACATTAGTAAATAGTTTATTTAATATTCCATATTGTATGATCCTTAGTCACTTTCAGATGTGACGTGTCATACGTGAACATGGACTTGAGTCGACTAAGTAAAAATGAAAAGACATAACATGTAATGGAAGATAAACGATATAAACTAGTATTCTGTATAAAAGGTATCATTCGCCAGTTAGCATAACATTGTTCTAACCCCCTCCTCATTACAACCCAAAGGATAGCTTACAGGGACATGTGCTAGTGCAAGATGACAATAGTGGAAGGATAGATTTCCTCAAGCGTGCTCGGCATTGACAAGGACACTAGGCATTGGAAGTGACTTCCTTGATCAATAATTATATGTTCTATTATACTTTAGTATACCGTTATGAGATAAAATTATAGTACTTTGATATGCAATTATTTTTTTATTTGCAGGATACCAAACCAACAATCCATATTTTGGTGGATTTGAGTTTACGATTTAGCGAAAATTTGGCCCACTGAGGTGTGGGTTGTTACAGTAAGCATCTATGTGAATCAAGAGAATAGCTAACTAGATCTTCACCCCCTCCATAGGACTCTAATCTCTAGATAAGAACAAGAATTACTGGATCTCTCATTTGAACTTCAATGATCTAATCAATCAGAGATGGCCTTTTTACCAGGCTTACTAACATTGTTCCCGAACTAGCTACTAAACTTCTATCATGAATCTCATACATGGAGAGTATATCAAGTTCCTTCCATTTGACAACCAACATAAAAAATATTACATGATGCTTCTTGATAAATGCATTTTCTACTCATTTGCCATTCCTATGTGTATATTGGATCTCAAAGTCATAGGCTGCTAAAAATTATAGCTACTGTTGTTGTCTTATATTAAGATCCTTTTTGGTAAATAGATATTTTAATGACATATGATCTGTGTACAACATAAATCGCTCTTAAAGTAAATAATGACACCATATCTTCAATGCAAAGACTATGGTAGCAAGTATCAAATCATGAGTAGCACATCTAATTTCATTGGGTCTCGATTGCCTAGATGCATAAGCTACTACTTTACCATTTTACATTAGACCTGCACCCAATCCAAAAGCGCATGCATTAGTATAAACCTCCAAATCACGATTACCTTCTAGAACAATAAGCACTAGTGCATGAGTAAGTTATTCCTTTAAATTCTGACATGCTTCCTCATGCTTCCTTGCCTTGTAAGATTAGAAAGAGGCTACATGATCTACAAAAGATCCTTAATGAATCATCGATAATATCCAGCTAATCCTAAGAAACTTTGAACCCCAGAAACTATCTCAAGCTGCTTCCACTTTTCAATATCTCCTACTTTGGCTAGGTCTACTTGGATTCTAATCTTTGAAACAACGTCGCCTAGGAACTTGACTTGCCTCTTCCAGAAGTGACATTTGAAGAATTTGTCTTTTAGCTTATTCTGCCTTGAGGTCTCCAATATAGTTCTGAGATGCTTCTTATGTTTTGCCTTAAATTTAGAATGGGCTAAAATGTCATCTATAAAAACCAAGATGAACTCGTCAATGTAATCTTTAAAAATTTATTCATCAAATCGATAAACTATGCTGGAGCGTTCGTCAATCCAAGCAGTATTACTAGCCATTCTTAGGATCCATATCTAGTTTTGAATGATATTGAAGGAATAATATCCTTACTTACTCTAAGCTGATGAAATCTAGTTACTAAGTCAAGCTATGAAAAGATTTATCTTTGCTCAGCTGATAAAACATATCATCGATCCTGGAAAGGGGATACATGTTCTTAATAACTCATTCAACTTTCAATAACCAACGCATATCCTGTGGGTACCATCCATCTTCTTCACATATACAATTGCGTTACCCTAGGAGAACTGCTTGACTTCATAAAATGCTTAGACTCCAGCTCTGTCAATTATTTCTTACTCTCCTCATTCTCCTATGCAGACATTCCTGTCGAAGGCCGATCGATAGGTTGAGCTCTGGGAACTAAATCAATATGAAAATGATAGCCCTCTTTGAAGGATGATCAGTGATAGATACAAAGATATCTGGATAATCTTTGACAACCGGGAAATGAGGAAACTCATCTTTGTCTCAAGCTTATAAAGAATAAAGAGAACCACTTGAATCTCTATTGATATTTCGAAGATCTACATTTACTCGCTCCGTAGAATTTAGACGGCTGAGGTAATGATCCTTTTAGGGCATAACAGATGCGCCTCTTATTTATGTAGCATATGTTGGAACTTGGTTTTGATTCATGACACGAAGCTATCACTACGACATACATATTTGACGACTGCTATGACAAAAAGAGAATATATACTACAAGGAGACGAGACTTTAAAACCGGTGCATCAATTATATTATTTTGTTTTTAAGTCTTAGGTCAATATTGTTAAAATCTCTCCTCGGTTACGTATATATTAGCTTATATATTTAATCATTCTATTTCCCAAATATTTTATACATATATAAGTATATAGTTAAATTATAAAAGTGTTTTAAAGTTATAAAAATTAATATACCTATGTGAACTGTGCATATTGCATAGATTTCACCAGGTCAGTCGACTGGCCTAGAGGCTTAGTCGACCGACACTAGAAAATTTATGCAACATGAAAAGATGCATAGATGTATGAATTTATATTTCAAAATTATTTTGAATATTCAGTCGACTGACCCAGAGGCTTAGCTGACAGAATTTCTACAACAGCTACTTTACGAAAAGACACGGCTTTTTGTGAAGAGTTATGAACCTCTAACAAAAAGATTTGGACGCAAAATATCAATCAAAACTCTTTACCAACAGTCGCTGCTTTCTAACCTTTATAAATACAAACTCCAACTTGATTCCAAATCACTTAATCACTATCAAATTTTCTTATCTCTCTGATCTAATTCTATGGAATCTATTGGCTATCATACTCCCAATTATTTTGCATTAAAGCAATACTATACCTTTCTATTCTTCATATATTTCAAATATATATATTTATACTTGAAGAGAATATTGTAGGAAGGGTGTACCACTAGTGACAGATCTGTGTTATTAGAACACACAAAAGTCAAAACTATTTTCTGTATTTGTTAAAGTCATGCTCTGCTGCTTAGGGGAGTGAAGTCCTCTTCGGCTGTTGAGGTGAAATCTCGTTCTGCAGCTCAGGTCCCTGTTCTACTGCTCAGGGGTGTATAGACCTGTTCCTCTATGTTAAGTGAGGGTTATTGTTTTAGTGATATTCTATGCTCTGAACCAGTATAAAAATCTCTGGCGTTATTTTACTATACTGCTTTTATATTTCGCACTATTTACAATATTACTATCATCACTATACTCTGTATTATCATATATCCATATTACACGATCTATAGCACACTTTCATTTGGTACCAGAGAAAGGTCATCATATAACTATAACACGGATATCTGATAATCTAATAATATGGACACTAACACTAGCACTAGCATTAACACTAGCTTCTTTGAAGGACAATCCACTACACGCCCATCACTATTTAATGGCATGATTTATAACTATTGGGCCACACGAATGAGAAATATATATATGCAAGAAAATGGTTTTGATTCATGGAATATAACTCAAATAGAATATACTATTCCTACCGAAGAATATTCTACTTGGTCAAATATACAGAAACTAAATGCCACAGGTAATGCAAAAGCCATGAATATGTTGTTTTTGCCTTAGATAAAAATGACTTTAACCATGTTAGCATGTGCAATACTGCATACGAAATATGTCATACACTCAAAATTACACATGAAGGAACTAACAAGGTCAATAAAGCAAAATATCCATGCTTAAAAGTCCGTTTCAAAACATAAGATGAAAGAAAATGAATCTATAAATGATATGCATTCAAGATTTTAGGATATCTACCATTTATTAGTAGGATTAGGAGAAAAATATACAGAATTTGATATTGTATCCAAAATCCTTAACTCTTTAATGGAAGAATGGGAAAGAAAAGTTCTAGCTATTGAAGAAGCGAACGATATTTTCAAAAAAAACCCGGAAGAGTTAATAGGAAATCTAATGTCTTATGTAGTGAATTTGCAGGCTAAAAGAGTTTAAGCTCAAGATAAAAAGAATATAGCATTCCATGCATAACAAGAAGAATCATATTCAGACAAAGGCAACCTAGCCTTTATTGCCAAGAACTTCAATAAATTCTTGAAATATTGAAAAGGAAACAGAAATAATGGAAAGAGAAGCTCAAATAGCAATAAACCACTGTCTTTATCAGTTATGGAGTGCTTTAACTGTCACAAAAAGGGGCATGTGCATAAGGACTGTCCAGATCAAAAGAAAGAGTATCGAAATAAAAGGAAGGACAAATTCAAAAGAAAAGCCTTTTCAGTTACATAGGATGATCCAGATTCCTCCTCTTCTTCTTCTGGAAGTGAATGTGACGATGATAATGAATAAGCTAACGTATGCTTTTATGGCCAAAGATAATGAGGTTAGTGATTTAACTTTTGATGATATGATAAAAATAAATTCTGAATTATTAAGTGCTTCAAAAAGTCTCAAAAGAAAATATAAAGAGGCTGTTGAAAATCAGAACAAGGCAGAATTCCAAAGAGATATGCTTAAAGACGAGAAGAAAATATTGGAAGAAGAACTTGAAAAAACTCAAGAATCTCTTTCAAATATTAATTCTCAACTTATATTATTGAGTCAAGAAATTGAAACTCAAAAAGAAAAGAATGATGGTCTTGTTTCTGATAATCATGTTTTAAAAACTAATATTAAAATGGTAGAACTAGAAAATTCAAGTCTAAAGACCAAACTAGAAGGAATCACTAAAAATGTTTCAGATTTTAATAAAAGAAGAGAAAAATTGTCTAAAATTATTGAGAATTCACAATCTATTAATAATAAAAATGGTTTAGGATATAAGAAGAAAATCAAGAATTCACAATTTATTAATTTAAACAAAGTTAACTGTGATAAAACACCCACACCTTCAAAATGACTAGTTTTTAAAACTATAAATATCTGAGTACCTAAAACTAATAACAAGTTTATTAGGAAAAAGTATATTAATTCATTTATAAAAGATGTTCATAATAATAAAAATTATATTTTATAAAAGGGATACTAAACCCACTTGGGTTTGGTTTTCTACGACCTTACTCTTAGGACCCTATTAAAAGGTGGGTACCAACATTATCTCACATTTTTTGCAGGTCCCTCTCAAGAAAAGAGGAAAATGGATACTCGACAGTGATTGCTCAAAACACATGACTTGAGACAAAGATATGCTAATAAATATTACATACTCAGATGGAGTTCTGTCACTTTTGAAGATAATTCCAAGGGATATATCATCGACAAAGACGATGTGAGCAATTACGGTACATCTAATTTACCTCTTATTATAAACGTTTTATTAGTTAAGAATCTAAAACACGATCTATTATGTATAAGTCAATTATGCGATAAAGGATTTAAAATATCATTTTCTAAAAATAAATATAGTATTCTTGATCAGAATCAAAATCTTATTTTCGAAGGAAATAGAGATAAAAACATTTACGTTTTGAATATAAAAGTTAATCATAACCCGTATACGTGTTTATCAGCTAAAGAAAATGAACCCTGGATATGGCACAAACGATTTTGTCATTTCAATTTCAAAAATATAAATAAAATTTCTAAAAATAATCTTGTAAAAGGATTAACAAAGATAAATTTTAAAGTTAATAATATATGTGACTCATGTCAATTAGGTAAATTAACCAAATCCTCGTTTAAATCTAAGAAAGTTATTTCGACATTACAACAGCTTGAGTTACTTCGTATGGATTTATTTGGACCTACCCAAATTCAGTCCATAAATCATAATAAATATGTATTTGTAATAGTTAATGATTTTTCTAGATATCTTTATGAAAAATAAAAGTGATACCTATGAAAATTTCAAAACATTTGTTAAACAAATTCAAAATTTAAAGGATATTAGAATTCTAAATATAAGAAGTGATCACGGAGGTCAATTTGAAAATGTACAGTTTGACAACTATTGTAAAAAGAAAGGAATATTTGATAACTTTTCATTTCTAGAAATCCACAACAAAATGGAATTATAGAATGAAAGAATTGAACTCTATAAGAATGTCCAAGAATGTTACTAAATGAAAACACGTTACCAAAACATTTTTGGGCTGAAGCTGTTGCAACTGCCTGTTATGTTTTGAATCGTGTTTCTATTAGACCTCTCACCAAGATTACTCCTTACCAACTTTTTAACGGTAGAAAACCAAACATATCTTATTTTAAAATATTTTGATCAAAATGTTTTATATTAAATACCAAAGATCAGCTTGGCAGATTTGATTCAAAATGTGACGAAGCTATATTTCGTGGATATTCGAATCGAAGCAAAGCTTATCGAATTTTTAATAAATGAACTAATACTATCGAAGAGTCACTCCATGTATCTTTCGATGAGAACTCTAAACTTATTTTAATACAATTAATGACAATGATTTAGATAATAATGATAAAATAAATAAAATAATAAACTATTCAAAAGATGATGAAGATATTGTTTATAATTCTATAGAAAATGAAAACTTTGTTAATTTAGAAAATAGAAATACTACTAATACAATATGATCTCCCCGAAGAATCTTACTAAATCATCCTACAGAAAATATAATTGGAGAAACAAATTTAAATGTTCAACTAAATTTAATGGGTAATGTGGCTTTTCTTTCTATTACCGAGCCTAAAAATAATAAGGAAGCATCAACCAATAAAAATTGAATTACTGCTATGCAAGAAGAACTAAACAGTTTGAATGAAATGAAGTTTGGGAACTAGTACCCAGACCGACCGATCAGACTGTTATATGGACTAAATGGGTTTATAAAAATAAAGCAGACAAATTAGGAAATATAGCTAGAAACAAAGAGAGATTATTAGCACAAGGATATAACCAGGAAGAAGGAGTAGACTACAAAGAAACGTTTACTCCAGTCGCTAGACTTGAAGCAATATGAATTTTTTTAGCGTACGCATGTTTTAATAACTTTAAACTCTATCAAATGGATGTTAAAAGTGCTTTTTTAAATGGCCATATTAAAGAAAATGTTTATGTTGAGTAACCTCCTTTATTTATTCATGAAAAATACCCATATCATGTACATAAACTTAAGAAAGCTTTAAATGATTTAAAGCAAGCACCACGTGCTTGGTATGAACGCCTTAAAAGCAATCTAATTGATTCAGGATTCGAAGTTGGAAAAGTAGATCAAACTTAATTTACAAAACAATCTAAGAATGATATATTAATAGTTCAAACATATGTCGACGATATTATATTTGGCTCAACTAATAATGAATTATGTAATGAATTTTCTGAAATAATGACTATAGAATTTGAAACGACCCATATGGGAGAATTATCGTATTTTTTAGGACTTCAAATAAAACAAGTTTCAAATGGAATATTTATTAATCAAGAAAAATACTGTAGTAATCTTATCAAATGCTTTGGAATGGAAAACACTTTTGCCAAACCAACACCTATAAGCACAACAACACATCTTGATAATGATGTAAATGGAAAAAGTTTAGACGAAAAACTATAACGTAGTATGATAGGATCACTACTTTGTCTAACAGCAAGTAGACCAGATATTATGATAGGTGTGTGCTTATGTGCATGATTTCAAGCTGACCCGAAAGAACCACATTTATGTGCCGTAAAACGTATACTGCGCTATCTTAGCAAAACTACAAATTTTGGTGTTTTCCATTCGAAAGAGTGCTCATTCGAATTAGTATCATACGACGATGCTGATTTCGAAGGATCACGAACAAATAAAAAAAGTACAAGCGGTACGTGTCACTTTATTGGTAAATCTTTAATATCACGGTTTAGGAAGAAACAAAACCGTGTCTCACCACCAACTTGTGAAGCGGAATATATTTATGCGGCACTAGGTTGCACACAAGTAATTTATATGCAACACACACTTAAAGATTTCGGAACAATATATCAAAATCAACAATTTACTGCAATAATTCCAGTGCAATAGATCTATCCAAAAATCCAGTAAACCGCTCAAGAACTAGACATATATATATTAGACGTCATTTTTTACGCGATAATATAGAAAAAGAAGTGATAAATCTAGACTTCGTATCATCAAAAAATCAATTAGCCGATAATTTTACTAAGCCATTGTTAGAAAATACTTTTATAAAATTACGTCGTGAACTTGGTATAATGTCAATTAACGATATATAAATAAAATACAAAAATTTGACAAAAAATTGAAAAATTAGATATATTTTTTTACAAAAAATTCAAAATTCTGACCATGATGAAACTTGAACCCATGACCTGTTGCGAACAGCCCAAGTGTCTTAACCACCTGAGCCCAATTACATAAAATAAAACAAACAACAGAAAAACTAATGTACTGACCTAATTCTTGGCTAAATTCAATATAAGCCACTTATTTCTACCTACTTTTGTTCTAAACTTATGCTATAAATAGATATGCATACTTCATTTTTTTATATACAATCAAACTGAAATACAAACATAGCTTTCATTTGTTTTTTCCTTTCGACAACTATTTTTCAAGATGTCAACCTCCTCATCCACTGATTCTATCGAAATTCTTGCCTCAAACAATTCACCAAAGACTTCGGTTCATAAAGCTTCACCATCTTCTGCCTATCATGCCAGATATACTCCGGATAAAAAGAAAGGAAAAAAGACGATTGACATATCTCGAAACACGAAGTAAAAGATAGATGATTTGCACCATTATCAATAAGAATCACCAATGCTTCAACGTGAAATGTACTACGAACAAAAGATTAACTCATGACGTTTAGGAATAATGGAGCATATTGCTATGAAGTTTTGCAAGGCCTCGTCATATCCGATAGACAAACATGCTGTTTCCCCTATTAGACGACCTTCGACTTCGTCCCCACTGCTACCATCTTTCTCACCGAATTCATGCGATCGCAATGAAGAATCGAATGCTCATTGCAAGCAACTAAAGGGCTATATGACACCTAGCCCTTCAAAATAAACTTAGTTGTTATTATCTTTTTTTTCCGTTTAATTCTACTGAATATGTACATTTTTGTTCTTGGAATAAATTTATTTCTAATTCATTCATCCATATATAAACTAATTATAATATTCAATAATAAACTTACAACGTTCACATATATAAATATATTAACACTTACTCCAAAACAAAATTGACTATAAAAATTCATTCGGGTCAGTTGACTGGACCAGGTGGTCAGTCGATTGACACAGAAGCAAATTTGTGTAAAAAGCATGGCCAGTCGATTATCTTAGTGCCTCAGTCGACTAGACCAAACAAATGAAAATTTTCGATTTTCAACTTCAGTCGACAGACTGAATTGTAAATCTGAGTCACTTTATTGCTTTTACCTATCCATTTTCCTTCTTTTAACATCTATTTTACCTTCTTTCACCATTCTCATCTCAGATTTCAAAGTTTACCAAAACCCTAGCCTTTCAAAAAACTCCATTTTTATTCTTCAAAAATTCAAATTAATGGCTCCTAAACGAAATGGACAAGTTTCTTCATACTCTCAACCTCCATCAAATGAGCAAATCCAAAGATGGCTATTCGATAACACCGCAACTAGGAGGTGGAGAAGAATGCAAGATTCTCGGATCTTCGAAGGTTCTTTTGTTAAGTTTTTCGACTTGCCATATTATGTCCAAGAATTAGCTCGTAGGAGCAACTTGGAATCCCTATTCAATATTGATGACAATAAACAAAAAATCAATCAATTAATGGTGAAACTATTATACGCAAATCTAAACTTAGGTCACCAAATAGTTCAAAATCAACAAGATTGTGTATGGAGTCTAGCGTGTGGAAAACCCTTTTTTTCCTCCTTAGATCGCATGGCTCATATTTTGCAAACAGATAATGATGGTATGGAATTGGCTAATATTGATTGTGACTTGGTTATTCGTGACAATATAAGTCATTTGTTTTTAGAAGAGGACATGCACCAACTCAAATCCATGTCTCTATGACCAAAATCAAGAATTATACATCGCACTGTAATGAAAACCATAACTCCAAGAACCGGGAGTTATGAACTTGTCTACTAACATAACTTTAAAGCTTTATACGCTGTTTTCGAAAACACTAAAGTCAGCTGGCTACGTTTAATTCTTAACGAATTCTTAAGCTTACAATGGCAGAATGAATGTAATCTACTGCGGTGAATATATTATGAGACTTCTAAAGGCTTGTGAGATTTCGGAACTAGAATCATCGATTTCTACCGTTGGATGTTTAAATTCTCACACTTTGGCGTTAATGAAGCTACCGGTTGCTCGACCACCACCTATCATATCTTTCGAAGAATGGACTCAACGACAATTATCTCAAGACCAACCGCAGCAACATGGCGAACCATCTCAAGGTACATCTCATCAAAGATCAACTCGTCATCAACAAGACGAAAATTTGATTTCGAATTCGGGCCTTCAACTACGTGAGTCAATTTCTATAATATATCGTAACCAAAAAATTCTTCAATCCAATGTCACCAAAGTTGATAAGAAGATTGATAAGTTAAAGGATTTTTTATGAAATTATTGAAAGCTATCTTATGTTCTTCTAGGACTTCCACGGCTATTTTAGGTGATCCGTGTAAGCAACCCGTCTTCACTTGGTCTACTTCTTTCGACAACCAAGAAGTAGTAGTGATGATGATGGAGATGGAGGTGATAGTGGTGGTCAGACATCATATAGTGGTAGGGGTAAGCAACCAATGGCTTAAGATATTTTTTCTTTAAACATTAGTATTCATTTCGTATGGCTTTTACTAAATGGCCACTCTATTTATATTATTTCGATCACTCTTGTTTATGGAAGTTTAATGTATGAATGACTGTTTTCTTCGTAATATCTATGACATTATAACTTCATATTAATTTTTCCTTTTTGTCGATGACAAAAGGGGAGAAATATTATTGCTATTATTAAGAATGAAGGATATAGAGCGTCAACAATTCAGCGGGAGTAAGTATTTATGTTACATATATATACAGTCGAAATCTATATCTATTTACAGGTTGTCATCAATCAAAAAGGGGGAGAACGTTGAAACTTGGTTTTGATTCATGACACGAAACTATCACTATGGCATACAGATTTGACGACTGCTACGACAAAAAGAGAATATATACTACAAGGAGACGAGACTTTAAAAACGATGCATCAATTATATTATTTTGTTTTTAAGTCTTAGGTCAATATTGTTAAAATCTCTCCTCGGTTATGTATATATTAGCTTATACATTTAATCATTCTATTTCCCAAATATTTTATACAAATATAAGCATATAATTAAATTATAAAAGTGTTCTAAAGTTATAGAAATTAATATATCTATGTAAATTGTGCATATTGCATAGATTTGACCAGGTCAATCGACTGGCCTAGAGGCTCAGTCGACTGACACTGGAAAATTTGTGCAACATGCACAGGTCCATAGATATATTAATTTATATTTAAAAATTATTTTCAATATTCAGTCGACTGACCCAGATGCTCAGTTGACTAAATTTCTACAACAGTTACTTTTCGAAAAGACACGACTTTTTGTGAAGAGTTACGAACCTCTAACGAAAAGATTTAGACGCAATACTTCAAACGAAACTCTTCACCAACAGTCGCTGCTTTCTAACCTTTATAAATACAAACTCCAACTTGATTCCAAATCACTTAATCATAATCAAATTTTCTTATCTCTCTGGTCTAATTCTCTGGAATATATTTGTTATCATACTTTCAATTATTCTACATTAAAGCAATACTATACCATTCTATTCTTCATATACTTCAAATATATATATACACACACTCAAGGAGAAGATTATAGGAGGGGTATACTACAAGTGACAAATCCGTGTTATCAGAACACAAAAAAGTAAAAACTATTTCTGTATTTGTTGAAGTCCTGTTATGCTACTAAGGCGAGTGAAGTCCTCTTTGGCTGTTGAGGCAAAACATGTTCTACTGCTCAGGTCCCTGTTCGGCTGCTCAAGGGTGTATAGACCTGTTCCTTCGAGCTGAGGGTTATTGTTATAGTGAAATTCCAAAAGAAGTCTGGGATTAGACGTTGGACGGTGCTCCGAACCAGTATTAAAATCTCTAGTGTCATTTTACTATACTGCTTATATACTACTCACTATTTATAGTATTACTATCATCACTATATATTATCATATATCCCTATTACACGATCTATAACACACTTTCAGCTTATCCATTTAGGATAATCGTAATTTTAATTAACATCTTTTTTGGAGATTTAATTCGATAGATAAAATAAACAAATGTAAAAGGTTAAAGAGATTGTGATTGGATAATTAGTATGAGATGAGCTTTAATTAATGAACTAATGGAATTAATTAGAAACCACTTTTGTCATGCATTCGTGTTACACTTATATGAAACTAAAGCGAAGTTCTGGTCGGCTATAACTAGGGGATTTAGGAGGAAGAAAGGCTAGGAAAATAAGTAGAAAGCTTAAGGGAATTTATTTTAGTTTTAAGTTCAAACTCGAATTTTTTGCTTATAGTATGTCATACTATAATAGTTTGAATGATTATATGCTTATCGGTGAATTTATTTAATTTATTTATGAAATTATTTGAGAAGTTTGAGTTATCAAATGACTTGAGGTTGTGATATGATGTTAGAAATATCATTTTGAAAGTAATTTTTTAATTTCATAATTTTTGGATTTGATAGGAATATTTGGTGAATTTTCTAAGGTTAGAAAATAGATTATTTCATGTTTTAATTATTAAAAATAATAGTACGTTTTTGGCCCAAATTTTTTATATGTTTAAGAATGTAATAAATCATATTTATTATGATTTTTGGAAAAAATTTCTACATAATATGGGTCTATTATGGATTATAATAGCTAGAAAAGCTTATTTGGTTATTAAAATATTTATATTTATGTCAATGCTTTGCACATATGTTTTGGAAATGATAATTGTGGTATTCAACAGATTTTCTGACAAGGAAATTGATTAACTTTTTGGTTATCCAACAAGAAATTGAAAAAAAAATGGGTTGGTGAAAAAAATTAATTTTAATGGTAAAATAACAGTTTTTATATAAATTACGGTCTTGGCACACCGAGCTTCATGGTGCCGCACCTAGTAAATCTGCCTCTATGAACTTTGACGATGACCCGGGAAGATACATAGGGTACCAAGTCAGTAGGTATAGAATGCATCATCCTTGGTTAGAGTGCACAAACATCGGGTCGACACAATGGTCTTCGATGCTGTCATTGTCGTCTGGCCAAAGTTCTGTGCTTTATATAAAATGGCATAATGTTGCTTATTTTTTTAGTAAAGCCAACCCCATTGGTTTCGAAGAGGCTATGGTAGTAATAACGTCGTTACTATTTATTAATAACTTCGATAGGCAATGGTGCCGCGTGTTTAAATTTAGGCAATGATGCCATGCTTTATCACTTCCGCCTTAAAGATGCGGCAATTATTTAAAAAGCATACGTCTTCGAAGATGATTATTTTGCTGCTTCTAATGTCTTCGGCTCTAATGATGTCCTTTATTTTTTTAAAGTGATGATATTGATGTTTTTCCCTATCAAACACAATTTTGTAAGGCTTATTACTATTTAAACTAGGTTTTATATTCAACGATGCCGACACCATATGAGGTGCAAAGTACATGTTATTGGTCTTTTGGCTTCATGTTTTAAAATTTAAAGCTTTGACTTATTTTTGTACCAAAGAAGGGCAAAGACCCTTAATAGTGATGAAGGAGCCGAATTTTATCACTAGAAAGGTTTTATATTGTTTTAGCTTTATGGCTTATTGTTTTGAGAGGCGATGACTCCAAGTGACTATGAAATTCATTAATAAAGTTTTGTAAAGCATATATCATGACATAATCACTTTGAATTAGTAAAGAGCTATATTTTCCTTGTTTTGAAAAAATGATTTTAATGGGTGAATCAATTGTTAAAAAAAAGTATTTTTTAAGGAAATAAATACGGTATTTCACTAAGAATTTTACGAAAGAGATTATCAATATTATAACTTTTTGATATATAATGATAGGATAAAATCGACTCAGAGATTAGGAAACCAATTGGAACTAGTATGTGGTAGCGCCCTATGCTTCAACTGCTAGACCTCGACCGAGATAAGTTCAAAATTCAAGTGTGGGGAGATTTGTCAAAGGTAGGAGAAAAAGTAGGCTTACGCACAGAAAGAAATACATAAAGATAATATACGTTATAGGTTGGCTTGCAAAACCTTTAGATTTATAGTAAGCCTAGCAAAACTATGAGATTGACAGATAGTCAGATAAACACTAGGATATGGGTATTTGGACAGACTGTTTTATTTTCTTCTATCCATCCTTATGAAAATTTGGTATAATTGGTAGACCCGAGTCAGCCATGTAGGTTGGTAGTTACCCTGTGAAAACTAAACATTAGGATGAATATCTGCTGATTTGATCGATAGTCAGGAGTACCTATGTAGCGTGCATGCACATTGTTCTTTATATTGTTTATTTATCCAGTTTGGTTGCAGCAATTGATTTGCAAAATATATATTTTTAAATGGATTAAAGGGATATAATTTAAAATTATTTATCCTTTAATTTTGCAAAATTTTTTAGAAAAAATAATAATTTAGGTTAACTCGTAATTTTCTTTGAGCTCTCTTGTGTTTAGCTTCATTCTATCCTCTTTTATTCTTTGAAGAAAAACTATATATATCTTGTTTGAAATTTCAGGTTGCAAAAGCAGAAAATCAAAAGGAAGAACCGCTTGCTAGGTCACTCTACTTGCCAAATAAATTGCTTGCTTAAAAAAATCACCAAAAATAAAATTGCTAATAATTCTACACACTCTGGTATCATCCTCTTATCACTTGTCGTTATTTGCATCGCAATATTGGTTGTTTGCCTTTAGAAAAATTTCAAAATAAAAAACAGAAACAAATTTCATTCATAATTGCATTGTTAATATGCTTTTAACTTTTGTTTTGATTCGTCTCATCTTATTTTTATTTTCTAGGGGCAATACCCAAATCCATATATGGTGGGAGATTTCATCACTCCTTCCTTGGCCCACAAATTGCATATCAGCCCAGAAATTGACTAATAATATCGATTAAACTTTGTACTTAAGGGAGTTACGAGCTCACCTAGGGCTTAATTATACCTTGACAAGTTGTCCTATTTCAACAATTTAATTTCTGTACATCTAGGTTACGGTAGAGCAATAGTCATATATTAATATTATGGTGGTTCGTATTATAAAGATGTTTCTTCGAATTTACTAAAACCTTCGGCTACGTTGCTACGATAATTTGTGGTGCACTAATAATTCATGTTCGTTACCTGGTTAAGAACTATTTTGTTGGATTAAGACAAATTGCGATTATACAATTTTGGGTTAGGAGCTATCAAGAACATAAAATCTATAATCAAGTCCTTATATTCATTTAGTTGCATTAGTTCATGCATATTTAAAAAAAATCAAAATCCAAAAGTAAAAAAATTGTACATTTGACTTAACTTAGTTTTATTTAAAAGTCCAAAAAAAACTTTTTAAATCTTTTCCTTAAAATAAAAGAGAAAAAATCCAAACAAAAAATAAAAAATCCAAAAAAAGCATTTTACTTGAGATAATTTATTTTAGAAAAAAAAAACTAAAAAAAGAGGAAAAAAACAAAAGAAAAAATATATGAAAATCCAAAAAACAAACAAAAATCAAATCTCACTTTTGAAAAATAAATCCTTTTTGGTATATTTTTGCGTTTCTAAAGAAATATATGAAAAAAAATTCGCTTCGTTTTTCAAACCTTCTTTCATTCTCTTAAATTCTGACTTCTTTCTCTCCTCAAATTTTTCTTATGCATGAGCACATGGACTCGTGACACAACAACAAATCATTTAGCTCGAATAAATGATACTCCAACATTGGTACACGAAAATGCCCCTCGAAGTCTCATAGATAGAATCTTTCTTGATAGAATTTCTATTCCTTCTTGTATCATATTACCAGCCCCAACAGGTAATCATTTCGAAATTCATTCCAATCATATTGCCATGCTCAAAAAATTTGGCCATTTTGAACACGATGACCCATATGTTTTCTTAACGAAATTTGAACAAGTATGCGCAAACATTAAACTTCAATAACTTTGTGATGATGGAGTTAAGCTTCGATTAATTCCATTTGCCCAGACAGATTATGCTAAAAGATGGTTGTATAGCTTACCATCGAACTCGATTAAAATTGAGGAAGAATTCATTAAAGTTTTCTTAAAAATGTTATACCCCTTGGAGAAAAAACTTAAATCCGAAATGAATTGTCAATTTTCATCAATTCAGGGGTGAACCATTCGAAAAATATTTTGAAAGATTTAAAGAGCTTTTGATAAAATGTCCTGACCATAATTTCAAAAAATGGACTCTTTGCCAAGTCTTATATTATGGACTTGAAAACAACTCACGAAGCAGGCTCGAATTGATGTGCAAAGGCAATTTCCTAGCTCAACATCACGACGATGCTTGGCATTTTCTTGAAAATCTTATCGAAAAGTCATCCAAATGGAAATTTTTTATTGAAAAATCCATTTACTCACGATCAATTGCACACTCAATAGGATCATCTTTAGCTTCAGAAACTAAAATCGATGCAATGATTAATAAATTCGATAATGTTTTATCATCAAACCAAATGAACCAAGTCTACCAACCAACGTTTTATTAATGCAATGATCCAAATCGTAAAGCCGATCAGTGCCTTAACTCGCTTGAACAACTTTATGCTTTCAACAAGGTTAAGAATAACCCGTTTTCTCCAATGTACAATCCTAGTTGGAGAAATCATGCGAACTTTTCTTGAAACCAAAATAATTCCAACACAAATTTGGTTCATCCCAATTTTCAGGCATTTTTGAACAATTCTTCGAATCCTCCCTTTCAACCCAATCATTTTCAAAAAGAAATTGCGGGTCCATCCCACAATCAACCGCAACAATCTTTTGCACCCCAAGTGATAAACATTTTTCTTCACTTTAGAAAAGTCTTAAAACTTTGGCTAAAGCTACCACTCATACCCTCCAATCAAACGGTAATTTGCAAAATTTGTCAATCTCGTACATGCAGAATACAAGGTAATCGATTTCTAAATTTTAAATGCAAATGAGTCGATTAGCCACGGTTGTATGTGAATGTGAACGAGGCGCATTCCCAAGTTAGCCAATTCAAAATCCCAAAAATCAAAACACGAATTTGAATAATGCCAATGTTGTTCAAGATAGCAACATAACCTAACTGAATGCTATCACGACTTTGCGTTTCGTTAAACAAATCGATAATCAAGTTGTTAATCCAAACGGTTTACCAGAAGCTCCTCTTGACACTTCAAAAACGACAAGCGAATCTGAAGAAAACATTAAGCCAAACATGGAATCAAATTCCAATACAAATTCTTCTTCTACTTAAGTAGAATAACCCACCGAGTATCATGTTCCATTTCCACATCCTCTTTGATCCAAGAAACATTTTGACCAAATAGAAAAAATGTTGGACATTTTTAAACAAGTGAAAGTAAACATTCCTCTTCTTGATATCGTTCAACTAGTCCCGACTTACGCTAAGTTTCTGAAGGACTTGTGTACTCAAAAGTGGCACACTCATATACCCAAGAAAATTTTCTTAGCCGTCGGACATAGCAAAGTCTTGTCCCAATCAATTCCTATTAAATACAAAGATCTTGGATGTTCGACGATCCCATGCACCATAGGAGATAAAACAATTAACTAGTGCTTACTATTTGGGTGCAAGTGTCAATTTGATTCCTTATTCAGTTTACTAACAACTTGGCTTGGGTGAACTAAAACTAATGAAAGAAACTCTTCAATTTGCTGATCATTTGGTAAAGAAACCGGTGGGAGAAATCGAGGATTTACTCATCAAAATCGGTCAATTCCTACTCCTTGTCGATTTCATCATTTTGGAGAATCAACCTGTGAACAATTCGATGAGTCAAATTCCATTGATTTTAGGCCGACCTTTCTTGGCTACTTCAAATGCTCTAATCAATTGTCGAAACGATTTGATGAAACTTTCTTTTGGAAACATGACTTTGGATGTTAACATTTTTAGTCCTGAAAATCAATCAATTAACCATGTGACCAAACACATGAAGTTAGCTTCATTTAAGAAAATTTTATTAACAAAATAGTTGACTAAACCATGAACACAAGACTGAATATGAACAATTGTTCCATGATGAGTCTAAAGAAATTGAAAGTGCGCTTTCGTTTGAGCCCTCACTATTGAGTCAGAACCTCCATCTAATTCTTTGATTGTGCAACCTATGAGGTTGGACCTCAAACTCCTTCCTGATTACCTTAAGTATGCATACTTAGGTGATAATGAAATGCTTCCCATCATAATCTTTCAACTCTCACTCTTGATCAAGAAACTTCCTTTCTTTCAATTCTATCGAAAAACAAAGAAGCAACTTTATGGTCGATCATTGATATAAAGGGAATTTGTCTCTCTCTCTCTCTCTTGTTCAACATCGCATCCATTTAGTTAACGATGCCAAGCCTGTTCGGGACGTGCAACGAAGGCTTAAGCCAAAAATGAAGGATGCGTTTCATGATGAAATTCTTAAACTCCTCAACAACGGAATCATATACCCAATCGCTGATAGTTCATGGGTTAGCCTAATTCATGCCGTGCCTAAAAAGTCTGGACTTGCTATTATTAAGAACGACTCAAATGAACTCACTCCAACTCGAACTCAAATGGATTGGCATGTTTGCATTGATTACCAAAAACTAAATGTTGCAACGCGTAAAGATCACTTTCCTCTTCCTTTTATCAACCAAATGCACGAACGTTTAGCTGGCCATGAATTATATTGCCTTCTTGATGGTTATTCCGATTATAGCCAAACTGCAATCGCTTTCGAAGATCAAGAGAAAACGACTTTCACGTGTCCCATTGGCACTTTTGCATATTGACATATGCCTTTTGACCTTTGCAACGTTCCTGCTACTTTTCATAGATGCATGGTTAACATCTTTTCTGACATGATTAAACGCTTTCTTGAAGTGCTTTTGGATAATTTTTCTATCTTTGGAAACTCTTTTTTCGAGTGCTTACACCATCTTAAGTTTTTTCTTGGTCACTGCAAGGATAAACACTTAACGTCAAATTGAGAGAAATGCCATTTTATGGTCAAACGTGGCATTGTTCTTGGGAATGTCATTTCGAACAAAAATATTGAGGTAGATAAAAATAATTGACGTAATTGCGAATCTACCCATTCTCAAATTTGTCAAGGGAATTCGTTTATTTCTTGGACACGCTAGTTTCTATCGACGCTTTGCTAAGGACTTTAGTAAAATCGCTTGGCCACTTATGACTGTTCTTGGAAAAGACATTCCATTCGACTTTAATTCTGATTGTGTTTCTACTTTCGAACGTCTCAAAAACATACTCATTTACGCTCCCATCATTTTCCCACCCAATTGGGATCTTCCTTTTGAAATAACGTGTGATGCTTCTAACTTCACAGTTGGTGCTGTCTTAGGACAACGCATCAAAAATTCATTAATATCATCTACTACGCTAGTATGACCCTTAACGATGCTCAACTCAATTACATTATCAGTGAAAAAGAGCTTCTAGTTGTAGTCTTTGCGCTTGGAAAAGTCTGATCTTATTTATTGGTTCACGCATTACAATTTACACTAACCATTCCGCTCTTTCACTACGAAGGATGTTAAGTCTTGTTTGATCCATTGGATCTTGTTACTCCAAGAATTTGACCTTATGATCGAAGACAAAAAAGGATCTGACAACATCATCACCAATCATCTATCGCGTCTTCTAAAGGCACCATCTCATTTACCAATCAACGAGAACTTTCCTGATGAACATCTCCTTTCCGTTTCTGTCGATCCATGGTATGCCGGCATAGTGAAATATCTAATCACCAAGGAAACTCCTTCATTTTGGTTGGAACAAGATAAATATAATTTTTTTTCCCAAGTCAAGTACTTCTATTGGGATGATCCATACTTGATTAAGTACTGTTCTGACCAAATCATTCGAAATTGCGTTCCTAATTGTGAAATCATGAGTGTTATTTTGTTTTGTCATGACCAAGCTGGTGGCGGTCACTTTGGTCCGAAGAAAACTATCGAAAAAGGTGCTTCAATGTGGTTTTTACTGGCCTACGCTTTTCAAAGATGCATTTGAGTTTTGTAAAACTTGCGACTGCTGCCAAATGTTAGGAAGAATCTCTCGATGAAACATGATGCCTTTGAACCCCATTCTCACGATCGAAATCTTTGATGTATTGACTATAGGGAATCGTTTTCCAACTCTTACAAAAATTTGTACATTCTTCTTGCTGTTGATTATGTTTTGAAATGGGTTGAGTCCATTCGTTGTAAAATAAATGACCACAAAGTTGTTTTGAGGTTCATAAAAGAAAACATATTTTCGACGTATGGAACACCTTGCACAATAATAAGCTATAATGGAAATATTTTGTAATCGTTCATTTGAAACTCTAATGAAGAAATACTCGATAACCCATAGGTTATCCACTCCATATCATCTTCAAACCTATGGCTAGGTTGGAGTTTCAAATCGCCAAATCAAACAATTTTGGAGAAAACTGTGAACAAAAATTGAAAAGATTGGTCACAAAAATTGACAGATGCACTTTGGGTTTATAGAAGTACATAAAAAACTAATCTTAAGATGTCTCCTTTTAGGCTTGTCTATGGGAAAGCGTGCCATTTTCCCCTTGAACTTGAACATAAAGCGTGGTGGGCAATTAAGAACATAAAATTTGATCTTAAAAATGCTAACGAAAATAGAAAATTTCAATCTACGAATTAGAGGAGATTTGGAACGATGTGTATGAAAAAGAGAAAATTTACAAAGAAAGAACAAAAAAAATTCATGACAAGTCAATCTTAAGGAAAAAATTTCGCCAAATCAGACAATTCTTTTGTATGACTCCGGACTTCATTATTCCCTAGGAAATTAAAATCAAGGTAGGCGGGACTATACGTCGTACATACTATTTTTCCACATGGTGCCATAAAAGTAGAAAACCCTAGGGATGGTTCAGTTTTTAAAGTCAACAGTCATCATTTGAAGCTTTACTTGGAGTTACCAAGTGATTGAGAGGAGGAGCTCATGACTTTTCATAAGCCATACTACGTCTAATAAGAAATGTTAACCATCTCTTGTAAATATGTACATATTTTTCCCCATCACACTCATTATACCATGCATTAACTGTGGGGACACAGTAAAAATCTAGTGTGTGGTGGGGAGTCTCATATTAATTTGTGAATTTTTGTGGTTTATTTTTGCATTTCTTGCCAAAACATAAAAAATCCCAAAAGAAGATTCTTTTTGGAACATTGATTTACTTTTGAAGAAACACTATAGGATAAGTATATTTTTTTTGTTATTAAATTAAAATTTCTAAAAATTTACTTGTCTTAAAAAAATAAAATAAAAAGTTTGATTACAAGTGACTATGGTTTAACTAGTATATAAGAGTGGTTGATTTAAAATAAAGGCGATAACATTTTTGATCTTCTAAGTTTGGTGATGCTAAAGTGGTTTTGCAAATCTCCCTCTTCTTAAAAAAAAAGAAAACGAACAAAAAAAGTTTTATGAAAATATGAAACACCTTAAGTCATCCGTTCACACGCAAGTGCGCACACTCACCATTCTTTGTACCCTTCTCAAGTAAGCTCAAAAGGCAATGCATGATCAATATTTCTAGCCTCAGTTTATTCGAGTTAGGTGTATGTAAATAGATTTAATAAATATAACTGCCTAGAGTCATGTGTTCATACAAAAGTGTGTACACTCGTCGTGCTCTGTACTCTTCTCATATAAGCCCGAAAGGTAGTGCACGAAAAGTATATCTGACTTCGGTTTATTTGATTTAGGTGTGTAAATAATAATAATAATAATAATAATACTTTTCAAAAATAGTGAGAGTAAGAAATTGAAATCCAAGCACTATTTTCACTTATTTGATTCGACTTGTTATTCAAAAGAAATTAAAATACCACTATGCAAAACTTTGATAATCAACTAAAGGATCCATTTCATAGTTGCACTATGTTATCAACCGAAACAACCAGCCAAACTATAGTCTAATTGTGATGATAAATTAATTTTAGTTGGAATTTTTGATAAGTAAATGGACTAAAAATTTTAACAATGACTAAAACTCGTTGTTAGCGCCAAAATTGGTCACTAACACCCAAATCCAGATGAAAGCACCAAATCACATTCACAGATTACAGATAGGATGTATGTTGAGAGTGTAAATATAAAGAACAGTTAAAATTAAAAATAAAGCAGTAAAGATACAGAATTTATTGTGATTCGGCTGACTCCGACCAACGTTCATCCCATAAATTTCCTTTTTATTGATGTTAGAATCAATTACAGTTACAATCCAAATTTTTTTAAAACAATAATTGCAGAGAAGCCTTTGTGTAGAAGACGAAGGGAAACAAAATGAAGATCCCTTTTTCCGAAGCC
This sequence comes from Allium cepa, assembly GCA_030765085.1. Classification (NCBI taxonomy): domain Eukaryota; kingdom Viridiplantae; phylum Streptophyta; class Magnoliopsida; order Asparagales; family Amaryllidaceae; genus Allium; species Allium cepa. The sequence goes on from CM060943.1 coordinate 563,754,990, forward strand.
TCACATGCTGTATTTATAGGAAAATCCCGAGTTACAGGGCTTCCTGAGATGTCCGGGCGCATCAAGACCATAGTCAAGCCAACATCCTCCATCACGACCGACCCACACTGCTGTGCCGACCGGCCTATGCCGAACCACCCCATCAATGCCAAGCCATGCACAAACTTCCAACCTTCACCGAGTGGCACTCCAAGACTCCATGCCGATCCACCTGATACTCCACTGAGCTACCCGAGTGATGTCTCGATGTCACATACCTTAAGACTTGAAGTAACCGAACCATACATTCGTGCTGACCCAAAGTTCTCATCTTGGCCGATCTAGAAATGCCAAACCGTATGTGCCGATCCTTCCCGACCGATCCGTACCACCAAAGCCGAACGACCTCTTTTGGCCGAACCACACCACCACACCTGGACACATCTTTCCGACCGTACCATCATACCGAGCCGCCCATGCCAAACGAGCCACGAAGTCCAGATCGAAGCCGACCTATATTATCTAGCTAACCCAAACCATACCGAGCCACCTCTAATGCCGAACCACCCCATTAATGCCAAGCCGTGCCACCACAATGTTGAGCCACAAGGATTAACCTCAATGCTGAGCGGCCCATCCAAGCGAGCTTCACCCATTTAAACCAAATCCATCATATTATAGCCTCAATAATTTGGTTAGGTTGAATCCGCTCGTTTATAGCCTTGATAATAGGTTGTTTAACATATGCCCCCAAAACATGCCTTGCTTATTGGAAGGTCTATTTTGAATAGCCTCAAATCCGATATCCAAAGTCTATGTTTCATTCATAACCATACCATTCGACCCATAATATGATCCAATACCAAGCCATCCTATCCATCAACCAAGTTTTAATCCATTAATAACCAGTAGCCAAATCTATGATCTTTCTGGGTCGTTGTCCAAATTCAAGACCGCTCCTGGCCCTTTGCCAAATCCAGGTCCTAACCTGGTCCATTTATCCTAAGTAGAAATCTGAATCCCTTACCTCTCTGGGTTTAGTCATTGAATCTATAGACCTCATCAGGTCATGTTCTCCAGCCTCGGCTCTCCAGCCAAGGACTTTTTATATTCCTCGGCCTCGGCTCTCTGGTCAAGGACTTTTTATATTCTCCAGTCTCGGCTCTCCAGCCAAGGACTTTTTATATTCTCCAGCCTCGGCTCTCCGGCCAAGGACATTTTATATTCTCCAGCCTCGGCTCTTCGGCCAACGACATTTTATATTCTTCGGTCTCGGCTCTCCGACCAAGGGCTTTTATATTCTTCGGCCTCAGCACTTCCGCCAAGGACTTTTTATAGCATGTTCGAGTCCATTCCATTGCTCTCCGACGAAGGGACTCATAACTTGCAATTACTGCCTCGTCTCTGCGGTCGAGACCGTGATAGCAAGACCTGTATTATTTATTACATTGATCCAAATCTGATCATTACAGAATTCAGTTATCAAAGCAAAAGTTTGTAAAACAAAGGGAATTAAATGTCCAAATATAAGAGAAGAAACCAATGTTTGCAGTAAAACATAAAGAAAACAGGATTTCATAGACTCAAGCAATACGGTTTTTTGTCATCTCGGAGCACTTCTAGGGACCGGCCTCGATGCCGTACGTGTGTAAGTGACCTAGCCATATAACTTTGAGTTCTATTACTTATTCCGAACCATAAAACCATCCAGTTGATAATAAACCGGCGGTGACTAGATCCAGCGCCACCTTCGTTCGAGGTAGACGGTGGCCGCTCCCGTTCCACGCCTACTGCTCGATTCCTTATATACTGTTGCAGGTGACCTTTCCTTACATGTTCCTCCACGATATCTTTCAAATTCTTACAATCGTTTGTGTTGTGTCTATATAGCTCATGGAATAGGCAATGTTTTCCCGATGCCCGCTCGTATTCAGAAGGTTCCCACTTTGCCGTCCTTTGATACTGGAGGCTCCCTCGAGTATCCAAGTAAATCCTTCCTAGAGTCTCTGTTAAATCTGTGTAAGAAGGAAACTTGACTCCCTTCGAGGACTCTTCAAAATGCTACCGTTGCTATTCATTTTCCTTTTTCCTTTATCATCTCTATTTGGATCCTCCCTGGGTGGACCTTTACCCCTTACTGCATAAGCTTCAGCTTCTCTCCCTACTCTCTCAGCATGTGCGTCTTCCTACCTTAGGAACCTTTCTGCCTCGTAGTAGAACTCCCCGAGATCCCTCGGTGGGTCCCGTTCCAAAGATATCTTAAAATCCAAATTATCTGCGATTCCTGAAACCTCCGCCATCAAAACCATCGATGGATTGGGCCAATTCACCGAAGCCATTGCCGCATTGAATCTGGTTAAGAAATTCCTGAACGACTCTGCCTTCCATTGTTTTATCAATGTCAAGGTCATTACATTCTTGGGCCTGATTATATGGACCCGAAACTACCTCATAAACCTTTTAATTAGTTCAGTCCAAGTCAATAGAACAACTCTCTAGCTGTCTGAAGCACATAATTGCGATATCCGTCAAATACAAAGGGAAGCATGGAGCCATGATCTCATCTGATGCCCCTAGTACCTCTATATGCCTCATGTACCTCTTCAAGTGAAGGCAGGATCTGTTCTTCCGTCATACATCTCCAACATTGGTGGCTTAAAATTGACGGGTTCTTAGGCCGCCTTATAATAGGAGTAAAGGGACTCCTATTTACATCCTCCAAGTATTTATTTACTAAACCACCTCTCACAGCTCGTTTGAACATCTCCACTGATCTGTCATTTTCATTGAGCTGTAATCCTTTTATGCTGCCTTCGATCTGTCCCCCGATCTAACGAGCGAATCTTGGCACATACTTCTCGTCACGTACTCCAGTATTCATGTTAGAGTCGAGCTGCACAGCGTCATCTGGTATCCCTCCATGGATAGATCCATCATTTCCTGGTGGTGTGCCCCCGGGTCTAGGTCCATCCAGGTTGATAGTCGTCTGCTGATCGGGGGCTGCCCCTTGCTGAAGCACTCCATCTGCTTGCTGGTGGGGTGCTTCTGATCCAACTCCACCGATCTGAACTCCTGCAGCTCTTGGTTGACCAAATTATCTAAGAAGAATCTGTATTATCTCCTCTTGTCTTTTTAGCATCGCTTCCATCTCATCTTTGGTGATGTAGGCAGATGCTTGACTAGCTCCATCTCCAGAGGAGGCCTCTTAACTTCCCTCTTGATTACTCCTTTCTGTTACTTGCCTCCTTGCTGATGGCCTAGATATTGCTTCCTAGAATCCTAGTTCCTAACTCCAAAATTCTCGAGTGCTTGCCTTCGCAGTGAAAACATGTTAGCAGATCACTAACACCCAAATCTAGATAAAAGCACCAAATCACAGTCACAGATTATAGATAGGATGTATGTAGAGAGTGTAAATATGAAGCATAGTCAAAAATAAAAAGAAAGCAGTAATGACATAGAATTTATAGTGGTTCGGCTGACTCCGGCCTACGTCCACTCTAGAAATTTTCTTTTTATTGATGTTAGAATCAATTACAGTTACAATCCAGAATTTTTTAGAAAAACAATTGTAGAGTGGCCTTTGTGTAGAAGACGAAGGGAAATAGAATGAAGATCCCTTTTCCGAAGCCTCACATGCTGTATATATAGGCAAATCCCGAGTTACTGGACTTCTTGAGTTGTCCGAGCCCATCAGGACCATAGCCAAGCCAACATCCTCCATCACGACCATCCCACACTGCCGTGTCGACCGGCCTATGTCGAACCACCCCTTCAATGCCAAGCCATGCACAAATTTCCAACCTTCACCGAGCAGCACTCCAAACCACCACGCCAATCTACCTGATTCTGCATCGAGCTACCCAAGTGATGTCCTAAAGTCACATACCTAAGACTCGAAGTAACTAAACCATACATTCATGCCGACCCAAAATTCTCATCTTGGCCGATCCAAAATTCTGAACCGCATGTGCCGATCCTTCCCGACCGAACTGTACCACCGAAGCCGAACGACCTCTCCTGGCGGAACCACACCATCCAGGCCACATCTTCCTAACTGTACCATCACACCGAGCTGCTCATGCCAAATGAACCACGAATTCCAAATCGAAGCCGACCCATATCATCTAGCCAACGCAAACAATACCATGCCACCTCCAATGCCGAACCACCCAATCAATGCCAAGCCATGCCACCACAATGCCATGCCTCAATGACGAACCTCAATGCCGAGCGGCCCATCCAAGTGAACTTCACCCATTTAAACCGAGTCCATCATATTCTAGCCTCGATAATCGTAAAGTTGGATAGGTTGAATCCGCCTGTTTATGGCCTTGACAAAAGGCGAGTTAACACTCATATTTAACTTTCTCATGTCCTTTTGAAAGTAAATTCCTTATTTGTAAATATTTTTGAAAACTTGCATCATATAATTGCATTAGAATCTACATATCGCATTTGAATTTTGTGGGTAGTATCCACTGAGAACCCTCATGGGACAACACTCGTCCTACTAGGGACACCTAGAGGTTTAATTGTAACAACCCACATATTTTACGATTATATATTTAAAAATAGCATCGTTATTGAATTTAAAATTCAAAATGTGACTCTTCGTAAATAGTCGAATCTAGACTCGAGACCACTTTCATTGAGTTCAAAATGACGTTTACAATTTGTTTAAGTATAAACATTGATATGTTTGAGGTTGAATAGGATTTTGGTATTTTGTTTGGGCTTTGGGTTGTGTTCTAGCCCACTAACCCAATAAGAGAACCCAAACGTTCTACCAAATACCTTTCGCTCCACTCTCTTCATTCATTCCATTTCTAATTTCCTAATACAGTCAAGCCCTAGGAAAAATGATGGGAAGAGAAAACTAAATTCCTAAGCCCAAGTTCCCTTAGACAATTCAAATTCAAGTTCCAAATCAAGGTGAAGCTTAGGTAAGCATCCTCTTCATCTTCTCCATCTCAATCCCTCTTCAATTCTTGATTTTTGGTATAACCTAACTTAGGAAAAACTTTGCATTTTATTATAGATTGAAGATTCTGAAGGTGTAGTGAAGAGGAATTGGTCTTGCTTTGTTTTAGAGCTTCTCATTCATTGTTTTTTAGTTTAAATGTGAGTTCTTGAACTCACATCTATGTCTGTAGCTTTCACTGTAGTTAGGAATGAATTACCAACATCCATTTCATGTTAAATTACTTTTGATTTGAATAGGTTTGGTGAATTTTCCAATTTTTGGTTTCGACGTCAAATTTATGAAAATCCTACTATGGATGTTTGGACATGTTATTTGTGGTGTATCGAAGAGCCTATAGGATTGGGTTGTCTCTTGGCATAAATCCCTAGCATCCATCGCTTATTCGATCGCTCTTGAGTTCATTTGGCCATCAATGACCAAAGCAAATTTTTGCCCAACAGAGGCAACCAGACGTCGGGTTGAAAAATCCAGACGTCAAGTTGGAGCTCCTGAGAAATAAAAGAAACGACAAAAAAAATAAAATGGAAAAGCCCATGACCAGATAATTGGGAGGCTTTAGGAAATAAAAAGAAAAGGGAGAAAAAATATAAATTTCCAAACCCCAGGTTCAGACATCTGGTTAAACGGTCAGACGTCTGGTTCTGTTGAATTTTGCCTATTTTTGGGTGGATTTTCAATTTTTGTCGATCTTTGATGATCAGAATAGTTATTGCCAATCAATATCGACTTTGAATTTTTTTTTTTGGATTTTTGGTGTTTCGTTTGATGGATTTGATATCGATTTTCATGGTTTTAATTCCCGTCGTTGAATGTGGATTTTTGGTAATAGATTATTTTTACAATCATTTTTGTGATTTGTCATTTTAAAATATAAAGGATTTTATACTAGTAGTAAATACTAAAACTCTTTCACAAAAATGATTTCAACAGTATTCTTAATACAAAACTCATTTTAGAACCGTTTTCCGATCTATTACCATATACAAACCTCAACCTCGTTCATATGAGAAATCCAATTAAACGACTTAGCAAAACTAGTGGTATGAATCAGTAATGTTTACTTCGTCGGTTAATTATTGGACTTGTTCGATTGATATCTTATGACAATTTTCGAGTAGAAATCTACAATCTGTTCATAAATATTTAGGTTAAGCCAGTGGTTATGTGACATGAAGCATAACTCATTTACTAACTAGCTTAGTGTAATTTACACTTATTGATCAATTATGATCATTTTGTAATATAGAGTAGCGATGTGCGATGTCTCTTGTGTCTGCGTGGAGGATTAAACTCCATTTTGATGGAGCTTTGGCTCAATTTGGTGAGTAGCAACCCATGGTCTTTGGGCCATTTCGGTGGAGCTTCGGCTCAAATTTTATGGTATAACGATCATGGGATAGCGTCCCATTTGTGATACACGTGTTGGCGAGTTTTCATCCTCCCCGTTACGATAGGCCTCCCCCTTTTTGTGATTTCTGGATTTCTAATTGATGATTTCTAGAATTTGTGTTTCACCATTATTTGTTATTTACATTGATAAGCATTATCAATGTTTGTGACTTGGTGAATAAAATAAAGAATATGACATTATTTTGCTGTTTGAGAAAATTTGAGATATTGTATGTTTTTTGTTGTGATCATATATATATATATATATATATATATATATATATATATATATATATATGTCATATCTCTTATCCTATCTCGTCTTACATGATAATTATAGCTAGACTGGTCCGTTTATTATTTTTTTCTTAAATAACACTCGGGTTAGACCGGAGGTGTTTCAGGTGCTTCCACTTGACTTCTTAGCAGGGATTATCTTCTGACTTTTGGTTAACTACTTTAGCTTAGTAGTTTTTTGTCTTTTTTATATACGAGATAGAGACTCTTTGATGTATACATATTATTTTGAGTAGAACATGTACCTATTATTTTGTGATGAAGTGGATCTTGTATGACCACTACTATGATGTTCATATCTATGTGTTGTATTCATATCTGTTTCCGCCTTAGTGATATGAATATCTATGACTGATTTTATGTTATTTTTATTTTATATCGATTCCAAACGCCCCTTAGACACTGTGTAGTAGATTTGAGTTTGGATTGGACATGTTAGATTTCCTCTTGAAATGAAATGCATGATATACCATCTGACGTAACTGTTCTCACTGAAACATTTTACATAGATGGTCGCTCCTCAACAGCCTTATTCTTCATGTTAGTCGACGACATTACCTCATAGTGTCCTTGGCATGTGTGAGTATAGAGGTGGGGCGTCACAGCTTGGTATCACAGCCAAACTTTGGAACAATGTAGAATAATCTATTAAGGATCATTGTCCTAAGTCTCATATAGGAATCGTGCCTTAGGATTTAACTCAAGTCTTAAGACCCATTCTATCCTATTTTATTTTATAATGCGTTATTTATCAACTTAATTTATTTGAATTCATTTTGATAATAACCTTTTCCTCTTCTTTCTTTCTTTCTTTCTTAAAGAACAGAAATGGTTAGACCTGGCCGTCCTAGCGCCGGTCAGTCCAGTGCTACTCCTCAAGATGGCGTATTCATGTCTGTCCAACAGCTTCTGGATCTTGTAAAGAATTCCCAAGCTGTCGGACTCATTCTTAAGACTACTCATCCTAAATCCGGGTTTGCACGCTTAGGCGGGTATTATACCAACTTGGGTGGAAGGCCATTCAAGGGTTCTGAAAGCGTTATAGAAGTTCAAGCTTGGCCAAGAACATGCGATCACATCTTTTCTCGCATGAATCTTGTAGATCTACATCGAGTCCAATTGGCTTCTAACATGCTCCAGGAGAGAGCATTAGATTGGCAAAAGCTTTTGGTTTGGAAATTATTGAAGCAGATCTTACTTGGGAGCAATTTCGAGAAAAATTCGAGTCAAAGTTGTGCAGGAAGCTGAAAAGGTAACTTTAGCCCGACGCTTTATTGACCATGTTCAAGGTGAATCTTTTGTTATCTCACATCTTTTGAATCCCTCTCTAAATATAAGGTCGGGTATATTAATACCCCATTGAAGAAGAATTAAATATTTATTTACAGGTTGAATAAGAATCTCAAAAAGGCTTTACTTCTGAAACTAGAAGTTCCTTCCGATCAGCTTGTAGATATCGCTCTTCGACTTGAAGAGGTCGATAAAGAAAGAGATGTTGATGTTAGGGGTGCCAAAAAAACTTCAATAACAACAAGAAGAGGCATCCCGATAATAAGTTCAAACCTAATCCTAATAAGAAAGGGATGCAAGCAACTTCGGTAGCAAAGACTCGTACCACTAGTCGTAGAGACGCTACAATAGTGGATCTAAGGACCACTATGCATATAAATGTCTGAAGCCCCGTACTTGTCGCTATTGCAAAAGTACGGGTCATTATTTATCTTCATGTCTCAAACATCAAAGCAAGAAAGTGGGAAAGCTGAATGTTTTGCAAGCCCCTAGTAACACTTCTCTTGGTTAAGGTATTTCTCATTCTGTCCTTGATGGCATTATTATGTTTTGTGATCATCCTATTCGAGTTTATTTTAATGCAGGTGCATCTTACTCTTTTATATTAAAAGAACTTTTTGATACTTTTTCTTTGAATGTTATCGGCTTGATGACTTCATTAAGAATTGCGAATCCAATTGGTGGATCCACAACACTCAGTTTATTTTGTAAGGTTGTTGAAATTATTCTATGTGATTATGCTTTCTGTGCCGATTTGCATGTTATACGTTGCTTGGGTTTTAGAATGATTTTTCGACATCCCCAATTTATTAAGCAGATTTCTATTGTTCTTAAAGATTCAGATTCCAATTCAGGAGCATCCTTATATTCTCTAAATCCACAAGATGACAATAATGATGATGAGGAAGATGTCATTTCCCTCATTCACGTTGTTCGTGAATTTCTCGATATATTTATGCCCGTTTTAGGATTATCCCCTAAGCGAGCAATTGAGTTCGAAATTAATGTAATCCCTGGAGTGCTATTTATCACTCGTCCTCCTTATCGTATGTCTAATAAGGAAAACGAGGAGATGCGTATTTTCCAAATTGGAAGCTAAAACGTTCATTCGATCTAGTTCCTCTCCTTAGGGAGCTTTAGATATCTTTGTAAAGAAATTTGATGGTATACTTAGGCTTTGCGTTGAATACCGCAAGCTTAATGATCTCACCATCAAGAATAAATATCCCTTACCTCGGATTGATGATCTATTCGATCAACTTTGTGATGCTAGTGTCTTTTCACAGTTAGAATTAGCAACCAGTTTTCATCAGCTTTGAATTACAGAGGATATTATTCCTTTGACATCATTCCGTACTCGTTAAGGATCTTATGAATGGCTTGTTATGCCATTTGGTTTAACGAATGCTACAGCTTATTTCATTGACCTTATGAATCGAATTTTCATAGACTTCCTTGATCAATTTGTTCTCATCTTTATAGATGATATTCTTGTTTATTCCAAAACTACGGAAGAGCATGAAAAACATCTTCGAATTCTGTTGGAAACCCTTAAGAGAAATCAAATGAAAGAAAAAATTTCAGTGTGCCACTTTTGGCAATCCCGTGTGAAATTTTTAGAATATATTATTTCTAAATCTGGAATTTCCATGGATCCTTCAAAGATTAAGGCGATTCAAAATTGGAAGAGACCGGAGAGTGTGACAGAAATTCGTAGCTTTCTTGGACTGTCAAGCTATTGCCGTTGATTCATAAAAGACTTTTCTAATATATCCATACCTTTTACTAGTTTGACGAAGAAGAGAGATAAGTATATTTGGTCAGACAAATGTGAAGCTGTTTTTTAGAAATTAAAAGAACTCCTTTCTGATGCTCTTATTCTTGTGATTCCCGAAGGGATCCAAAACTTGATTGTTTACACCGATGTTAGTCGTGTTGGTTTGGGAGCCGTTCCCATGCAAACAGAACGTGTTATCACTTATACTTTGAGGCAATTAAAGCTTATCAAGACTAGATATGCTACTCATGATTTAGAGCTCGTGGCCATTGTTTTCGCCCTTAGAATTTGGCGTCATTATCTTTTTGGAGAGAAATTTGCTCTCAACACCGATCATAAATCTTTGAAGTATTTGTTCTCTCAAAAGGAACTTAATTTAAGTCAACAATGTTAGCTCGAATTCCTTTCATCTTATGATCGTGATATTCTCCATACTCCCGGAAAGGAAAATTCTGTTGCCGATGCCCTTAGTCGTAAGCAATAAACGGTTATTTCCATGATGATATCCGAATGGAATAATCTAGATACTTTATCCACTTTTGAGATTCGAGATCATGAATCCAATTCGTGTTCATCTCTTGTTTTATGTAGACTTGAGGCTCATCCATCTCTTTTAAACCGCATTCTTAAAGCTCAAAAGCATGTTCCCGAGTTGGCTCATCTCAGTCCAAGTTATAGGAACAAAAATAATATTGATGGTATGGAAGACTTTGTGATCGATTCCCGTGGAGGCATTCGAAAATTTGGTAGAATTATTGTGCCAAATATTAGTGATCTTCATAAATACATTTTAGAAGATTCTCATCGTTCTAAACTTACCATTCATTCAAGTATTAGTAAAATGTACATGAACATGAGGCGAATTTATTATTGAAATGGAATGAAATCTGATATTGCCAACCTTATTAAGCATTGCATGACTTGCCGACTCGTAAAGGCCGAGCAACAAAGTCCCGGTGGGTTATTGCAACCTTTGGACATTCCCGTTTGGAAGTGGGATCAAGTTTCCATGGAATTTATTAACGGTCTTCCCCGTTCTCTTTTGGGTCATGACAGTCTATGGGTGATTGTAGATAGACTTACAAAATCCGCCCATTTTCTTCCCATTCGGTCCAACCGGATCATATCTATTTTGGCCAAACTCTGCGTTAAAGAAATTGTTAAATTGTATGGAGTTCCTACTTCTATTATTATTGATCGTGATCCATCATTTACTAATGGTTTTTGAAAAGTTCTTCAAAAATCTTTAGGAACAAAGCTTAATTTTAGCACCTCTTATCATCCTCAGTCCGGCGGACAAACAGAGCATGTGAATCAAACTCTTAAAGATCTTCTTCATGCATGTGTTCTTGATTTTGGTGGAAGTTGGAAAGCATATTTCCCTTGTTGAGTTTTCTTACAATAATAGCTTCCAATCTAGTATTGGTATGGCACCTTTTGAGGCACTCTATGGAAGGCCATGTCGATCTCCTTCATGTTGGCTTGAAGCCGGCGAGAAGTTGGGTTTTGGTCCAGAATTTATTCATGATTCCATTGAAAAGATTGACCTTATTTGTCATAGGATGAAAGAAACTCAAAGTAAACAAAAATCTTATGTTGGTAATGAAGGAGGAATTTAGAATTTTCTGTTGGAGATTTGGTGTTCATTCGTGTTTCACCTATGAAGGGTGTCATACGTTTTAGTTGTTCGGGAAAATTAGCACCTTGATATATTGGCCCAATTCCCATCACAGAACGCATTGGTTCTATGGCTTATCGCCTTTATTACCAGCTCAATTTTTTGTTATTCATGACATATTCCACATTTCACAACTATGGAAATTCCTTAGAGATTCTGATTCAATTATTGAGCCCGGAATTATTGAAGAAATTGAGATTTCACCTAACTTGACTTATAAGCAACATCCTATTCGCATCATTGCAATGGAGGTTAAACGGCTTCGTAATATAGATGATCTGCTTGTGAAAGTTCAATGGTCCTGAAATCCTAAGGATTGTTCATACGAATCTAGAGAATTCATCAAGCGAGCACATCTGAATTTACTCTGTCATGCTCCTTAAGGCGAACTTCTTACTTAAAAATTTTCTATTGTGTTATTATGCCTTAGAGTGGCTGTTACTCTTTATTTTCTTCTTAAGTGTTGCTAGGATGCAATTTCTTTAAGGATGGTTGTCTGTAACAATCCACATATTTTTACCATTATATATTTAAATGTTTTATTTAAATATAGCATCATTAGTTGAATTTAAAATCCAAAATGTGACTTTTTGTAAACAGTCGAATGCAGACTTGAAACCATTTTCATTGAGTTCAAAACGACAATTACAACTTGTTTGAGTATAAACATTGATATGTTCGAAGTTGAATAGGATTTTGGTATTTTGTTTGGGATCTGGGTTGTGTTCTAGCGCACTAACCCAATAAGAGAATACAAAAGTTATACCAAATACCTCCCACTCCACTCCTCATCATTCATTCCATTTCTAATTTCCTAATACACTCAAGACCTAGGAAAAATGCTGGGAAGATGAAACTAAATTCCTAAGCCCTAGTTCTCTTAGGAAATTCAAATTCAAGTTCCAAAATCAAGAAGAAGCTTAGGTAAGCATCCACTTCATCTTCTCCATCTCAATTCCTCTTTAATTCTTGATTTTTTCTATAACCTAACTTAGGATAAACTTTGCATTTGATAATAAATTAAAGATTATAGAGGTGTAGTGAAGAGGAATTGGTCTTGCTTTGTTTTAGAGTTTCTCATTTGTTGTTTTTAATTTTAAAGGTGAGTTCTTGAATCGCATCTACATATTTAACTTTCGTTATTGTTAGGTATGAATTCCTAACAACTATTTCATATTCAACTATTTTTGATTTGAATTGGTTTGGTGAATTTTCCAATTTTTGGTTTTGAAGTCAAAATTTATGAAAATCCTACTACGGTTGTTTGGACATGTTATTTGTGGTGTATCGAAGAGCCTATAGGGGTTGGGTTGTCTCTTGGCATAAATCCCTAGCATCCATCGCTCGTTAGATCACTCTCGAGTTCATTTGGCCCTCAATGGCCTAAGAAATTTTTTTTCCCAACGCAGGCAACCAGATGTATGGTTGAAAAATCCAAACGTCTAGTTGGGGCTCCTGAGAAATAAAAGAAAAGATAAAAAAAAATGGTAGAGCCCATGACCAGACGTCCGGTTAAACCCAACCAGACGTATGGGAGGCTATAGGAAATAAAAGAATAAGGAGGAAAAAATATATATTTCCAAAACCTACGATCAAACATCTGGCTAAAGCGGTCAGACGTCTGGTTCTGTTGAATTTTGTCTATTTTGCCTGTTTTTGAGTGGATTTTCAATTTTTATCGATCTTTGACGATCCGAATAGTTATTGTCGGTCAATAATTATTGCCTGATTCACCAATATTTATGATTTGCATTGATAAGCTTTATCAATAATTGTGACTTGGTAAATAAAATAAAGAATATGACATTCTTTTTAGTGTTTGAGAAAATTTGGGATATTGTATAATTTCTTTGTTATCATATATATATATATATATATATATATATATATTTGTCATATCTCCTATCCTATCTCATCTTACATGAGATAATAGCTAGACTGATCTGTTTATTATTTTTCTTCTTAAATAATACTCCGATCAGACCGAGGTGTTTCACATGTTTCTACTTGACTTCTAGCTGGGTTTAGCTTTTGACTTTTAGGTAACTACTTTAGCTTAATAGTTTTTGCCTCTCACGTGTACAAGATAGAGACTCTTTGATGTATATATATTCGTTGGTGTAGAACATGTACCTATTCTTTTGTGATGTAATGGATCTTGTATGACCTATACTATGATGTTCACTTCTATGTGTTGTATTCATATTTGTTTCCACCTTACTGATATGAATATCTGTGATTGAATATGTTATGTTTATTTTATTTGATTCTTAAGGCCCCTTAACCACTGCGTAGTAGTTTTGAGTTTGGATTGGAAATGACATATTTCCTCTTGAAATGAAATGCATGATATACTATCTAACATACCAATTACAAAGATGATCACTCCTCAACAGCCTTATTCTTCGTGCTAGTCGACGACATTACCCTGTAGTGTCCTTGTCTAGTGTGAGTATAGAGGTGGTGCATCACATTTAATGACCTATTGCATAGACTCAATGCAATCGTGTTTCCTACGAAAACGGATTTATCTTAGTTTTAGTTTATTTGAGGTCAAATAAAAAGATAAGTATGGAGGTATTTGATTTGCACGTAAAAGTGCATATTTTTACTTCTATATTTAATCTTCTTTTAATTAAATAAATGAGCATATTAGGGTACTTTACATGCTTAAACCAAAATTTAAATTGTTTTATAAACATCATTTATTCATCTTCATTAGAGGGTAAAATGGTAATTTTTATGATTTAATTTGAGAAAATTATTTACACATTTTTATTTTTATTTGTTGGAAATGGAGCGCAAATATAAAGAGCTTTCATGGATAAATGGATGCACAAATGTTGAAGGAAAATAAAGAATGGAAATAAATAAATTAATGCAATATGGAGGAGCCCACAAACCCAATACCATTTAGCCCATAATTAAATTCACATGCACATATTGATGGAGGCTTAAACTCATGTAAGTGGGGATTAATTAATTCTTGAAGGATTACTTGGAGGTTACACTTCTTAAAGGTATTTTAGGTAGTCCCCTAAAATACGAATTTAAGCATGTATGAAATACCTCTTATGTATCAAGTAATTATCTTCTTAACTTTTCATGCAAGTTGTAGACACAAAATCAAAGATAAATAGAAGTTTCTTTCATGGCTTCTTAGCCTTGTTTTTACTTTCATGCAATTTACGTTTATGCTTTCGTTTATGCTTTTTTAATTTTTTCTTTTCCTTTCATGTTGAGATCATTCTATGTCATCATGCTTTCAAATATGAGTAGCTAAACCCCTTCAATTTAGGGGCGATGAAGCTCTCGTGAAACATATTAAATTAACATAATGATTTCATTTGTGATCTCACTTATTTTTCTTAATGAAAAATATGAACGATGGTGGTTTATGTTTCTATTTTATTGAACTTTAGTAGCCTATGCCGGCATCTCAAATAGACTATGCTTATTCCATTGTAAACATAAGCTATTTGTTCATTTTCCTAAGTGGGTTTGATAATGAAAGTTAAGCTTGAATCAAAATTTGATGGTCTATGTTACTAATTAAAAGTAAATAGATCATACATAAAATATATTTTATTTTTAATTTCATGCCATGATCATGAGAATTGATAAGTGGTTTGAATGATGTGTTAGAGTTTGATGGTTTAAGTTGTGCTAATTAATAGCTCAAATAAACCGTACTTACAGTAAGAACACTAATCATTCCTACTTAATATTTTTGAAGGGAGATTGCAAGTGAATGTTGTGTTGATTTATGTGAATGATTGGAAGTGGATTTGTCTCTAAATTGTTCTTATTATCGTAGTTTATTCATCTTTGCTCTAGTTTAATTTTTGCTATTTTCTTAGGTTAAAACAAACTTGAAAACTTGGGTTAATTGAATGAGTCGAATTTAAATTTAATTTATTCCCTATGGATCAATCCATACTTGCATACGTACTATAATTATACGCCATGCGCTTGCGATTTATAATGATTGGCGATTTTCTAACCGATAATTATTTGATATTGGTACATCACATTCTTTTATGTCTCATTGTTTGATCAACCTAGTACCCTCATACCTAGTTATTTGCTTAAGGGTTGTGAATCCGATCAGAGGGTATGCAGCTCTTGGGTTGATATGTAACCGGTTAGAATTTGAATTATTGGTCATATATTTGCTTGTAGTTTGCATGTGTTTGATTTTGTGGGCTTTGGGATTATTTTTGGTATGGACTGGTTAATTAAATATGATGCTAGTATATTTTGTCAAGATTAAAAATATCTCAAAGGCACACTAATAGTAGCGTCCAAATTATATACTCAGTAGAGAATCCAAGTTTTGATGTTTGTGCCTTCTTGGGTGTAATAGAGGTGGAATATGAGTTAATTTGGGATTTTGTTGTTGGATAATTTGCAGATGTTTTTTTTGGCTATTATAGGACTACTGTCAAAATGAGCTATTGTGTTTTGAATAGATCTTATACCCGTAGCTAAACCCGTAAGTAGACCACCTAATAGAATGACACCTACCGAGATGGAGTAAAAGGTGAAACTAGTGGACATAGAAGGAAAGAGTTTTAACGGACCAAGCAGTTTTCCTTAGGGAGAAGCAACAATGTTGGTGAAGCGAGTCGTTAAGATTATGCATCGATTATCGTAAATTGAATGAAAAGATGATAAAGAACCAATATCCTCTACCGATAATCGATAATTTTTTTACTTATCTGAGTGAAGCCAAAGTGTTTTCCCAGTTGGATATGGCAATAAAGTTCCATCAACTAAGGGTGGCAGAAGACAATATTCCATTCACGTCGTTTAGAATAAGATAATGTTTTTATGAGTGGTCAGCAATGCCATTCGAACCAACTAATATGCCTACCTTCTTTGTGGACTTAATGAAGAAGATTTTCCAAAGAATACGTGGACAAGTTTGTATTGGTATTCATAGACGACATTTTAATATGTTATAAGGATGAAAGTGATAATGAAGTTCATCTTAGAATAGTGCCTGAGACGCGAGGCAGCATCAGTTAAAATTGAAGTTTTCGAAGTTTCAGTTTTGGAAGAAGGAGGTGAAGTTTCTTGGTCATCTAGCCTTAGAGAAAGGGTTGTCAGTAGATCCAATTAGATAGAAGCAGTAAATAACTAGAAGAGACCCGAGACGGTGACTGAGATAAAGATTTTTTATTGACTAGCCAGATACCGTCAAAGATTCATTAAGAATTTCTCTCATATAGTGGTATCGATGACTACACTAACAAGGAATTATGTGAAGTATGTTTGGACCAATAAATGTGAGGAGGCATTCCAAAAACTAAAACATTTACTGACCAACGCACCTGTTTTAGTGGTTCTGGATGGAAACTAAGATTTGGTGGTGTATACCGATGCGTGTGGAACAAGATTAGGAGCTCTGTTAATATAGAAGGGTAAAGTGATTGCCTATGCTTTGCAATAACTCAGATAGCATGAAGTCAGATATCTGATTCATGAATTAGACTTGGCTGTCGTAATTTTTGCTTTGAAGGTGTGGAGACTTTACCGATTGGAGGAATGATTTGAGTTGTATTTGGATCACAAGTCTCTGAGAATGAGTTGAACATGAGACAACAAAGGTGGTTAAAGTTTATAGCTCCTCATGATTTTGGAATAGAGTACACACCGAGAAAGGAAATATAGTTGAAGATGCACTTAGCAGGAAATATCAGAATGCGGTGTTAGCTATGTTGGCTGAATGGAAAGACAAAAAAGCATTGACTACTTGTAGTGTGTAGTTAAGATTAACTGCTAGTTTTATTTAGAGTACTGCAATGTTATATTTTTAGGAAGTTCTACCGGTATTGATCGAAAAAATTACTTCCAAACAAAAAGATGATGCATTGCTGGCTGAAAAAATTAGAAGATTAGAAGGTGGAACTAAGATCGATGACTTTAAGGATGTTTACCTTGACCAAAACGGATGGTTGAGAATGAAAAGACAATTATGCGTTCCATACATGGTTGGCCTGAAGATAGAAGTTCTTAGGGTATGTCATCGATCAAAGTTTACTATTTGTCCTAGAGGAACTAAGATATATTTGGATAAGAAGAGAAGCTTTTTTTAGGAAGGTGTAAAAAAGGATGTAGGCTTATATATAAAACAGTGTCTGAATTGCCAATAAGTGAAAGCCGAACATCAAAAGCCAAGTGCATTGCTTTTGCATTTAGATATATCAGTAAGGAAATTGGATTCGATATCCTTGAATTTTATTGGCTGGTTGCCAAGGTCAAACAACGGTAATGAAAGTATATGAGTCATGGTTGATAGACTGACCAAGAGTGCACATTTCATTCCCATTAAGTTAAATAGGACGGAAACTGTATTGCCTAAGTTTGTTGTGAAGAACACTGTTAGACTTCATGGAGTTCCTAGTAGTACAGTCAGCGATAGAGATGCCTTTTTCACTAGTGAATTCTGGAAGAGTCTACAAGAGGTTTTAGGTACCAAGTTTAAGTTCAATACAGATAACCATAGACAGATGGGCAGATAGAGAGAGTCAATAAGGTATTTGAAGATTTATTGGGGGATTTTATGCTAGATTTGGTGGGTTATGGAAAGACCATTTGCATTTGGTTGAGTTTTCCTATGATAATGTTATTAGACTAGTATAAGAATGATTCCTTTTGAAGCTTTATACAGAAGGTCGTGTAAATCACTCGTATGTTGGTTAGAGACCGAAGATAAAATGATTCTTGGTCTAGATTTAGTAAGAGAAGCCGTAGAAAAGATCGAGTTGATTCGAGCTAGAATGAAATAAACTCAATCTAAGCGTAAAAGTTATGTAGATAAGAGACGAAAAGACTTAGAGTTCTCAGTTGGAGATCATGTTTTCGTCAAGGTTTCACTAATGATGAGTGCGGTAAGATTTGGGAAATCAGAGAAATTAGCACCTAGGTTTGTTAGATCATCTCCAATTTTCAAAAGAATCGGGAAATTCACTTATAGGATAGGGTTAGCATCCAGTGTGGTAGGAGTCCATAATGTTTTCCATATTTCTCACCTGAGGAAGTATGTTCGAGATCCAATGACTGTTATAACTCCGACTGAATTAGAAGATTTAGTAGTGCAGCCGAACATGAATATAGTGAGACAATCAATTCGAGTTATAGCGAGGGATGAGAAAAAGATAAGGAACAAGACATTCAGATTAGTGAAAGTCCAGTGGAGTGATGACAAGAAAGATTGTACTTGGGAACAGAGAGCAGGATTTGGGATACTTATCCTATATGTTTTACATTTATGCTTTTATGTTTGATGTATATGCATTATCGTAATTTTAAGGATTAAATCCTTTAAGAAGGGGAGTCCGTAACAACCCTAATTTTAGTTAACATTATTTCGAAGATTTAATTGGATAAATTATATTTAATAATGTAAAATGTTAAAGAGATAGAGATTTGATAATTAGTATGGGTGGAGCCTTAAATAATAAACTAATAAATTAATTAGAACATTAATAAGAAGGAGGAATTCATGAGAAGGGTTAAATAGTAAAAGGGTTACATTTCCTAATACAAACCCATACCTCCTTTCTCACTCATTCATTTTACACTTACACAAAACTAAATCAAAGTTTAGGCCGGCCATTGCCAGAGGATTCAAGAGGAAGAAAAGGTAGGAAAACATGTCGAAAGCTTAAGGGAATCAAATCAAATTCAAATCTTGACCTTCTTGAACCATTCATGGTGAATAATAGTTATGCATCTCAAGTTTTGAATGTTATTTTCGATTTTAAGTTTAAACCCTAATTTTTTGCTCATATTATGCTAAGCTATGATAGTTTTGAATGATTATATACTTATTCAAGAATTTGTTTAACTTATTTATGAAATTATTTGATAAGTATGAGTTATAAAATCTACCGTATGACACCCAAATGACTTCAGATTTTGATATGATGTTAGAAACATTATTTTGGTAGTGGGTTTTTTATTTCATAATTTTCCAATTTAATGGGAATATTTGATGAATTTCCTAAGGTTGGACAATGGTTTATTTCAGGTTTTAATTATTAAAAAAATTAAACTATGTTTTTGGCTCCGAAATTTTATATGTTGAGTCATATTACTATGATTTTTGGGAAATTTTCCTAAGTAATGTTGATTTATTATGCCTTATTTTAGCTAAAAAAGCTTATTTGGTTATTAAAATATTAATATATATTAATGGTTTGCACACATGTTTTGGAAATGATAATTCTAGGATTCGGCGGATTTATGATAAAGAAATTGATGAAGGTTTGGTTATCCAATAAAAAAATTGACTAACAATTGGGTTGGTGAAAAAAATCGCTTTTAATGGTAAAACAATAGTTTTTATATTAATTACGGTCTTGCCACGTCGAGCCTCATCTTGTCGCACCCAATCATTCCACCTCTATGAACTTCCACGATGACCTCCTAAGATACATAGGATACCAAGTTAGTTGGTATGGAATGTGTCATCCTTGGTTGGAGTGCGAAGATATCAGGGTCGACACTATGGTCTTCAACGTTGTCACTATCGTCTTGCCTAAATGTAGTGTTTTGGATAAAACGTCATAATGATGCTTATTTCTTTAATGACGCCAACCCTAATGATTACGAAGAGGCTATGGCAGCGATAACGACACTGCCTATTTATTAATAACTTCGATAGGCAATGGCGACGTGTTTTAAAACATAGGCAATGATGCCGTGTTTTATCACTTCGGCCTTAATGACTCAACCGTTATTTAAAAAGCATATGTGTTCAAAGCGGCTATGGTTCCGCTTCTAATGACTTTGGCTCTAATGAAGCCCTTTATTTTCTTTAAATTACTGACACCGAGGTTTTACCCTATCAAACCTATTCTTTTAAGGCTTATTACTATGACAACCAAGTTTTATATTCAATGACGCCGACACCGTATGAGGTACGAAGTACATGCTATTGGCTTTATGGATTCATGTTTTAAAATTTAAAGGATTTGAAATATATTTGTACTAAAGAAGGGTGAAGATCCTTAATGGCGCTGAAATCGCCAAGTTCAACTATTGTACGGTTTTACGTTGTTTTGTTATGACCTATTGTTTTGAAAGGCGATGACCTCTAAGTGACTTCGAACTTCATCGATAAAGTTTTGTAAAAGCATATATCATGGCATAAGTATTTTGGATAAAGTAAAGGACTTTATTTTCTTTATTTTGAAAGTAGGACTTCAAGGGATAAATCATTTGTAATGAAGTATGTTTTTAAAGAAATTGGTAAGATATTTTTCCTAGAATTTTACTAAAGAGATTATTGTTCTTATCACTTTTGAATAGATTATGATAGGATAAAATTGACTCAGAGATTAGGAAACATGATGAGACTGGTGTAACGTTTCGGATTTTCGTTGCCGAAAAACCGAATAGTTATGGGTTTTAAGAAAAAGAAAGAGGTAGAAGGAAGAGAGAAAGAAAAACAGAAAGAAAGAAAGGAAAATAGAACGGAACAGAACAATTACGGAATCTCACAATTCGCAGCGGAACAACATATAATAATAAATGAATAATCTTAAAAAAAAAACTATATCAGTTATTACATTACATTATATTACATTACATCAAATCATCAGAGTGTACAACATCATACAACAATAAACAGTGCAGCGGAAAAGAAATACTATATAAATAATACGCCATGCCATCCAGCTTGCCTCCAGCAACTCCAGAATATCCAGAATATCCTGATAAACCTAACTCTTAACTGCCCGTGTGGAAATTGGTGGGCACCCAGAGTTTAGGAAGGAAAACAATAAACTCCGAGTCAGTCATGTGACTGGTGTGAGAACTCAAAACAGTTTATTTACTTTAAAATCAACATAGAGGAATATTTTTAAATCAATTCGCAATGCTTTTAAAAATGAGACTACCATAAGGCCTCCCGCACACACACACATGCAAACGCAGAATCGGAGGAGATTTCTCCTTATGATAGTCAAAGATGCTTGATACGCATTTAAAATAACATTTGATATTATTATTAGTGTATAGTGTAGGAAAAATTCATTTCGAAAGTAGAATATAAATCTTAGCCAACATACGACCATTATCGTATGCCTACTATAGCTACTATCCAAACAGTGGTGACCACCATAAGTGAATAGCAGGTTCTACAACTAATACCGTACAAGTTTCGTATTGGGAATTGGATTTCCAACAAATGGTCAGGCCAAGGAACTTCCCATTGCCACATGAGAATGCCTCTGGATGGACATCCCCGAGAACCAAACCGGATCTCTACCAACACAAGGCCGGGTTACTCCTAAATGAGTAACAACTGACCGAATATGTCATCCCCCGGTCCTTTGGGACCTTTATCAACCGAGCGCTCGTAATCAATTCACACAATCATAAAGTGTTTTCAACATGAGTAAGTATCTGGGCTCCATACCATGATACCACCCTTTTCCAGAAGGAAATGGACACATCCTAAAGGGTGCTACCCCTCATAACCTTGCTGCTTCTTTCCTGTTTTGACCATTCACGGGGTGTGAGGCTCGACGAAGTCACGTCCACAAAAACATACTTTATACAAAAGCCATGCTTTGGGTCAACAAATGATCAACACAATGATCACTAAGATAGACGATCAAATAAATGATCCTATCACAAATAATCAACACAATGATCATTTCAGCATCACTCAGCATGTCACATTACCAAACTGGGAATATATCGCTGATAACTTCAACTATATAACCTCTGAACTCGTACGTCTCAGAGAAGGGTGTTAAGCTAAAAGAATAAATTCTCCGCCACCTCAGAAATATATTTGAAAGAAATCGGCTTTATATCTCAACTTGTAATGTCAGACATACTATCCATACAAGTCTGTTCCGGGCTCGAACAGAACCGAAGGCACTTACAAAGAAGTCCTTGCAATCCGAATAATTTCTAATCACGTTCGGATTTCCCATCACTTATGGAGATCTCTATACCGGGGATCAGCCAGTGCAGAGACAATCAACAAGAAACCCTCTCGTTTTCGAAAATATCCGGTCTTCAACACCGGTCTTCGAATGCAATTCATAACGACGTATCACATATTCGGAATGGGTTATACGACCCCATGGTCCTTTCCCGGTTAACCCGAATAGTGAGCGCTTATTTTTTTAAAAAAAAAAAATAAGTGTGGCATTCAATTTCAAACAATTCACAACAAATACCTATTCAAAGGTAAATATCGATAGTCGGTTATTGAAATATCAATAGATATGCCAACATCACCAGAATCCAAATAATTTTCCAAATTATTTAATTCCAAAAATATCTTTAGAAGATATAACTTTCCATATTTCAAAAATAAATCAATATTTATTTTTAAACCTATTTTCCCAATTCCATTTATAAATTCCATATTGAATTTATATTTCCAAAATATTTATGAATATACGATTTCAAATATTCATTTTCAATTTATCTTCAAAAAAGATAAATTCTCTAAACTTTCCATTTCTCATTGGAAAAACAATTTCCATACTTATTTATTTTATAAGTAATCCACAAATTTTATTTATTTTCAACCTTGGAAAATATTCCATATACTCTAATCTAAATTAAGTATATATTTCATTCTTTAAGGAAATCATTCACTTAACCATATTTATTTGGGCCAAAACGAATGTTGCGTAAAACATCGTTACAACAACCCAAAATCACTAGTATAGGGATTCGAAATTAAAATAGATATATAAATCCCAATACTATACAAAACATTTCCTTTCGGAAATTATCTATTATAACAACAGTGTTATAATCTATTATTTCCTTCTATTTCTCGAAAACATCTATTTCAACAATAAATGTTGAAATCTATGATTTCGAATCTCAACATATTTTAGAACATCATTAGATCGTTTTAATTTTATTTAAAACATCATGTTCAAAATAATTCCTTTAACATATTATTCACTATTTAAAAACGTGAATATATTACGTTAACAAATTTCATCTTTCTATTCATTTTATTTTAAGGAATTATTCACTGTTTAAAACATGGATATAACTCCATTAATAAATTTCAACAATTCACTTATCAAAATAAGTCGTTGCGGATTTATAAAACAATGTTTATAAATTTCATTTCTATTTAATTTACAACAACTTTCTTTTATAAATTTCCTTTATTAATCTATCTCAATTCATATCACAATGATATACTAAAAATTCATATTATAAGTCAAATACTTATAATTTATTTATTTACAAAATCATTCCTTTAAACTTCATAAATTTTATAAATCTTATATTATAACTTATAAGATTCATTCATTTATCCAACTCATTCCTTTAATAACTTTATAAATTTTATAAACCTACTGCTTATAAAATTCTATTTATAACTTCACCGTTATAATTCTATAATTCCAATTTATGAAATTCATTTACAATTTTTTTTCTAACACTTATAAAAGTTCGTTTTACACTTCTAAT
This sequence comes from Allium cepa, assembly GCA_030765085.1. Lineage (NCBI taxonomy): Eukaryota > Viridiplantae > Streptophyta > Magnoliopsida > Asparagales > Amaryllidaceae > Allium > Allium cepa. Next base: position 563,778,861 of record CM060943.1, read on the forward strand.
ACTTTTAATTTATAAATATCAATTTATAAATCTTTTAATACACATGAATTTGTATTATTATTTTAAAACATCTTTTAAACTCTTTTAGAATTCCATCATTTTGATTTATAAAATAATCCAATTTCATAAATCCTATTTTTAAACTTTTTATAATAGATTCAAAAATCTCAGTTTAAATTATTTTATAAAATCATCAATCCCATATTTTCAAAAATCAACTTTTAACTATATTTCTCAAAATATAACTTTTATAATATTAAAAATTATAACGTTTATTTAATTATAATGGATCAATTCCAAAAATATTTAATAAACGTATATTTCCAAAAATCCTTTTTGAAATTAAAATCGTTGTTTTTAAATTTCAAAACTTGGATCCAATGATGCAACACATCAATAGTCAATCACGATTTTTCCAATATCATATATCGATATGATAAACAATCAAACATCACAATATTTAAAATCAATAAATTTTTGCGAGGAATCCAGTTGGATCCCTCCAACCTGTTTCCCTGCATCCACAGACATTAGCACAATACCATTCCGTTTCAAGACGGAATATCGCGGTATATGGGATTTTATAAATATATATCCGCTTACTAACGGCGCATAGGGTCTCATCCGCTAAAAGAAAATGCGGGAAATCAATCAACTGCAATATATACATATGCCAATATATATATATTGCTATATATATAATATAATACCAATTCCACTTCGAGGTGGAATATCGCGGTATATGTGTGTACTAAATAACCTCCGCTTACTAACGGCGTATAGGGTCTATTCACATCCAATATATATATTACAATCATCATTCAATCATTCAATCAACACAGTCAAGCAAATTTTAAATCTAACTATTTAAAATTTAAATAAACAACACAAATTCCTTTTGAGTGAGAAGTTCTCACCTTTATTCCCGTTTGCACTCCACTTCCAATTCAACTTGTAAATAGATTAAATTCTAAATTTTAATCACCAATTCATTCTGAAAATTTGAAATTTAAGTCAAATTATCATTTAAATATTTAAAATAAATTAAATATTTACAAATTAAATTGTTCAAAATTTAAGATCGTTACAACTGGTGTAGGGCAGCACCTTATACTTTAGCTGTTAGCCCCTAGTTGAGATAAGTCCAAAATTCAAGTTCTTGGGCTTTTTCAAGGGTAAGACAACAAGTAAGTTTACACACAGAATGGAATACATAAAATAAGATAGGTTATATGTTGGCCTGTAAAAACTTTAGGTTCATAGTAAGCCTAGCAAAACTACGAGATTGAAAGATAGTCAGAAAAACGCTAAGATAAATATAGTTGGACAGATAGTCCAGTTTTCTTCTAAAAGCCCGTTAGAAAATTTGATATATTTGGTAGGCCCGACTCAGCCATGTATGTTGGTAGTTACCCTATAAAAACTAAACGTTGGAATGGATAGTCCACTGATTTGACGGATAGTCATGATTATCTAGGTAGCATGCATGCGCATTATTGTTTATTTTAACCTGATATGTTGCAGGAATTGATTTGCAAAAGATATATTTTTGAAGGGATATTAATGGGGGAAACCCGTTTCGCTCAATGGTTTGGCCTCACTTAATATCTATAAACTGAAATGACGCATTATTATTCACACTAGGCTTTTTGTCTAACTCGACCTTAAACTCTCCGGTGCTCAAAATTTGATTTGAGTAGGTTGCGAATAAGGGCATTATAGGTTAGGTGGGTTTTGGCGAATATAGATTCTACAGTCGTGTAGGGGGCAAAGCTGGCTACGTAGGAGTTTATCTATTACTATTCTCCACCGTCTTATGTTAGTGGTTGTACGAAGGTATTGATAATAAATGTATCTCTCAATTTTATTAAATCTGATCAACCAAGGAGGCAATGTCGCTCTTAGAGTATTTTGTAATAATTATTTTTTATCTGTAACTAGGCAACGTTTGGGATTATGTGCTGAATATGAAATTATGAATTTAAAATGAATATGGAATTTCTCTTTGAAATTGTGTTTAAAATTAGTTCACGTTATTGTTCTTCTAATATTATGGATACCATTAACAAGACCACAATTTTGTCACCGGAAATTAATACTATAGATGACTGCAGTATCTGTAGCGCTTAGTTTTGGGCCTTAAAATAGGGGATGTTACACCATTTCATGTATAATATCAAATCAAATATTCAAATACATGTAAGTCGCAATAAAAAAGAATACCCATACAATACTATTTCAACATTCTTACACAACATCTCGAGGGTTGCACATCCTCCAGTAGGGTTTGTAGTCCTCAAAGATGCGACTAAATACACAACATCAAGGTTAAAATTTTCAACCAATTATCTCAATATGAATGAACGAGATGCACCTATGTCGATTGAACTTCTAGTAGGAAAATCTCAAAATAGGATCGTACCTTCCAAGACTGTTGGAACCTTCTCTTTGGTCTAAGGTGAAACATTAGTATACCCAATTGCATTCTGCTTTCCTTGAGCATGAGTTTGCAAAATGTCCAGCTTCTCTACAAACCTTGCACCGCAGCTGAGATGATGAACTATTTGGCTTTAAGCATTTATTGGAGTAACGGCCTTTCTCTCCATAATTAAGACATACTACATGATTCTTGAATCGTGTTTTGTCAATATTTGTATTAACCTTTGCCTGCTTCTACTTAAGGAAGCTTGCTTGTTTTCTCCTGAATGGGAACTTCTGCTTTTGTCCAACGCCAACTTTATTCTTTGGCTCCTCTTCTTCTCTTTGTTTATATGCTTCTGTAAGTCTAAGCACAGCATCAACCAATTTCTCAAAAGAGGCATCTAGCTAAGTAAGGAGAGCATTATTCAAATCTTTGTTGAATCCATACATGAACTTCTGGTTCTTCTTCAATGGAGTATTAACTAGGTTGGTACCATACTTTGATAATGCTTCAAATTTGGCTATATACTCTGCTATAGCCATGCGAATTTCTTCAAGTCTATGTACTTCCAAGTTACGGTTGCCTTCTCAGCTTCTAGAAGGATTTTCGACTCAGTACAGTTTTTGAATTCATCTCAAGTTAATTCACCTTTATCTATCTCTACAACCAATACCTCATATAATTATAAATCTCTTTCCTATAGCTAGCTCAATCCTATTTGGATCCTCTGATAGCTTGTAATCCCCATACATGTGAAAATGTAATCATATGTCTTTTGCTAAGCTTGCGCTCTAGTCACTCCTTATATACCCTTGAAGGTCTTCCCTCCAATGCTAGCATAGTTGCTGCATAGTTAAATCAAGGAGTGGGAGGATTGGGAGTTGTGGAAGCACTAGACTATTGGATGCTCCTCCTAAGCTCAATTAGATGCTTCATGGTTATGAATACTCCCCTAAATCCATTAGATTTACGCGACCATATCGAGGTCCATCTATAACTCGCGACTACAAAGAAGAGAGGTTTGAGATTAAGAATAGATAAGATATATTAATGTACATATACAATCACACAAATAACAAATACACTCCCTGATGACTACTCCTTGTAATCAGCATGTATTCCTACTTGTATATATATACACACTCTTCTAAATACCAAAAGGATAGTGACTGCTAAATCCATCTAGGCCAATGTCCCATGTCTCCCTATACCATGTATTGTTCTAATCCTGCTCAGGTTCCATATGAAACCCGCCACCTTTATACTCATACCATCTAAGAGTATACAAAGTAATACAATCAGATAATATGGAAAATAAAGCGATATGGGCTACAGACATGAATATTCCCTTAGGCTAACACCGGTACATACCTTAAATTATATAATACCAACCATAAATGTACACAGTCTCAACACAAAGTAATAAACGCATGTGTCTCAAGGACCAAACAAAACATAATCATAGAAATTAAATAGCATACACAAAGGTAGAATGCAATAGATAAAATATAATATATCACATACAAAGAATTCAATAGGGCTACAAAATTATAACCTTTAGCCCACTATATACATACATCATCGTAATACATCATAATAAATACATCATTGAGGCTACAAAACACATAGGGTATATATCATGTTATATAACTACTAGCCTTTAAAAGTATCACAAAGCCATGATGTCATTCATACTTAACCTGAAATATATCGAACAGTACGGAGTATTATAAATAATACACGGTTCAAACTATGTCTATAGTGATATATTCGGTGAAGATGCTAAGCATAACATAAGAATATGCATATAAACCATCCATCAAAGATGTCCATATAATCAAATAATATTCATACATCCATTAGATAATCAATGATCAAAAACACATATCCATATTGTTATGTCAATATATATATATAAACTCAAATCAAGTAGTAATGGGAACATATTGTACAACAGACACAAGGTCCCAAGTAGAGTCATATCTCAATAGCCAATACTTAGATGAGGTGTATAAATAATATAAGCCTATCTATCCCCAACGTAGAACCGGATGGAAGATTAATGGATGTCTACTTGCTCAAGGAGCCATACGTGCCACCCGCTCGAATCTTACTCTTATATTCTTTAGTTACCTCCTTAATAGTCGTGATAATATCCACCAGTGTAACTGTTAGCACGAGTACTCGGTTACGACCCGAATCATGCCTCTATAGTAGCAGACTAGTGGACTAAGTGACATAAGGGACTAAGGGCAACTACACTACCATGAATACCATAGCGCCTCACGGATCGAGGGCGTAACCATGAGAGTAGACCGCTACGGTGGATACCGTTCAATCAGGTTCGCTCCACCTTCATCTTGAATAACAGGAGTACATCATGATAGTACATGTGTGTGCACGTGTTTTTGCACCAACCTTGCTCAAATCGAAGAGCATCACCTCACGTAGGTATCATCTCTACATCATTATTCCTGTTATATGAGTGACTTCTACTTGCAATAAATAAGCGAACAAATATCACAACGATCCTAATACCGTAGTGTGTTACTTTTCTAGCTCATAAGCTACACTTATTCCATGTATATTCTAAACAATAAGTTTGGTGAATAACTGGAGAACTATTACCGAAAGTCCTCATACCCAATAATATTATAATTTCATTTATTCAAATTTCTCATTACACGGAATGACAAACATACATATGATAAGTAAAGCAATTACATGTGTATATGAAAATATTATATATTATTTGAAAGCATTAATAATATTTTTTTAAACAAATAGATACTTTTTACATCCTACTTGTTGTTTCTTCTCTGGATTGAGTTCATAAACAAGTTTATGTCTTTACTGTAATAATATTACACCCAAGTTCATTTAATTATTCGCATGAATCCAAAATCAAGAGAAAATTTGATCACTTAATAAATATGAAATTTTGGTTGCACAACCATATAATCACCATTCCATACATCTTTTTATCGTTATAGATATTAAAAATGAGCGAGATTACCCACCTTAAATTGAAGAATGAAAATTTTTACTTTAGCTTCTTCTCCTACCTTGTTTTGCCTTCATTGTAAAATTTCCCCTCGATATATGTTGATCAAAACTTGAATTTCAACTTGATATTTGGAGCAGAATATTGTCAAGAAGCTTATATTTGAATTTGAGGACATATGTTATTTTATTTGATCCAAAATTAATTCTTGAAGAAGTAGGAAGGGGTTTAGATTTTGAATTTATGAAAAGGCGAAGTATCGTGTAAAAATCATTAAGTTATATTTATAGAAGGGGGTGAGATATCTACACCTAGAACTCTCTAGATTTCATGAAACAAAGAATTAAGTTTTAGGCTATGTGAAGTTTGGCTTGACTTATTACTAATTGCACTTTCTGTTTCTTTTTTACTAAACACATTTCCATACACTTCTAGCCCATTTATTTATCACATTAGAAATTTCCAACTAACATATTATATTATTTACTAGTTTATAAAACTATTTTCTATAGTTTATCTACTTTATTTTAATTATTTCTTTAAATCCTATTTAAATTCATTTACTAATTAATTCAATACCCCTTTCAAATTATGAAATTAAATTCTTTTTGTTATTTAAAATAAATTCCAATTTTTTTATCCCAAGTATTATTTACTTTAAAAGTTTAATTTATCATTTAAATTTCAAAGCAACTATATTATTTGCTAAATACTAAATTAATATTTATCACTTAATTTTTTTTCAATTTTAATAACATATTTTCCAACAAATTTCCAAATCATTTCGGTAATTGCACAATTATTATTTAAAACACTTTTAATTAACTAATCTTTATTACTAAGTTCCTAGTTTATTACTTCTCGATAACGGGTTATTACGAAGTGATTAAGAATTCAAGTACGAACTCTCTAATATTTGTGGTATACAAATCCTTGAAGAATTAGAGTGAAGAGTATGGATTTGCAAAGTGAGTGGATGAATATTCAATGGATCTTTTCTCATAAGGTGCACGAATGAAATATTAAGATAAAATGAGAGAATTGTTACGAAAATCTTATTTTGCAAAACCTTTATACGGAGAATGAAATTATATAACTGTTGGCAAAAATATGAAGAGACTGCCCAGTCATTTAAATTTGAAAATCCATCTAACATCTAGCATGTTGACATTTAACTTCAAAGTATGTCAGCATATCCTAGATCAAAGTAGGTTGTAATTTTAGGATATGTTGACATAGCCCAACAAGTTTTGAAAATTATTTCATAAAAATAGTTTTGATATTTTATAACTTTAATAACTATTTTTGTAATTTGAAAAAATGACAGTGGAGATGAAAATAGTGTTTAGTAAAAGATACATATCAAAGATATTTTTTATGAGGTCTTTAACACGAATTCTATGACTTGGACAGACTTACTAAATCCTCTAAATATCTTCCACTTCAAATATCTTTGTCGATAAAGCTCTTTGTTCCATTTGTCTTAAATAAGTTTTTCTCTTCCTGCTCTTCTATTTTCTTTGATTAATCTCAGTGTATATGTGTGTATGTGCATATGCGCATGCTCGTATGTGTGTTTACTTTCACTAAGTTCTTTATCTTTGTATAATGTCTCTATAATATATCCGAAATACCGCATAAGCTAGAGAACTATTAATAGCAATATTTATATGGTTTTTGTTATCAAAATCAATACTCAAGACATTAACACTTTGTTCCATGGTTGGATCGTCTGAGTATAATTGGACTAGGGGTCAATTCGATGATTCCCCCTACATATCTTATCTATGACCAACACCCAGAGATTGGCAAGGTCATGGAGAGATGCCCAGAGATCGGCATCATAGACACAGATACCTGAACATATGGGTTGGTATAGAAATGAACCTTGCAAGTACTGTGCCGAGTTATACTAACACTCGTGTGGATAAGAGAATATAAGCTGCATAATCTCAACCACATGATAAATCACAAACTTGTGTACAATCGAACGAGATATGTTTGACTGATAATGATGATGTCAATCAATGATATATAGTTTGGTTTAGTTAAATGATAAATGTTTGATCAATCATAAGAAAAGCTAAGTAAAAGGGCAACATTAGGAAATAGCGTATACTTTTTTATGTGCATAGAGATACAATAAATAAAGAGCATTGCATAAATCATACATGTAGGTATGATATATATGTATGTACATTAAAGATAATTATGTAGGCAAGTACGTGGACAAGAAAACAAGATGCAATAATATAAATGAGACGGAGTAGAACAGAGAGAAACTTTTATTTACATCATCATATTTGAGTATGAAAAAGGCAAGGGTCGTAGCCATAAAATATCGACCTATGTAGAGAAAGTCCAAAAAACAGTAAAGAGAAAAAGAATCCTTCATAATTCGAGTACAATATAGATCATTTGTAGTGCCTACCTCTCTTGGACTTCTTTCGTTCTTTCTTCAATAGCTTGTGCTTCCTCTTCATTTTCTCAAGAGTATCCAATGATCCAAACTAGTTTCCTGGGTCAAGTTCCTAATCATACTGTCAGATCCTATAAGGGTTTTAGGAAGTTTATGTGAGGTTAAGGAAGAAAGCATAAGGGACAAGAACTAGGAAGGTTGGCATAGACATTGACAATGGAGAAGGAATCTTCTTCGCTCCTGGTTGGAATTTAACATTTTTCAACTTGTATGTCAGTAGCCTTAATTGCCCCAAGGTAGGCCTGGGCCCCATCTCTTTAGTGATAATAACCTACTCCATCGTCATTGCCTTCCTCGGTTTTTCCAGAAACTCCTCACTTAGAGCATCGATCTTTTCAACATCAACGACAACGAAAGACCTAGCAGAAGGAGTGGCGATTGGAAGAGGTGTTAAGATGAAAACGTATAAGGTAAAGGGAGCAGTCATCGGAGGATCCTTAGCAGGAGATGATCCCAGGAGTGCAACAATAGCGAGCTAACTTGTAAGATGTCAATTAGGGATTAGACGATTAGAAATTTCTTCAGAAGACATTTGAAGATTTTCGAAGATAAAAGTGTTTAGAGATATAACTCCTAGAGTCATTGTCAGATTGAATGGAGAACCTTCAGCCTCCATCTCCTCAAGAATTGGTGACATGACTGGGAAAATGGAGGTGGTTAGAGGTGGCATGAAGCAAAAATAGTTATACACCTCAGACTTCGAATCTTGAGCAACAACTGTTGTTGTTATTGAGAGTGCAACAACATACACCTTAGTGTGCTAGATTTCTAACCGACTTAAAAGCCCAAGTCCAATAGGGTACAGATCGTTGGGGTTGGCAACCTGAAATAAATATAAGTATATCAAAGAGACATCTACACAAACTCACATCAGAATAGAAATATATAATATAACATATACATCAGCTAAGGCTATTACCTTGGAATCAATATTATTCCTTGGATGTCTATTTAACTTATTAGTGTTGAGCATGAATGAGAAGTCCTCTCCATTTACCATTCCCGTCTTACACAAGTCGCATGTGCCTCAAAATCTATCCTGTGGGTTGTAATGAATAAAGGGTCAAAACAACGTTCTAGTGATTAGAAAATTACATGCTTTTTCCATAACACTGGTTTATACCGGTTGACTTTTATTTAAGTGATTGTCTACTATTCATGGGATTTTCCATTCAATTCCATTTGCGTATACAATATATCCAACCTTCCCTGGGGTATAACTACACACACTCACACACACACACACACACACACACACACACACACACACACACACACACACACACATATATATATATATATGCGTGTGTGTATAAGCGTTGTACTACCCAAAAAGGAAACCCGGCCGCTTAATACTTCTTATATAGTGAGGAAGCGGACCCAACGACCATTTAATACCTCAACCCTAGAGCAGGCCCTTTATAATGAATCGATTGCCAATGACCCTAACTACAAAGGCCAATGACTCTTAGGTACGGTTTAATAATTTAATCGGCCATATTACCAATGCTTCCCAGAGACATATCTAAGGGTTAGCTAGCCCACCTCCAACAAACAAACAATTAATCAAACTTCGAGTTCCCTGTATATCCCATATAGATTCTACACAAATAGAAAGCAAAAAATGTCAGGGTGTAATCCAAGTATTTTGTAATGACCGCCCTATACCACTGATGCTCATATAACCAAATAGTGCATTATTGACACATTCGGCTGATGTAAGACGATTATCAAGGAAAAGAAATAGAAGAAAACAAGGGAAATAGAAGAGAAGAGAAAGAAATAAAACATCGCACAATCACATAACTTGTCATATATCTCATAGCTTATGAGGTAAAATATTATAGTCATTACAGATATAAAATAGGCGAGATAGTAATAACTATATGAACCACATAATCAGAGTGCATAGGCTCATATAGTTATATAAAAAAATAATAAAGTTTATACAATTAATAAATAAACTGAACTGATAAATTGCCTCTAATAATACTAAGTCAAACATTGTCAAAGCTCTACAGTATCATACCACGGAAAAAACAATAATTAACCAAAAATTTAAGTTTAACAAATCGTTAACTCTTACTACTCCATCTGCACACCTCCAAGTGCCATTTACACCTCTATCTAGTCTACTCATTTAAGAGTACTAGAGATAAAAAGAAGCAAAGCATAAAACCTTGAGTCAGAAAAAAATCTGGTGTGTGAGCGATAAATAATCCTAAAACACTATAAAAATCTGTATAGTATATGGAATATAGGGTATGAGGAATCATACCTGATGTGTCTTTACATCCGTTGAGTAAGCACATAATATAATATATATGCTACTCTATCTCATAATCATCATGGGTATACTATATATCAATGTACCAATGGGCGTCTAGATATCGACATCGATGATATGTACGTCATGTGACATCCCTAGGATGACAAACAACCAAAGTAAACATAGCATCCATCATCCGTCCTCACACCACTCGGTGCGTTGGATATATGATACTTCTATACTCCATCTAATCATCAAGGACTACTCAATGTCCTCAGCCACTCGATCCATCAAGGTACGGATAGATTCTAACATCAATGAACTTTGCCATATTGTTATTTTGTCCTCATGTCAACAGAAAATAGTATATAACCCTACCAAGTCCTAATGTCAACGGACTCTGGGTTATGGTCAGATCAGGTTCTAATGTCAGTGGACTCTAATTACTTCCTCATATACCCTTATCTCATGAGTGTACCCCATCATCTCGAGTGTCAATAATCCCTTTACACTCGTCGTCACTAGTCGAGCAACTCCTGGAACTATCATCGCAACTCCCATCTAAAGTCGTCTTAGTTGGGAACTATTCTAGACCATCATCGTGTATTATAGAATATCATCATGCATCTCATACCCTTCATCTATAATTTCTTTCATTCAACTCATAGACTACTACTCTACATCTCGAAGTACAACTATCCATAATTGAAGCCGTTACTTCCCATCACAGAATCATCATCGTCAAATTGTGAAGTCATCGCATCGAAGCATCACATTTTCGCTTCACCACCAAAACAACTCTTTGAAGAGCAGTAACACCAAAATCGAATGTCGAATGAAAGAATGAACCATCACATTCTACTCCTCAAAGCCTCTCCATTGTGCACGTTGGAATTGACCAACATGGCCATCATCAATGGTGGTACATATCGATCAAGCAGTTGATAACGACCACTTTGGTCGTGTACTTAACCAATTTTTAGTTAAGTACAAACTAAATGAAAACTACTGGCATCCATCCCGAAATTCGAAGCACATCTCCAAATCCATCTTTCATCATCAGATCAATCGATATGCATGAAACTCTGTGCACGAAATCCTATCTTATGAGACTTTCCTAATAATATATCACTTTGGAATGGCATTTTCAACCAAAACAAGCAAACTATCATATATACAACTAACAAGCATACTAACATCTACAATAGCCAAGATATGCCTATAATAACACAATACATTACATCCAAGCAACTGGTGAGGGATTAATATCAAAAAGTTCTTAAATCTATCAATATCGTCAAAATAGTGCGTAAATGGAAAAAATGTGATATTTAATTTAAAACAATTTTAAAACACTTTTAAATTTTTATAAAATAAGAATAGGTTGAAGTATTATAGAAATTGCATTTTAAAGTTAGAAAACATTTCAAAACATCATTTTGATACTATACTAACAATCATACTGTGGCAAGAGACAATATCACACACCTTAACAAAAGTTGACCAAGCAATCGTCAAGTCCTAGAGCTCTCTATCATGAGCACAGCACAAGAAACGACATCCAATACGGACCTCGTATGCAAAAGATATGAATTATATAATAATTTCGATTATTTAATTAATTAATTTAGTAATTAATTTGTTAATTTACTTTATTAGCTGATCCCCTTTCATAATTCCTTCTTCTTCCACCAAATTAGCTGTGCGCAAAACCTATACATGAACCTACCATTAACACACCTTCTCTCTTGCATATCTCGGCCACTACTCAAAGAAACAACCAACGGATTTCGCTTACGCACTTTACTACGTGATCTCTCCACCTCGAACCCAAAAATGCAAGGCTTGACTCCCCATTGTGCCTCACGATCTAGAGCATGCATCACAACAAACTCATGGATGCATTTCGCCTTAGTCGATCAGAGGCATTGAAACTCTGGGGAAGGTGGATGTTGTGAGAGAAAAACAACGAAAGTCTCTGTTTGGGCTATCGCCTCCTCCAACTCCAAAAAATCAAAACCCTAGATAAGCTTTAAGTACAACGATGTCGCTAATGGTTATCACACCCAATTCCGCCACGGTCAATGCGAAGCTCACTTTGATACAAGCTAAACGAAATTAGTTTCATGATTTTTAGTTGATCAGATTGCTCGATTTTATTTTTTGAAATGAAAGAGAGAGGGGTAACCATGATTTATGTTTAAAGGCAATGGAACAGTGATTTTGAAATAGAGGGGAGGGTTTAGAGATTATTTATATTAATATAATAATCTTATTTATTAGATTTCTTGTATAAACTTTATCCGATCATTATAAAACTCGTCTGCATACAACACCTCATTTTTCAATCCCTGTGTTATAAATTTCATCGCTATCCGAGATAGTGATCTGGGATGATAATTTCACGCTTTTCAAGACCGTGTCGGCCGTTGGATTGTTTAATCCTCAAATATAGTGATGCTTATACTCAGTTTAATTCACAATGTCGATTCGACTCAACAGAAATGGTTCGAATCCTGATTCAATCATATGTGAAAATTCATATTTTTAGGGCCGTCAATTAATTAACGATTCACTATTTAAATCAATTATCTAAATATCATACATTAAAAACATGGGTCGTTACATCTTTGCTAATGACTGCTTGGATTGCTAGAGTCAAAGCCTACATGCCAGCTCTACAAATGATGGTTATCCAATGAAACTAACATAGCCCGCTAACCTCCCACAGCCGAAATCCCTTTTAGACTTACCTAATATAAGTCAAGGAAAATGCCCACTCCAGCTACTTAATACCTCTTGTTCAGAAATGAAGCTGACCCCGTTTCCAAATTAGGCACTATCATTGATTATTTAAGATTTTATAATTGGGTAAGTGGCAGACCTAATGGCATTTAATACCTCAATCCCTAAAGTAAACCCCTTGACGTCTCCAAAGGTACCAAGCCATTTAATATTTAAAACCTGAGGTGAACCCTTGGTATATTGTCCCATGCCTATACGCAAATGTATATTTCTCTACCCCACGGATCTTATAGTTAGATATGTCACACATTAGTAGTACATATGCACCACTGCTGGCAGCCTCTAGGTGAAGGGCAGACTTTTTTTGTGTAACTCTACTAACCTCGCATCTCGACCCATACTAAACCAAGCCACTATTAATTAATCTATATATTGGGCTAGTTCCACTAATTCATGTTCATCATAAATGTATGATTTAGACTATATAATTTCTACTATGGAAATTACATTGTCTTCTAAGTTTATTTATTAGTATTTATTTATTTATTTGCTGCAAACCCATCCTATCTTATATGCTTATTTCCTACATTCTTCATTTTCTTTTTATGTCACTTATTCGTTTACCTCCAGTTAATTGTCCTTAATAAATGGTCATTATTATTCAAATTGGACGATCACTAATGACATTCATTTATTCATTTCAAATCTAATTGATTATGCATATTCTATTTCCTTCATAAACATCATATTAAATTCTGTAATCGGTTCCACTAAATGCATTTACGTTCACATTTAATTTTCGTAACCTTCCATTAATTGCGAATTCAATGTCCACTAATGTTGCAAGCATTATTCAGTAATATTGGAGTTATTACCCCTTTTTATTGCAACTCCTTACACTTTTATTTATTATGTTACTAATATTCAAACATTTAATCATAATTAATAAGCGAATCCACATATATTTATTTATTACGCTTTATTCCCTGCCTTATGTATATTTATATTTCTAATTCGTAGGTAGGCTTATATGTAATATATATGTGTGTGTGTATTTAAATCGTTAATTCCTACGTTTAGGAATTTTCGAATATACATTATATGTACATTTTATTAAAAAATTGTTTTCACATGTTAATATATTGGAGATACCATTCCTAAAAAGAGATTATCACTGCTATAGCTTTCCACAAACTGCCTAAAAGTGAGACTTTGCTTCATTTAGAATTCCAAGGAATCGTCTCTTTTTATTTCTGTTGAAATAGACAACGCAAACTACGGAAAAGAACATTTGTACTTCACACATCTTTTTCATTTTGGTTTATTCCTTATTATTCGAAACAAGCATTTTTGGTAGTAGTTATGAAGTTAGATAGTCTATGGAAATTTACACAAAATTATATACCACCAAATTATACCTACAATGCTTCCAATAAATTAAAACGTAGATATTTACATTACAAGTCAAATTAAGGTATTCCAAATGATTACTAAACAGTTTACAACCTAATAAACATAAATCTGAAATAAACTTCACAATCCTGTCGACATCATATTTTAAAATTTTAAGGGACTAATTTCCAAAATTTCCAGATTAGGGTTTATATGTCATTCCATCACAATTACATAACTTACAGAATATATAGGTGATATATCAATTAAATATATTCATTTTAAGCATATAATTCAACAAATCTTGCATAGACATAATAATCAAATTAAAACTCAACGATATAAATTTCAGTGTTATATATAAATCATATAATTTCCTACTCACTTTCTAGCTTTCCAAATCTCCAAGTCCAAATCATTCCTTTAATTGGATCCTTATTCCTTTTCATCCCAAAAATATGTATAATAACATATATATAAATAAATATATACACACACACACCCATTAGAATTGTAGATTTAGGCGGATATTTGAGTTAAATGGAATATAAATTTATAACTATATAATTTACCTTTTTCGTGGAATTGTTCACTCTTTCTCTTCTTCTCTTTTGTTTTCTATCCTTCCCCCCAAACATACGCGTACACATACATACATATGATAGTAGTTTTATAGTTTCTAAAAATAGTGGAGACGGGAAAATGGCAAAGCTCCATTGCTCTGTTTAAAAAATATAAGAAGAAAAATAAGGGTTATGCCTTTATTTATAGAGCCTCAATTAATTCTCTTTGTCAGATTAATATTTATTAAATTCGGGCCATTAGGCCGAGGTTCATTCCTAGTTGCTATGACTAGAACCAGTCGACCGCTACCCATAGCAGTCGATCGATCCAAAACGAGGGGCTAACCGATGGTGGTCCAATATTTAATGTCGTTGTTAATTATTTTTTCCCTCAATTTTATTTTAAATTATTTCTAATTCAGACTCTTCATGACAACTTCTTCGTATGAACTGCGAAGTAAAGCCTTATAAATGAAAGTTGATCAGAAGATCGTCACGAACACAATGGTGCATGTTTCATTGCCAAATTCTGACATTTCCTCAAATTCCATTTTTGATCTTATAATTATATTTTAATTCTTTTAATTATTTATTTTTAATTTATGGGGTATTATACAAAAGAGTTTGGATTACGCCCAAGTGGAAATTCTATAGTTTGTCGTAAATTAATAACTCGTTAATAAAATTTCATTTGAAATAAAAGGTGTTTTTCTTTCTATTATATACTTGTCATTTTGAGATATGTTTATTAATTATTTAATTTAATTATATTAAATATAAAATCCTTAAATGATATGTTATGTGATAACCATTACAATGTGTTGTAATCTTGAGAAACTTATCGTGTTAAAAATAACTTATTATTTTAAATATTCATAGTTAAGATATTTTGAGATATAATATCGATACATACAGTCAAACTAGAGGTCATATCGATGGATGAATGTCGAACACTATATTACTCATGGCTAGTGGGGGCACTAAGGGGGCAACATACTAATTATTATTGATAACTATTGTAACGACTCATATTTTACGTATCGAAGGATCGTAAAATATATTTTTATGTTATTATCAGGTCGTATAACTCTAAACTTTTGGAAAAGTACTCATGTGGACATTTCCCACATTTACGATTTTATCAAATTTATACGTGACCATTTTAACCCTTAAAATATTGTATGGCCTATAACTTTTGATAGGAGTCGATTTAAGGTCTGAAACCACTTCCATTACTTCAGGATGAATGTTACCTATTCCATAGAGTGGTCATAATAGTAACACAGACTTACCATTTGAAAGTTATGGCTGCTACAAGCCAAAATTATTGGACAATTAGGCAACACACACTTAGGACCACTAACTCATTTCGGGAATAGAACCTACGGGGACCGATAGGACTGTTCTAAGTCATTTCCATCTTTCCCAAAATAGTTCCAAGCTTCCATTAACCCTAATTTCTTCAAAATTCATCCCATTTTCTTACTAATCTTACCCCAATCATCATTGGAGATAGTGATTAGTGAAAGGAATAGTAGATCTACCATTTTGACTGTCTTGGAATCTATATTCTTTCTATCCAATCTCAAAATTGAAGAATTAAAGTGGTAAATAGGTTTTAGGTGAGTGGTTCTTGACTTCTCACTATCCTATGCATATTTATATAGTTAAATTTGATGTTTTTAACATGGTTCTGACGATAAAATGTTTTCCAACATTAATCACACTTTTATACATGTTTATCGACGAAAGTAAAAAAATTAATATGGTTTTCAAATGGTTTTGCAACCTCTTTTGATTATACTGACATGCCAGTGTAAGTTAGATATACTGAATTTCAGATATTAAACGTGATTGGATGTATTATATGTGTTGAATGCATGTTTTTGGATGATAATTCTATTTGGATGTTTTTGCTCTAATATGTTTTTTAATGATTTTAGTTACTTAGGAATTGGTTGATGAAACGAGAAAAATTTTCACGAAATTGGATGAGATTTGGAGGAAAGGCTCTAGGGATGTAGGGAGCTTGCACTTTAGGATGTAGGTGGTGGAATTCAACTTGGTGATGAATTGAATTCAGGTCGGTGGAGTTACTTCAGGTCGGGGTTGAATGGTCCAAGTTGTGCTTCGGGAAACTTGGTCGAAAACTTAGGATTGACTTCAGGTCGAAGGAAGAAGGAACTAGAGTTACAGACCATGGAATTAGGTTGGTGGAACTCATTTCAGGATGTGCTTTAGGCTAGGAGCTAGATTGTTATGGGCTTGGCTTCGAGACGGAGGTGAAGTGGAGATGGGTAAAGTTGAAGGCCAAAAATTGGCTAAGTGTTCAAGTCAGTACCGACCTAAAAATAGAAGGGTTGGACTTCGATCTCAGCAAAAAGTGACTTAGGCTTGGATAGAAGAGCTCAAGTGGAAGTTTAAGGAATAAGTAGGGGTTTAAAGTTCAACTTGGTAACGACCACTTTAGGATGGCTAACCTGAAAGTTTTTCTCTGGTCGAGCTGGAGCTTCTGGGGGTTAAAGTGTGTGGTCTCTTAGTCATGCTAGAGGAGTCATTTATTCGTTCATTATTCAATGATGATATGACAGCATGATGACGATCGATGGTTAAGAAATGAAGCGGTATTAGAATGCTTCGTGTTGGGACTTTGAGACGATGGTTCTACACCAGATGAGGAGTTCTAGAGTCTTCCGATGATGATAACTCTAGGATAGGGGCCATGATGGTAGCCCATAAGGACAAGTTCTAGGATGCGAACATATAAAGTAGAGCTAGGACGTGCTCTATTATGGAAAGATACGAGGAGATGGGTTCTAGGACACGGGCCTGTGAAGTGGAGACAGGACGTGCTCCACTAAGGAAATGGAAACAGGTAGGATGAGGAAGGGTTCCATGATGATGATGTAATGAATTGAGCTAGGATGGGTTTGAAGACATGTGCGAAGGAATCATTGGTACTCATAGCGTTATAATGTGCTTGTAAAGCAGGGATAAGTAAGGACACTTATTGGGTATTAGGACGTATACCCATGGATTTAAGACGTGATCCATCAACCCTGGGCTGCTAAGACATGCAGTTTAGTTTTACTAGCCTAGTGAGTGGCATGGGTTTCGAGCACCAAGGAACCAAGACTTCTCTATTGGTCTTTGGCATTAGGACAATTGTATAAGTTATCATATATATAGAGCACTAGAGTGATAGTGTGGATTGTTTGATGGATGTTATGTTTTCTTCGATTGTTCCTCCATAGTCTACCACTCTAAGGATGTCACATAGTCATTCAATATTGTACTTAGGATGTAGTACATTTTGATGATGACAGTAGAGTAGCATATTATAGATGTTATGTGCCAACTCTTGGATGCATGAACAAGTTAGGTGTGGCTCATATACCTTTTTGTTCCACATTATATCGAATTGTATAGTATTTGGAGATTTATTTATCGCTCACACCTGATTGTTGTTTGACTTAAGGATTTATGCTTTGCCTTTTATTATCTCAGGCACTCTTAAATGAGTAGACTAGATATCAGCACTACGTGTACTGGGTGGCAGTGTAGAGGACAAGCATGATGGAGCATTTACATATTATATATTGATATGCCATTGCTTATTCCATTGTGTGATACTGTGGAGCCTTGACAGTGTTTGCTTTACTACTATACGGTGCTTTATCTAAATTTATTTTCTTTTTGCATAAAATCTATTATTATGTTGTATAATTCTATGGGTCTATGCTCTAATATTTGGTTCACTTAGTTGTTAACATCTCTCCCATTTTATTTCTGTAATGCATATTATATTATATTATATGTGCTATGAGACTTATAATAGGTTCTGTGATATTTTTACTTTTTTTAATCCTTGAAAATATTCCTATATCGATCGAGCATGACAGCAACACACTATTGAGTAATATTGGGTATTGGTAGAGTAGGGCGATCATCACATTTGGTATCAGAGTTTAGGTTACATGATCAACCTAAGTCGATACCATGGTGTAGTAAAGATAGAGAAGGAGCTATCAATATAAATAGGTTTGAGTGTGTATGTGTGTGTACACAGGAGAGAGTGCGTACTTGTTATATATTTTGGTTTTCAAGAAGTATGTAATAGATATATAGCATATAAGTTGCATACACACACGAGTATGATTGATGTAGTTATCTTATATGTGAAACTGATCATTTTTATTTCAAACCAAAAGTAAGCTACCATACAAGACACGCTATGAGGAACTCCATCTCTGGAGTTGAAGAAGGAGTGGGTTCGGGGGTACTAACCATGAAGTGCAGGTGATTTTCAACGCAACGATGGAAAATATGCTATAAAATGCCTAAGTGGTTGCTCCGAATGTTGATGTTGGTTGTAGTGCTCAAGTATAGGCGTTCAGAGTTGATTTTGCTAAGTTGAATAAGGATTCTGCAAGACCTAGTGGCAAAGCATACCGAAGAACGGAATCAGCTATGGATGTGTAGCATTGGTTGGACACCGATGACTGGGTTTTTGATGACCTTATGTTGGATGATGTGTGAAGAGAAGGGTTGCTTTCGGACAACTTCAAGGGAGGGTCATCAGTTGGTGAAACACTATTAGAGTTGCTATACCCGAGAAAAAGTTTACTTGGTATTGTTGAGACTTGGTTTTGATTCATGATACGAAGCTATCACTACGACAAAAAGAATACAGATTTGACGACTACTACAACAAAAAGAGACAAGGAGACGAGACTTTAAAACCGGTGCATTAACTATTGTATTTTATTTTTAAGTCTTAAGTTAATATTGTTAAAATCTCTCCTCGATTACGTACATATTAGCTTATATATTTAATCATTATATTTACTAAATATTTTATACGTATATAAGCATACAATTAAATTATAAAAATGTTTTAAAGTTATATAAATTAATATACCTACATAAACTGTGCATATTGCACAAATTTAATCAGGTCAATCGATTGGCCTGGAGGTGCAGTCGACTGACACTGGAAATATTGTGCAACTTGCACAGATACATAGATATACAAATTTAAATTTAAATATTATTTTGAATATTCAGTCGATTGACCAAAGGCTCAGTTGACTGAATTTCTATAACAACCACTTTTCGAAAAGACACGACTTTGTGTGAAGAGAAACGAACCTCTACGAAAAGATTGGATGCAACACTTCAATCGAAACTCTTCACCAGCAGTCGCTGCTTTCTAACCTTTGTAAATACAAACTCTAACTTGATTCCAAATCAATTAATCACAATCGAATTTTCTTATCTCTCTGATCTAACTTTCTGGAATCTATTTGCTATCATACTTTCAATTATACTACATTAAAGCAATACTATACCTTTCTATTCTTCATAACTTCAAACATATATATATATATATACACACACACACACACACACACACACTCAAGGAGAATATTATAGGAAGAGTGTACTACAAGTGAAAAATCCGTGTTATCGGAACATACAAAAATCAAAACTATTTTCTGTATTTGTTGCAGTCCTGTTCAGCTGCTCAGGCAAGTGAAGTCCTCTTTGGCTGTTGAGAAAAAATCATGTTCTGCTGCTCAGGAGTGTATAAGCCTATTCCTCTGGGTTAAGTGAGGGTTGTTACTTTAGTAAAATTCCAGAAGGAGTCTGGGACTGAATGTAGGACGGTGCTCCGAACCAGTATAAAAATTCCTGATGTCATTTTACTATACCACTTTTTACATTCCACGCTATTTACAGTATTACTACCATCACTATACTCTGTATTATGATATATCCATATTACACGATCCATAGCACACTTTCATATGGTATCAGGGCCTAGAATTCAATCGATCATCACAACATCATAGAATAATGACTAGAAAATGTTCTAGTTGAAATACAACAGGCAAATTCCATGTCAAACCCACCGGTGAGGACTAAAAAAGGGTACTTTCTAATTTACAAATTTCAGTAAAAGATAATATTGAATTAGTTAGTACAAGCAATAAGTTTTCAAAGATTAGTTTTATTATTTTAGAAAAGATGAAATCTGTTGAACTTGATAATGAGAAATTGAAAAATGAGAAATTAGATTTAGAAAATCATCTTGGTGTTTTAAAGAAAAATTTTGAGGCTCTTACTAGTTTTCTACATGAACAAAAAACCATATTTGAAAAAGAGAGAGAAATTTTCAAAAAAAAAATTGATTTGAAAAGACAAAATGATTTATTACAATCCTCTTTAGATAATTTGGAATCTCAAAATTTTCACCTCAAAAATGAGAAATGTACGATAAAAAAGGAGAATTCTGAATTAATTGAGAAAATTGATATTTGAAAAATATTAATATTTCTTTTGAAAATAATAATTGTGACTTTAAAGCTAGATTTTATAAATTTAACACAGCATCACAAAATTTAATAAAGGTCAAAACAATTAAAATATGATTTTATCTAGTTATAGACCTTTACATGAAAAGTGGTTTAGGATATAATAAAACAGATCATACAAATAGCACTAGACATGCTTTCATGTATAGTAAATATGTTAGTACTAGTACTAGATTACGAGTAAAGTCTAAATCAAATTTTTATAGAAATTCAAATACTGCTATGATCAATAATGTTTATAATTTCTTTAGAAGATCATTGATGGGAAATATGAATAAAAATTATCTAAGTATTAAGGTTCATGTTAATTGGAAAAATAGAGAAAAATACATTGATGATTATTTTGATATGGTAGTTAATAATGAAAATTATATTTTTAAAGGTTCAACCACACCCAAATGGGTTATTGTTTCTTAAAAAGTAGGAAATTATAAGAACTTTGTGTATCGCATGCTTTAAATGTTAATTCTTTCTGGCACCTTATATTATAAGTAGTAGTTATTTTTTTCTATATTGTTCATGTTCTTTATTCCTTTTTCGATGATAAAGGGGGAGAAATATTATTACTAACGTTAAGAATGCAGGATATAGAGTGTCAAAGATTCAGGGGAAGTAAATATTAATATTATATATATACAGTCGAAATCTATTTCTATTTATAGGTTGTCAGCAATCAAAAAGTGGAAAATGTTGAGAGTTGGTTTTGATTCATGACACAAAGCTATCCCTACGACAAAAGGAATACAGATTTGAAGACTGCTATGACAAAAAGAGACAAGGAGACGAGACTTTTAAACCTGTGCATTAACTATAGCATTTTGTTTTTACGTCTTAGGTCAATATTGTTAAAATCTCACCTCAATTACGTATATATTTATTAGCTTATATATATTTAATCATTATATTTCACAAATATTTTATACATATATAAGCATACAATTAAATTATAAAAGTTTTTTAAATATTATTATTAACATTAAGAATGCAAGATATAGAGCGTCAAAGATTCAGGGGGAGTAAGTATTTATATTATATATATGTAGTCGAAATCTATATCTATTTACAGGTTGGCATTAATCAAAACGGGGGAGAATGTTGAGACTTGGTTTTGATTCATGACATGAAGCTGTCACTGCGACATACAGATTTGACGACTGCTACGACAAAAAGAGACAAGGAGACAAGGCTTTAAAACCGGTGCATCAACTATATTATTTTGTTTTTAAGTCTTAGGTCAATATTGTTAAAATATCTCCTTAGTTACGTATATGTTAGATTATATATTAATCATTCTATTTCCAAATATTTTATACATATATAAGCATATAATTAAATTATAAAAGTGTTTTAAAGTTATAAGAATTAATCTACCTATGTAAACTGTGCATATTGTACAAATTTAATGTGACAACCCGAATTCCTGGGCATATGTTAATTGGAAATTAACAGGACTAAAATTGTTAAAATACTTATTTGTTAATTGAACAAATGAAATTATGATATATATATAGATATCTGGATATAAATAAAATTAATATTCTTCAAAAGCTAATTTAAAGACTAATTGAATTGTTTTTAAAATATAAGATAAACTGTTTGTTTTTAAATATGAAAGTTTAAAAGGATTTAAATAAGTTTTATTTTTGTTTTCTTTAAAAATGTTTAATTTTTAAAATTTATATACATGTTAATAGATACATGTTAACTATTTAAACATAGATTTACATTTATCTTATATTAACCTATTAACTAAATAACTAATTAACATTTAATTATAACAAATTAAAATTTGAGACAAATGTAAACATTATACTGATTAAAAGAACAAGTGTGAATACACAAACATGATAAAGTGACAAGTGTTTAAATTGTAAGACAAGTGTAAAAATTTAATTCATCGTTTTCTTTTGTTTTTATTTTCAAATAGTTTCAGCTTATGAAGATCTTCTTCTCTCTCTTTTTTCTTTTCTTTTTCAAAATCTAAAGAAAAATAAATCTGAAAAGAAAATAAACACTTCCCTCAAAACCCAAAAATCTGAAATCACGTTCAAACTAGAATCATATCCTCTGCAAAATCATATTCCCTGTAAATCTATACTCTGTACAATTCAAAGCAAATCTGTAGCATTCATAACAAAACTATTTTAAGACCTGCATGCAACTGAAATCTCAAGCCAAAAGCCTGCATTTCTTAAACCGGGAATCAAGCAGCATGCATGCAATTTCAAAATTGAAGGGAGCAAGCATTCCAACATTTTCTGTGCAAAGTACAAGAAATTCAAAATTTAAGCTAAGCAATTCAAAGTTTTTAAAGGGGTACTACATAATCCAGTTTCAAAGCAAAAGAGTTTAAAATTTTCAAGCTTTTCAAATAAAAATCCGAGGCTCTGCTTCTTCTTCAATTAGGTGAGTAACTTTTTAAAATTTAAAACTTAAAAATGCTAGTATATTCAAATGAAATAGTATTGCCTGTGTTTATAAGTAAATGATTAATGTGAAATTGTAATTGTGTGCATGCTGTTTAAATTACCTGTTCTGTTTTGTTATCCGGACACAGAACTTTATTTAAAACCTTGTCTCTTAATTAATTTCTAATAGAATGTAATTTATAAATCAAAATTTCTGATTTATCTTAGGCTAATATCTAAAAAAATTAAGTAAGTTAAATTATAAGCTTGTCTCTGGAAACATAAGAACATCAGTGCATGTTAGATATAATCAAACTCAAACCCTTTAAAATTGTAAATCCAGTATTATAAACCGAATACACAAACAAAAACATGATTTTTAAATCAAGAATCATAGTTTTTAGGTTTTGGTTGAGGGTATAGTTAAGAATTGAACTGTAAATGACTTTTAGAGGTTTCCTGGTGATCTATGTATTTGGAGAGGATGGGTTTCTTCTTGATGATGGAGTAGTGTTAGGAGTTGCTAGGAAAAATACTTGTTGGTGATGAAAATCATCAGGGAAGATGCAGCTTTGAGATTTTTGATAGAACCCTAGTTTTTAGTTGTGCCTGATAAATCGATCACCATGGTTCCTAGAATTGATCGAGTTCAACAAACTTTTGGGTAGTGGAAGCTTGGCCTTAGATGAAGTCGAGGCCGGAGTGGTAAACTTGCTGGAGGTCGGAATTTTGCTAAAGAACTGATGACAGGTTTGGGTTGTTTTCGTTCTGTTGTTTTCCAGGTTTGAGGTATCGACTCGAATTCGATTTTGAGCAATGGAAGGGTGAATTGATGGTCGTGTTGGGTCGTGGGGTTGGTTGCCGACATGGGGAGACCACCAGAGGTGGATGGAGACGGCCGGAGGCACGGTGCACGTGTACCGTGCATTCTTGGGTTCTGTTGAAATCTAGTATTGCAGTGTTTTTTTTACTCGAGTTTTACTCGAGATTTTGGGATGTTTGCTCGAAGGGATGGGTCTAATGACTCGAAGTGTTTTTGGGTGGCTCAGGTAATTTGAAGTATTACAGTTTTTCTGCAAAAACTTTCTGTAGTTTTGAATCTAAATCAAAATTTATAGGAATAAGTTGTTATGTTAAGATTTAAACTAAGTTTAAATCTGTAGTATGAATTATAATTTTAAAATGATTTTGAAATCTTATAAGTTTTTTAAAATTTAGAAGGGGTTTTCAGTTTTAATACAAAATTATAAACGTGACGTTTTCTTTTTGGAATTGAGTTTCATTTTTGAAAATGTGAAACATGATTTAAAAATCAATTTGAATTTAAACTTTAGGTTCAGTTTTCTTAAGGCCTTTGAATCTTCAGTTTTTTTAATGAATTTGTATTTTAAATAAAGAGTTTTAAAATCAAGGTGTAAAGCAAAAGTTTAATTCAAGTTTAAATTCAAATGATTTAAATAAGGAATGGGTTCAAATGTATTGAATTTAAAATCTGGATATTTGAATAAGTTTTAAAATTTAAATGTTTTCAAACAAGTTTAATTTAAATTGTTTGTTAGAGGTAAATTTGTTTTCAAACAAATATTTAAGCTTGATTTTCCTTTTGAATGAAGACATTATAAAATTTTTATAAAAGGAAGTTAAGTGATTTGTTAACTTGAATTTGAAATTTAAAGGTTAATGTACTTTAAACTTAATTTTAAATGAAATTAAGCAAACTGGTTAAGGCTTATCTTATATAAGTTTAAAATGAAAGTAATAAATGTTATTTACATTTATTTTAAAAGAATATAAATGGAATTTAAATTAGTTAATACTTAAATAAATATCATTTTGAATTTTAGATTCAAAATGAAATTTGAATTTAAATTTAAAGATGCAATGTTCTAAGTACACCTTAATATTAATAAAATTATTAATAAGGAATGGATTATCTTAGAAATTATTAAGGTGTTAAAATAATTAAATAAATAGTATAATTAAGGAATAACTTATTTATTTAATTTATAATTAATAATTTGTATTAATTTAAATTAGAGATTAATTAAGAAGTAATTAAAGAATTAATAATAGTTAATGATGGTCATTAACTAAGGTTTATTTAGTATGATTAATTTTCAATAATTAATTGGATTTATTAATTAATGATAATCAATTGTGAAATTTATTTAAGTTTAATTACTTAATGGAAGTAATTAAGAAATTAATTACTTAATTAATGGGGTTTAATGTGGTTGACTTAAATTAATTAATTAAGTTTAATTAATTTTAATCACTTGATAATTTGTTAATAGTTACTTAATGTAATTGATGAAATAAAATTACTTAGTGAAGTAATTAATGATAAGTACTGGATGTAATTAGTGGAAGTTGGAATTGTGAAAGTAATTTGGATTAAATTATTTTGTTTGATTAATCAAAGGATTAATTAGAGATAATTAAGGAATAATTAATTTATAATTTGGTGACGTAATTAAGGGAAGATAATTACTAAAGTTATTAATCAAGGGTGATTAATAATTATGGTTAGTAATTAATGAAGTAATTGAAGGTTAATTACCGTATTGGGTTAAGGATAAATTATTTGTGAAATTAATCAAGAGTTAATTACTTAAATGTAATTAAAAGATGAATAGAATGATGTTGAAAGCCCTTTGATTAATTGTTATTTCTAATATGTGATTTAGGATGCTATGTGATAAGATATGTTTGATTTGAACTGTGAAGGTGTGATTTTCTATTGATGTGAATTACTGTGACATCCTGTATTAAAGTAGAATTGTATTTCACTTGAATAATTTAAGTTAAGTTGACAATGGTTTCGAAGAGACCGGAGTCGGGTATTAGTGAATACCCTAAACCACTTTGATTCGTATAAATTGATATGTGAAACTAACAGGCTGTAGTGGAATGACTTAAGTAAATTAGACCATTTAAATCTAAGTTTTGGGCACTTAGGAATTTGATGTGTGGAATGGTTGATGTCTATAACAGCTTGTGAAGTTGTAAATCAATATAAGTTACCCCGGGTTTATATAAGTTGGATACTTTTGTATTCCAAGTTTGATGGGTTTACTCACGCTGGTTTCCAGCCTGACCCGGGTGTTACTTTGATGTAATGCTCGGGTCAGACCGAGTATTACAGATTTTCAGGTAAGGACGTTTTGGAGTTCAGGAGGCGGGCTGGATGGCAGGTACGTATAGAGAGTATCCACTTTGATATTGTAGTATTTGGACATGATGGTTTTGTCCAATGTTTATGCTCATGTGTAACTCTGATGTATTTAAATGTAAATTAGCAGATATAGTTTTCTTTGTATAATTGATTTTATTGATATTATATTTTGATCCGCTGCGAATGTGAGGTTTTCTGTGTCTTGTTCTGTCTTCTTCTTCTTTCTCTTTTCTTCTTTCCATAACTATCTGGAAATTTCGGGATCGAAATTTCCGGGTCGTTACATTTAACCAGGTCAGTCGACTGATTTACAAATTAAAATCCATGTTAGAGCCACCAGTGAGGACTACAAAAAGGTAATTTCCAATTTACAAATTTCAGTAAAAGATAATAATGAATGATTTAGTATAAGCGGTAAGATTTCAAAGCTTAATTTTATTATTTTTGAAAAGATGAAATTTGTAGAACGTCAAAATGAGAAATTGAAAATGAGAAGTTAAATTTAGAAAATCAACTTGGTGCTTCAAAGAATAATTTTATAACTATTGAAGATTTTCTTGATGAAGAAAACACCATATTGAAAAAGAGAAAGAGAAGTTTTCAAAAGAAATTTTTGATTTGAAAAGACAAAATGATTTATTACAATCCTCTTTAGATAATTCGGAATCTCAAAATTTTCTTCTCAAAAATGAGAACTGTATGTTAAAAAGGGAGAATTCTGAATTAAATGAGAAAATTGATATTTTGAAAAACAATAATATTTCTTTTGAAAATAATTGTTTAAAGCTAAATTTTATAAACTTAACACTGAAGTCGCAAAATTTAATAAAGGTCAAAACAATTTAAATATGATTTTATCTAGTTCTTGACCTTTACATGATAAAAGTGGTTTAGAATATAATAAAACAGATCATACAAATAGCACTAGACATGCTTTCATGTATAGCAAATATGCTAGTACTACTACTAGATTACGAGTAAAGTCTAAATCCAAATTTTATAGAAATTTAAATACTGCTATGACCAATAATAATTTCTTTAGCAGTACAAAATCATTGACGGGAAATACGAATAAAAATTATCTAAGTATTTGGGTTCCTGTTAATTGGAAAAATAGAGAAAAATACATTGATGATTATTTTGATATGGTAGTTAATAATGAAAATTATATTTTTAAAGGTTCAACCGCACCCAAATGGGTATGATTTCCTAAAAATTAGGAAATTATAAGAACCTTGGGCATCGCATGCTTCAAATGTTATTTTTTTTCTGATACCTTACATTATAAGTGGTAGTTATTTTTTTCTATATTATTCATGTTCTCTATTCCTTTTTGTCGTTGACAAAGGGGGATAAATGTTATTACTAACGTTATGAATGCAAAATATAGAGTGTCAAAGATTCAAGGGGATAAGTATTTATATTATATATATAGTCGAAATATATATCTATTTACAGGTTGTCATCAATCAAAAAGGAGGAGAATGTTGAGGCTTGGTTTTGATTCATGATACGAAGCTATCACTACGACAAAAAGAATAAAGATTTGACGACTGCTACGATAAAAAGAGACAAAGAGACGAGACTTTAAAACCGGTGCATTAACTTGAGTATTTTGTTTTTAAGTCTTAGGTCAATATTGTTAAAATCTCTCCTCGATTACGTACATATTAGCCTATATATTTAATCATTAAATTTTCCAAATATATACATATATAAGCATACAGTTAAATTATAAAAGTGTTTTAAAGTTATATAAATTAATATAACTATGTAAATTATGCATATTGCACAAATTTAACCAGGTCAGTCGACTGACCCAGAGGTCCAGTCGCTTGACACTGGAAATTTTATGTAGCATGCACGGATATATAGATATATGAATTAAAATTTAAATATTATTTTGAATATTCAGTCGATTGACCCAGATGCTCAGTTGACTGAATTTCTATAACAGCCACTTTTCGAGAATACCCGACTTTTGTTGAAGAGATACGAACCTCTACGAAAAGATTGGACGCAACACTTCAATCGAAACTCTTCACCAACAGTGGTTGCTTTCTAACCTTTATAAATACAAACTCCGACTTGATTCCAAACCACTTAATCACAATCGAATTTTCTTATCTCTCTGATCTAACTTTCTAGAATCTATTTTCTATCATGCTTTCAATTATTCTGCATTAAAGAAATACTATACCTTTCTATTCTTCATATACTTCAAATATATATTTATACTCGAGGAGAAGATTATAGAAAGGGTGTACTACAAGTGACAAATCCGTCTTATTAGAACACACAAAAGTCAAAACTATTTTCTGTATTTGTTGAAGTCCTGTTATGCAGCTTAGACGAGTGAAGTCCTCTTCGGCTGTTGAGGCAAAATAATGTTCTGCTGCTCAGGTCCCCATTCGGGTTCTCAAGGGTGTATAGACCTATTCCTCCAGGTTAAGTGAGGGTTGTTGTTTTACTGAAATTTCAGAAGGATTATGGGACTGGACATAGGACGGTGCTCCGTACCAGTATAAAAATTCCTGGTGTCATTTTACTTTACTTCTTTTTATATACCGCACTATTTACAGTATTACTATCATCACTGTACTCTGTATTATCATATATCCATATTACACGATCCATAGCACACTTTTAGGTACCAGTTCACAACCCGATTCGAGGAGAAGTTTATTCCGACTGCTTTGAAGTAGGTGCTATTTAGGAAATTTGCTGATTTGAAGCAGGGAGATATGTCTATCTCCAAATATGTTTCTAATTTCAATGGTTTGTCAAAGTATGATATGTCTTTCATCGATGCTCTATGGAGGAAGAATGATAAATTTCTTATGGGTTTGGACGACTATCTAGGGGATAAGTTAGCGAATATTATCGATAAGCCATTTGAGAGGCTCGTTGTGAATGCCCTTCACTAAGAGAGTTTATACTCCAAGTCTAAATCATTTGCCATAGTTAAAGAAGAGCCAAAATAGAAACAAGGCAGTAGAGGCAAGAAGAAATGGAATGCGAAGAGAAATCAATTCCAAAATAAAGATGCCAGTAAGAAGGGCAAGTGGGAACCTACTTAACTACGGAAGTGATGCCACCATAGTAAGAATTGTAAGGTTGAGGACAAGAATTGTTTCAACTACAACAAGGTAGGGCATATGCAGAGGAATTGTCCAGCACCTATAAAGAAAAAGCAAGTGGTGAAGGCATATGCTTTGTACGACATCTCGGTGAAAGAGAAGGGGAAAGGCATTGTTATTCACGGTGTGCTTTTCATTTATGATATTCTTATACATGTTTTTTTATATCCTGGCTTCACGTTCCTTTATATTTAGTGACATGGTATATAGATTGGGATTGAAACCCAAAATGGTTGAGCTATCTTTGGTAGTGCCGATCCCTATCGGAGACTCCACTAGCATGTGTGTGGGTTATCGTGGTATAGTCTTATCGAGTCATGGATGCTCATTTGTTTGTGATTGCTTTTTTTGGATTTTGTTGGGTTTAAGATTATCTTGTAGATGGATTGGATGAGGAAGTATATGGTGGTGGTGGATTGCAAGAAGCTGTTGGTGACTATTAGGATTATGGAGGGGCAAACGGTAGTAATTGGCTTCCAACCAAAGGATGAGGTTACAGCTGCTTTCTATATTTGCTTGAGGTTCCATAGGATGATTTGTTATCTGTATCAATCTTAAGAGAGAATCTGGATGTATTTTGTAGAGATGATTAGATTATCACCACATCGAGAGATTGAGTTCCACATAGGCCTAGTGAAGGACACAAAATCAATAGTTATGCCTTCGAGGCGTGTAGCACCCAAACAGTAGAAGGATTTGGAGGTGCTAGTGAGTGACCAATTAAGGTGAGGGTTCATTCATAGGAGCATATCTTAGTCGGGCGCATCTGTAATATTTGCTATTAAGTTGGATGGCCCTCTAAGGTTATGTATAGATAACCGTGAGCTGAATAAGTAATGATGAAGAACAAGTATCCACTTCCTCATATTGATGACTTATTCGATCAGGTTTATGGTGGAAAGGTGTTCTCTAAGTTGGATACACTGATAAGATTTTACCAACCGAGAGTAGCAAATGAAACTGTATCGATCACTGCATTTCGTATGCTGTTTGGTTTCTATGAGTGGTTGGTTATGCCATTTAAGCTAACCAATGCTCCATCATACTTTGTTAATCTCATGAACCGTGTCTTTAAGAATCAGCTAGACAAGTTCAACCAGTGTTCGTGGATGATATTCTTTTCTATTTTAGGACAAAGGAGGAACATAAGATGCACCTGAGGATTATGCTTGTAGTATTAAGGAGACATAAGTGGAAAACGAAGTTTTTGAAGTGTTATTTCTAGAGGAGGGAAATAATATTCTTGGATCATGTCATCTTTAAGTAGGGTATCATAATAGATCCTTTCAAGGTGGTAGTGATTCAGGATTGGAACCAACCTAAGAACTTTTACCGATGTGAAAAGTTTCATGGGAATAGCGGGATATTATAAATGTATTATCAAGTACTTTATGAAGGTAGTAGCGCCGATCAATTTGATGAAGAAGAACCGGAATTTTTTTAGGATGCGAAGTGTGAGGATGTGTTTGTAGGTGTGAAGGAGAGGTTAATGAATGCACATATATTGCCTATTCCAGGCGGGAATGAGGAGCTGACAATATAAATAGATGCTTGTGGTATTGAACTTGGTGTGGTGTTGATGCTAGGGGAGTTGTCGCCTACGTTATTCGATGGCTAAAACATAATGAAAAGAAGTATATGACTCATGATTTGGAATTTTCGGTGATAGTGCTTGCTTTGAAGAATTGGATGCATTACCTATTAGGAGAAAGGTTCGAGTTATTCATTGACCATGAGTTATTGAAGTAACCTTTCTTCCAGAAGGATCTCAACCTTTGCCGGTAGTGGTGGTTGGAATTATTGGCCTCCTTCGACTATAGGATTTCCTATATGTCTAGTAAGGGGAATGCGGTCGTCGATGCATTAAGTAGAATACATGACAGATGTTCCTAGAGAGGAAGCGGTTGGATTGCTAGTTATGACTATTGACATCACTGCGAGTTAGAGCTAGAGATGTTGGCAAGTTTGACTAGCAGACAGACCTTAGTTAAGCATATTAGTACTAGTATAAAGAAAGATGCTAGACTAGCTAAGATCTTGGAGAATATAAAAAGGTATAGAGTTCGAGGAGATGAAGTAGTACAGATGTAGTTGGCTCCGTAAGAATGCGAGATTGTTTATTCCCGGTGTTAATGTATTGTGAGATGAGATGTTATGAGAGCGTCACCACACTAGATTGGATATACATCCCAGCAGTTTTAAGATGTACATGATATGAAGCATACCTATTATTGGAAAGGATGAAGAAGGATGTCGGGACATTCATCTCAAGTGTATTAACCGCCAATTAATGAAGGCATAGCAGAAGAAGCCAAGTGGGTTGCTGCAACCAGTTGAAGTTCCCAAGTGGAAATAAAAGTAAGTATCGACGGATTTTATTAATGGATTGTCTAGGACCAGAGGAGGGTATGATTGTAGTTGGGTCATAGTCGATAGATTGATGAATTTTATCTTATTCATACCCATTAAGTCAAGTAGAACATGTAACAACCCACATATTAATGGACTTGAATTTCGACTAAATCGAAACCCTAGTCCATTAAGGCATGGATCATTGTTTCTGGTAAACTATAATAAATATCAGTATATCAAAGAGCGATCAATATAAAACACATAGTGAAAATGAAAAATATAATAGAAGATATATGTTAACCAAGGCTACTACCTTAGAATCCATATTATTCCTTTAGTATATGTCTGCCTTGGCAGCACCAAACATGAATGAGAAGACTTCACCATGTGCAGTTCCCATCTTGCACTAGTAGCATGTCCCTCTAAATTTATCAAGTGGTTTGTAATGAGGAGGGGGTAAAAACAATGCTCTGGTGATTAGAGATTTACATACTTTATTCATAATGCTAATTCATGCCGATTGATTCCCATTTAAGTGTTATGTTTGTTATTTATGACTAATCCGTCCAACCCTATATGCGCTTAGAATATGCCTAACCGCCTCGAAGGTATGACTATATGTATGTATGTATATACACATCTATGTTTGAATGTTGTACTACCCAAAAACCTCGGCCACTTGATACTTCTTGAATATGGAGAAGGCGGACCCATTGGCCGTTTAATACCTCAACCTCGAAGTGGGCTCTCCGTAGTGTAAACACTAGTTAATCGATCCTAGCTACAGAGATCGATGACTCTTAGATACTTTATATTTAATTACCATATTACTAGTGCATCTCAAAGAGTCTAAGGGTTAACTAGCCCACCTCCAATAAACAAACAACTAACGAGCTAAACTTTGACGTATGTGCGTATCCCATATGGATTCAACATTAGTAGGAAATGAAATCGGTCAAAACCCAAGTTTTAGTGATCAACCGCTCGAGACCATTGGTAGTCATAGTCTATATGCCTAACCTGCTACTGCTAAATATCGATTTAATAACAATACTGACATAACCCATCGACTTTCCACAACTAAAATTCCGTTTAGACTAACCTAATGTAATTTCAGGAAAATGTCCATTTCGGTTACTTAATAATTTTAGTGGAGAGGAAGTAGACCTCATTTCCCCAAAAGTAATAGGTCATTTAATTCTTGAAATCACCAAGGCCACTTGATATATTTTCTTCTACGTATACAGAACCGTATATCCATTCCCTACAGATTCTACGATCGAAGATGTCCCACATCAGTAGTAATTATGCACAACTGCTTGTAACCTCTAGGCGAAGGGTGGACTTCTGTTGTGTAACTCTATTGACCTCACATACTAACCCACTAAACCAAACAACCATCCTAAGTCTAAATGTTGGGCTAGGTCCACTGATTTACACTTGTTTTGATCATACATTAAGGCTGTATAATTTACCGCTATGAAAATTATACTGTTTTCCAACATTTAATTCGTATCTTGTACGCTTATTTACTATATTCCATTAATGTCAATTGTTTGTAATAAATGGTCTTTATTATTATATTTGGATAATCTCTATTAATATTGATTTATTCGTTCTAATTTAGCCTAATGTGGCTATTTCATTTCTCTATAAATGCCAATTAAATCCTTTAACCAGTCCCATTAAACATATTTACGTCCACATTTATTCTTGTAACTCCCAATTAACTACACATTTATTGCGCTATTAATTTGGGAGTTACTATCTCTTTTCATCTACACCTCCTAATGCTATAATTTACCATGTATTTTATAACTAGGCATCCTAATTATAACTAGTGCGTATATCGATGTATATTACGCTGTAAATATACTTTATTTTAATCGATAAGCGCGGTTATTCATGTGTGTGTGTATCCCTATTCCTAACACATTAGTTCCTACGCTTAGGTTATAGAACCTTAATTTCCACATTTTAATTTATTAAAGCTATCATTTTCAAAAAGGATTACCATTATAACTTTCCATAAATTATCCAAAAAATGATACTTTGCTCTGTTTGAAATTACAAGGAATTGCCTCTTTTCTTTTATTAAAATAGACATTTCAAACTACAGAGAAGAATATCCATATTTTACGCATCTCTTTCATTTTTGGTATATTCCTTGTTAATTCAAATGATGCACGTTTTATACATATTTTTCGAATTGGATAATTTATGAAAATTATATGGAAATAAATACAATCAAATGATAGCTTTCTCTTTTTCCCTCAAAACTTTTCCAAGTAAAATATGGATAAGAAGGTTTATTTTTGGATGTTAAAATGTACTATCCTAAATGCAAGTTTTTGTTCGCTGCTAACAAGGTATGAAAATAAAAATTCCAAAGCTAAGTTTTTTTCCCTTGTTATTCCCTAAGTTATGTATACTTTCACCTTATCTGACAGTAAAATTCATATTTACTAACACGTCGACCCTCCCTATGCTAAATATATGGCCCTTAAAAATCAAAAATCCTATTGTTTTCTCCAAAAACCCATTGCCCTTTTCAATTAAACATGCAAAATAGTTTGAAAAATAAAATTCCTAAAAGCATTTAAACACCTTTTTTTTGAAAAGCACTTGAACAAACTTTCCAAAAACATTTGAACCCAACTCATCAAAAGCGTTTAAACAAAAAGTTTCAATGGCATCCGAACACAAATTTTCAAACATTTGCTACTCTATCCTCAAAAAATAATTCAAGCCACATCTTAACATAACCAGGACTTGGTCAATGAGTTAATGCATATGATTGACCCTAGCATTGTGCAGTCAGTCCTAGATTGGGGACCCTTGAATTTACTCCAAAGCAAAAAAGCATCCTACATGAATTCGTAGCTATTTTACTCGTAGCCTCGACCTTTACCACGTCTTACGTAGGCAGTAATCCCTATCTACCTCCTATCAAAACTTATTTGGTTTTTCATACTCTTTCAAAATAAAAGATCAGAATGAATCAGTCTTTACACAAAGGTGAATCTTTGCCTGGTAGGCAAAAGGGAAACAAGTTACAAATTCTACTTGGTAGGATTTCACAACCATGAAGTGCTTAATCCAAAACTTTTATCTTTGAAAATATAAACCTATTTTTTTCCAAAACTGCTTTGTTTCCAAAAGGAGTCATGAAAAGTTTACCCATATTAATAAATTTTCCCGTTTCAAAGACTTTCTACAATAGAGATTTAGTTCTTTCAAATATAGGCTCAAAACATTTACCACGTTTAGAAAACCAAATTCATACCAAAAAATTTTTAATCAAAAACATCTTCTATAACTTAAAAAAATTAAAAATGAAGCAGACAAGGAAAACTTTTATCCTATTATTCTTTCTACTACTCATGTTATTCGTGCTTTTAACCTTAGCGGTGATTTGAATAGCACATGAGGGGGACTTCTAAAAGAAAAACGCAATTATTGCACATTACTACAGAAATTATCCATTTCTCTTGTCCTATCCTTATTGTGTCTCTCCTATAATATTTCTTACTAGATTGCTAATCCTATTTTTACATAAATTTGGAATACTATTTCTATTCAAACTTCCTAATACTGAATGGATCTTTCGTTTTTCCAATTAACTCTTGCCTCCAACATGAGGGTAGGGGTATAAACTTAAACTGGTCGTGACAAGACCATCCATACACTAACTCCCCCAACGTGAGGGCAGGAGTATAAACTCAAACCGGATGTGGCATGACCCTCCGTACACTAACTCTCGCCCTTAATGCGAGGGTAGGAGTATAAATCAAAGTGAATGTGATGCAATGTTCACTTATTTAACTCTTTTCATTAAATTGGTGGTAGGAGTATAAACCAAATTGGAGGTGATAGGACCATCCAATCCTTAACATCTTGCTCTAATTGGAAAGAATGGAAGATCCAGGCCTAGAGTAAGGCAGGATCTAACTTTCAAGCCTTCGATCGACGCCCAAAATTAGGCACGAGTGGGAATAAACATCCCGATGATGATGTACAAACTACTATCCTAAGTTGTTAATCCTAATCTAGCCCACGATGCTTAGCGCAATCGAGAATCACTATCCCAGATAGGGATACTTGAATTGCTATCGTAAGTGGTTAATCTCGATCGACACCCAAACGCAGGCACGATAGCAGTCAAAATCCCAGAGAGGAAAATGAAAAGCCCAAACTCACCGGCTACGTTGGCTTGTTTTGGAGATATGTGACTCATAGGCTTGGTTCAGATGGAAGTACTTTATGCTTCGAGCATCAAATAGATGGATGTTTATTGGATCTTGGAGACTGAATTAGAAAAGGAGTCATGGATGACTCTAAGCGAGATTGTTTTCAAAGAGGAATCCTTTCAGAGAGAAGGAATGAACGATGAAGCTCCTTCCATAAGCTTCAAGATATGTCATATAGGAAGGAGTACTTCAAAGGAAAGGTTTCTTTGTCCCTATGCTTTGGTGTGTCGCTCACGACGAGGCCAAGCGAGTTCTAAGAAGTATATAAAGGGGCCTTCTATAACCACACTAAGGGCAGACCCTAGCGAAGAAGATTCTCTGCTACGAATACTCTTGTCTAACCATCAACCGAGATGTAGTTAATTACACATGACAAGTGCTAGAGATTTGCTAAAATTTCTAGAGCCTCGCCGCTGGGGATAACTCAAACTGTTGGTCCTTGTCCATTTGCAGCTTGGGGTATTGATATCATCGGTGTACTAACGATGTCTAAATATAGCATAAAGAGCACCATTGTCGCTGTAGATTACAGTAATAAATAGGCTGAGGCCAAGCCATTGGCTACAAATACCATGAAGAAAGTGATTAAATTTGCAGTTCAAAATACCATCTGTTGTTTTGGAGTTCCACAAATAACCATTACCGATAACGAAACCTAATTACACATTTTCGAATTCAAGGATTTCTACTACTAATATCACATAGAGAAGAGATTTTCGGTGGTGGCACACCATAAGTGAATGGACAGGTTGAAACTATGAATAATTTTATCAAGTCCATTCTTAAAAATTGGTTGGAAAAAACCAAGGTCAAGTGGATCGATGAACTTCCATTAATACTCTAGCATATCAAATGACCCATAAGTCAGCGGCTAGCCACTCTCCATTCGCCTTAGTCTATGGATCTGAGACTATGATTCCATTTGAACTGAAAGTGCCTTCTCATGAAATAACTCACTACCATCTATAGAAAAATGAGTAACTCCTACCAGATTCTCTTGATATGATCGATGAGAAGCACGATGAGGTTGAGTTTAGAGTAGCTACACCCTGACAATAAATCGCCCGATAAAAACATAAAGGTACCCGGAGTTAGGTGGCAACCAAACCTCTATGGACAATGGTTAGGCCCTTGAAGTTAAACCTCCTTGGCATCCAGAGGTAGATGCCAATTAACTCTTTTAGCCCTCAACATAGGGACAAATCAAAGCGAACATGACTTGACTGTCTACTCAGTTGCTAGTGCCTGGAGTTTGGCAGAGCGTTTATGCCTTGCCTAGAGAATAGTAAAGCTGAAAATCCTTGCTTGGAGTAGGTGAGGAAAAAGTTCTACGTTTGGTGAAGAGCAAGATCTTACCTTTAAACTTCGATCGATGCCTCAAGTCTGGCGCGATCGAATGTTACTAACCTAGTTAAGGATACCTAAACCTTGATCTTAAATGGTTTGCTCTAACGAATGCTCGAAGCTCAACAAGGTCGGAACACACATCTCGAGAAGATTGGCCAACTTGCTTTTCAAAGCAATTTTTTTTAATCGACATCCGGAGGCATTTGCGATTGCGTTTAAAGTTCCTCCAAAAGGAATGCTCCAATCACCTTTCTAGGTGATCGAAGTTCGATCGGGGTTCTAGAATTAGATTTGGTTACATGTAAATGTTCAAAGGTTGACACTTCGATGATTTCTTTATGACAACGTGTCAGTAAAGCATAGAACGGGCTAATGACTTAGTCCGACAATAATCTTGATAAAACGCATTTTCAAATACTCAGAAATTTTCACACAAAGATTGGACGAAACAAAATACTTTGTCATTCACATTTGAAATAAAATTTGGAAAGAAAAGAATAGGTTTTATCTACACCTAAGTTAAAAACAAAAGTGGGGGCCGAACCCACACAACGGCGATGTAAACAAAAATAGACTCATATAACTGCAAACCAAAAGAAAATCTAGCCATACAAAATAATAAACAACAACAATGAAGATGATGACCTACATATGCCTATATGGGTACATGCATTTGATCAAGAACTTCTATAAGGGAAGGCGCATGTATACTCTTACGGAATCATATTTGGAAAATCTATAAGAGAAACCAGTTTAGAATCACTAAGCTTGGAATAATAGGTCGAGAGAGCAATCTCCTAGTTTATAATATTAAACACTGGTGAAGCATCACAACAGATGACCATGGACATAACTTTTCACAGAAATGATTTACAAGATGAAAAGCGACCATTCAAAACAAAGAGTGGTGTCCTTTACAGCAATCCCGACTTATCTCGATTCAATGCATATCATGTTTGAAATAACATGTATTTTAGGGGTTAAATGTTATTTTGCCTTTTGACCAGGCAATACTTGGACAGACTGGACGTATCAAACTTGAAATTACTAAGTAGGAAGCACAGATAGATAGCCTAAGAAATCAAAAAAGCAAGCGCAAAAAGAGTCGCAAGACAATAACCAAAACAACTCAAGGCAATACAACTATGGTATCCCCTATGTTGGGGATCGTCACCAACTCCTACTTGTGGATCGGTAACGACTCCCAGAAACAACTTGGTGGACCCCATTTTCTGCCTACATTTTTATTTTAATGCCAAGGTTATATTTCAAATCCATTTTATTGAATCAACACAATTCTTCATTGATCTCCATGAACACTTGAATTATAACTTTGTTCTCCTTCAACTCAAACATTTGGACCACGAAACAAGCATTATTGATGCAAACAACTATGGAGTCTCGAAGATAGTCATAAGACGATTCAAAGTGGAGAGTTGAAGATGCCAAATATAGACATCTTGGGTATCGATACCGACTCCTATCTAGGGCTCAGTACCAAGTCCCATCTACTACTGAGGTGGCACCTATTATGTTTGGAGGAAGAGTCTAATTCGGGTACAAGGACTGAGAGATATTGTATGCGAGATTTTATGGACCCTATCTGTATAAATAGGAGGGTATGGCTCATTTTTGGGATCTTTTATCTCTAGTCCAATTATTTCTTGTATTCTTATTATTCAAAAATTCTAAGTGCTGAAGTTGTACTGACCCCCAAGAACATCAACCTCCAAATTAGAAGTAAGCAATAAAACTTCAAAATGGATGTAAGCCTTGCTTTTTCGAACCACTATAAATGATTGTAGCTTATTTATTTCTTCATTTTCATTTACTTTCCTTCATTTAATCTGTATTACATAGACTTCTAGGTGTTTGAACCAAAAATGACACAAACATCCCAAGTCAACAAAACCATGGGATCCTCCAAGTTAGGGACCGGTAATGACCCCTATGTGGGGATCAATACCGACTCCTAAATATAGTTTAGACGGGCCCCATCTCTTGCCTACATGCCTATCATAATGTAAGGTCCTATTTCCAAAGTTTTTTATCTAATCAATGCAATTATCCATCGATCTTCACGAGCACTTGAAACTATAACTTTGTTCTCCCACAACTCCATCATTCGGACTCGAAAAAAGCTAATGTTGGTGCAAACAACTTTGGAATCTTGAAGCTGACCACAAGCCGATTCAAAGTAGAGAGTTGAAGTTGTCAAATATGGACATTTTTAGGATCAATGCTGAGGGATTGATACTGCTCCCAGCTTCTACTGAGGTGGCATCTATTAGGTTGGGAGAATGAGACTAATTTGGGTGCAATAGCTAGAGATATTTTATGCAAGATTTTAGGGCCCTAACCTCTGTAAATATGAGGATATGGCTCATTTTTTAGGATCATTTAGCTCTAGTTCCATCATTTCTTATATTCTTGTAATTCTAAAATTCTAAGTGTTGGAGATATACCAACCCCAAGAACTTCTTCCTCCAAATCAAAATTAAGCAATAAAACTTAAAAATGGACATAGGCCTTGCTTTGCAGAATCACTATAAATGATTGTTTCTTATTTATTTCCTCATTTTCATTTACTTGTCTTCATATAATCTCTACCACGTAAATTTTCGGGTGTTTATGTAATTTTTGGTTCAAACATTTTGGTGCTTTCACTGAGAACTTCGATCTCATCCTATTTGGATCCATCATCTACTTTTTGATTTCTTATACCTAAGGGATAGAGCCAATTTATCTTTCTTTTAATTTCTATAAGTCAGTTTTTCAAAGTTCTACTAAAAGCTTTCTACTGTGGCCCAATAAAAATGAGATCATTCTACCAATTTTAGAGCTATTACAGAAGTTGAGAATCAAAATC
Source organism: Allium cepa (assembly GCA_030765085.1). NCBI lineage: Eukaryota > Viridiplantae > Streptophyta > Magnoliopsida > Asparagales > Amaryllidaceae > Allium > Allium cepa. The sequence goes on from CM060943.1 coordinate 563,819,653, forward strand.
CTTAACAAGGGTGTGGAGTTGTCCAACCAACTCAACTCGAGATCCTGACTTCAATTGACGTCATGACTAGAATGGAGATGGATATAATGATGAAGCAGATATAAGAAAGATTCCAAGCTAACCAACTTAAGATGAACAACACAATGCAACAGAGTTTGAGGCTGTTGGATGGGCTGACTTAAAATTGCCATAGATGGAGTAGAAGGGATTTCAGTTCAGAATCAAAGAGTTCTTCATCCGATCAAAGATGGAGTGAAGGTAGGAAGAAGAAAATTCAATACACTACTGGAACATCTATACAAGGAAGAGGACGAGGCCCAGGCCCAAATTCAGGGATCGGTACCGACCACCACTTAGGACTTGGTACCGAACTCCAAAATGGTGGGCCTAGAGCCCATCCTCTAGAATGCGGCATGGGTGTCATTCTTGGATGTGCTGTTGAAGTTTAGAATCTATAAAACCACAACATTACTAATGATGCTACTCACGGAAATCAAATAGGGGGAATGCTTAATGAACGGGTCCCCCGAAGTTTGACGAGCTCGAGCATCTTCTCGGGAGCGTTCGTTGGGCCGAACACTTAGGGCATGACACGATTACTGCCGCTCAGTCAAACCTATTGATGCATACTATTTGGAGGATATGGTTAGGAGGTTGGTTAGTGAAAGAAAATCCAAGACTAACGATGATTATGGAACTTATGCTAGTCGAAACCCGTTTATAGAGGACATCCTTCATGCAAGATACCCCCGAAGATTCAACATCCTAACGATGTCAATTGTATGGAGGAATGACGTATCCTAGTAAAAACCTATTTAGATTTAAATGGCACATGGATTCGGCCAGGGCTTCATATGCTGTAAAGTGCCGTTGTTTCATAATTTTCTTAGAAGCGGTGGCTACGATGTGGTTCACATGGCTTCCGTCGAGGTCTATATCATCTTTTGTTGAATTGTTATGGAAATTCATGTAGCAATTCCGTTTGTACACCTCCCGTCTAAAACACATGATGTCATTTCTAATGTTTATTAAGATGAACGACTGTCATTGATGCACATTTGAATCGGTTCCACACAGTTATGACGAAGATAACGGATCCAAAGGAAGATATGGTGTTGATGGGGCTTTGTAGAGGAGTTCACCCCAACTTGGATTTTGAGGATTGGATAGAAAGGAAGCAACTATCAACATGGAATTTTTTTATAGGAAGGCCAATGAATATTTGCATTGACAGGATGCGCGCAAGGTTTCATGGAGGACCATTGGTGGAAACTCGGATGAGGTGATATAAAAAAATGTCACTGTGAAGCAGGTCGGAGGGAACTCTACGAATAGAGTAGTTGACACCAAAAATTCTGATAATAAAAGGAAAAGGGATCAAATTCCAGGCAACCAATGTAGTGAGAAAAGCAAGCACCCGAGGGACTTGAAACCAGAAGATTACACACCTTTGAATGATACATTGGAAAACATCTACCTTGCTACACAAGGGATGGATCAATAGAAGAAGCCACCCCAGAGAGAGAGGCAACTAATTAATAGAAGTGCTTAGGAAAATACTATCATTTCCATGAAACTCATGGATATAACACTAATGAATATCGATAGCTGAAAATTATGATTGAGGAGCCGATAAGAAGTAACAAGCACTAAAAGTATGTTAAGGAATTGTCGAGTGACAAAGAAACCACAAGTCCCTAGAGTCTACTTGCTCCAGGAGAACCATCTATGCCCAGTAGACAAGGGATAAGACAAACCGATGAAAGACTAGTCATCAAGTAACTATCATCCAAGGATGAAGCAACGACCTATGATAATTCTGCCTCATTCTTCATTATCAAGTTTCCTTTCACAAATAAGCCTCTTAGAGACATGGGGGGCATTGTAAATAGGCAAGTCTTGTCATTTCTTTCACTTGTTAATAAAATTAGCCTTTTGAACCAATAAAACTATGTTCTTACAAGTGGGATTTCCATGCTTTGAAGTCATCAACACGATTAAGGAAGTGCTCCTCGGTTCTCGAATGGGAGTGCAAACTCACAAACCGCTAAGTCGATGGTCGACTTCGACCCCTAACCTTCTGAGAACTAGTATTTCTCTGGCAACATTAGGAAGTTCTAAACCTCTAGGTTGATGGTGACATTTGACCCCTAACCTTCTGAAAACTGGTGTTACTTCGGCAATATTGAGAAGGTCCGAACACCTGGGTCGACGGTCACATTCAAATGCTAACCTTCTAGGAACTGATGTTGCTTCATAAGTGTTGGGAAGGTCCGTGAAAGAACCTATCATTTCATGTCATTGATAAAAAGACTTTCTGAGTCTAAGACTATGTCTCTGTATTGCTCAAGAGTTGTGACTTGACCAACTCAGATAGATTTGCATGTGATTGATGCAAATATGTAGGTACCCAAAGATACGTGCCGCCCAAACTTCCACGGTCCATGATCAGACCATAGAGGTTCTACCACACTTAGTGTCTGGAGATAGATTCCAACAAACTCTCGCCCCCAACATGAGTGTAGGTGTATAAACTCAAACTCGACATGACATGACCATCCATACACTAAATCTTTCCCTATCTTGAGCGAAGGAGTATAAACTCAAACGAGATGTGACATGATCGTCCCTACACTAGCTCTCACCCCCAGCATGAGGGCATGAGTACAAACTCAAACCGGACATGTCATGATCGTCCATACACTAACACTCACCCCCAAAGCGAGGGCATGAGTATAAACTCAAAATGAACATGACATAACCGTCCGTATGCTAAATCTCGCCCATAATGCAAGGGTAGGAGTACAAATCAAAGCAGACGTGATACAACCATTCACTTATTTTACTCTTGTCCCTAGAAAGAGGGAAAAAGTATTAACAAAAATGGACCTAATAGGACTGTCCAATCCTACACATATTGCTCAGGATTGGTAAAAACGGAAGATCCATGCTAGATAAGGCGAGATTAGACTTTCAAGTCTTCGATCGATGCTCGGAGTTAGGTGCGAGTGGAAATAAACATCCTATATAAGGATGTACAAACTACGATCCTAATAGTAAATCCTAAACTAACACTCAGAGCTTGTCGCAATCGAGAATCGCTATCCTAGAAAGGGGTACCTAAATTGCTTTCCTAAATAGTTAACCTCGATCAATGCCAAGAGATAGGTGCGATCACACTCAAAATCCCAAAGAGGAAAATAAAAAAGTCGACTCACCAGCCAAGTTGGCTAGTCCCGGGGATGCGTGGCTCATGGGCTAGGTTCTAGTGGAAGTACTTTCCGCTCCAAACATCTACCAGATGAATATTAATTGAATCTTGGAGACCGAGCTAGAAATGAAGTCATGGATGACCCCAATAAGAGAATATTTTCAAAGAGGAATCCTTCCCGGGAGAAGGAATGAACAACGAAAGTTCCTTCGAAAAGCTTCAAGATATATCATATAGGAAGGAGTACTCAAGACGAAGGGTTTCTTTGTCCCTATACTTCGGTGTGTCGCTCACGACAAGGCCAAGTGAATTCATGAAGGGGCCTATGATGACCATACTGAAGGCAACCCTAGCGAAGAACATTCTCCTCTATAGATACTTCAGACTTACTATCAACCGAGATGCTATTGATTATTGTCGAATGTGCGAGAAGTGCTAGTGATTTGCTAAAATTCCGAGTACCCTACCAACGGAGATTACTGAAATGGCCAGTCGTTGGTCATTTGAAGTTTGAGGAATTGTTATCATCATTGTGTCATCAATCACTAAAGACAGCGCGAAGTCCATCATCACTGCAGTTGGCAACTTCACCAAATGGACTGAGTTAGAACCGTTAACCAAGATTACCATAAAGAAAGTGGTCAACTTTTTTGCATGGAATATCATCTGCCATTTTGGAGTTCCACAAGCAATAATTATTGATAATGGGACCCTATTCGACACTATCGATTTCAATCATTTCTATCGTCGACATTGCATAGAGAAGAGATTTACTATGGTGGCACACCCCTAGGTGAATTGACAAGTTGAAACTGTAAACAATTTATCAAGTCCATTCTTAAAATCGATTGAAAAAGACCTATGGAAAGTGGGTCTATGAACTTCCATTGATACTCTGAGCTTATCAAACGACCAAGAAAGCTTTATACTTAGTTAACCAATCCATACCAAGCAAAATTTCAAGTCTAATAAAATCTAAGACAAATAGGTCGAAATGATATTTATGGAAAGAGTGGGAAATTAGGACTTTCTCATAATTCATGCAAAGGTTAGTGGTACAAGCTATAGGATTTGTCATACAAATAGGGTTGTCTGCTATTTTAGGTTCAAGTTTTAATTCTTCTAAAGTTTTCTTAGCAAAAAAACTATGAGAAGTTCCTGTATTGAACAATACTCAAACTAAAATATCTTTGATAAAAATATTACCTTCCAAAACTCCCTTGCCCTTCACATCCTAAGAAGTTGAAGGCTCATCCTCAATTGCATAGACCTTGGCTTGCTCTCCCTTCCTCTTGATCGGGCAATCCTTGATCATGTGCCCCAGTTGATGGCAATTATAGCAGAGGCTATTCTGGACAATTGGAGAGATGGAATCCTGGACGTTTAGGCTTCTACAATCCTTTGCAATATGGCCCTTCTTCTTTTAATTATGACGAGTTTATCCTTTAAATCGGTTTCCTAGTGGTCCTTCTCCGGGTTTTCCTATCCACGGCTTCTTCCCACTGCTATTGAACTTCCTTTTCTTCTAGTTGTTGGCTTTGTTGCTCGTCTGAACTTCTACCAGATTCTTCTTGTCCAATGTCCCATATCAGAAACCCATATCCAGCAAATCTATAAATGACCCCTTAACATGGGCAGTTATTCTGCTTTGGTACTTCTCATTCATACCAAAATAAATTATCATTCTTCTTTAAAGGCATGTCGATTAGACATGGCCCAAAAATAGATAATTTATTAAAATTATTCGCATACTCCTTAATAGTCATTTAATCCTATTTTAGATCCATAAAGCTTCTGTAAAGACGATATTTCTTGGACGCTGGCAAGTACTGTTCCTCCAAAAATTTCTTAAACCTTTCCCAAGAGAAAGAATCCTCCGATTCATTTAGGGTAATGGATTCCCACCAAGTCAAAGCCCCTTCCTGTAACTGCCACAAGGCCAAGAATCTCTTTTGCTCATAACTGATATCTAACGCTTTAAAGATCCTTTCACGTGATTTAATCCAAGCTTGTACTTCAGTGATAGCATATGTACCCTTAAATGTTTTCCCCCTAAGTTGGTATTATTCTTGCACAAAGTGGAAAAATTAACCTGGGATTTTGAGAAAGATATTTCTTCTTCAACGGCAGTTGGAGCTAGATCGTTAGCGGTTGTGGTGCTGCTATTTCCCCTTCTTCGTCCTCTACCAGTACGCATGCCTTACTACCAGGATTAAGTAAGATAATTTTAGAACAAAAGGATGATATTATCTTTGGAAATGGGTATATAGCACAACTTTTATTGAAATACGACGCGCACTCTCAAAGACTAAACTCATTCTAGGGCATCACTAATCCTGTATGTAATGAGTTATACCCTACCAAAGCCAAAGTACTCACTTAACCATCAGCTCTGATACCAAATGTGAAGACCCGTCTCCTCGACTCTCAAAAATCGACACTAATATATCTACGGTATTCACGTGACGTAAATCCAATTGTCGACGAGGCATATTTTTAAGGGTAAAGTATAGTAAAAGATAGAAACACAAATCTCACAGTACATTAAATAGACAAATAGTACATACAACTACCATCACTAGGGTACATCAGAGTTTGTGTACGCATTGACCTAGCTAGGAACAGTTATAATTGCCTACTCGCACATTTGTTGGCATTCTAACTTATATACAGTGGAAAACAAAAATAGATAGGTAGACATCCCCATCAGATGATCCAACTTCATGCTCCAAAATCTCTTCTAGCATGCTCCTCCCAAAATACTCTAAGTAGAATCCTGACTACTTGGCTGCCCGAAGAAATAAAGCACCTAGAATTTAAAGGGAAAACAAAATAAACTCTTGGTCAGTCATGTGTCTGGTCTGAGAACTTAAAATACGCATTTTGAAAACAAAAAGGTATCTTATAAGACCTCGCCGAACATAAACATGGAACGGGTGTTTACCTTATGATAACCAAAATATTTTACGTCGAAATAATTAATATTATTTTTAATGACTTATCTTTGAAAACATTTGCAAGTAAACTTATTAATCTTAGCCGAAATTGTTATATTGATTAAATTCCAGAAATACTAGCCACAAACGCGGGTCCTACAAACAAACTGGCAGGCACTTATTGGAGAATTGATTCCATATAGATGACCAGGCGATGGGACTACCTTCCTGCAGTACATATCTAGAGGAATATACCGAGGTCAACGAGACCAGCTTACCTTTCCTTAGATAGTACTAAATATGTCATCACTTCAGTCATTACCGACCTATCCGAGACATCTCTAAGCATACACCATAATAATTTAAACCCGAACGTTATAGCAGGTAGAAATATATCTTGAAGGGGATGATAATACCCCAATGGTTGCGAACCACATAACCTTTCCACATCTCCATGTTTCTACCATTTTCGGGTGTGAGGCTTGAGGTAGTGATTACCTTTTATCATAGTGCACATCTTTCTTTGAATGTCACATTATCATTCTACCGATTACTTGTTGATTTCCATAAACATACACCCTCCAAGCTCATATGTCTCAGAGAAGGGTGTTAAGCTAGAATAAGTTGTCTTCTCTACCACCAAACAGATGTACATTTATAAAAGTCAACGATGTAAATCTCAAGAATGTAATGTCACACATCTATCCATACAAGTCCGTTCCGGAACTGAATGAACCTATGGCACTCCTCCTACCACATCTTGTTGGGAATTATCCCTAGGATTAGTAGTGATTGATCCTTGTAATCGAAGATTTTCATAACATAGCACTACTACCACCATAAATATATGATATGATATATTACACCTCGAGGGACTAGTGGCAGCAAGCCTTCATCATGAAGATCCTCGTCTTCAAAAATCATCATCATGTCTTCACTTTCGAATGTATACCTTGGTTCGGAGTGGTTTTCGGACAGGAATTATACAAACCCAACCGCAATTTCTCCAAACCAGTCGTTAATAAAAGATGTCAAGTGAATAGGGAATCATTCTTTAATTTATTAAGTTCTTTTATCGAAATCTCTTTTGGAGATATTCATTTATAAAACATTCTTTCCGGTATATATGGAACTATCAAACCACTCGTATAAAATCCTTTTATGACTTTTATCTTTTTAATAAATTTGAAATCATTTCATTTTTCATGTCAGAAGATATTGATCCGAGTAAAGCAAATTCACCAATCCCTCTATTGGGACAGCCCAGATAGCCAGGGAGGGCAGGAAATGGTTTTCTAAACTCAAGCCTAGACACTATCCCTTTGACACCCATAAGGCGGTCAAGTTAATTGATTGACTAAATCTTTAATCCCTCCAACAATTCTTTAAATCATCTTTGAAACATTTTATGAAACATTTATAAAATATTTGTAAAAGATTTGTTAAGTTCAAATTACTTTTCAAAAGTTATAAAAAGTGCTGCGAAAAAGTGTTACGGAAAGTGCATTTTAAGCTATATTAGTGAAAACAATTTTTTATTATTTAAAAATTCGCTTTTATTAGTTAAATCTCTTTTAAACCATTTTAAAATATTTATAAGATTTACTCCACATTTTTAAACAATTTTAAACAACATTTTCAAAGAAATCCAACTTTGGATTCCAAACTGCAAAATCGAGATTTTTTCCAAAAATTATTTTGCTCATATTTCAAAATCTACTTAACCATATCTCTATAATCTTTCTTTGTTGGAAAACTATGGACATAATAGTTTGGAACATTCTTATCTCGAAGCATTCTGAGCTATATTCCACCTTTTACACTAGTTTGATTTTTATAGAGTGAAATCCGAACTACCATTACGTAGCATGCTTATTTTTAACCAAATTCTCCATTTTTTCAAACTTCACCAAAACACTTTAAAATGTTTATAAAACATTTAAAATGCATTATAAACCATTTATAAGAGGGTTAACACTTCCACATAAACCATTTCATTAATTTAAGGAAAGTGATTCCCTTTTGTGTTTATCGACATGTATATTCGTGACTTGCATATATATCCCATATTCATATGAAAACAACCAAACTTGATGATCAAAGAAAATAAAATATCAATTTGCAATATCATATCATCATCCAACATATAATATAGAAGTTTTAAGAGTTCTCACTTTGGATTTCCAATGATTCACAAAAAAAGGGCTATAGCTCCACTATTCGAGTTTCGAAGCTCGCTAATCTTTGGATTCTAGCTACTAATTGTCTCGACCAAGCCTTGAAGAAGCTAGGGAGTGCATGACCTTGGTTGTAGCTCGTGTTGGGCTCTGCCTAGGGTGGAGTGAAGTCGAGTTTGCGAGAACAAAGAAAAATGAGGAGTTTTTTGGGTTGTTTTGAGGTGTTTTACTATATATAACTATATTTTATTATTTAGTTTCTATTTGAAATAATTTTTACCATTATTTCTTTTAGTTTGGAAACCATTAAAGAGGAAGCAAAAGCTTGAAAATATGAAGAATAAAATGAATGGGGAAAGGGAGAAGATGATAGGATATTTATAGGAAAAAAGAGGTGTGTAAAGGAAGATATGTAAACACCACCATTTCAAAACTTTTCCAACACACCATTCCCTTCAAAATGCACGGCCACAGCCCCCCCCCCCCCCATGTGCACATCACTTCCATCATCTCACGTGCACATATGTTGACTTATAAAAGCTTAAGGAGCAAGTTTGTTTTAAAATATTTTATATATTTTATATTATATCTTTAACTTAATTATATATATATATATATATATATATATATATCTGGGTGTGTTCATGTGCATGTTCTTATGTATGTACATGCACATGTACATATGTATGTAACATATACTTACAACGTTGCACCACTTCCAAACGTTGCGTCATTACAAATCCTGATTTCGTTTTTCGGCCAAATTTTCTCCTATAAGTTTATATGCATATTTTTGTAAACAAATTTTGAACTAAATTTTCTTCTTATCATTAACTAATTAAATTAATCACATTTTATTTATGAAATATTATAAATAATTATTCACAAAACTATTTTTATTATCCATAAAGTTAAACGATCATTTATTTAAAGTGTTATATTTACGGGTCGTTACTACCCTGCTCTTAATTCATTGAAGCAGACTCTATTAAGGGTATCTCTTCACCTATACACAAGCCTATATAACTCCATGGATCCTATAGATGGATATTCCATATATTAGTATAATTTATACATAATTGCCGGCAGCCGCTTGCGGTGGGCAGGCTTCTATTGTGTAACACTACGGACCTCCCATTCCAGCCCATTCTATTGACTATATGGTCTTTTATTTAATTTAGGTAATTGGTTATATCTCATAATTCATACCCATCATAACATATATTTTAATTTGTATACATTCACTTAATTATTACTTCTCTTTACTTTCAATCATTGATGTTCAATAAATCTCACATAAGTTACTATTCATTTACCATTTCTAATTCACTGACTTAAGTGTCATTTATTATTTCCCTTCCATTTAACGTTGTTGGATGAAATCCCATGTTTCTTTTTTAACTAATATCTCTCTTTAACTATATATTTAGACTTATTACTTCCCTACTTGTTTAATTGTATCTTCTTTGTTTACTGTTTGTTTTCTACACCGTCTTAAATTATATACTTTAAATTTTCCATTTAAATCATTGTTATTATTTCTACTTACGTTACTTTAGTTATACTAAAGGATTTTTATACTTTAATATGTTGGAACTACTTCTTTCTCCAAAGGTAATTGTAAACACTATGATTCTCTACAAAAAAAAAAATTAAAAGAGGACTTGTGTTATGTGTGTAACAACAAGGAATTATCTTTATTTTTCTATTGCAATAGGCAGTATAAAATATGATGATTTCTTTATTTTGTACATCTCTTCCATTTTATTTACATTCTTTGTTATTCCAACTTATAAACCTTTATCTGTATTTTCAGACAATTTATAGAAATTCACATTATTACACAAATCATTCCAATGTATTAAAATATTGACTAATCCTAATTTAATCTATCATCAATTCTAATTTATGTTCAACAATCTATATAAACAAACAAAATCTAAAATCTCGATATGATTTCATTAATAAGTTATTTACAACTTTAGGGACTATTTATACCCCTAACTTTCCAAATCCAAATGTATACAATATCTATCAAGTTTAGGGTTTTCCATAACATATAGGCAAATTTTCCATAATAATTATGCATATATAATAAAATATCTCATTCGTGATTTATATCAATTCCTCGTGTATATAAAATTTAATATCTAAATCATGATTTATACTAAGGCATAAATGAAATAGATTTACAAAGATATAAATCCAATATTACTCCAAAATAAGTAATTTATCACTCGCCTTTTTTTAGCACCAATTCTCCTGATCTAGAACTATTCCCTTTTTATTTGACCCCTCTTGCTTTAAATCCATGATATAAAAAGTATATATAACAAATAGGATTACAGAACCGTGGAAAGGATTAAATTAAATTTAGATTTGAGTTTAAGATTCATGATTTACCTATTTTCTATGTTCTGAATCGATCGTATTTTCTCTTATCTTATTCTCCACTTTCCCCAATTACATATATAATAGTTTTATTTCTTTTCTAATGCTAGAAACTACAGAGAAAAGAGAATGGCAGAGCTCCGCTCTATGACCCATAAAATATGAGAAGAGAAGTGAGACACTAGGCCTTTGTTTATAGGCTCAAGAATCAATATCCGTTAATACAATATTTATTGAATTTGGGTCGTTCGGCCAAATTTTATTGTCGATTTTAACCAGGAATCAATCTAACATCCAACGCCTATGGTTGATCTCCACCGATCAGCCTGGGTGCTTCCTTGGTCGGCCTATGCTTGTTTTAAATGAACTAAACTAAATGATGTGATTTTGTTTGATTTAATTACTTATTTAACAAATCATATTCACTTGTTTCCCTCTTTATATATTTCCTGAGATTTGATTTAACGTTAACATTTCTTAAGGGCTAATTTTCCAGTAACGCTAGTAATTAACGTTAATTATCCAATTAAAAATTCAAACGTTAATAACTTTTTCATTTGAACTTCGATCGAAAACTTTATATATGAAAGTTGATTAGAAAATCACCACGAAGCCAATGGTGTAAGTTTCATAGCCACCTTTTGATGTTTATAAAAATTCTACTTTTCGATGTTATTAATTATAAATAAATCTCTTTTTAAATTATTGTCAAAAAATTACAGGGTGTTACATTCTCCCTGCTTAAAAGAATTACATCCACCAAATTCCTCAAGGTTTGAACAACATAACACAATGTACAAAGATTCTAAACTAACCAATCCATTAGTGTGCGACCAATTTTGCAACCACTCCTATGCAAATGCATGGTAGATCACAACATACATAATATGCATAATGAGAAATTCTAGATCAGTGCACTTCATATAAGTTCATTTTAAAAAAATTGAAAATATTAGACAAACCGACTAAATACACTGGCAGTTCTATATATACGCAAATTTTAAAAATCAAAAACTTGTTTTTGCATCTAAAATTTCTCATACTTCTTCGAATAGAAGTAAAGTTTAACCAATTTTTCATTCAATCCCTTCCATCCAAAATCCTAGCACACCATTGCTAACGTCCAATTTTCAGAAATATTCAGTTTTCTAAACCTATTTTCTTAAGCCAAATAAGGGTCTAGAAGAAAAATTCCATATTTCTATCCTTTTCTTGTGTACCATTTTTTCGATGTACCTTAGACCTTCTCTTTTGCCCTTCAATTATCTTTCAACTATTCCAAGTACTATTCGCATAAGTAATTTTTTTTAAATCTTTAAAATTTAAGATAGAATTATTTTAAAACCAGTTCAGTTCACCTTTTAACAAAGTATAGAGAAAATGACTCTGTAACTAAACCATTTTCTCTTCTCTAATTGTATTATCTTTTACTACCACTACTGTTGCAAAGTAAAACTATACTAGCTAACCTGTTAATTATTCCCATATGTCAAGTATGTGGCATTCTGAAAATTAGAAAATTTCTTCTTTCTTGCTCAAAGATATTTTTATATTACTTTTTAAAAAATCAGTAAAAAATTTAGATTTTAAAATTTCTTTCTTCACAAAAATTTCAAAAAACTTTCACCAACACATATATATATATGTATGTATGTGTACTTCAAAATAAATTATACCATACCTCATGAAATCGGGGTTTAGTCAATGGTCTATCATTTATAATGGACTTCATCTACTTACGCGGTAAATTTTTAAATTTCTAAAGATTTACTTTTATTTATAATAACAACCATCACACAAGTTCATTTGTAAATTTTAGCTTTCAAGGAAATTGACCCGTGGATTTGCAACAACTTTTCCCTTGTCCTTTGCTTGTCAAATTTTACTTCTAATATTTAAGGATTTTGGGAATTAGATCTTATTTATTTTAATTTTATTTATTAATAAATTTCCTAGATTTATTTTATAACTTTCGGCCTCATTTCCTATTTTTCCTTTATTTTCCATTAGTTAAGTGTCTTCTCTGAAGTTTTCTTGTCTTATTGTTTTTGCAATAATATCGTGGTTGACACAGAAAGCACATAAAAGGGAACATTCCCATAAATATTGTCGCGGTTTTACATAACAAAAACAAATAATGATTACAATCCAACTAAAAGAAAAACAACTGTGGGGAGAAAATACAACAACTACTACTGGCTAGAAACAACTACTACCTATGGACCTTCCTAACGTGCCATCACTCTCCAACCAACATATCATAAGTTTCCTTTATAGATTCTAATTAATAAGGTCTATCGATTAGTTCCATTACCACCCCAAATTATGAAATGAACTATGCATCCTCCTAAACTGTAGTGGGTAAAAAAATACAAATTATGCACCCTTCGATTAACTAATTGGCAACTAGCATAGCAGGATAACTTTTACACCCCTTATCTTACCTTCCTTAGCTTTGAGTCTACAAATGTCCTTAATTTATGTGCATTTTCCATCTCGTTGCCCTATGTTACAATCCTCTCTTAATCCCAATATCTTCATATTATTCTCAAATCTTGGTATTTACTTTCTTTACTCTTGATCTTTTATACGAGCATACCCTAGAATTCATAAAAGTGTAGTTTAATATAGTTTATCCTTCCTTTGTGGCTCTTCTTATGATTGCACACATGTCTGACAAAACATTGTTGGTTCTCAGCAAAATTTTCTACACTCTATGGGGATTCATTATTGCCACTCTAAGACCAGTCACGTTATCTTCTTCATAGCTTACCTTTTACCCTATCTTACCTAGGTAGTCATCCATATCTACTCCATATTTAAAACTTTCGTTAGGTCTTCGTAAATTTTCTTTAAAAATTAAAACACAAAAATTTTGAGGTATTTTAATCCGAAAACTTTTATCTTTAAAAGTACAATATCTATCAAGGGGTTTAGGGTTTTCCATAACATATGGGCATATTTTTCATAATCATCAAGCTTATATAATTAAATATCCCATTCGTGCTTTATATCAATTCCTTATGCGTATAAAACTAATTATCCAAATTGTGATTTATATCTAGGCATAAAAGAAATGGATCTATAACAGTATAAATCCAATATTATAACAAAATATGTAATTTCCCACTCATCTCTTTTAGCTCCAATATTCTAGATTTAGACCCATTCCCTTTTTATTTGACTCCCTCTTACTTTAAATCCAAAAAATAAAATGGGCATACACTTATAAGAATTACAGATCTAGGGAAAGTATTAAATTAAATTTGCATTGAGTTTAAGATTCACAATTTACCTTAGTTTCTGTATTCTGAATCGATCATATTCTTCTCTTCTCTTATTCTCTGCTTTTCTTCAATTATATATATATAATTATTTTAATACCTTCAAAAATCTAGAAATTATTGAGAAAAGAGAATGGTAGAGCTCCGCCGTTAACCCAGAAAATATTAGAAGAGAAGTGAGAAATTAGACATGTATTTATAGGCTCTAGAATCAATCCTATCCATTAATAAAAGAATTACTAATCCAGGCTGTTTGGCCAAATTTTATTATTGACTTTAACTAGGCACCGGTCGACCATCCAGTGCCCATGGTCGACCACTACCGATCATCCTAGGTGCATCCTTGGTCGACCTGTGCTTGTTGTAAACTTACGTATTGTGATTTTATTTGATATAATTACTTGTTTAACCAATCACATTATTTATTTCCCTCTTTATGCATCTCTTGAGATTTGATTTAATGTTAACTTAAGGCCTAAGTTTCCACTAAGTTAGTAGTTACATTAATCAACTTTTATTACCATAATTACATATATAATTATTTTCGATTCAAAAATTCAAACGTTATTAACTTTTTTATTTGAACTTCGATCGGAAAACTATATATTAAAATTTGTCAGAAAATCGCCATGAACCCAATGGTGCAAGTTTCATAGCCAAATTCTAACGTTTATCAAAATTCTATTTTTGCAATTACGACTTATAAATAAATTCATTTTTAAACTAGTTGAAAAATTCTAACGTTTATCAAAATTTACGGAGAAGAAATAGATTAGTATTTCCTGATGTTCATGATCTCCGTAAAGAGGTAATGGTTGATTGCCACTGACCACGCACCCAAGTGGTAGTAAGATGTATATGGATATAAAATGTCTATATTACGAGGAAGGAATGTAGCATGATATTGGAAAGTTTGTGAAAGAGTGTATGACATGCCAGCTACTGAAGGTAGACACCAGAATCCTAATGGTTTACTTCAATCATTGGATATCCCTCGGTAGAAGTGGATCAGCTATAAGTGGATTTTTAAAGTATTAGTTCATTTATATAACTTTCATTGGAATAGTTTTATTGTTGTGTTATTATAGGTGTCGATGGATTTTGTAAATGGATTAGATCCGTCAAGAAATGGCCATGACATCATATGGGTTATGGTAGATCGTTTGACCAAGTCGATGCATTTTATACCGCTAAAATCAAATAGACTTATTTGAAAAAGTTATCTGTGATCGAAGTGGTTAGACTTCATGGGGTTGCCAGCTCTATAGTATGTGACCGTGATTTTCTATTTACATGTAGATTCTGGAAGAGTTTTCAAGAAGCTTTGGGAATGAAGCTAAACTTTAGAACAACATATCATCCATAGACTGATGCTCAAATAGATCAGGTGCATCTAATTATAAAAGATCTGCTTCATGCTTATATGCTAGATTTTGGAGGTAATTTGGAAGATCATCTATGTTTACGAGTTTGCTTATAATAAAAGCCATCAATCTAACATCGACACGGCACCATTTGAGGCCTTATACGGTAGGCCATGTTGATCACCATCCTATTGCCTGTAAATGGGAGATAAATTTGTATTGGTTTCGGATTCGATCAGAGAAGCATTTGATAAGATCAAGCTTATTAAAAAAAGACTAAAGAGGCCCAGGATCG
The DNA here is from genome assembly GCA_030765085.1 of Allium cepa. Taxonomy (NCBI): domain Eukaryota; kingdom Viridiplantae; phylum Streptophyta; class Magnoliopsida; order Asparagales; family Amaryllidaceae; genus Allium; species Allium cepa. Next base: position 563,835,311 of record CM060943.1, read on the forward strand.
TTAGAAGTTGTATGCTGATCAAAGAAGAAAGGAGATAGGGTTTATAGTTGGAGATCTTGCTTATGTGAAGATATCTCCATTAAAGGGATTTATGAGATTCAGTAAATCGGGAATCTAGCACCTCGTTATGTTGGCCTGTATCCAATTACTAAACATATTGGAAGATTTGTTATAGATTTTCACTCCTAAATTATTTTTCAAGGATACATAATGTCTTTCATGTTTCCTAATTGAGGAAGTTTTGCGGGATACTAAGACTTTATTAGAGTCAAGAGACATACATGAGCTCAAGATATCCCCAGATATGACTTATATGTAGTATCATGTTCGGATAGCCAATTCAGAATTTCGACATCTCAAAAGTAAGAAGGTTCCTTAAGTGAAGGTACAGTGGTCTGATAATCCGTTGGATTGTACTTGGGAGACTCGGGAACTTATGGAACAGACGTACCCAGAGTTATTTTCAGATGCACATAGGTCGATTATATTTTATTCTTTGCTTATTAATTAACAAATGGTGTAGATGAGCTAGAATTAACTAGCTAGTTATAGGTTTCCCTTAGGAGAGCATGCGAAGACAGAATTTTGCTCAATGTGGGAAATTTTAACAATCCGTTGTCGAAAAGCAGTAAATAAGTATTTAATAATAAAGATTAATTAATTAAACGTGTTTTAAAATAATAAATTTGAAACTATGGAAATGATTTGAAAATTTGTTGGAAAATATGTTACTAAAATGGAAAGAATTTTTTTAAAGTGATAAATATTAATTTAGTAATTAGTATAGTTATTTTGAAATTTAAATGATAAATTAAACTTTTATAGTAAATAATACTTGGGATAAATAAGTTTGGAATTTATTTTAAATAATAGAAAGAAATTTATTTTATAATATTAAAGGAATATTGAATTTAATTTGTAAATGAATTTAAATAGGAATTTAAAGAAATAATTAAATTAAAATAGATAAAATTATAGAAAATATTTTTATAAAATAATAAATAATACACTATGTTGGTTGGAAAATTTTAATGTGATAAACAAATGGGCAAGTAGTGTATGGAAATGGGTTTCATGATAAGGAAATAGAAAATAAAATTAGTAACAAGTCCAGCCCAACTTCACATAGCCCAAAACATAATTATTTATTTCATGAAATTTAGTGTTTTCCAAGCCTAGATTTCTCTCCCCATTCTATAAATATAACTTCACGTTATTTAATTGATACTTCTCCTTTTTATAAATTCAAAATATAAACCCCTCCCTACTTCTTCAAAATTAAAATCAAATCAAATAAATATCATAAATCCTCAAATTCAAATACAAGCTTCTTGATAACATTCTCCACCAAATATCAAGTTAGAATTCAAGTTTGGATCAAGATTTATCGAGGTGGAAAATTTACAGTGAAGGAAAAGCAAGGTAGGAGAAGGAACCAAAGTAGAAATTTGCATTCTTTAATTTAAGTTGAGTAATCTCACTCAATTTCTATGTAGAATGATACAAATAGTACGGAATGGTGATCATGTGGTTATGCAATCAAAATTTCATATTTATTGAATGATCTAATTTCCCTTTTTCTATTAATTTAGAATTCATATGAATAATCGAGTGAATTAAGTTGTGATATGATTATACTAGAGGCACATAGTAGCGTATGAACTCAAATCAAGAGAAGATATAACAAGCAGAATTGAAGTGGGGGAGGTTCAATCAAAATATAATCAAATTAAGGGTACAACAAACGCAACATCAGTGCAGCGGTGTGCATGTTTTCTATGCCCTGAAGTTAAAAAATAATGAATAATAAATTAAACTTAAAATTAACTAATTAAAATATAAATATAATATAAATTAACATTCTTACAGCATATTCCAATTTTAGAAGTTATATTATGATGTTTTGGTAATAATATAATGTTATTTTAAATTATCATATATATATTAACATAGTTAGAATTATATTGATTTATATATTCTTGATTTAAAAAAATAAGTCTATGTAAATTAAAAATAAATTATATACGTTATAAGGATGAACTTATCTTATGTAAAAATAATATTTTGTGAGAATATTAAATTCCGTAATTGGATTGTTAAATAATAAATTGATTTTGAAGGTTAATAAATTATTTAAAATCCCTATTAGGTGAAAAATTTACTAAAAGTATTGTAATGTTTACTTAATGATTTAGAAATAATATTATGGATTTATTAAGGTATTCAATAGTGTTTGCAAACCTTTTTAATTATTTATAATCATTATATTAATATAAAATGTATCTTTTTGTTCATAAAAATATTAGTAATGCTTTTATATGATAATATTTTCACATATACATGTAGTTGCTTTATTTATCATATGTATGTTTGTAATTCCATGCAATGAGAAATTTGAATAAATGAATTTATAATACTATCTAGTATGAGACTTTCGATAATATTTCTTCAGTTATTCATTGGACCAGTTGCATAGAATATACTATGTGGAATGAGTGTAGTTTATAAGCACTAAATAAATGATTGAGCAATACATAGTGGCATGGTATGCCGTTATGATATTATTTGGTTATTCGTTATAAGCAGATGTCACTCATGCAACGAAAACAATAATGCTGATAAAACTTATGTGAGGTGATGCTCATAGGTTTGAGCTGGGTTGGTGCCTATATATGTAGATACTATATGTTTATCTACCATGACATACTCATATTATTGACGTTGAAGTGAACCAGATTGGCTAGTATGCACCATGGCGGTCAGATCTCAAGGTCGTGCCCAAGATGTATGACGCATTATAGTGCCCATAACTGGGTAATCTCCCTTAGCTTCTTGTGTCATGTAGGCCAGAATTTATTACCACAACAGCATGATCCAGGTTATGACCGAGTCCTCGCATTGACGAGCACACTGGTGGATATTATCACGATTACCATAGAGGTAACTTAAGACTATAGAAGCGGGGTTCGGGTAGGTAGCCCGCAAGGCTCCTAGAGCAAGCAAACGACCATCAATTTTCCATGGTTCTACATTTAGTAATAGATAGGCATATATCAGTTATACACCTCGCCAAACTATTGGATATTAAGATATGACTCTACTTAGGACCTTCTGTCCGTTGTACAGTTTATTCCCATCACCACTTAATTTGAGTTATACACACACACATATACATACATAAATACACACACACACACACACACACACACATATATATATATATATATTACTATGGATATGTGTTTGTTATCATTGATTAATTGATGGATGGATGATATATTATTTAATTATATGGACTTCTTTGATGGATGGTTTATACACGTATCCATTGATATATTCTTGTGTTTTGATCATCATCATCATCTAACATATCATTATAAACATACTCTAACTGTGTGTTATTTATAATACTTGGTTCAGTCCGAGATATTCTAGGTGTAGGTATAAAGTGACATCATGGCTTTGTTAGACTTTTGGAGGCTAGTAGTTAATGATACATTCCTTATGTATTTTTGTAGCCATAGTGATGTCTGATTATGATGTATTATGATTATATATATACTAGGCTAAATGCTACCATTTTGTAGCCCTATTGGATTATATATGTGATATATTACATTTTGTCTATTGCATTTTGACTTTGTGCACTCTATCTATTTTCTGTGACTATGTATTGTTCTGTCCTAGAGGCACATGTGTTTATTGCTTTGTGCTGAGATTGTGTACATTTACCGTAAGTACTATAAATCTGAGATATACACTGGGGTTAGCCTAAAGGATTATTCATGTGTGCAGCTCATATTGTCTTATTCTCTGTATTATCCGATAGTATTACTTAGTAGTACTTTTGGATAATATGGATATAGAGGTAGGGTATTTCGCATTCTCTATCTGATGTCATCGTATTCTTCAAAGTTACATTGCTATTAGAGGTCTATAGGATCATTGTACCGAATATGCAAGAATCTGAATTGTAGATGCAACTACCTGCCATAGTGTATAATGATTATAAAGGGAAAGGCATTCTCACATCCGTGGAAAATCAAGAGGAAAGGTGTATCTTTCCACCCAAGAAAATTCAAGATTGTAAAGGTGTACTTTCCACCAGTGGAAAGTAAGAAAGCGTTAGTGGAAATTCTATTTGGGGTATAGGACTAGATGTAGGATTGAGAATCTCAACCAGTATAAAAATTTCTGGTGTTATTTAATTTACGTCTTATGCTTTTACTTTACTTTATATTTACTCTGTGATTATCTGCTTTGCATGTGATTTGATTATTGGTCCGAGTATATAAACTTTAGTCTTAAAATTAACCTTAAATAGTTGATAAACAATATTCAACCTCCCTAATATAATAATAGCCTTAAGATCTCTTCTTCTTAGGCATATAAAGATCCCTCATTTAGTATCAAAGCGTAGCGGCTTTCATAAAGAAGTTGGTTGGTGCCTATCTACGGGTACCTAGACATCTAGTTTTAAAACACCACATGTCTGCTCGTGCCACTACTCTTGCAACACAAAGTTGGACTCTAAAAATATAGTTCCATTGAGTCAAAAAGAAATATTTATTTATGAATAATTAAATGACAGTTATTGCCTTGTTACATCGAATTTTAATGAATAGGATTTCTTATTTATAGAAAGAAATCAAGTAAAATAGCAACGTAGATGCTTGCTATTCCATGCCCATGAAATTGGGGACTCATCGACAGTCAATAGCTTGAAAGTTATGTCTCTTAGGTTCTGTTATATTACTAAGGTCCTTTAAAATTTGGTCCAAGTGCCCCACACCTAGAATAACTCATTTTAGAACAAGATCACATATTTCAAAGGTACAGTTTCAAAGCCTGGCATTGAACCGTCTTGCTACTCTTTTTTGTGAGCAGCCATCCTTAAATTAGACTCTTCTCAATTCTCTTCCACAAATTCAAAGGATAATGGACACATCTCTTGGTTTTCCTTAAAGGAAAGTGCAATCATCTATGTGAAGAGACTACAACTTTAATTGGAACCCTGGCTTCAATTCCATAGGCTAATGGTGCTCATTCACCCAGTTGCCCTTGGCTTGCTTCAATCACTTTTTGATGATGGTTTTGATAATCTTGTTTACTACCTCCACCTTCGCTTGCGAATGTGGTATTGCTACAAAGAACTTGCCACTTCGATATCAATCACAGAATTCACGAAATTCAACCCTTTCGAATTGATTTCCATCATCGATGATGATCATGTATAGAACAATGAACGTACACAGAATTGATCATTTTTGCCAAATTGATTGCTATAAGAGGTTCCACATTAGCCCATTTTATGAAGTAATCCATAACCGCTATTGCGTACTTTACACCTCTTTGGGCAACGATAACATTCTAATGATATTAATTTCTCAAACTACAAATGCCATTGGTTAACTATCTATGTGAGCTCAATGGATGAAACTAAATGAATCTTCATATATCTCTAGTTTTGTCACATTTCCACAAATACCCAACCGAATCCCAATCAATATTTGGCCAAAAGTATCTGTAACGAAGAATTTTTTCGCTAAATTCTACCCTTAGTGTGATCTAATGTTTTAAATCTCAGATTTGGGTCATGTTTCATCTTAGAATTTTCACACAAGCTATCTCGTATCGGAAGAGATCTCGGGCGAGATGAGTGTATCTCGGATCTTAAAGTATATAACGAGAATCTCTCAGAGTAACTATGCCTAATATTGATGTTATAAAGATTTATTTAACAACCATAATTTTCAAGTAGAAACGAAAATTATAACATGCTTGATTTTCATAGAAAATGGAATCAAAAATAATGTTCCGGAGAAGACTGGTATCTCAGTATGCTTAATTTATTTAAAAATGTTCGAATAATAACCTTTTATTTAGATATTAAAATGAAAATATGCCTTTTATTATGAGTTGTGACCCATCAATACAAAAGGTAAAAAATATGTTTAAGGAGTTGGTAAATAGTAATTGGATTGAGTAGTATCTTTTGAATCTATATAAAAATAAAAATATTATGTAAAATAAAAAGGATATAATTTCGAATGGGATCTTAGATTGAGATTTTGATCCACATTTAGGTGACATTTGAATATTTCGGACGAGGTTAGTGTCGGAGGGATATGAAGGAGAATTGATATCTTATTTCATCTAAGTGTGAAAAAGAGATATCGGATGTGATCTCAAATGAGACATGGGAGATTTAAAACCATAGTCCGATCACCATAACTTCCTTCATGTACATTCACAAGGTTTTTCTTATTTTCATCTTCACCAACATACCTTACCTATAGGGGTAAAGAATCCTCTCTTATATACCACTCCTTGCATAATAAATCGAGTTACCACACGTAGGAGTTTCTGCCTTTCGTTCTGACTCTTCGAAAGAGTTCTCTCTAGCAAATAATTTATTATCAGAATCATCCATGACTCCTTTCCCTCTTCAACCTCCAAGATCCAATCAACAACCATCTCATTGATGCTTTGAGTCGACATGCCTCTATTGGCACGATTCTTAATAGTTGCCTATCTCCGTAGCTTGTCAACTTGGCTTGTGAATTAGCTTTTTTATTCTCCTGTCTAGGGATGTGCTTTATTATGTTTTCTTCAATATCATCCAATTACTTTAAAACCTTTAATGGGTAAAGGGCTAGCTGCTCGCTCTTAGCTTGATATTCTTTCATTACTGGAAAATCACCACGAGAGTCGCTTAAGATATACATTGTTTTCACTCCTAATTATTTTCTATCTTGAGTCCTGTTATCAGCGCTTCTTATTAGACCTCATTATTCATCGATGAAACTCAAGCTTCGATGCATAAAAGGTTCTCTGACCTTCCAGGGTTATCAGATGTGACGACCCGTAAATCCGTACCCTTTGAATCGACAATAATCCACACATGTACGACCCAAAAAGCACAGACTGACGGAAAATCATGGGAAAGAAAAGAAGAGAGAAGAAGAGAAGAGAAGAAAGAGAGAAGATATAAACAAAAGGAACAATACTGAATCTCACATCGCAGCGGAAAATATATAATATCATATCAATGATCTTTACAAAGCAGAAATTGTATATATACACACACATCAATCAGAGTTCAAAAATCAATCAATAGTTATCAACCTGAACAGTTATAATAACCTGTCCTACAAATGCCGATAATTTAAAAAAACTAAGCAATGTAGCGGATAATCAAGAAAATACGGATGTACGAAAATGAAGATCCTCAGCTATCCTGCTGAAGCTCCAAAAGCATCAAATCTAGACCTATAAATATACTCGGTCTAACCCGAGCATTGAAATGGAAGAACGTCCGGATAAGTCTGGTAAACCAACGTGAGAAACACGCTCAACTGAATTAATTAAATTACCAAACTTTTCCCTTACCAAACAAAAGTATCTCGTAAGAAAAATCCACACATAAACCCAAAAATATTTTTACCTTATGATAACTAAAACATATCATATTAAATTCATGTTATATTATAGTAGTGTCTACTATATATAAATAATATTAATCATAGCCGAAATTGATACATTGATTAAATTCTAGCATATAGCCCAATTGGGTAATACAATCAAAATGGCAAACACGTAGTGGGGTTTGGATTTCCATATAAATGACCGGGTGAAGGGACTGTCTTCCGGCAGTACATCTCTAAAAGAATGTACCGAGAAACCATCACAAAGTTTCTCTACCAACACAAGACTGTCCCACCTCTATAACTAGATGGTACCGAATATGTCATCCTCCAGTCGTTACCGACCTTTACCGAGTGCCCTCTAGCATACAAACCACAATAATCAGATACATAACATCATAGCATGTAAAGATATATCTAGAAGAGGATGATCATATCATAATGAGAGCAACCCACTTAGCCCTGCTGCATCTAACCATGTTTTGGTCATTTCCGGTTGATGAGGCTAGAGGCAACGATTACCTTTCACAATCACATATCACATCACTTTGAATGCCACACGGCCATTTCCTTTGGCTACTAATTGCTTTCCACAAAAATACAACCCTTAAGCTCATACGTCTCAAGGAGGGTGTTAAGCTAAGAGAAGTTGTCTTCTTCTCCACCACTGATGTACGTTTGTAAAAACCAATGTATGTAATCTATAGAAATGCAATTTCATACAAACATCCATAGAAGTTGCCCAGGAACAGGACAAACCGAAGGTACTTTCCTACCACATCCTGTCAGGAAATCCCTAGGATTAGTAGCGAATAGTCCTTGCATTGGATATTTCATAATGAAGAGACCACTGCTACTGGATGAATATTTGGATTTTAACCCCAAACGATCAACAAGCAGTCCCCCACTATGAAACCCCGGAATATCAATATCATCACGAGCAACCTGCACAATCATCGCATATATGTTGTTGCGAAGTGGTTTTCAGATAAATCTGATCTCGGTATCTTTGCACCAACAACGCAAAAGTGTTTCTCAACCTCACACAGAAACTAAGTCTCATAGACTTATCACGTCTCCAACTTTCAACTTGCTATCCTTCGGGCCAAGAAGGAAGCTCGATAGATTGGAGTAATACTCAACACTACACGAATCAATATCCTCAACACAAATGATAATCAAGCCAACAAGTAGGCTACGTACTAAGTGTACGACTAAATAGTTCCCACATCAAGTCGAGGAACTAAAATTTGGCAAAGTTTGATAGTCGGTTATTTAACTATCAAAACAAACAAACAAATATTTAGCACTATAACAATCACTAGGCCCTTTTAATTAATCTTTTATTAATTAAATCACTTGTCAAATATCCACTTCAATTTATCTTTAAAAATATATATTCTCAAAATCTTCTCAACTTCTATTTTGGAAAACTTTTCCAAATACTTATTTAATAATAAGTGATTCATAAATCAATTTATTTTCAACACTTAGAAAATATTGCATATACTTAAATCATAATTAAGTATATATTTTATTCTTTAAGGAAAACATTCCCTTTAAACACATTTATTTGGGTCAAAACAAATGTTGCGTAAAACGTCATTACGACAACCCAAAATCACCAGTATAGGGATTCGAAAATTAAATAGATATATAAATCCCAATACTATACAAAAGCATTTTCTTTCGAAAATCATTTACTATAACAACAGTGTTATAGTCCATCATTTTCTTATTTCTTGAAGACGTATATTTCAACAATGAACGTTGAAATCTATGTTTTCGATATTTAACACATTTTTAAAACATCTTTAAACCATTTAACTCCATTTTAAAATATCACTTTCCAAAACATCTTTAATATATTATCACTGTCCAAAGTCGTGAATATAAATCGTTTACCAAATTTAATATTCTTTCAACATTTAATTTAAAGGATAATTCATTGTCAAAAATCATGAATAAAAGTCCTTTAAATAAACTTCTATATTTATTTTATCAAATTCAATTAACTTCGGATTTATAAAACACTGTTTATAAGTTCCTTTTATATTATATAAAAACTTCAACTTATAAAATCCCTTCATTAACTAATTCCATATATATTTCAATTACAAGCCGAAATCAAATTAATAAGTTAATTACATATAAATCATTTATTTTACAAATTCATTTATTTTATAACTTCACAATTATAAATTGTATTCCCTTGTAAAATCCATTTATAACCTCATTTTAACACTTATAAAACTCCTTTATAATTCCACAATAAAATATCAATTTATATATCTTATACATAAACCATTTATATTAATTCAGAATCTCCATTTAAACTACTTCATAAAATAATCAACTTATATTTCCAAAAATCACATTTCAATTATATTTCACAAAAATCATAATTTTTATAACATAAAATTTTTAATATTTATTTATTCAAAATAAATTCAATCCTTTAACACTTCAAAATTCAACAAAACATATATTTTCAAAATAACTTGATAATCCTTTTAAATTTGGAAATGATCACTTTAACATTTTTAAATTTCCAAAAATAGGCCCAATGCTGCAACAGCACCAAATACATCAATCACAACATCCAAAACATCATATATCATATGATAACAAAATATATAACAATATCTGTAAATAAAATCAATACTGTTAAGGAATCCAGTTGGATCCCTCTAACCTGTCACCTGCAACAAATATACATATTACAAATATGTGTACAATGTCCGCTTCAAGGCACACGCGCGTACAAAGGGTCATCCGCTCATACACGGGAACGTATAGGGTCATCTGCTCCACTAGGCATGTATATATCCAAATACCAATCAATATATCATATATCATCCAAGCAATCATCGATCATCATATTTATTCTCACTTATATAAAAATATTAGTGAGTCAGAAAGAGTGAATTGTACTCACATTGCGTCCAATAGAAGTTGCAGTGTTTTATTCTGAATAAAATTAAACGCGCGTTTAATTTTATCCAAAATTCACACTATCTCCAATCAACTCCAAACTAGCTCCATCGTATGGTGTTCGTCCATATGAACCCAACACAATTCGTTTCATGCGAAATGGACCTCGTATGAAAAAGATATGATGTTTTAAAGTTTAAACGAATTGATATAAATTATTTACAAATTAAAATTTATTTTCAAATCCTAAAACAGTTAACGGCCGTTCAATTTGCTTTGATGGAATCTAGGCCACTTGTTTCATTTCTTCCCCATCATCGTTCAAGCTCGCGTGAAGCAAACCCATAGCCGTCGTTCTTCTCTCGAATTATCCTCTCACCTCAACCATTTTTATGACGATCGGCGAGTGCCATATGAACGAGCGTCACAAGCTCCACCAACGAACGAAGACCGGTCAATCTCGGTCATCCCTGCGCCTCAGAAAACGTGCGCGACCGTGGCAACTTTGAGCATGAATTACCGCTGATTAGCTTCGTTTTAAACGATCTCCACCATTGGCAACATAGATCTCATCACGCTCGACATTTTTGTAGTTGATAGTTTTAAGCAATTGTGGATGGATCGTGAGTTATTGAGGGAGGAAGTTTGATGATTTTTGGCTATAGAAAACAAAAGTGGTGGCTGTAACCTAGCTTGTTAGGGTTTTGTGAAAAATGGACAAAAATACCTTATATAGATAATTGCAAAACACTATTCATCTCGAAAATTTTCGAACTCGAAATGAAACGTGCCGCCTGACGTTTATAATATTTTACCCCTATTCCGAACACAATGGAACATATATCGGGAGCCAATTCGATCGTATTTGGAAGATAGGTTTTCGAATTGACTAATCCAAATTTAAAATTTACTTAAATAGATTTCTACGCGTTTTAGCTTGCCTCGGACAAACCGTAAATCCGATTGACACGAAATTTGAAATCTTACAATAATTTAACATTATGGATCCAACGAAACTAGTTTCATCGAACTCCAAGACTGTTTGAAAAATGACCATTTTCACTCGTCAATTAAATATTAAAATATTCAATTTCTCAAGTTAAATTTTAATTCGATTTAAAAGTTCTCTAACATCATTTTAATTCAAATAGAATTTAATATAACTTTATAAAACATTTTTATTCACTTTAAATCCAAATCTCAATTATTTCAGCAATTTCAAATATTCAATCAACAATTTAATTATCCAATTAATCACGATATTCGAAATATTATTTATTCAGTTTATAAACTTAACATTTAAATATTTAAAATTAATTAAATAGACGAATTTCAAATGACTGAAATTCTGGGTCGTTACATTCTCCCCTACTTAAAAGAATTTTGTCCTTGAAATTACCAACTAAGAAAAAGTCACAATAGCCATTAAATTTTCAAAACAATTCATTCAAATTAGATTTACCAAATCTATTTAACCTTTTAACTTTTTCCAGTATCCAATATTTAAACTTACAAAAACTTTTCTAAGTTTTCAAAAACATTCTTAGTTATCTTTTCACAACGAACTAATATCGTTTAACTTTATAACTCGATATCAAAATTTTAGTTATCACAAATTTTCCAAAATTTTCCAAAAAAATTCTAACACCTCAAATTTTCAAAAAAAATTCGCCACCGTCTCCTTTGCGCGGTTCGATCATCGTAGGATCACAACACATATATATGACAAGTATACATCTCATCTTCGAGGATGAGGCATCCTGAAGGGAAAAAGGTGTAAAAGTACAATATGTAATCCGAGATATGTACCTTATATATTATTATTTAGCATATACGGCTAATATAGCGCGAAAGCGAGCTCCAAATGCGAAGCAAGCGCAATCCGCACCTATTATACACTCAACAAACAATGGGAAATATGTATATAGAAAATAATATCAATATACAACACATACCAATACAACAACTATATATGCCAATACAAATGCAATCACCACAACATATCCAACCATCCAACAACTATACAATCAATCCATAACCAAATCAATATAAACTCATTTTCTCATTAACATTCATTGAATTGCAATTAAAATCACATTTGATTCATTAACTTTGGACTTAACTAACATTCATTTATTCAATTATTTTACATTCACTAATTTACATTCATTTTTGTTCACTTCCAAATCAAATCAATTTCATTTCTATTTAGATTTACTTCCATTTCGTATTCAGTTATTTAACATTCAATTTCATTAATTCAATTTCATATGAATTTTTAATCAATCAACTACCATCCATCTAAAAATCAGTGCATATCCAACATTACCAAATTAATTTACTTTACTTATATTCAATTTGGTTTAACATATTTAATTTCAATTAGTTCAATATCAAATTGACTTTCATTCAATTTTCAATTTCGTTAGCTTTTAATAAGTTAACACTTGCATCCACTATTCCATATCAATGTACTTACATTCGATTCAATAATATTCAATTCATATTTCATTTACTAATCTATTCCATTTGTTAAATTCAATTCATTCGTTAATTTCAATTGCTAATTCATTCTTACAACTAAAGTTGAATTTTTATATAACTCAAGTTCACATTCATCTCTTCATTTCATTAATTCACTTTATTAATTTACTTTGATACCAAAATCAACCGCATTCAATCATTACTTAAGTTATCTTTCATTTCAATTTCATTTACCTTCACTTTCACTATACAACTTAAGTTCATCTCTAATTTATTTCATTAACCTTTTACTAAAGTCAAATTTCAAGTCACTTATTCAAATTAAGATTTTGTTTGCTTAACAAAATTGTCTAACCACTTTAACAATTGGTTTTACTTACCTTTTCACATTTTATAAGTTATACAACTTATTTATTCATAATTCCATGAACATCTACCTAAGTTCACTTCCATTCACTAAACTCATTCTTTATAATTTCAAATCCAATTCACTTTATTACACTAACTCAAATTTATTTCAACCCTACTAAAGCTAAAATTTTATTATTTCATATATTATAAGTCCAAAACTTACTTTACTTATATTTATCAATTACAGCATGGATTTTAAATCAAATTTGTTTATCATAACAAAACTTCCATTTTCAATTTACTATTGGTAGCAAATCCATCACACAGAAACTCGAAAATGATACTGATGATGCTGCAGTCATCACCCTTATTATTTCCCAGCAACAGTAGTGAATTCAGTGCTTTATATTCTTTTGAAAAAAAATTGTATATTTATAAATCAAATTTTAAATCTTTTTACTTATATAATTTCACTATTCACTTTATTTATATAAGATCATTCCAAATTCGTTTATTTTATTTAGATTTACAACAAAATAACTCTTTAACTTTTGAAAAATAACTTCCAAAATCAACGGGATTCAAATTTGCCCAATTCTTAATTTAAATCCATTTTCATTTACAACTTATATTTATAAATATATTCATATAGTTTCATCTCTTATACATAAGATTATTTCACATTTGTAAATCATATTAATTATAATTCCATACTTATAATTCATTTGCTTATATAATTCATTCTTTTACAATTGTTGTTTTTAATTAAGATTCTTTAAATAGCTTTTATTTAACTTATATATATTTACATTTTCAAACAATCAATTCAATTTATATACACTTTAATAATTTCAGAAAAATTATTTCCTTTATATATAAAATATAATAGAGGTAAAATTATTTCATTTACCCAATTTAAAATAATGCTATGTCGACTTGCCTCGTTTAAGTGTTTGGAAATCCCTATCGATAAAATGGCGTCCCACATACCGACCAGAATTCACAAGCAGCTCAACGGATATGTAAACACAATATAAAATATTTTATATCCACTAACAAATATGTGCTCATATATATAATGCACTCAAACTCAATCTAGGGTGCTACTGTCCCTATCCATACTGAGTACACATCAAAGCTAAGGAATATACAAAATCTAAGCTCCGATACCAGCTCTGACGACCCGTACATCCATACCCTTTGAATCGATAATAATCCACACATGTACGACCCAAAAAGCACAGACTGGCGGAAAGTCATGAAAAAGAAAAGAAGAGAGAGGAAGAGAAGAGAAGAAAGAGAGAAGATAGAACCAAAAAAAACAATATAGAATCTCATATCGCGGCGGAAAATATATAATATCATATCAATGATCTTTATAAAACAGAAACTGTATATATATACACACATCAATCAGAGTTCAACAATCAATCAATAGTTATCATCCTGAACAGTTATAATAACATGTCCTTATAAATGCCGATAATTTAAAACAACTAAGCAATGCAGCAGATAATTAAGCAAATACGGATGTACGAAAATAAAGATCCTCAGCTCTCCTGCTGAAGCACCAAAAGCATCAAATCTAGACCTATAAATATACTCGGTCTGACCCGAGCATTGAAAGGGAAGAACGCCCGAATCAGTCTAGTAAACCAGCGTAAGAAACACACTCAACTGAATTTATTAAATTACCAAACTTTTCCTTTATCAAACAAATGTATGTCGTAAGACAAGTCCGCACATAAACACGAACATATTTTTACCATACGATAACTAAAACATATAATATCAAATTCATGCTATATTATAGTAGTGTCTACTATATACAAATAATATTAATCATAGCCGAAATTGTTACATTGGTTAAATTCTAGCATATAGCCCAATTGGGTAATATAATCAAATTGGAAAACACGTAGTGGGGTTTGGATTTCCATACAAATGACCAGGTGAAGGGACTACCTTTAGGCAGTACATCTCTAGAAGAATGTACCGACAAACCATCACAAAGTTTCTCTACTAACACAAGAACGGCACACCTCTATAACTAGATGGTACCGAATATGTCATCCTTCGGTCATTACCGACCTTTACCGAGGGCCCTCTAGCATAAAAATCATAATAATCGGAGACATGACGTCATAGCATGTAAAGATATATCTGAAAGAGGATGATCATATCCTAATGGGAGTGACCCACTTAGGCCTGCTGCATCTAACCCTATTTTGGTCATTTCCAGTTGATGAGGCTAGAGATAACGATTATACCTTTCATAATCACATATCACATCACTTTGAATGCCACACGGTAATTTCCTTTGACTACTAATTGTCTTTCACAAAAATGCAACCCTTAAGCTCATATGTCTCAAGGAGGGTGTTAAGCAAAAAGAAGTTGCCTTCTCCGCCACCATCGATGTACATTTGTAAAAACCAATGTACGTAATCTATAGAAATGCAATGTCAGACAAACATCCATACAAGTTGTTCAGGAACAAGACAAACCGAATGTACTTTCCTACCACATCATGTCGGGAAATCCCTAGGATTAGTAGCGAATAGTCCTCGCATTGCATATTTCATAATGTAGAGACCACTGCTACTGATGTATATTGGAATTTTAACCCTAAACGATCAACAAGCGGTCCCCCACTATGAAACTCCAAAATATCAATATCATCATAAGCAACATGCACAATCGTCGCATATATGTTGGTCTAAAGTGGTTTCTAGATAAATCTGATCCCGGTCTCTTCGCACCAATAACGCACAAGCGTTTCTCAACATCACACAGCAACTAAGTCTCATAGACTTATCACGTCTTCAACTTTCAACTTGTATCCTTCGGGCCAAGAAGGAAGCTCGATAGATTGGAGTAAAACTCCGCACTATACGAATCAACATCCACAACACAAATGATAATCAAGCCAACAAAGTAGGCTGTGTACTAAGTGTATGACTAAATAGTTCCCACATCAAGTCGAGGAACTAAAATTTGGCAAAGTTTGATAGTCGGTTATTTAACTATCAAAACAAACGAACAAATATTTAGCACTATAACAATCACTAGGCCCTTTTAATTAATCTTTTATTAATTAAATCACTTGTCAAATATCCACTTCAATTTATCTTTAAAAGATATATTCTCAAAATCATTTCAACTTCTATTTTGGAAAACATTTCCAAATACTTATTTAATAATAAGTGTTTCACAAATCAATTTATTTTCAACACTTAGAAAATATTGCATATGCTTAAATAATAATTAAGTATATATTTTATTCTTTAAGGAAAACATTCTCTTTAAACACATTTATTTGGGTCAAAACGAATGTTGCGTAAAACATCATTACAACAACCCAAAATCACTAGTATAGAGATTCGAAAATTTGATAGATGTATAAATCCCAATACTATACAAATGAATTTTCTTTCAAATATCATTTACTATAACAACAGTGTTATAATCCATCATTTTCTTATTTCTCGAAGACGTCTATTTCAACAAAGAATGTTGAAATCTATGATTTCGATATTTAACACATTTTTAAAACATCTTTAAACCATTTAACTCCATTTTAAAATATCACTTTCCAAAACATTTCTTTAATATATTATTCATTGTACAAAAATGTGAATATAAATCATTTACCAAATTTAATATTCTTTCAACATTTAATTTAAAGGAT
This sequence comes from Allium cepa, assembly GCA_030765085.1. Taxonomy (NCBI): domain Eukaryota; kingdom Viridiplantae; phylum Streptophyta; class Magnoliopsida; order Asparagales; family Amaryllidaceae; genus Allium; species Allium cepa. Next base: position 563,852,198 of record CM060943.1, read on the forward strand.
AATTCACTTTCAAAAATCATGAATAAAATTCCTTTAAATAAACTTCTATATTTTTTTATCAAATTCAATTAATTTCGAATTTATAAAACACTATTTATAAATTCCTTTTATATTTCATAAAAACTTCAACTTATAAAATCCCCTTATTAACTAATTCCATGTATATTTCAATTACATGCCAAAATCAAATTAATAAGTTAATCACTTATAAATCATTTATTTTACAAATTCATTTATTTTATAACTTCACAATTATAAATCTTATTCCCTTATAAAATCCATTTATAACCTCATTTTAACACTTATAAAACTCCTTTATAATTCCATCATTTTTGATTTATAAAATATAAATTTATAAATCTTATATATAAACCATTTATAATAATTCAAAAATCTCCATTTAAACTACTTTATAAAATAATCAACTTATATTTCCAAAAATCACATTTCAATCATATTTCACAAAAATCATAATTTTTATAACATAAAAAATTTAATATTTATTTATTCAAAATAAATTCAATCCTTTAACACTTTAAAATTCAACAAAACATATATTTTCAAAATCATTTGATAATCCTTTTAAATTTGAAAATCATCACTTTAACATTTTTGAATTTCCAAAAATAGGCCCAATGCTGCAACAGCGCCAAATACATCAATCACAGCGTCCAAAAACATCATATATCATATGATAACAAAATATATAACAATATCTGTAAATAAAATCAATACTGTTGAGGAATCCAGTTGGATCCCTCTAACCTGTCACCTGCAACAAATATACATATTACAAATATGTGTACAATGTCCGCTTCAAGGCAGACGCACATACAAAGGGTCATCCGCTCATACACGGGAACGTATAGGGTCATCTGCTCCACTAGGCAGGTGTATATCCAAATACCAATCAATATGTCATATATCATCCAAGAAATCATCGATCATCATATTTATTCTTACTTGTATAAAAATATTAATGAGTCAGAAAGAGTGAGTTGTACTCACATTGCGTCCAATAGCTGTTGAAGTGTTTTATTTCGAATAAAATTAAACGCGCATTTAATTTTATCCAAAATTCAAACTAGCTCCAATCAACTCCAAACTAACTCCATCACATATTGTTCGTCCATATGAACCCAACGCAATTCATTTCGTGCAAAACGGACCTCGTATGAAAAAGATATGATGTTTCAAAGTTTAAACGAATTAATATAAATTATTTACAAATTAAATTTTATTTTCAAACCCTAAAACAATTAACGGCCATTCGATTTTCTTTGATGGAATCTGGGCCGCTTGTTTCATTTCTTACCCATCATCGTTTAAGCTCGCGTGAAGAAAACCCATAGCCGTCGTTCTTCTCTTGAATTATCCTCTCACCCCGACCATTTTTATGACGATCGACGAGTGCCATACGAACATGCGTCACGAGCTCCACCAATGCATGAAGACCGGTCAATCTCGATCATCCCTATGCCTCGAAAAACTTGCATGACCGTGGTGACTTTTAGCATGAATTGCCGCTGATTGGCTTCATTTTAAACGATCTCACTGTTGACAACATAGATCTCATCACGCTCAACATTTTTGTTGTTGATAGTTTCTGGTAATTGTGGCTGGATCGTGAGTTATCGAGGAGGGAAGTTTGATGATTTTTGGCCATAGAAAATGAAAGTGGCGGCTGTAACCTAGCTTGTTAGGGTTTTGTGAAAAATGGAGAAAAATAGGTCCTTATATAGAAAATTGCAAAACACTATTCGTCTCGAAAATTTTCGAACTCGAAACGAAACATGCCGCCCGACGTTTATAATACTTTACCCCTATTCCGAACACAATGGAATATATATCGGGAGTCAACTGGATCGTATTTGGAAGATAGGTTTTCGAATCGACTTATTTAAATTTAAAATTTACTTAAATGAATTTCTACGCGTTTTAGCTTGCCCCGGATAAACCATAAATCTGATTGATACGAAATTTGAAATCTTACAATAATTTAACATTACAGATCCAATGAATCGGGTTTCGTCGAAATCCAGGATTGTTTGAAAAATGACCATCTTTACTCAGCAATTAGATATTAAAATATTCAATTTCTACAAATTAACTTTTAATTCGATTTTAAAAGTTCTCTAACATCATTTTAATTCAAATAGAATTAAATATAACTTTATAAAACATTTTTATTCGCTTTAAATCCAAATCTCAATTATTTCTGCAATTTCAAATATTCAATTAACAATTTAATTATCTAATTAATCATTATATTCGAAATATTATTTATTCAGCTTATAAACTTAACTTTTAAATATTTAGAATTAATTAAATATACGAATTTCAAATGACTTAAATTCTGGGTCGTTACCTTGGAACTACTCTAGCCATAGAATCAGGATCATTAGATGCTCTTCTTACATACAGTTTCCACTAAGAAAGCTCAACCAACTCTTCTTCCACTTTGTCATCCCGTATGGTGAATTCGAGATGAAATCATCCAATGCTTATTGTCAAATCCCCCTAGTATAATAAGTAATGTCATAACCGACTCATCTCGATGTTCCATCTTATCGATCCTCCTGAAGTCTCAGGACGATGTAATTCTTGTCTCAATGGTTAGTCCATCAACACCTTTATCAGATGAGCCAATAAGTATGGTCTTGATATCAATACAATCAACAAACAATACGCCAACTTCTCAAGCTTCAGATGTCTGTTATCCATTCCAATGAATGACTTGTTGGTAAATAGACTAGCATTTGGATTTAGCACTCCTTGTGCACTAATGTTGCACTCAATGCGTGAATCAAAACTACTAGGTAGGTACAGAGATTTCTCCATCTAAAGGCTTTGATAATATAGACGGTTTCTTCAAATCATCCAAAAGATTCTAAAACGTAGTTTTTCATTCACTTGTCCATTGCAAATTTCCTCTTTCTTTCTTGATGGCATTAAAGAATTGTATTCACTTAATGGTCACCTTTCAGTAGAAATGATTCAAAGCGGAAACCTTTCCATTTAAGGTCTACATTTCTCTCCTCATCTTTAGGGTGATTACCCGTTTCAATTTGTTTTGGATTAGCTTCGATACCCATCGAGTTATAACGAAACGCAAAAAAAATTCCCGATGCAACTCAAAAAGAACACTACAATGGATTCAACTTCATTCCATACTTTCAAAGCATGTCGAATATCTTTGATATGTTGTCCATAGGATCCACAACTGCCATGACTTCATAGTTTTATCGTCCACATAAACTTCCATTGTCTATAATCTATTCTTTGAACATATTGTTTACTAAATGTTAGTAAGTAGCTTCATCATTCTTTAGAGTAAATGACAAGACTCTATAGTAATATAGCTCCAAATTTGTAATAAACTCATATGCTCCTAGTCTAGGACTTAGAGCGCAATCTGATTGTAGTCGAAGTACATATCCATGAAGGACAATGGTTCATGTCCAGATGGTCTATTTATCATAAAGGGAAGTAGTCCTTTTGGCATACTTTATTCAAATCGAAATAATCAGTGTATGTCCACCATTTATCATTTGCCTTCTTAACCTACACTAGAGGTACTTCTCTGCATCCTTTCCCTGTTTTGGTCGTTACGCCTCTCTAAGCTCAATTACGTAACATTCATGATTTGCACCTTACCTACCTTGAATCATCCTCACTCTATTCTCTATAGGAAACTTCATCATCAAGCACCATAGACTAAGCGCAATCCAAAAATTAACAAGGGCTGTTCGGCCCAAGAAAGCATTGTAAAATGAGAATCTATTAACACTACAAAATTATGCAACCAAACTACCTTGCGATTTCAAACTCCGAGTTCAATAGGAAGTTTGGTGCACCGACCAAATCTTTGGCAACTCCGGTAAATTCCTAGATATGGGAATTACACAGCCATAGAACCTTCTCATAAAGATGCATCTTATCGAACGTCTATTTAAACAATATATTCATCAAGCTTCTATAATCAATAAAGGCATGGTGCATTGTAGCTAGCTTTATCTGACTATAATCATCATCGAATCAAGCATCGGCACTATTCTTGAAAACACTAACATTATCTATTCTTTTCTGTTGCTTCGTTGCAGCACCCTCTTCTGTGGCATTACACATCTCTATTAAGGCATAAGCCTTAAGGAGTTACCATAGTGCCTAATTTCATTCCAACTCCATTCCACATTACGTGGACCTCCACATATGGTATTAATGACTATCCCCTTAGTTGTCTGTCTCGGTCCTTCTCCACTGGACCCAGCCTAATTACTTGAGTCTGCCTCTGGGATTGACCACTTCCTTACTAGCCCACCTATAGGTTCCAAACCTATTGCCATAATTTCTTTATTTGGATCGGATCCACAATCACATCTCAAAATGCTTGCACTCGTTCGTATTATGCCCATGAGTCTCAAGGATGTGACAATACTTGCTTTAGAACCTTTCCTCTTTAATTGCCTCCATCATGGGGTGGCTTTTCATACATCTCAGCACCTTGTGTAGCAATGTAGATATTTTCAATGGAATCGTGTCCATCACAAACGAACCTCGAGCACTTCTTGGAATCTTGATTCTTGCCACCAACATTGTTGAAGTTCTTTCACTTATTCCCATTATTATTTTCATTAATGCGACCATCCTTCCTGACAGCTACGTTCCTCTACACTATGTTGCTTGGTCCCACCTAATCACCAGCACAAATTCCTTTATTCCATTTCGTATCTTCTAAGTGCATAGATTGATTTATCTTTCGATATAAATCTTTCAATGAAGTTGGAATTTTCATTCTCAGCCATTTCCCAAAGTTAGTTTGGTTATGGATTCCTCTTACCTAAGACATTAACATAATATTCTCTCTTGGGTTCTTCATTTCTATCATGGCGACAATGAACCTCTTCAAAAAAAATTTCAAGGTCTCGCCGGACTCTTCTTACAAGTTTGGCCAGGGTACCACATCTTTCAATTGCAAAAAATGAACCCTAAGTTATGTTGAAATTTACAAAACAAGTTGGTTAAATGATGATATGGATCGGAGCTCAAGCCGATAGAACTACATAGTAGAATGGCCCTCGATTGAGAGGTAAAACATTTACATCTCCTAGCGTTTCTAGCACATGCAACATCTGTATGCTAGCCATACTTCATCAAATGTTGCATGGGATCACCCAAACCAATATCAAGCTACATCATTGGAATTACAAACATCCTTGGATACAGAGAAAACCTAACTTCTTCTATAAATAGGCTTCGACTAGCCATCGACATCCTTGGATCTCTTGCTACAGTCTTTTAATCATTTCAATCAGCAATTCATCCTTGCTAATTTTTCACTCTATGCAGCGATAACCATAGGCATCATCGTGTGTTCCCATAAGCGAATGCCCATTATTAGCCCTATGTAATTTAAGTCTATGAGGAATCCATCCACATAATTTTTCGGCAATGTTGTTATCGACTTGGTGCTCTTCTTACGTGCTTGATAGTGTTCCCTTCAATATGTCCAGCCTAAGGACTAGCAGCTAGTCCGCCGCCAACATTAACTTCTCATAACTCCTCAGAATCATAGAGATTCATCTCTCATTGGATCAGTTGGTATCAACCGCACTAGATTGGTCAGTACTAATCGATGGTCCTATTATCAATCTAGCCTTAACACTTGTTTGCTTCTTCCCCAAGCATCTCCTCTATACATCTTCCGCTTGCCTTCTCTATGATTCATCTTTAACGAAGAGGAACTCTCCTTATCAAATATAAAGATGATCAATCTCTCATGCTCATTATATGCCTTTGAGTCTCCTTTGACTGTTAGGGTTTGGACAGTAACCTCTTAATCTCCTCGATGATGGAAAGTTGATTCTCCATCATTTTCTTATTCAATTCATTCATCATCTTATCTTCATTACCATCTCTAGTGCACTCGAAGTCTCTGCTTGTGTTGGTTGAGTAGTTTCTTCTCTATTTCGAGAGCTTTCATCATTACCTTCAATAATGTATCAAAGTCTAGTACCCTACTCTTTCCTTGGAGTCATTATCTTCAGGATATACATGTGGACTTTCTTCAAATCCAAATAACAACAACACATAATGCATGAAAAATCGGTGAATACACCAAAAATATTTGCACATAAAATGGGCAAACGTCCCAATCTGATAGAACCAATAATAAGACAGTATGAATCAGAATAGAAAAGAGAAAGAACATAATTTTTAAAGTGGATCGGTTTAGAATATTAAGTCTATGTCCACTATCAGGTCTATTGCTAATAGAATTCACAACTATAAACAAAGTACAATCAATTATAAGTCTAGAAAAAGATAGACCTTGAAATTGGTAATAGCTTCGCATAGAATCTAAGAATGAAAATCAAAAGACCTAGTTCGAATGGACAAATATCTCCAATTCCAAATTTCCATCATAAAGAACATGTTAAATCATGTGAAATCCAACAATTCGAGATCGATCGATATGGATCGATCCAACCCATCACATTGAATTTGCATTGTGCTTTTCTTTGGTATAGTAGAGTCTTTCAACTTAAGTAGTTGACTCTTCAAGCACCTCATATGGTTCGGTATCGACCTATATTGTTCGGTACTGATCTATATCAGCTCTATCCTTGTTTCATCCCTAAGACTTTGATTTTCACAAAAGTTAGTTGTCCCCACTGTCATGTGGGGTCCTTTAGTACTGACTGATATGGGTTGATACTGATCTATGTCAGCTCTATCCTTGTTTCCTCCCTTAAACTTTAATTTTCATAAAAGTTAGGTATCCCCATTGTCACATGGGATCCTTTGGTACCGACTGATGTAGGTCGATACCATTAGTACATTAGGTATTGGTTTTGATGATAACAACTATAGGACATTATATAAAATATAGATAATAATGTTTTATCAAGATATATATAATATATAGTGTAGGATATTATATATGTATTGATTAAAAAGACTGTACAGTATCCAGATGCTGATAACAAGAGTAGATTCAAGATGCTGATGTAAAGTTTCAAGAGTTCAAGAATGAAGACTTATGAGTATTGAAGAGTTCAAGATCTCAAGATATTTAAGATAATTTATAGAGTCGTAGAATTTATGTTAAAACCTTGATAGCACTTTCCAGATCTTTAGTACCTTCTCTAATTTTGTTTTAAATTATTTTCAAATATCTATTTTTAAAATAATATTTTTAAAATATTTCTAAAATGATTTTCAAATCTTATACTTATAAAGATATTATTTTAGTGTTTTTAAGTTTATATATACATTGAATTATTGTTTATGCTTTAATAATTTATAACTATATTGATTTTATATATAATATTTACATTATATGAAATATTCTTATTAAAAAATTTAAATTATTTTATAAAGTTTTATTAAATTGTAATACGATTAAAATATGTATAAACTATGTTTAAATATTTGTACAAAGATTCAAAAAAAAATTGCAAAACTTAATATTTTGAAAACAATTTTTATTAAATAATTTTTCAAGATACAAAGGGATATGTTGACATATCCTCTGCAAGTATGTCGACATACTGGATGTATTTTTCAACATTCAAATTTGAACAGAAGTGTCTCTTCATCATATCTCTTTGCGAATGACCATGATCATTGTTTTCCTAGGTATGTCGGTCTTCCAAATGAATTTCATCAACTACTTTCTTATTTTTCTCTCCTTTTTCACTTTCTTGATTTGTAAATTAATTTCTATCGAAACTTTACCGAAATTCAACCATAATCAAATTCAATCATTACTAGTTTGATTCCCTTTCATATACTTTTTGATTTCTCTCATCTCTCTCAAGATTAAAGTGTTATTCAAAGAGTTATAGAATCAATTATAATCAAGATCAAAGATCTGAGTTTGTAAAATCTATCAAATAATACTCTTATATTTTGTGGTATGCTTTGTATCCCTGAAATCCAAGTAGGAGTGATTGTAGCTTGTTTAAATCAATTGAGTGTACTTAGTAGCCCACAAATCTAATGGGTGTGCTTATAGCCCAAAAATCAAGTGGCGCTGCCCAAAGGTCAGGATTTTGGAGGGTATGGCTCGTAGCCTTGAAATAGAGATTGTAGTAGCATTTACTAGTTGAAAAGAAATCTGTACAAGAAATTGTGCGGGACTGGATATAGGGTAACTCCGAATCTATATAAAATCCTGATGTGTTCTTTTATTTTTACTTCTACCATGTTTACTTCTATTTGTACTTTGATTATGTAATTGTTTCTGTGATTTTTAATTCCATCATTCCAAGTAAAATCTTAAAGAATTTGAATAATATTCATATAATCCACTAAAAATAATACACCCCCCCCCCCCTCTAGTGTTAATTTAGCTTTAAGATCCCTATTCCGCCAACTCACATTTGGTACTAGAGCATTGGTTTTTAAAGTATTCATCATCTGATTTTTGAAAATTTTTTGAATGGCTAACAACACTGGTAATAGTACTGTTAGTAACACTGTTAATACATTTATAAGTTCTCATTTTTTGAAAGACAATCCACTGATAGACCTCCACTTTTTAATGGCAGTAATTACACATATAATTCATACAGAATGAAAATTTATTTATAGTCAATTGGTTTAGACACTTGGAATATCACACAAACTGAGTACACTGAACCAGAGACAAATTTTGCATGGTGGACTACTGACTAGAAAGCGGTTGCACAAAGTAACTCTAAGGCAATGGATATATAATTTTGTTCACTAGATATAAATGAATTTAAAAGAGTATATATATATATGTAGGTCTGCCTTTGAAATTTGGAGAACTTTGCAAATTACACATGAAGGGACAAGTAAGGTCAAACAGACCAAAATTTCCATTTTAACAAACCAATTTCAATTATTCAAAATGAATGAGTCCATGTCTTATATGTATAGTAGATTCCAAGATATAGTACACTCACTTATTGCAACGCGTAGAAGTTTTTCTAAAGTGGATCAAGTTAGAAAAATCTCAATTCACTTAATCTTGAAGTGATCAAAAGGCTCTTACAATCGAAGAGGCTAATGACATAAGCACTCTAAATATTGAAGAGTTAATTGGCAATTTAATGTCTTTTGAAGCATAAATGCAATGATGGAGAGAAAGCAATGCAGTAGAGAACAAATCTATAGTTTTTAATGCAATTATGGATAATCTGGATTCAGATGGCGATGAAGATGAAGAATTGCTTTCATGATAAGGAATTTCAAAAAAATTCTGAAATATAGAAAGATGAATTATTCCGAAAGAAATGACAACAAAAATCCAAGGAGCGAAAATGGAAACAGAAATGGCATTAAATGTTATAACTGCGATGACCCTGGTCATTTGAAACAAGATTGTCCACATCCTAATAAACTAAAAACTATACCAAACACTAATTCATCCAGAAAATGGAGAAGAGCGTATACCGCAACATTAGATGACTAAGATACATCCTCAAGTGATAATGGATTAGATATAGAAATTACTAACATGTGCTTCACAACAATATATAATTCAGAATAAAATGGTGAAATGGATCAGAAAAAGGTAGGCATTTAATATATCAAAAGTTTTTTTTATTTCTTGAATGAATATTTCATTTCTTTTGGTTGCTTTATTGGTTGTTAGGAATATTTTAAACATTATAATAAAATTGGTTGAATGTTGTGTGATTATATTTTAAATATTTTATATATTCTAACAATATAATTGTAATATAATTTTTTAAAATAATTTTTAAAATAATTTTTCTAAAAATAGAATAACTATAAATAGATCTATAAAATAAAATAGGAAATAGTTAAAGAAAAATCAATTTTGAAAAATTCAACCTATATGTCTACATACCCCATGAGCATACGTCGACATATGCAGACAGAATTTGAATTTGAATTTCAAATTCAAAATTTGAATTTCTCTCCACCTTTTCACCAACAACTATGTTCTAAAAAGTTTCCTTTTGGCCAGAGAGCATGTCCTTTGGTTCCCTATTTACTTACTCTATCTCAATCCATTCATTTCTCACTTTTGTCTTCAAATTCAAAAATAATAAACTCTCTTTTCTTTTCATACTATTCTATAATGGCATCCTCAAGCAATATTAAGGCAACCACGAGGCTTTCTAAGAAAACAATAGAATATCTTTTCAATGATCAAGAAGCCATTTAAGCTTATATAGAGTATTTATCTTTTGGAAAATTCTTTTTTGGAAGATGTGCTATTTTTGAAGATTTTTCTACTTTTGATCTTTTCAATCTTTGTTTGACAAATGAAATTCATGGTTTAACCGATGCTTCTCAAAATGATTTTTTCTATTATCCAAAGTTAGTAAAGATGTTTTGTGCAAATTTAAAAAGAAAGTTTTGTGGTAGTAGAGAAGGAGAAGTTTGGACTAGTGTCAAAGGGACAAAAATAGTTTTAAATTGTGAACTTTTGGGTCAGGTTCTTGGATGCATATCTAGTGGAATAGACCTTTTATCTTTTCAAATTAATTTTCAAAATTTTGAAGTAATTCTTGATATGTTTGAAAGTGATGATGATTTTAAATTCAAAGATAAAAACTTATGTCCAAAAGTTAGAATTTTAAATCTTCTTTTGCAACAAAGTATCACACCTAGAACGGGTGATTATAATAACCCGATTCAAAAAGTTTTCAAATCACTTTTTGCAATTTATGGTCGATATGACATAAATTGATCTCAAGTTATTTTGATGTAATTTTTTCTCAGAATATTTCTAAACATTAAAACACATTATTTCATAGTGTGTGTATTATTCGTGTTTTCAATTATTTTGGTGTTGAATTTAAAGGAGAGGAAACAATTCCTCGAAAAATATTTGACAAAGCCAACATTTCATTTATGCATATTTCACCCTTTTTCGAGCCTTATAAAATTCTTGCGGAAAAGGAACAAATGTTGGCTTAGGAAGAAGTGCATGAAATAAGAGAGGAAGAGGAAGAGGAAGGAGATGAAATGGAAGTCAAGAGGAAGAATAAGAAGAGGAGGAGGATACTTCTTTGGAAAGTAGCAATATGCTACCAAATCCAATTAACAAAGATCTTCTCAAAAATTCAAGAGAAGATCATTCATAACCAAAAGAAGCTTAAGAAGTCATTTTCAAAGAAATTTAATTCAATTTCCAACAAAATGGATAAATTCTTTAGAAAGATCATCTGCAAGCTTTATGGTTATTCATCATCTTCATCTGTATCTTTCTAGTTGTTTAAACTATCTTGCATTTGGATTTTCTAGTTTTAATTTATGTTGAATCCTATGTATCTTTTCATTTCTTTCTGTTCAATGTAATCTCTATCTAAGTATTAATGAAAATTTATTTTCTTACTGTTATACATTATTTATCATCTCTGCAAAACCAAAAGTATAATAGTGTAAGCTAAATACACTCAAATATCAAAACAAAGTTGTTTTGAATTTTTTTGCATATATGTCGACATACCCTAGGTATGTATGTCGACATACAACGGTAGCTTTTCAAAAAATTAAATTTTGAAAATTGAATAGACAGCAAATGCCTATTCATTTCAAATGAATTTCCACCCCTTTAAATATTTATTGAGACCAACGAATCATTTTTTTCTACTATCTTTCTTCTTCCTTTGCATTCCTGAACTCTAAAACCAAAATAATGGCTTCTCCTATCCAAAAACTAACCAAAAATCACGAATAAACTATTATATCATTCAAGAAAATTCTTACTTTCATCCTAAGAAATTAGATGCGCTTTCAATTAAGTCAAATGCAGATGATCAAGGAGCAAGAAAGGCATTTCAAGATGATTTAGTGGATTATTTCTGGCTTGAATAAAGAAGAACCAACTACCAATCCAAAGTGTGCCATCAACAAAGATGATGAAGATTGGGATGCTATCAAATCGGATCCAATCTTTGATGCTAATGGATGGGTTGAAGTTCCTCAAAATATCTAATTTAAATAGGTTTGATTTTACACAAATAATAATACTTAGTTCGGTTTGTATTTGATTGGTTTGGATTTGATTGGTTTTGATTTGTGTTGATTTGTTTGAATGTTGTGTGACATAAAATTTGTTTTATTGGATGAATTTTTGGATATTTCATTTTACATATCACTTATTGCTTGTATATAATCTTTCTCATAATCATTGTATATAATTCGTATACAGGTTGATTATTACTTTATTTAGGAAAGTTAGAGTTGGGATTACCGTAAAAGTTAATATTAGAGTTATAATTTTAGTTAATTTTTTTTGATGAGAAAGAGGGAGAAATATATAAAATTTAGGCATAGATTAAGGGAGAGTTTTGTAACGTGGGGGAGTTATAATATATTTTATATACATAGTTATCATCATCAAAAAAGTGGAGATTGTTAGTACCTTAGGTATTGATTTTGATTGTAACAACTATAGAACATTACATAAAATATAGATACTGATGTTTTATCAAGATATATGTAGTATATAGTGCATGATATTAGACAAGTATTGATTACGAAGACCGTTCAATATCAGGATGCTGATATTAAGAGTAATCAAGATGCTGATATAAAGTTTCAAGAGTTCAAGAAAGAAGACTAATGAGTATTGAAGAGTTGAATATTTCAAGATATAAATCTAGATTAGTTATAGAGTCGTAGAATTTATGTTAAAACCATGATAGCACATTCCTAATCTCTCTTACCTTCTCTAGTTTTGTTTTAAATTATTTTTCAAATGCTCCATTCTTAAAATAATCTTCTAAAATTATTTCTAAAATTATTTTCAAATCTCTTGCACTTATAAAGATATTATTTTAGTGCTTTTAAGTTTGTATATATTGTATATTGTTTGTACTTTAATAATTATAACTATATTGATTTTATATATATTATTTACATTATATTAAATATTTTTGTTAAATCTTTTAAAATTAATTTATAAAGTTTTTTTAAGTTTTAATATGATTAAAATATGTAAAAACTATGTTTAAATGTTTGTTTTCAAAATATTTTATAACACTTTATATTTTTAAAACCATTTTTATTAAGTAATTTTCAAAATACAAAGGGATATATCGACATATCCTCTATAAAATATGTCGAAGTACTAGCCTTATTTTTCAAAGTTCAAATTTGAATGGAAGTGTCTTTCATCGTATCTCTTCGTGAATGGACATAACCATTGTTTCCCTATATATAATAGTCTTCCAAACAAATTTTTATTAACCACTTTCTTATTTTTCTCTCATCTTTTCACTCTCTTGATTCTAAATCTATTTCTATCAGTACTCTACCAAAATTCAACCAGAATTAAATTCAGCCATTACTAGTTTGATTCTCTTTCATATGCTCACTGATTTCTCTCACATTTTTGCAGATCAAAATGTTATTCAAAGAGTTATAGGATCAATTATAATCAAGATCAAAGATCTCAATATGTAAACCCTATCAAATCATACTCTTATACTTTATGGCATGCTTGGTATCCCTAAATCCAACTAGGTGCAATCGTAGTCTATTTAAATCAACTGGGTATGCTTAGTAGCTCGTGAATCTAGTGGGTGTGCTTGAAGCTTGGAAATCAAGTGGCTCTACCCAAAGGTCGGGATTATGGAGGGTGCATCCCGTAGCCTTGAAATCGAGATTGTATTGCATTTACTAGTAAATGACATCTGTATAAGGAATTATGTTGGACTGGAAGTAGGGCGACTCCAAACCGGTATAAAATCCTAGTGTGTTCTTTCCTTTTTACTTTTACTGCATTTACTTTTATCTGTTCTTTGATTCGGTGGTTGTTAATTCCATCATTCCAAGTAAAATCTAAAAGAATTTGAATAATATTCATATAATCTATTAATCACTATTCCGTAGGATAGTTTTCACCCTAGAGGGGGTGAATAGGGTGATACTAAAAATAATAAAAATTAATGCGAACAGAAAAAACAATAGCAGATAATAATGCAGAATAAATCACACACAAATTTACCCAGCTTCGGCAAAACCCTGCCTATGTACTACCCCTAAGGTTTCTACTAGAAATTAAGTAGTCGGACGCTTACACACATAAACTTATGACACTAGCTAATGACTAACCAAACTCTATGCTCAAAACTCTACCATAACTCAAATACCGAGTGGCGAATTCTCGGACTGCACCAATGTAGTTCGTAACCTAGTCATAAAACTAAAAAGTTACACGGTTTAAAATAGAAATTACAAAATAAAAACAAAATTAAACAAAACCCTATTTAATAAATTGTACCCCAATGAAAAATAAAAGACCGGCCCAACTCAATAATAAAGAAGATCGCTCCCTTTTCTTTTGTAGTGTCTTAGGCTGTTCTTTGTTCCTCTTCAAAAATTAGGCTTTGTGATTGAAGTCGTCGCCTTGAAGAATTTGAACTCGAATCAATTATTAGTATGCTATCAATTCACTAATACGATTCAATGCTTCTTCAATCAGTGTGATTATGCTTGTGGCTGCTTTGAGTTCGAATGGTATGTGATTTTCGCCATTTAGTTTCTCCGTTGTAGTTGCTTATATACGAACTCGATTTGAATTGTTGATTTATGATTGAGTTTGTATCTTGCTCCGGTTTAGCTTGAACTTGAATCGCACTAATTTACCGACGGTGATGTGGGAAATTTATTGGGTTCGAACCCCTTAATTTTCATTCATATATTTCATTTGAATTCGTCTATTAATTTTGCCCGACCATATGATTATTACTTAAACAATGTGATCTATTTTTGACTTGTTCATTTCATACTCGGTTGGATAAATTCGAACTGCTTTGCATTATTTCTCCTATGACTACGACATTTGAATTAGTTTCTTGTTTTTGACCTCTATGACTTCGAAATTTGAATTTTTTTAGATAAAATTGACTTCAACTTCATTCAGACTGCTACCTTGATTTTTTGTTCGAACTGCACCATTGGATTTTCAAACCTTGACTTGTTAAGTTCGAACTTGTTCTGCTACCTTGATTTTTGTTCGAACTATTGCCTTGTTCATCATGTTGTATTGTGACTTATGTTCTTGCTTCATTGTTTTATGATTTTTAAACACTTGTATCAACTCATATAGAACTGCTTGTTGTTTGTTGGTTGAGTCTGGTCTATAGTTTACTTTGAGGCTGGCGTGTGTACGTATATATGCATATATATGTGTATATATATATACGCACACACACATACATACATATATATATATATATATGCATACATGTGTATCTTCATGTATGTTTACTATTGCATTGTAACTTGCATTCTCTACCTTGTACATTTGATTCACTGGAAATCTAGTCTGGTCTCATTCTTGTTTGGTTCCCACTGTTACTTGAAGTGATCTTGTTCCTTGTGTTCATTCTAGAGTCTGCATTCATGTTGATCTTGATTTTGATGTTTCTGCAGCTCGACCATCCGTGCTTGTGTCCATATGTTCGAACTGATCCGGGGCCATATGAAGTCGTGTTGCATTCTTGAACATTAATGTTTGATCTGATCGGGTTTGATTCATTTGAATATTGTGCATTTGTTGAATCTTTATTTGAACCAGAGTATGTCTAATTTTGGTTCTGGTCACATGTGCACTACCCTGGTTTCATTTGTACACACTTGTTTGGCTTATCTGATACATTGTTGTCTTGTCTACCACTGGTTCATTTTGTTTTGTTGCTCTAGCCTTGAGTTTGAATGGTTGAGGCTTGTACTGTATGTATGTTGAATGCATATGTACTGGCTGTCACATGTATGCATTCATGCGTATAGTCATTGTAGTCTGGTTTATTTAGACCTTGATGAGTCTGAGTCCGGTTGCTTCATATCCAGTGTATTGGACTTGTGTAAAGCCATATACGTACATACATATGTATGTGTGTGTATATGTATTGTTGTTGTCCTTGTATTTGCCTTTGAATCATGTACAATAGTCATGGTTCATTAATGATCTGGTTCATCCCTGAATGTTTGCATTTGTGTACACTTCTCTCTTGTGCCTGAATGCTTGTTGTATTATGAGTGGAAGATCCGACCTTGCGCTCACCTGTCTCTGCAGTTTTAACAAGCAAGTGTAAATCGATGTGCACGGCCTTTTGACATGTACAGTGACACACTGTGCATGTTACAAACCATTCGTGTAAAATGAATTCAAAAGAAAGACGACGACGAACAACCCAAATAACCGAGGCAAATAATATTTTCAAAACACACATTTTATTGTACGCTGCAAAATATTTCTTTTTCAATTTTACTGCATCAGTGTTTATTTCGCGATAATTCGAATGTTGGATACAAACTGAATAGAGTTGAAGATCAAAATACGAGTGATGAGTGAATATGTAGTGAGGTCAAAATTGTAAATTGAAATTTGTAATGTAATTGAAATTTGTGATGTAATTGAAATTGTAATGTAATTGAAAATGTATATATGTAGCAAGAGCTCAAATTTGTACTACACGAATTTGTAATAAAATATTTTTTGAATAAAGTATTTGTTTCAATTTGAATTCTGTGTTATTTATTTTATCCAACAAATATTTAATTAATTATGTGAAAAATAAAACAGTACAAAAACAAATAAATTTAAATGAATATATATATATATATATATATATATATATATATATATATGTTTACTGTCATCAAATAAAAATCATATACTAGAATATTCTACAATCTCCCCTTTTGATGATAACAAACATATATTAAGATTTTGAATCCATTAAATGTATTTGATTTTGAATAATTTCATTAGGTCCCCCTACTTTAATGCCTACCCTACAACAAGGCTCCCTCTTTATATATGTATGAAAATAAATAAAAAGAAATTTGCAAATATAACTATAAATCATGCAAATGAGCCTAGATGAGAATATGCAATTAAAAAATAAATTATTTGAACTTTATTTGCCAAAATCTTAACTTTTCTCTCCCCCTTTTGTTATCAGCAAAAGAAGAATAGTGTTAGAAAAATATGAAAAAAGAGATAGACATTAATGCAACATTTGGCCCAGCAACATGGCGATAATCGTAGGGCCTATGGATGAATCTAGATAGGACTCGAGCTAAGAGAGGATGGAAAGTATAAGGGACCGGTGTAACTTAATTTTGGATCGGCTTATATGCATGGGTCGATATTCTTAGCACTGGCTCGGCCGAAGTGTTTCAGCATTAGAGTGTGGACATGTTGGTTCAGCTAAAATGGTTGAGGCAAGATGGTTCGGTCGATTGTCGTTCGGCCAATTGTGGTTCGGTCTTAGGGGTGCTAAGTCGTGCATCGCTCAGCTAAGGAAGGAAAGGCAAGATGATATGGTCAATCTTCGTTCGGCCAATTGTGGTTTGGTCTTAGGGGTGATAAGTTGTGCATCGCTCGACCAAGGAAGGAAAGGCAAGAAGGTTCGGTCGATCGTCGTTCGGCATGCGTCGTTCGGCTTTGGTGGTCAGCATGGGTCGTTCGGCATACATGGTTTGGTGAACCCTATGGAGGTTAACATTTCTTTGACCTACAACAAAGTGACACAACTAACATTCCTATGCCTCGAGTCGCCCGGTGCTTGCTTCGAGCTCCTTGGGGATTTGCTTCGAGACAGCCACGAGACACTCTCTGGGTCGGCAGTAGGTGGGACGGTCAATACATGGCTTACTATACTTAACAGCTATGGGTCGAGCTACCTTGGTAGTGGGCTTGCACGAGAGGTTCAACCTATATTCGTCCATAAATAGAGAGGCGGGGGTACAGTTGAAGGGACCATTTTTGGAGAATGCCAAAGAGACTCTGCCATTTTCTGCTCTAGCTTTCTTTTTTCTAAAACTTGTATTCAAGTTACGTTATGGATTGTACCTATATTCAGGTATTTATAAATGGCAATAAAGATTTCATTAACAGTGGACGTAGGCAGTTACGCCAAACCACTATAATTCTGGTATTCTGGTTTCCATTGTTAGTTTTGCACATATTCCTCTGTTTTAATTTACTATCTTCACTAATCTCTCTACACAAATCTATTCTTGGGTGTTAGTGACCAATTTTGGTGCTAACATTTTGGTGCTTTCATTGAGAGCGCATTCTCAGGCTGTTAGGATCTATATTGCCGCTACTGGATTGAAGGAATCCCCAAAGGAGATCCAGATTTATTCTCTGAAGTTCACAAATCCTACTCAAAGTTCCTACATATAACTCTAAGATGTCAAGGCCACGCACCAGATCTGCCTCCCAAAACGCTCATGCTAATGAGACCGCAAGTGTCCAACAAGTAGGACCAAGCAATCAGCAAGCTAATGCAGGTGCAGAACCCGCCACCGTCCTAAACCAAACAGAAGTTGTCACCAAGGCAGAATTCAATGTGCTGATGAGAGAACTCGTGGAAAGTAGGAGACAGCTTAATGAGAAAATTCAAGCAAACACCATTCTCATGACTCAGCTTACTCAACAACAACATCAGAGTGCTGGAGGAAGCCCCACTTCCTACTCATCATCCGACTGCTCTGTTTCCTCTAATGAACATCCCAGGCGTAGATGCTGCAGGATTAAAACAACGCAAATAGATGCTTCAGATCAACCCAACAGGACTAGTCCTGGTTCTTACCTAGAGCCATGACCCTTCACTTGCACTTGGGAAATTACACTCAAGCTGGAATAGGAAACTTAGGATCTAAAGCACGAATGGAAGCTGAACGACCGGCTAACCAGGGACATAATGAAGCGGGTCCCTAGGTGTAGCGACCCAACTTCCACACTCCAGGAAGTTGCTTCGCTAATAAGAAAGAAAGGGATAGAAAGGAGAAAGAAAGAGAAGAAGAAGAAACAACACATCAGAATCTAAACAGCGGAACGAATAAATTATATTAATAACATAAAATATTACATAGTTTAAAATCACTATCAGAGTACACAGATAATACAACACATACTAGACAGTTATAAACACCTATCTAGTATTTACAACATAATACAACTCAGAGACAACACAGAACACACTGCGGAATACTAATATCTAACGCAGAAGCCTCCTGCTCCATTGCTCCTCCAATATTCGTCAAAGCAAACCTGAATCCCTTGGCTACTCGTAAAATTTGAGTACTCAAGAGTTTATGAAAAACAAAAATAAACTCCGGGTCAGACATGGGTCTAGTGTGAGTAATAGGTTAAAGTTGCTTAACTTTAAAAATCCTTTGAAAGAAAGGTATCATGTAAGACTTCCCACACATAAACATGGAAAAGTTTTTACCTTACGCTAACCAAAACATTTGATAGGAAATCCAGTGATATTATAATAGTGTCTAGGGTTTTCAAGTAAAATACAGAAATAGCTGGAATGCTTACATCTCACGTTCCAACATAGTTGGGCACAACTAATACGTACGGCACTTATTGGATTTTGGATTCCATCAATGGCAGGGCTACTGGGGTACCGCCCGTCACAGTACGTGGCCTAGATCAACGTACCGAGGAGTACTCCCACTCCCCTGCAACACAAGGCCGGACCCATTCCTTACTGAATAGTTCCGAACAAGACAACCCTGCAGTTGGTGCGCATATCCAACTGCCCACTAAGCCGAATAAAAAGGGACCTCTAGACAGGGTGTAACAGTTAGAGATTTTTCGTTGCCGAAAAACCGAACCATTATGGGTTTTTTTTTTGAAAAAGAAAGAGGTAGAAGAGAGAAGAGATAGAAAATAGAGAGGAAAGAAGATATACGATTTTTTTAGAAAACAGAGAATTTTTTAAAAATAGAAGATAGAAGAATTTTAAAATAGAACGGGACAGAAGAAAACAACAGAACAACATCAGAATCTCACAATTCGCAGCGGAACAACATATAATAATAAATGAATAATCTTTAAACAAAGAACTATATCAGTTATTGCATTTTATACATTTCATTTCATCATGTCATCAGAGTGTACAACAACATACAACATCAACCAACAGTGCAGCGGAAAAAGAAATACTATATATTATTAATATGCTATGACATCCAGCTTGCCTCCAGCAACTCCAGAATATCCAGAATATCCTGATAAACCTAACTCTTGACTGCCCGTGTGGAAATTGGTGGGCACCCAGAGTTTAGAAAGGAAAACAATAAACTCCGAGTCAGTCATGTGACTGGTGTGAGAACTCAAAACAGTTTATTTAACTTTAAAATCAAATAGAGGAATATTTTTAAATTCAATTCGCAATGCTTTTTAAAAATGAGACTACCATAAGGCCTCCCGCACACACACACAATGCAAACGCAGAATCGGAGGAGATTTCTCCTTATGATAGTCAAAGATGCTTGATACGCATTTAAAATAACATTTGATATTATTATTAGTGCATAGTGTATAACAAATTCATTTCGAAAGTAGAATATAAATCTTAGCCAACATACGACCATTATCGTATGCCTACTATAGCTACTATCCAAACAGTGGTGACCACCATAAGTGAATAGCAGGTTCTACAACTAATACCGTACAAGTTTCGTATTGGGAATTGGATTTCCAACAAATGGTCAGGCCAAGGAACTTCCCATTGCCACTGAGAATGCCTCTGGAAAGACACCCCCGAGAACCAAACCGGAACTCTACCAACACAAGGCCGGGTTACCCCTTAACTGGGTAACTACTGACACGAGCACGCCATTCCCCGGTCCTTTAGGACCTTTTCAACCGAGCGCTCGATATCCAACATCACACCATAATAAATAGAGTGTTTTCAACATGAGTAAGTATCTGGGCTCCATACCATGATACCACCCCTTTCCAGAAGGAAATGCACATACCCTAAGGGGAGCTACAGCAACCCCTAATAACCTTGCCGCATCTTTTCCTGTTTTGACCATTTCCGGGATGTGAGGCTCGACGAAGTCACGTCCACAAAAACATACTTTATACAAAAGCCATGCTTTGGGTCAACAAATGATCAACACAATGATCACTAAGATAGACGATCAAATAAATGATCCTATCACAATAATCAACACAATGATCATTTCAGCATCACTCAGCATGTCACATTACCAAAATGGGATATATTGCTGATAACTTCAACTATATAACCTTTGAGCTCGTACGTCTCAAAGAAGGGTGTTAAGCAAAGAATAAATTCTCCGCCACCAACAGAAATATATTTGAAAGAAATCGGCTTTATATCTCAAATTGTAATGTCAGACATACAATCCATACAAGTCTGTTCCGGGCTCGAACAGAACCGAAGGCACTTACAAAGAAGTCCTTGCAATCCGAATAATCTCTAATCACGTTCGGATTTCCCATCACTTATGGAGATCTCTATACCAGGGATCAGCCAGTGCAGAGACAATCAACAAGAAATCCTTTCGCTTTCGAAAATATCCGGTCTTCAACACCGTTCTTCGAATGCAATTCATAACGACGTATCACATATTCGGAATGGGTTATACGACCCCATGGTCCTTTCCCGGTTAACCCGAATAGTGAGCGCTTGTTTTAAAAATAAGTGTGGCATCCAATTCAAGCAATCACAGCAATTACTCATTCAAGGGTAAATATTGACAGTCGGTTATTTAACTATCAATAAAGATGCGCCACATCATCTGATTCCAAATAATTTTCCAAATTTTTAAATTCCAAAAATATCTTTAGAAGATATAACTTTCCATATTTCAAAAATAAATCAATATTTATTTTTAAACCTATTTTCCCAATTCCATTTATAAATTCCATATTGAATTTATATTTCCAAAATATTTATGAATATACGATTTCAAATATTCATTTTCAATTTATCTTCAAAAAGATAAATTCTCTAAACTTTCCATTTCTCATTGGAAAAAAAACAATTTCCATACTTATTTATTTTATAAGTAATCCACAAATTTTATTTATTTCCAACCTTGGAAAATATTCCATATACTCTAATCGAAATTAAGTATATATTTCATTCTTTAAGGAAATCATTCACTTAACCATATTTATTTGGGCCAAAACGAATGTTGCGTAAAACATCGTTACAACAACCCAAAATCACTAGTATAGGGATTCGAAATTTAAAATAGATATATAAATCCCAATACTATACAAAACATTTCCTTTCGGAAATTATCTATTATAACAACAGTGTTATAATCTATTATTTCCTTCTATTTCTCGAAAACATCTATTTCAACAATAAATGTTGAAATCTATGATTTCGAATCTCAACATATTTTAAAACATCATTAGATCGTTTTAATTCTATTTAAAACATCATGTTCAAAATAATTCCTTTAACATATTATTCACTATTCAAAAACGTGAATATACTATGTTAATAAATTTCATCACTTCTATTCATTTTAGTTTAAGGAATTATTCACTGTTTAAAACATGAATATAACTCCATTAATAAATTACAACCATTTTACTTATTAAAATAAGTCATTTCGAATTTATAAAACAACGTTTATAAATTCTATTTCTATTTAATTTACAACAACTTTCTTTTATAAATTTTCTTTATTAACCTATCTCAATTCATATTACAATGATATACTAGAAATTCATATTATAAGTCAAATACTTATAATTTATTCATTTACAAAATCATTCCTTTTAAACTTCATAAATTTTATAAATCTTATAACTTATAAGATTCATTCATTTATCCAACTCATTCCTTTAATAAATTTATAAATTTTATAAGCCTACTGCTTATAAAATTTTTATTTATAACTTCACTGTTATAATTCTATAATTCCAATTTATGACATTCATTTACAATTCTTTCTAACACTTAGAAAAGTTCATTTTACACTTCCAATACTTTTAATTTATAAATATTAATTTATAAATCTTTTTAATATAGAACAATTTATATTATCACTTTAAACACCCTTAAACTCTTTTATAAATTCACCATTTTGATTTATAAAATATTCAAATTTCCATTTATAACTTTACCGTTATAATCCTATAGATTTCATTTCTTTTTGGAATTCATTTACAAATTTTTCTATCACTGATAAAAGCTCGTTTCATAATTCAAGATATTCTAAATTTATAAATATCAATTTATAAATCTTTTAATATAAATCAATTTATATTATTACTTTAAACATCTTTAAACTCTTTCATAGTTTCATCATTTCTGATTTATAAAATAAAAATTTTATAAATCCTATTTTTGAACTTCTTATAATAATTTTAGAAATCCCAGTTTAAACTATTTTATAAAATCACTAATCCCATATTTTCAAAAATCAAATTTTTTTTTTTAGCTATATTTCTCAAAAATAAAATTTTAATAACATTAAAAATTATAACGTTTATTTATTTTAATGGATCAATTCCAAAAATATTTAATAACGTATATTTCCAAAAAAAATCCCTTTAGAAGTTAAAATCGTTGTTTTTAAATTTCAAAAATTTGGATCCGATGATGCAACACATCAATAGTCAATCACGATTTTTCAATATCATATATCGATTTGATAAACAATCAAGCATCACAATATTTAAAATCAATAAATATTTGTGAGGAATCCAGTTGGATCCCTCCAACCTGTTTCCCTGCATCCACAGACATTAGCACAATACCATTCCGTTTCAAGACGGAATATCGCGGTATATGGGATTTTATAAAATATATATCCGCTTACTAACGGCGCATAGGGTCTCATCCGCTAAAAAGAAATGCGGGAAATCAATCAACTGCAATATATACATATGCCAATATATATATATTGCTATATATATAATATAATACCAATTCCACTTCGAGGTGGAATATCGCGGTATATGTGTGTAATAAATAACCTCCGCTTACTAACGGCGCATAGGGTCTATTCACATCCAATATATATAACAATCATCATTCAAGCATTCAACCAACACAGTCAATCAATTTTAAATTTAACTATTAAAATTTAAATAAACAATAGAAATTCCTTTTGAGTGAGAAGTTCTCACCTTTATTCCCGTTTGCAATCCACTTCCAATTCAACTTGTTTTCTTCATTTATACCTTGTATAAATATTTACACAATTTATTAATATTCGAACAGATCGAATAATAAATTTTCATTAGATAATTTTAATTCATCGGTGATTTCATTTTTTATAGTTAAATTACTGATAGTTTTATTTAAATCAATCTCTTGTTAAATAAATTTATTTTAACAAATTTTTCTTTTAAAATAATTCTAACTAGAAATTCCCAATTGAATTAAATTTTCTTATTATAAATTAAATCAACTAATTAGTCTTTAAACAAATTTATCTAACTACAAATTAAATTTCCCTTTGAATAAATTATTTTTAACCACTTAACTTAAATTTAAATAAATTTTATTAACTAACTATTTAATTTAAACAACATTTTCTTTTATAAAAAATATTTTTCATTTGAAACTAAATTTATATTTAACCAATAATTTAGTTTTAAACAAATAATCAAATTTTGAACATATTTTCTTTACTGTAATATGTTTTACATACATATTTTTTTTTTTTCTATTTATATATATATATGTATATATCTACAGATTCCTAAATAAATTCAAAAATTTAAATTGTTTTAAACTTACAGTGTATATATTCTTCAAAAATATATGTATACATTAATGTTTATTAAATCAAAAATAAATATCGAAAATCACATTACCTCACGGCCTCGAAATCGCAATCGCCTCCTGCGCCTCGAGCTCCACGACATCGCCGTCGCCTTCGGTTGCTACGACATCACTGCCGCGAGCCCTAAATCACTCGCGACCCCGCCTCCATCGCGCGCGCCTCGCGCGTGCGCCTGCGCCCTAGCCTCGACTTTGCTTCGAAACCCCTGTGCTAACAATCGATGTCGAGCCCCTAATCGCCATCGTCGCTAGCCTGCCTCCATCATCTCGCGAGTCGCCGGCATCAATCCCCCCCAAACTCCACGCGCTCGAGAATTGACGAGTCTCTTCGCCTCGTGCCCTAGCATCGGCTCTAAATCGCGACGCATCCCCTACGCGCGCGCCATCTCCACGCGCGATCCCCCATTTTTTTTTTTTTTTTTTTTTTTTTATAAATGAATCTGCGGCTTTGATTTGGGAGAAGAAGAAAAGAGGTGTTCGTTTATTTGCGTTTCGATTTCAAATGGGGAGCGGCCATGAGCATTGAATTGGGGGAAAGGAAATAGGAGAGGAGGAGAAATGAGGGAGACGGAATTTTTTTTTTTTTATTGAACACTGAGAGGCTTCGGCCATTTTCAATTTCTTTCGTGAATTGAAGCTGAAGAGAGGAATGAGGGAGATGGTTATTTTAAAAAGAACGAAGTATGTTCTGCACGATCTCATTTCGTGATTCTTGGCATGATACCGGCGTTGATTTAGGGAAAGGCAACGTGCTGAGGTGACAAATTTAAATTTAAATTTAAATTGAATTCGTTGAAAATTTCAACGCGTTTACCCACCGTACGTTCACATATCAACTCCGAAAATTACGAAACTTGAAATCCTAGAATAATTCAATATTCCGGACCCAATGGAACTGGTTTCGTCGAATTCCGAGACTGTGCCTCGGACGGCTATTTTTGAATATCGATTCTAACGATTAAATTTCAAAACTGAACGATTCACTTTAAATTTCAATCCTGAAGCTTTCATAATCTTCAATATTATCAATATGAATTTTATAAGCCTTTGAAATAATTTTATTCAGCTTAAAATTGAAGATTCAAATTTTTATTCAACTCTTAATAGATTAAATTCTATAATTTAATCGCCATATTCAAAGTTATATTGAAATTTCAATTCAAACCATCATTCAAATATTTAAAATTAATTAAATATTTTCAAATTAAATGGTTAAAAATTCTGGGTCGTTACAATCTTTCCCCCTTAAAAGAATTTCGTCCCGAAATTACAAGTTAAGAAGAATGCCCTTATCCCGTCTATTATTTTTCACAATCCAAAGAGTTTTATCAACTTACTAGCCTAAATCTTTTTTACTAGAGATTCACTATCATTTCAACTAGCTTTCCAACTTCAATTATAAGTTTCAAACTATATTGTTGTACTATCCATTCAAATTTAAATTCAAATTCAAATTTCAAACTTTCAAAATTTTCTCAAAAATTTTCTAACACCCTAAATTTTCGAAAAATTTCGCCAGCGTCTCCTTTGCGCGGCTAGCTCGGTACGACTACAAAATGGCACCACGGCCCCTCAGAATCAAAAAGAAAAGAGAAAAGCCAAGTGGCTAGAGAAGAAAGTCACCAAATCTCATACTGAAATTGAAATACGTACCTTTTTGTCGAGCAATTCAATTTTTATCTTTGAAATCAAAATCTCAATTTCTTTATATACCTGTATAACCTGTATAATCTGCTAGTAGTAGCATCCAAATCCTACATTCAAACTAATTTGCCAATTCTATTGCAAAATTTCCAATATATGCTTCTTTATATGTTTTTACTTCAGTATTGAAGTTATATATTTAATTTTCCTTCAATTCTACGTTTCAATTTCATTTGAATTAAATTTTCAATTCTAGATTTCATTCGAATTCAATTTTCAATTTAAATTCTATTTGAATTAAATTCTCAATTCTAAATATTGAATTCTATCAATTAACTTTTATTTAGTAATTCATATTACTATTATAAATTAGTTTCATTCACTAATTCATTTCAATATTTCAATTCATCTCATTTTCACTTAGAAATCCAATTCTACTTTATTTATTCAATTTACTAATGATAATAATTCAATATTATCACTTCCTAGCAATCATGCAACCATATACTATAATAATTCATAAAAAATCATTTCTTTCTATACCAAAAATAGTTTTGGGCAAAAAATTATTTTATAATATAAATCAATTTTATATTCACTAACAAATACGCGCTCATATCTATTATTACTCTCAAACTCATTCTAGAGTACTGCTGACTCTATCTCTAACGAGTAATACCCATCAGAACCATGGTTGTCGCTTAACCAACAGCTCTGATACCAAATGTAACAGTTAGAGATTTTTCGTTGCCGAAAAACCGAACCATTATGGGTTTTTTTTTTTGAAAAAGAAAGAGGTAGAAGAGAGAAGAGATAGAAAATAGAGAGGAAAGAAGATATACGATTTTTTTAGAAAACAGAGAATTTTTTAAAAATAGAAGATAGAAGAATTTTAAAATAGAACGGGACAGAAGAAAACAACAGAACAACATCAGAATCTCACAATTCGCAGTGGAACAACATATAATAATAAATGAATAATCTTTAAACAAAGAACTATATCAGTTATTACATTTTATACATTTCATTTCATCATGTCATCAGAGTGTACAACAACATACAACATCAACCAACAGTGCAGCGGAAAAAGAAATACTATATATTATTAATATGCTATGACATCCAGCTTGCCTCCAGCAACTCCAGAATATCCAGAATATCCTGATAAACCTAACTCTTGACTGCCCGTGTGGAAATTGGTGGGCACCCAGAGTTTAGAAAGGAAAACAATAAACTCCGAGTCAGTCATGTGACTGGTGTGAGAACTCAAAACAGTTTATTTAACTTTAAAATCAAATAGAGGAATATTTTTAAATTCAATTCGCAATGCTTTTTAAAAATGAGACTACCATAAGGCCTCCCGCACACACACACAATGCAAACGCAGAATCGGAGGAGATTTCTCCTTATGATAGTCAAAGATGCTTGATACGCATTTAAAATAACATTTGATATTATTATTAGTGCATAGTGTATAACAAATTCATTTCGAAAGTAGAATATAAATCTTAGCCAACATACGACCATTATCGTATGCCTACTATAGCTACTATCCAAACAGTGGTGACCACCATAAGTGAATAGCAGGTTCTACAACTAATACCGTACAAGTTTCGTATTGGGAATTGGATTTCCAACAAATGGTCAGGCCAAGGAACTTCCCATTGCCACTGAGAATGCCTCTGGAAAGACACCCCCGAGAACCAAACCGGAACTCTGCCAACACAAGGCCGGGTTACCCCTTAACTGGGTAACTACTGACACGAGCACGCCATTCCCCGGTCCTTTAGGACCTTTTCAACCGAGCGCTCGATATCCAACATCACACCATAATAAATAGAGTGTTTTCAACATGAGTAAGTATCTGGGCTCCATACCATGATACCACCCCTTTCCAGAAGGAAATGCACATACCCTAAGGGGAGCTACAGCAACCCCTAATAACCTTGCCGCATCTTTTCCTGTTTTGACCATTTCCGGGATGTGAGGCTCGACGAAGTCACGTCCACAAAAACATACTTTATACAAAAGCCATGCTTTGGGTCAACAAATGATCAACACAATGATCACTAAGATAGACGATCAAATAAATGATCCTATCACAATAATCAACACAATGATCATTTCAGCATCACTCAGCATGTCACATTACCAAAATGGGATATATTGCTGATAACTTCAACTATATAACCTTTGAGCTCGTACGTCTCAAAGAAGGGTGTTAAGCAAAGAATAAATTCTCCGCCACCAACAGAAATATATTTGAAAGAAATCGGCTTTATATCTCAAATTGTAATGTCAGACATACAATCCATACAAGTCTGTTCCGGGCTCGAACAGAACCGAAGGCACTTACAAAGAAGTCCTTGCAATCCGAATAATCTCTAATCACGTTCGGATTTCCCATCACTTATGGAGATCTCTATACCAGGGATCAGCCAGTGCAGAGACAATCAACAAGAAATCCTTTCGCTTTCGAAAATATCCGGTCTTCAACACCGTTCTTCGAATGCAATTCATAACGACGTATCACATATTCGGAATGGGTTATACGACCCCATGGTCCTTTCCCGGTTAACCCGAATAGTGAGCGCTTGTTTTAAAAATAAGTGTGGCATCCAATTCAAGCAATCACAGCAATTACTCATTCAAGGGTAAATATTGGCAGTCGGTTATTTAACTATCAATAAAGATGCGCCACATCATCTGATTCCAAATAATTTTCCAAATTTTTAAATTCCAAAAATATCTTTAGAAGATATAACTTTCCATATTTCAAAAATAAATCAATATTTATTTTTAAACCTATTTTCCCAATTCCATTTATAAATTCCATATTGAATTTATATTTCCAAAATATTTATGAATATACGATTTCAAATATTCATTTTCAATTTATCTTCAAAAAGATAAATTCTCTAAACTTTCCATTTCTCATTGGAAAAAAAACAATTTCCATACTTATTTATTTTATAAGTAATCCACAAATTTTATTTATTTCCAACCTTGGAAAATATTCCATATACTCTAATTGAAATTAAGTATATATTTCATTCTTTAAGGAAATCATTCACTTAACCATATTTATTTGGGCCAAAACGAATGTTGCGTAAAACATCGTTACAACAACCCAAAATCACTAGTATAGGGATTCGAAATTTAAAATAGATATATAAATCCCAATACTATACAAAACATTTCCTTTCGGAAATTATCTATTATAACAACAGTGTTATAATCTATTATTTCCTTCTATTTCTCGAAAACATCTATTTCAACAATAAATGTTGAAATCTATGATTTCGAATCTCAACATATTTTAAAACATCATTAGATCGTTTTAATTCTATTTAAAACATCATGTTCAAAATAATTCCTTTAACATATTATTCACTATTCAAAAACGTGAATATACTATGTTAATAAATTTCATCACTTCTATTCATTTTAGTTTAAGGAATTATTCACTGTTTAAAACATGAATATAACTCCATTAATAAATTACAACCATTTTACTTATTAAAATAAGTCATTTCGAATTTATAAAACAACGTTTATAAATTCTATTTCTATTTAATTTACAACAACTTTCTTTTATAAATTTTCTTTATTAACCTATCTCAATTCATATTACAATGATATACTAGAAATTCATATTATAAGTCAAATACTTATAATTTATTCATTTACAAAATCATTCCTTTTAAACTTCATAAATTTTATAAATCTTATAACTTATAAGATTCATTCATTTATCCAACTCATTCCTTTAATAAATTTATAAATTTTATAAGCCTACTGCTTATAAAATTTTTATTTATAACTTCACTGTTATAATTCTATAATTCCAATTTATGACATTCATTTACAATTCTTTCTAACACTTAGAAAAGTTCATTTTACACTTCCAATACTTTTAATTTATAAATATTAATTTATAAATCTTTTTAATATAGAACAATTTATATTATCACTTTAAACACCCTTAAACTCTTTTATAAATTCACCATTTTGATTTATAAAATATTCAAATTTCCATTTATAACTTTACCGTTATAATCCTATAGATTTCATTTCTTTTTGGAATTCATTTACAAATTTTTCTATCACTGATAAAAGCTCGTTTCATAATTCAAGATATTCTAAATTTATAAATATCAATTTATAAATCTTTTAATATAAATCAATTTATATTATTACTTTAAACATCTTTAAACTCTTTCATAGTTTCATCATTTCTGATTTATAAAATAAAAATTTTATAAATCCTATTTTTGAACTTCTTATAATAATTTTAGAAATCCCAGTTTAAACTATTTTATAAAATCACTAATCCCATATTTTCAAAAATCAAATTTTTTTTTTAGCTATATTTCTCAAAAATAAAATTTTAATAACATTAAAAATTATAACGTTTATTTATTTTAATGGATCAATTCCAAAAATATTTAATAACGTATATTTCCAAAAAAAATCCCTTTAGAAGTTAAAATCGTTGTTTTTAAATTTCAAAAATTTGGATCCGATGATGCAACACATCAATAGTCAATCACGATTTTTCAATATCATATATCGATTTGATAAACAATCAAGCATCACAATATTTAAAATCAATAAATATTTGTGAGGAATCCAGTTGGATCCCTCCAACCTGTTTCCCTGCATCCACAGACATTAGCACAATACCATTCCGTTTCAAGACGGAATATCGCGGTATATGGGATTTTATAAAATATATATCCGCTTACTAACGGCGCATAGGGTCTCATCCGCTAAAAAGAAATGCGGGAAATCAATCAACTGCAATATATACATATGCCAATATATATATATTGCTATATATATAATATAATACCAATTCCACTTCGAGGTGGAATATCGCGGTATATGTGTGTAATAAATAACCTCCGCTTACTAACGGCGCATAGGGTCTATTCACATCCAATATATATAACAATCATCATTCAAGCATTCAACCAACACAGTCAATCAATTTTAAATTTAACTATTAAAATTTAAATAAACAATAGAAATTCCTTTTGAGTGAGAAGTTCTCACCTTTATTCCCGTTTGCAATCCACTTCCAATTCAACTTGTTTTCTTCATTTATACCTTGTATAAATATTTACACAATTTATTAATATTCGAACAGATCGAATAATAAATTTTCATTAGATAATTTTAATTCATCGGTGATTTCATTTTTTATAGTTAAATTACTGATAGTTTTATTTAAATCAATCTCTTGTTAAATAAATTTATTTTAACAAATTTTTCTTTTAAAATAATTCTAACTAGAAATTCCCAATTGAATTAAATTTTCTTATTATAAATTAAATCAACTAATTAGTCTTTAAACAAATTTATCTAACTACAAATTAAATTTCCCTTTGAATAAATTATTTTTAACCACTTAACTTAAATTTAAATAAATTTTATTAACTAACTATTTAATTTAAACAACATTTTCTTTTATAAAAAATATTTTTCATTTGAAACTAAATTTATATTTAACCAATAATTTAGTTTTAAACAAATAATCAAATTTTGAACATATTTTCTTTACTGTAATATGTTTTACATACATATATTTTTTTTTTCTATTTATATATATATATATGTATATATCTACAGATTCCTAAATAAATTCAAAATTTTAAATTGTTTTAAACTTACAGTGTATATATTCTTCAAAAATATATGTATACATTAATGTTTATTAAATCAAAAATAAATATCGAAAATCACATTACCTCACGGCCTCGAAATCGCAATCGCCTCCTGCGCCTCGAGCTCCACGACATCGCCGTCGCCTTCGGTTGCTACGACATCACTGCCGCGAGCCCTAAATCACTCGCGACCCCGCCTCCATCGCGCGCGCCTCGCGCGTGTGCCTGCGCCCTAGCCTCGACTTTGCTTCGAAACCCCTGTGCTAACAATCGATGTCGAGCCCCTAATCGCCATCGTCGCTAGCCTGCCTCCATCATCTCGCGAGTCGCCGGCATCAATCCCCCCCAAACTCCACGCGCTCGAGAATTGACGAGTCTCTTCGCCTCGTGCCCTAGCATCGGCTCTAAATCGCGACGCATCCCCTACGCGCGCGCCATCTCCACGCGCGATCCCCCATTTTTTTTTTTTTTCTTTTTTTTTTTTTCTTTTTTTTTATAAATGAATCTGCGGCTTTGATTTGGGAGAAGAAGAAAAGAGGTGTTCGTTTATTTGCGTTTCGATTTCAAATGGGGAGCGGCCATGAGCATTGAATTGGGGGAAAGGAAATAGGAGAGGAGGAGAAATGAGGGAGACGGAATTTTTTTTTTTTTATTGAACACTGAGAGGCTTCGGCCATTTTCAATTTCTTTCGTGAATTGAAGCTGAAGAGAGGAATGAGGGAGATGGTTATTTTAAAAAGAACGAAGTATGTTCTGCACGATCTCATTTCGTGATTCTTGGCATGATACCGGCGTTGATTTAGGGAAAGGCAACGTGCTGAGGTGACAAATTTAAATTTAAATTTAAATTGAATTCGTTGAAAATTTCAACGCGTTTACCCACCGTACGTTCACATATCAACTCCGAAAATTACGAAACTTGAAATCCTAGAATAATTCAATATTCCGGACCCAATGGAACTGGTTTCGTCGAATTCCGAGACTGTGCCTCGGACGGCTATTTTTGAATATCGATTCTAACGATTAAATTTCAAAACTGAACGATTCACTTTAAATTTCAATCCTGAAGCTTTCATAATCTTCAATATTATCAATATGAATTTTATAAGCCTTTGAAATAATTTTAATCAGCTTAAAATTGAAGATTCAAATTTTTATTCAACTCTTAATAGATTAAATTCTATAATTTAATCGCCATATTCAAAGTTATATTGAAATTTCAATTCAAACCATCATTCAAATATTTAAAATTAATTAAATATTTTCAAATTAAATGGTTAAAAATTCTGGGTCGTTACACAGGGATCAATCTTGCACTCCAGTGGGTGCTACCCACGAAGCCTTGCTGCACCTCCCCTGTTTTAGCCATTCCCGATTGATGAGGATTGAGGCTACGATTACCTTTAGAGGACACATTATCTTAGAATGCTCATCGTCCACCCGACGATGTGCTGAAAGCATTCAATCCATACAAGTTCGTTCCGGGTTCGAACGAAACCGAAGGCATTATCTCGTTACACTCATCACGGAATCAATCACAGAGTTAACGACGATAACCCTTGCACTCTGAATCTCCATCTCGAATCTATAAGTAGTATTCCGTCAAACTCATTACGGAATCACCCACAGAGTTATACTGACGTATAGCCCTTACATCTCGAGTCTTCACTCTTCACATAAGATTCACGACCTATCGTTAATTTGGATCGATGTGGTTTTCAGATATCCAAATATGGAAACCCGATCCCGGTCCCATCGAAATCCAAAGCGTGTCTTTTAGGTCCAAGTTGTTTTAAAGTTTTAAAACAATTCAATATCATTATCTATATATATATACAGATAGATAATTCATAGATTCACAACAGATATTTATCAATATCATAACATCAGATAATCCATACTATCACTATTAAAGATAACTAATATCATCATCACAATGCAACCAATGCATCCATACCAATCAATATTATTAATCTCATCGCTGAGATCAAAACCATTCAAAGCAACCAATATCAACCATCTATAAGCAATGACTTATAATCATACCATCTATAATTAATTTAAAATGAATTAAATTAATTATATCATCTTTAATTAATTTAAAATGAATTAAATTAATTATTTACTCTATATAAATCTTGCTTACATTATCATTAATTAATTACAAATTAATTAATTAACCTCTAATTTTATCATCTTAATTAATCAATCCTGATTAATTATACTTTAATTAATTTCACAAAATTAATTACTCTAAACTAATTATAGTAATTAACCTTTAATTACTTCATTAATTAATTAACTATAATTAATTACATTTAACCTTAATTAATTACAATTAATTAATTATCCTTAATTACTTATTATTGATTAATTAATATTAATCAATCAATCTTAATTACATCACTAATTATATTAATTAATGATTCTTAATTATATTTAATTAATTACTCTATTAAATTAATTACTTTCAGTAATTAATCTTATTTATCCCATAATTATTAATCACCTTTGATTAATCTCATTCTGTAATTAACTACCCTTAATTACTTATCCAATTAATTACCCCTTAATTAATATCTTAATTAATCTCTTGATTAATCACACAAAATAATTTAATCCAAATTATTTTCACAATCCCAATATCATCTATTAATTACATTCGTAATTATCTTTAATTACTTCACTGAGTAATTTCACTACATTAATTACATCAGGTAATTATTATCAAATCTCATGTTTAAAATTAATTAAACTTAATTAATTAATTTAAACAAAACTCAATAACTTCATTAATTAAGTAATTAACGTCTTAATTACTTTTATTTAAGTAATTGAACTTAAATAAATTTCATAATTTATTATCATAAATTAATCAATCTAATTAATTATTAAAAATTAATCATATTAATTAATTACTAAATAAACCTTAGTTAATGACCATCATTAACTATTTTTAATTCTTTAATTACTTTTCTTTAATTACTTCTTAATTAATCTCAATTTAAATTGATCCAATTTATTAGTTAAATAAATTAAATAAATAAGTTATTCCTTAATCATCCAATTTATTTAATTATATTATATATCTTAATAATTTCTAAGATAACCTATTCCTTATTAATAATTGTATAAATATTAAAGTATACTTAGAACATTTGAAATTCAAATTTCATTTTGAATCAAAAATTCAAAATGATATTTATTATAGCATTATCCAATTTTAAATTCCATTTATTCTTTCCAAAGTAAATGTAAATCACATTCATTACCTAAAAATAAAACTTATATAAGATAAGTCTTAATATACTTAATTTAATTTAAAATTAAGTTTAAAATACATTATTATTTAAATTTCAAATTCAAGTTAATAATCAATTAACTTTCTGTTATAAATCTTTTATAAATTATTTCATTCAAAAAGGAAATCAAGTTTTAAAAATATTTGTTTGAAAACAAATTTACTCCTAATAAACAACTTAAATTTTAAACTTGTTTGAAACATTCAAATTCTAAAATTTATTCAAATATCCAGATTTTTAAATTTGAAATCTTTGAACCATTCCTTATGTAAAATTATTTGAATTTAAACTTGCATTGAACTCTTGCTTTACATCTTGATTTTTAAACTCCTTATTTAAAAATAAAACTTGAAGATTTAAAGATTCTTATGAAAACTGGACTTAGATATGAATTCAAACTGCTAATTTAAAATTAGCTTTCAGATCTAAATTGAAATTTAAATTTTCCAGAAAACTGCCAGGTTACTCTCTTTTTTTTTAATCTGAAAACCATTTTCAAATTTTTAAACACAAAAGATTTCAAACTTCTATAAACTATACCTTTTCTAGCAGATTTTAAACTTTGTTCAAATATTATCATAACTACTAATTTATTTAAATTTTTGATTTAAACTTTAAAACTGCAGGCAGTTTTTCAAAAATACTGTAACATAAAATTTACCCGAGTCAACCTTATGTTTGCTTCGAGTCATCTAACCAAAATCTTCGGGCAAAACATAGAAATACCCGAGTTAAACTCAAGACAAATATATTGTCTCCACCCAGAAAACAACAGGCTAACCAAAAATTGCACGGTGCACGTGCACCGTGCCTCTGGCCACCATCACCTCCTTCCGGCGACCTCCTGACATCGACCAACAACCCCACTATCTACCTCCATCCTCAAATTCCCTTTCCTAAACTCAAGTTTGAAATTTGAGTTGCCTCTTCCCAAACCTGAAACTACAAGAACAGGTTTTTAACCCAAACCTGAAATCCCCTCATCCTCCACCTTCTGATCTCCGGCATGTCAGTAACTCTGGTCACTTGTTCATCTATCCATCTACTATCATCCCCCAGAGACTCAGACATCTCGATCGCTCCTCCTTGAAGAACTGACCACAGAGATTTACCTATCTTAAACTAGGGTTACAGGTAACAAAATCACCACACTGTCTTCATATTTCTTTGCATCATTACCTAATAATTTTCCATTCATCAATGATAGCTCCTCCACCTACCTGAAGGACCCTGACCAATACATTTTCCCAGTTTCCCCCAAAAATTCAAAAGTTCCCTATACAGATCAACATATAACAATACCATACTCCTCCACTAAAAATCCTACTATTTGGCCTAAAAATCATAGTTTGATCTAGGTATTAAATTCATAGTACTGAATTTATAATCTATTAAGTATGATTTTTATGTTGAATTTCATAATTTGCTTTGTGTTTCTATTTCATATTACTGAATTTATAAATTTACAGAGTTTGATTTCTACTTTATAAATCAATCACCACTGTTACTTATTTTATTTTCTTTCTCTAAACCTGAACACAATTTTAAACTTTGATTCTAAATTTAATAAACACATTTGAATGAACATGTATATAATAACATATACTACATTATGTAATGTTAGTGTTTGAACAGATTCTTGCATTTGGAAATAAAATGCAGAGGACAACATAATCAAATTATTCACACACTTCTACAGAAAATCACTGATACAAATGCATAAATCATTCACACTAAAATATGAAAATAAACAAGCAACTTCTAAAATACTTAAACATCATTAATTAGGATGTTACTCACCTGATTCAATAAGAAGAACAGAGCACCCAAAATTGAACAGCCTTATACTTGTTTCTGCTGAAATGCTTTTTGTTTTGCATGCTTCCAGATTTTAAATGAATGCAAGTTTTCTTGATGACCAGATTGAAAAGAGAATGCAAGTTGTTTGCTTGCAAATGAAATGCAAGATTTCTTGCCCTATTCCTAGATTTACAACTGATATGCATGCTACAGATTGTAAATATGGTGACAGGATTTGCTTTGATGCAGGTCTCAATAGGTTTTACTTCCAGATTTTTGAAAAATGCAAGCATGCTTTGATTTGATTTGTAAAAAAAATTTGCATGCAAGCTTGATATTTGAAGATGTGTATGTTGTTGTTTCAGATTTTGATATTTGAATAGAAGTGTTTTATTTTTCTTTTTCAGATTTGTTTAGTATTTTGGATTTGAAGATTTATGTTTGGCTTTTGATTTAGAAAAAAGAAAGAAATGAAGAAAAAGATTTGGTTATATAAACTGAAATTAAACTTTATTAAACAAATAAATAAAAGAAAACCAAATCTAAATGACACTTGTCTTAAATTTTAACAATTGTCAATCTCCTTACCTTCTTTGCTAACATGTGTTATATTGTCTTAATATTCTTACACTTGCTATTAATGATAATAAGCTACATATTTAGTTAACTTGTATTTTAAATTGGATGTTTAATATAAGATATGTTTAGTTAATGAGTTAACATGCATTTATTTACATGTATATAGATTTTAAAATAAAATAAATCAAACTATATTTATAAAATTAAACTTATACAAATATTTCAAAATCAAGATAAATTAAAAACAATTATACTTTAGATTTAAAACTTTGAATTCATGTTTTCAAAATAAATTTTGAAATCTAGTTTATTTACAAATATAACTACACAATTTAAATTTTTTGAAGAACAATTATTTTATGAGAAATTTATTTGTTAAAACAATGCATTATTATATTTTTAGAAATAACAATATTTAATAACCATAAATAACTATTAAAAGAAATTGTCTTCTTATTAATAAATTATTTATTTTATCACATTATATTTAAAAGAAACTCAAAATAATCTCATTGTTATTTATTTAATTTTAAACTTGAGTTACACATAATTTAAATCATTTAATATTTATCTTAGGTATTTAAAACCATATTTTATTTATTAAATAGCTTTTAAAAAATTTAACTTTTAAATAAAATCATAATTTCCAATTTACTAAAGATACAAATTTTATAGAAAACAGGATTCATTTAAAACAATACCTATTTACAATATATACAATATTCTATATATATTATAAATATAAAACAAATATTAGATTTAAAAAGATAAAATCTATCAATTAACTATTTATTTTATTGAATTATTAAATTAATTCAAATCTTATTACAAAGATTATCAAATCAATTTAATTTTTAATTCAGATTATTAAATTGATATTGCTTTAAAATTCCGGGTCATCACATTCCTCCCCCTTTAAAAGAATTTCGTCCCCGAAATTTAAAACAAAGGTAATTTAATAATCTATTTAAAGATTAAATTTTAAAACACAAGCATATACCAATGATATGCTAACAACCATAGCAATCAATTCACCCAATCAAACAAATCTAATTAATCAAATATAGTTATCCAGAAAAATTCTGGATAAAACTTCCACGAGTTTCCGCGGTATAAAAATATCGGGATACTCGCTCTATAGATTCCAAACAATCAATAATATTAAACTATAGAGCTCCTATTCATCTATATCTACAGAACTAGACAGCATATCAGACTACAGACGAGTCTGACTCAACAACCAACCTCTATAATTACTGGTTCTAAAACTAGAGATAAACCATACACATACTCCCTCAGAGATACGTGAAACTTATCGAATTCCAGTTATCCAAACTGACAATTCAATTTTGAAAACCAAATACCAACCCAACCAAAACACAGATAAAAGATCCAAACATCACTGAGCTAGCTTTCCAGATTTACTCAAAACTTATAGCTTCCTGAATCAGAGAAAACTCCAACAATAACGAAGTCTCCAACTTCGAATTCCAAATTTATCCGTCCCTTATCCACAAAAGTTTCAGACAAATCCTGGGCTGCCGACATCCAAACTGATCAGCTCAACCCCTTGCTGATTTCTCTAGAAACAAACAGAACCAGAAATAACCCATCACAATGATCACCTCAAGATCAATCCAAAACCAAAACACAATTCTACTCCATAAACAGCAGAAAACTACAAACTTCTCCAGATCCGGAAATGAAAATCAAAAACACCTCCAAATAGCTTCCGCTGCACTACTCTGATCCGAAGTAGATAATAAAATGCTGACGAAGAACACAAGCACCAACTGGACATCACCTCCGGAAAATCTCCAACAATCCAAGAGAACACTCAACCAATCGCAAGCCACTTTTGCGATCAACCCAGATAAATTTTCAAAGAAAACTGTTCTCTCTTTACCTAACAGAACAGCTTACACTGGCCTAGTCAATCCATTGAAGAAAAGGATCACTCTGCAGCTTTCTGAACTCCATTTTCAGAAAAACTACTCAGCTAAGACCTCTCTGTCGGCTCACAAAACATTCCGAGCTGCACTGCTGACACCAATTCCAAACTTCCTAATCCAAAGCTCTTTCGAGAAACTCGGACTCCAAAACAAACAGAAACACCACAACATCTTGTTGAATCCAGCCACAACACTGAAGCAGAATACTTCCAAAACCTGGTCCAAAGAAATATCTTCGGACATAACCATAGTCACTGCATCTCACCACGCAGTTACAACTTCCAGAGGCATCAAGATACCTTCACTTGCTCCAGCCCAAATGACAGATCCAAACTTTACTCACCAAACTCCACACTTCAAAGATGACTCCGAACCTTAACAGGTTTCCTTCAGAGATCGATGAAATACTTCAACACAACAAAACTTATTCGAGACGGTATTAGGTCTACAATCTCGACAGATACACTTCCAACCTCAAACATACAAACTCCACCAATGGTAGTAATCGTGTCACAACACTTCAACCTTATCTACCTTTATAACCTATATTGGAAAACCTGAACAGGTAACCCAACAGATAGGTAGAAATAGATAAATATATATAAATATATATATAATTACAAATACGCTCTCTCAAGATAGACACCACTATAGAGCCTAGGTATTCACTCAACCTAATGCTCTGATACCACCTGTAGCAACCCAACTTCCACACTCTAGGAAGTTGCTTCGCTAATAAGAAAGAAAGGGATAGAAAAGAGAAAGAAAGAGAAGAAGAAGAAACAACACATCAGAATCTAAACAACGGAACGAATAAATTATATTAATAACATAAAATATTACATAGTTTAAAATCACTATCAGAGTACACAGAGAATACAACACATACTAGACAGTTATAAACACCTGTCTAGTATTTACAACATAATACAACTCAGAGACAACACAGAACACACTGCGAAATACTAATACCTAACGCAGAAGCCTCCTGCTCCAAAGCTCCTCCAATATTCGTCAAAGCAAACCTGAATCCCTTGGCTACTCGTAAAATTTGAGTACCCAAGAGTTTATGGAAAAAAAACTCTGGGTCAGACATGGGTCTGGTGTGAGTAACAGGTTAAAGTAGCTTAACTTTAAAAATCCTTTGAAAGAAAGGTATCACGTAAGACTTCCCACACATAAACATGGAAAAGTTTTTACCTTACGCTAACCAAAACATTTGATAGGAAATCCAGTGATATTATAATAGTGTCTAGGGTTTTCAAGTAAAATACAGAAATAGCTGGAATGCTTACATCTCACGTTCCAACATAGTTGGGCACAACTAATACGTACGGCACTTATTGTATTTTGGATTCCATCAATGGCAGGGCTACTGGGGTACCGCCCGTCACAGTACGTGGCCTAGATCAACGTACCGAGGAGTACTCCCACTCCCCTGCAACACAAGGTCGGACCCATTCCTTAATGAATAGTTCCGAACAAGACAACCCCGCAGTTGGTGCGCATATCCAACTGCCCACTAAGCCGAATAAAAAGGGACCTCTAGATAGGGATCAATCTTGCTCTCCAATGGGTGAAACCCACGAAGTCTTGCTGCACCTCCCCTGTTTTAGCCATTCCCGGTTGATGAGGCTTGAGGCTACGATTACCTTTAGAGGACACATTATCTTAGAATGCTCATCGTCCACCCGATGATGTGCTGAAAGCATTCAATCCATACAAGTTCATTCCGGGTTTGAACGAAACCGAAGGCATTATCTCATTACACTCATTACAGAATCACTCACAGAGTTAACGACAATAACCCTTGCACTCTGAATCTCCATCTCGAATCTGTAAGTAGTATTCCGTCAAACTCATTACGGAATCCTTAATTACTTATTATTGATTAATTAATATTAATTAATCAATCTTAATTACATCATTAATTATATTAATTTATGATTCTTAATTATATTTAATTAATTACTCTATTAAATTAATTACTTTCAGTAATTAATCTTATTTATCCCATAATTATTAATCACCTTTGATTAATCTCATTCTGTAATTAACTACCTTTAATTACTTATCAAATTAATTACCCCTTAATTAATTTCTTAATTAATCTCTTGATTAATCACACAAAATAATTTAATCCAAATTATTTTCACAATCCCAATATCATCTATTAATTACATTCAGTAATTATCTTTAATTACTTCACTGAGTAATTTCACTACATTAATTACATCAGGTAATTATTATCAAATCTCATGTTTAAAATTAATTAAACTTAATTAATTAATTTAAACCAAACTCAATAACTTCATTAATTAAGTAACTAATGTCTTAATTACTTTTATTTAAGTAATTGAACTTAAATAAATTTCATAATTTATTATCATAAATTAATCAATCTAATTAATTATTAAAAATTAATCATATTAATTAATTACTAAATAAACCTTAGTTAATGACCATCATTAACTATTTTTAATTCTTTAATTACTTTTCTTTAATTACTTCTTAATTAATCTCAATTTAAATTGATCCAATTTATTAATTAAATAAATTAAATAAATAAGTTATTCCTTAATTATCAAATTTATTTAATTATATTATATATCTTAATAATTTTTAAGATAAACTATTCCTTATTAATAATTGTATAAATATTAAAGTATACTTAGAACATTTGAAATTCAAATTTCATTTTGCATAGAAAATTCAAAATGATATTTATTATAGCATTATCCAATTTTAAATTCCATTTATTCTTTCCAAAGTAAATGTAAATCACATTCATTACTTAAAAATAAAAATTATATAAGATAAGTCTTAATATACTTAATTTAATTAAAAATTAAGTTTAAAATACATTATTATTTAAATTTCAAATTCAAGTTAATAATCAATTAACTTTCTATTATAAATCTTTTATAAATGATTTCATTCAAAAAGGAAATCAAGTTTTAAAAATATTTGTTTGAAAACAAATTTACTCCTAATAAACAACTTAAATTTTAAACTTGTTTGAAACATTCAAATTCTAAAATTTATTGAAATATCCAGATTTTTAAATTCCAAATCTTTGAACCATTCCTTATGTAAAATTATTTGAATTTAAACTTGCATTGAACTCTTGCTTTACATCTTGATTTTTAAACTCCTTATTTAAAAATAAAACATGAAGATTTAAAGATTCTTATGAAAACTGGACTTAGATCTGAATTCAAACTGCTAATTTAAAATTAGCTTTCATATCTAAATTTAAATTTAAATTTTCCAGAAAACTGCCAGGTTTACTCTTCTTTTTTTTAATCTGAAAACCATTTTCAAATTTTTAAACATACAAGATTTCAAACTTCTATAAACTATACCTTTTCCAGCAGATTTTAAACTTTGTTCAAATATTATCATAACTACTAATTTATTTAAATTTTTGATTTAAACTTTAAAACTGCAGATAGTTTTTCAAAAAAACTGTAACATAAAATTTACCCGAGTCAACCTTATGTTTGCTTCGAGTCATCTAACCAAAATCTTCAGGCAAAATATTGAAATACCCGAGTTAAACTCGAGACAAATATATTGTCTCCACCCAGAAAACAACAGGCTAACCAAAAATTACATGGTGCACGTGCACCGTGCCTCTGGCCACCATCACCTCCTTCCGGCGACCTCCTAACATCGACTAACAACCCCACTATCTACCTCCATCCTCAAATTCCCTTTCCTAAACTCAAGATTTAAATTTGAGTTGCCTCTTCCCAAACCTGAAACTAAAAGAACAGGTTTTTAACCCAAACCTGAAATCCCCTCATCCTCCACCTTCTGATCTCCGGCATGTCAGTAACTCTGGTCACTTGTTCATCCATCCATCTAGTATCATCCCCCAGAGACTCAGACATCTCGATCGCTCCTCCTTGAAGAACTGACCACAGAGATTTACCTATCTTAAACTAGGGTTACAGGTAACAAAATCACCACACTGTCTTCATATTGCTTTGCATCATTACCTAATAATTTTCCATTCATCAATGATAGCTCCTCCACCTACCTGAAGGACCCTGACTAATACATTTGCCCAGTTTCCCCCAAAAATTCAAAAGTTCCCTATACAGATCAACACAGAACAATACCATACTCCTCCACTAACAATCCTACTATTTGTCCTAAAAATCATAGTTTGATCTAGGTATTAAATTCATAGTACTGAATTTATAATCTATTAAGTATGATTTTTATGTTGAATTTCATAATTTGCTTTGTGTTTCTATTTCATATTACTGAATTTATAAATTTACAGAGTTTGATTTCTACTTTATAAA
This sequence comes from Allium cepa, assembly GCA_030765085.1. NCBI lineage: Eukaryota > Viridiplantae > Streptophyta > Magnoliopsida > Asparagales > Amaryllidaceae > Allium > Allium cepa. Next base: position 563,896,017 of record CM060943.1, read on the forward strand.
TCAATCACCATTGTTACTTTTTTTTTCTCTAAACCTGAACACAATTTTAAACTTTGATTCTAAATTTAATAAACACATTTGAATGAACCTGTATACAATAACATATACTACATTATGTAATGTTAGTGTTTGAACAGATTCTTGCATCTGGAAATAAAATGCAGAGGACAACATAATCAAATTATTCACACACTTCCACAGAAAATCACTGATACAAATGCATAAATCATTCACACTAAAATATGAAAATAAACAAGCAACTTCTAAAATACTTAAACTTCATTAATTAGGATGTTACTCACCTGAATCAATAAGAAGAACAGAGCACCCAAAATTGAACAGCCTTATACTTGTTTCTGCTGAAATGCTTTTTGTTTTGCATGCTTCCAGATTTTAAATGAATGCAAGTTTTCTTGATGACCAGATTGAAAAGAGAATGCAAGTTGTTTGCTTGCAAATGAAATGCAAGATTTCTTGCCCTATTCCTAGATTTACAACTGATATGCATGCTACAGATTGTAAATATGGTGACAGGATTTGCTTTGATGCAGGTCTCAATAGGTTTTACTTCCATATTTTTGAAAAATGCAAGCATGCTTTGATTTGATTTGTAAAAAAAATTTGCATGCAAGCTTGATATTTGAAGATGTGTATGTTGTTGTTTCAAATTTTGATATTTGAATAGAAGTGTTTTATTTTTCTTTTTCAGATTTGTTTAGTATTTTGGATTTGAAGATTTATGTTTGGCTTTTGATTTAGAAAAAAGAAAGAAATGAAGAAAAAGATTTGGTTATATAAACTGAAATTAAACTTTATTAAACAAATAAATAAAAGAAAACCAAATCTAAATGACACTTGTCTTAAATTTTAACAATTGTCAATCTCCTTACCTTATTTGCTAACATGTGTTATATTGTCTTAATATTCTTACACTTGCTATTAATGATAATAAGCTACATATTTAGTTAACTTGTATTTTAAATTGGATGTTTAATATAAGATATGTTTAGTTAATGAGTTAACATGCATTTATTTACATGTATATAGATTTTAGAATAAAATAAATCAAACTATATTTATAAAATTAAACTTATACAAATATTTCAAAATCAAGATAAATTAAAAACAATTATACTTTAGATTTAAAACTTTGAATTCATGTTTTCAAAATAAATTTTGAAATCTAGTTTATTTACAAATATAACTACACAACTTAAATTTTTTGAAGAACGATTATTTTATGAAAAATTTATTTGTTAAACAATGCATTATTATATTTTTAGAAATAAAAATATTTAATAACCATAAATAACTATTAAAAGAAATTGTCTTCTTATTAATAAATTATTTATTTTATCACATTATATTTAAAAGAAACTCAAAATAATCTCATTGTTGTTTATTAAAATTTTAAACTTGAGTTACACATATTTTAAATCATTTAATATTTATCTGAGGTATTTAAAACCATATTTTATTTATTAAATAGCTTTTAAAAAATTTAACTTTTAAATAAAATCATAATTTCCAATTTACTAAAGATACAAATTTTATAGAAAACAGGATTCATTTAAAACAATACCTATTTACAATATATTCAATATTCTATATATATTATAAATATAAAACAAATATTAGATTTAAAAAGATAAAATCTATCAATTAACTATTTATTTTATTGAATTATTAAATTAATTCAAATCTTATTACAAAGATTATCAAATCAATTTAATTTTTAATTCAGATTATTAAATTGATATTGCTTTAAAATTCCGAGTCACACTAGGACACTCGTCTGGGAGATCACAGATCAAGGAGGCAACAGCCGAGGCGGTCACATAGAATGGAGTCCAACTTGCCACCTCCCATCCAGACCCCGGATTTGTCAGCTATAGTCAGACAGCTGATGAGGGAGAATCAGGGCTTATCTAACGATGGTTGGGGCACAACTAGGAGTCATAGTTTGTTCACAGATGCTATCCGACAATTTGAGCACCCTCAGAAGTTTAGCATGCTAACTATTCCAGCCTATGAAGGGGAGAAGATCCCCGGCAGCATGTAATGAGATACGAATGGATGATGGACTCAGCCAGGGCAAATGATGCAACCAAATGTAGATGTTTCCCAATAACCTTGTCTGAAACCTCCACCATGTGATTCACCAGACTTCCTCCACGATCAATCTCTAGGTTTGATGAGTTAGCAACGAATTTTGTGGAATAATTTAGGACCCATACCACTTGTCCAAAGGACGTGACTTCTTTATCTAGTGTAATCCAGGCTCCAAGGGAGTCGTTAAAGCAATAATTGCAAAGATTTCATGTTGCTGCAACCGAAATTAGCAACTCGAGTGACCATGCTATTCTTATGGCCGTGATGCAAGGAGTAGATCTGGATTTGGAGTTTGATGATTGTCTAGCACGAAAATCTCCGGCTACCCCGGAACGTTTTTATTCAAAGGCGCACCAGTTCATGAGAAGGGAGGAAGTTAGGTAGATGAGGCGAGGTAGTGCGCTAGGTCCTGGGAGGCGGTGGAAAGCAACATTATGGTAAAATAGGCTAGCAGAAACTGTAGAAAAGTCCAGGTCAATGTCCAAAACAAGCCCGAGCAGTCTAAAGGATCTGGAGGAGGAAATTCCCAAAGGAAAAGGGAAGCAGGATAATGAAAACCAGGATCCCAACCTATAACGAATACACTCCTCTGAACACGTCCGTGGAAAATATTTATTTATCAACATGTAATACATTCCAATACTGGAAGCCACACCCAAAGGAATCCACCGAGGAACAAAAACAGACAGGGAAGTACTGCCGGTTCCATGAGACCTACGGGCACAATACTGAGGAATGTAGATATTCCATGATGCTATAGAAATACTGATTCGACAAAAGAAGTTACAGCAGTTTGTTAAGAATCAGTAGGAAGGTGGACAGGGAACGTCTGACCCTTATCATGGGCAGGCTCCATGTCACCCTGAGGAACCTACTCGAACCCTAGGTAGACTAATCATAAACACGATAGTCGGTGGGCCTCATCTAGTAGACAATAGTTGGCAAGAAATGGAATGCTTTGCTAATTCCTTAAAACATGCGGATTTCGAATGATATTAAAACTCGAAAGACGGGACTCCAGCGAAACAACAGCGAATGATGACATATGATCTAGTATTCAGGAGCAGGAATGCAGACTAGGTGGAGTCACCCATTATCGACCCGATGATCATTTCGGCCACGATTGGGACAGCGTTTGTGAGAGGGATACTGATTGATTGTGGGAGTTCTGTGAATATTATTTTCAAAAAGGCGTATGACTAAATAAAGATGGAGGTGAAAGATCTAAAACCATCTAAAGCACGTATTCATGGTTTTAATGGTGTAGCCATTGATGCGATAGGCTTTGTAGAATTACCAGTTGAGATAGGAGAAGGTGAATGTAGGAGGGTACGAATCCTACATTCATTGTTTTGGATGTTGATTTCCCGTATAATGTGTTTTAGGGTCGACCGACCTTGGCGGAGTTTGGGGAAGCTTTGGCCCCATGGTGTTTAACCTTGAAATTTTCGACGGATAGAGGAGTTGGTGTTGTGCATGGCGATCAAGCGACTGGTTGTGCATGTTATGTGGCTGAGCTAAGAGAGGCCTAGCGAAGAGAGAAGGGTAAGGTTGTGGACAACTCTGTCCATATCCATGTTGTTGAAAATTGACAAGTAATACCCGAGCCTTGGCTCGGGCAGCTGGGTCCGATCTATAGAGACTTAGATACGAGAGATGATGATGAAGAACCAAAGGAGTCTAAAGCAGCGCTGGTTGAACTGACGATTGGCATTCCAATTAGCCATGATGACCCATCATGGGTGCTTAAGATTGGATCACAACTCACCCCCTCGATGACTGAGAATCTTACTGATTTCCTCTGAGCGAACATATAGATGTTTTCACTTGGACCCACTCTGATATGTATGGGATTTCTCCTGCCATCACAAGCCATATGTTGAGCATTGAGCTAAAGATTTTCCAATGAAACAAAAAAGGAGAGGTATGGACCTGGAGAGGTCTAATGCTCTCAAAGAGGAGGTGGACAAACTCAAAGCCAATGGGCTCGTCCACGATGCACTCTAACCTAAATGGGTATCTAATCCCATACTTATGAGAAAAGCAAATGGAAAATGGAGGACCTGTGTTGATTACTCAGACCTGAACATGGCATGCCCTAAGGATAGTTTCCCTTTACCCAGAATTGACCAGCTGGTCGACTCAACACTAGGACACGAGTTATTGTCATTCATGGATACGTATTTGAGATACAATCAAATCCCAATGCACACTCCAAATCAGTAACACACTAGTTTTGTCACGGACGTTGGGCTGTACTGTTATGTTGTGATTCCTTTTGGGTTGAAGAACACATAAGCGACGTATCAATGTTTGGTAGATCAGACGTTTAAAGACCAAATTGGTAGAATAATGGAAGTTTATGTGGATGACATGCTTGTGAAGTCACAGTAGTCAAACGACCACATTCGAGACTTAGCGGAGATGTTTGATATACTCAAATACTATGGAATGAAAATTAATCCACTGAAGTGTTCCTTTGGTGTTGCGTTGGGAAACTTTTTGGGTTTTATTTTCAATGCGCGAGGAATAGAAGCTAACCCAGAAAAGATACAGGCTATCCGAGACATACAAGTGCCTAATACTATAAAGCAGGTACAAAGACTGAATGGAAAATTCACCGCATTGAGTCGATTCATATCTAGAACAACCGACAAATGCATTCCTTTCTTCGATGTGATAAGGATAAGAAAGAGAAATTTTGAATGGATGTTGGACTGTGAGGATGTGTTCCAAGCTCTGGTGAGACACTTGGAGAGTCCCCCGGTTCTGTCAAAGCCTGTAGACCATGAAGAGTTATATGTTTACTTAGCCGTGTCCCAGCATGCCATCAGCACAGCCTTAGTTCGTGAAGAGAATCGAATTCAAAAGCCAGTGTACTATGGCAGTAAAAGTTTATCGGGGGCAGAAAGAAATTATCCCAAGATTGAAAACTAGCCTAGTGAGTGCATCATGCAAGCTCCGTCCGTAATTTCAAGCACACTCGATCAGTGTTTATACCGATCAACCTTTGCGACAAATGCTACAACGACCAAAAACCTCAGGACGGTTGCTTAAATGGAACATTGAGTTAATTCAATTCGATATCACTTACTTTCCACGGAGAGCTATCCAAGGGCAAGTGCTAGCAGACTTCATTGCAGAATTTACCATATCATACGAGCCAATTATTGGTAATGTCATTCCCCCCCCCCCATTTGATGGAAATAATACACCGATAGGACATCCACTGACCGTTGTTCTGGGGTTGGTATTATTCTTGTAACTCCTGAAAACCGATTAATTTGTTATGCTTTGAAGCTCGATTTCCCAACTACAAATAACGAAGCTGAATATGAAGCATTGATAGGTGGCTTAAAACTTACTAGAGAACTCTAAGTAAAATCGGTTGAAATCTTTTGTGACTCACAATTGATGGTGTATCATGTACGGGGAGAGTATCAAGCAAAGGGACAGAGACTTGCCCTGTACCTTGCTTGGACCCAGGAACTATTGACGGACCTCAAATACTACAATATTTCACATATCCCACGTGAATAAAATAAGGAAGCCTATTCATTGGCAAAATTTGAAAGTTTCGATGGTGCATAGCAGATGGGCTTAGTTCCCGTCGAAATCTTACTTGCTCTGAGTGCAAACAGAATGGAAGTGGATGTCGTGTTTGGGACGAAAACTGAAAGGGAGTCGTGGATGACCCCGTTCAAAGAATATCTATTATGTGGAACTTTTCCCGAGAGAAAATATGAGAGACGACAAGCCATTCGCAAAGCCTCGCGGTATATAATGCAGGATGGAGTAGTGTATCGAAAAGGATTCTCGATTCCCTTACTCCGGTGCATCGTCCACGATGAGATAAAGCGGGTCTTGAAAGTAGTTCATAAAAAAGAATGTAGCAACCATACCGTAGGGCAGACGCAAGCTAAAAAGATCCTCCGGTATGGATACTATTGGCGAACTACGAATTGAGATGCAGCGGACTATGTAAGAAGATGCAACAAATGCCAAAAGTATGCAAAGATCTCGAGAGCTCCGTGGATGGAACTCACACAAATGGTTAGTCCTTGGCCATTTACAATACGGAGGATCGATATAATTAGCTCCTTGCCAATCTCCAAAGGTGGTGCAAATTATGCAATTGTTGCGGTTGATTATTTCATCAAGTGGACGGAAGCAAAGCCCTTAGCTATGATCACCATCAAGAAGGTCATCAATTTTTTTTCATGAATGCCTTTTTGGCCTCTCACGAACTATCATCACGGACAACGAAACTCTGTTCGAGAGTAGGGAGTTCAAAGAGTTCTGCCAAAAATATTGCATTGAAAAAAGGTTTGCGGCAGTCGATCACCCAAAAGCCAATGGAAAAGTTAAAGCCGTAAATAAAATAATCAAATCCATATTGAGAAAACATTTGGAGAAGGCTAGAGGTAAGTGGGTGGATGAGCTCCGACATTAGGCTTATAGAACCACCCACAAGTCCATGACTAGCCACACTCACCTTGGCATACGGCACTGAAGTCTTTATACCCGTAGTGCTTGAAGTTCCCTCTCACTGGGTGATTCATTATGATCCTAAGACGAACCAAGATCTCTTACTGGAATCGTTGGACTTTGTCGACGAAAAAAATGAAGAAGCTGATTTAAGGGCGGCCGCATATAGGCACCGAGTCGCTCGGTATTATAGTGAAAAGGTTCGACCGAGGGTCTTTGATGTGGGTGATCTTGTTTTGAAGCGATTTTTTCCAATCTCATCGCATATGAATCCTACCTAGGAAGGATCGTATGTCATCGAATGGAAGCTTGGGGAAGGAACCTTCAGGCTACCGACTGTCGATGGCATGACACTCCTTAGAGCATGGAATAGCGAGCATTTGCGTCCTTATTACACTTAATTTATTTCTTTTGCATTCTAGTAATAGTTGTCTCCAGTATATGTTTCCTTTTCTTGTTCTTTGTTTCCAACATGTAATAAGACAATTCAGTTGGTCCCTATTTTTTATAATCAACAAAGGCTTGAAGCCATTCTTTCTATGAACTATTGGCGTCTTATATGTTGCAATTCCATAATAAAAATTGAACTGCATTATTCTGTCTGGCGTATGAACGCATATACAAGATTAGAAGTCAATAAATGATTCAAAAGTCTCTAAGTACCCAAAGCACGTACTAGAGTACTCTGAGTCCCCGGAGCGTGGACTAGAGTATAAATGATTCAAAAATCTCTAAGTCCATGGAGCGCGCACTAGAGTACTCTGAGTCCTCGGATTGCTGATTAGAGAATAAACGATTCAAAAAATCTCTAAGTCCCCGGAGCGTGGACTAGAGTACTCTGAGTCCCCAGAGCATGGACTAGAGTACAAATGAATTGAAAAATCTCCAACTCCCTAGAGCGTGGACTAGAGTGCTCTGAGTCCCTGGAGTCGTACTAGAGTGTAAACGATTCAAAAATCTCTAAGTCCTTGAAGCGTGAGTTAGAGTACTCTGAGTTCACAGATTGTGGATTAGAGTATAAATGATTCGAAAAATCTCTAAGTCCCCAGAGTGCGGACTAGAGTACTCCGAGTCCCCGGAGTGCAGACTAGAGTATAAACGATTTGAAAAATCTCTAAGTCCACGGAGCATAGACTAGAGTACTCTGAGTCCCCAGAGTGTGAACTAGAGAGTAAACGATTCAAGAATCGCTAACACCCCGGAACACGGACTAGAGTACTTTGAGTCCCTAGAGTGTGGACAAGAGTGTAAATGATTTGAAAAATCTCTAAGTCCCTGAAGCACGGACTAGAGTACTCTGTGTCCACGGAATGTGGACTAGAGTACAAATGATTCAAAAATCTCTAAGTCTCCGGAGCATGGACTAGAGTACTCTGAGTTCCCGAATTGTGGACTAGAGTGTAAACGATACGAAAAATCTATAAGTCCCCGAAGAATGGACTAGAGTACTCTGAGTCCCCGGAGTATGGACTAGAGTATAAACGATTTGAAAAATCTCTAAGTCCCAGGAGCGTAGACGAGAGTACTCTGAGTCCCTAGAGTGCGGACTAGAGTATAAACGATTCAAAACCAAGTCAGGTGGAAACGGACTAAAGCTTATGTAGCCCGTAAGATTTCGAATTTCAACTACAAGTTAGACAATGAGTCAAACAATGAAAATTGTGAAAGTCAAAGAAACAAAATTTTAATTACTAATCCAAAATTAAGTTCCCTTTTAACTTTTCTAAAATATGGAGCAAAAGACAATTCACAACGATTATAAAAATAAATAGAAACAACTACATGATTCAGGTTTATTCGAGCTGAACGAGGTATGACCGGATAGCTACCTTTTTGATTTTTTCTCCTTCCTCGGTTTCTTCGAAGGTTCCTCATCCGAGAATTTTCTCTTAGACGCATTGCTTCCTAATGAGAGGGTATTCGGGGAAGGAAGAGGGACCTCCAAAGGTGTTGTAACGACCCGAAATTTTCGAAGCCGAAAATTCCAGATAGTTATGAAAAAAAAGAGATAGAAGAAGAACAAAACAATAACATCTCACATTCGCAGCGGATAAAATATAATAATAAATAATATCAGTTGACAAAAGAATACTATATCTGTCGCTTAAAATTTAATACATCAGAGTTTCACATTAATATACAGTCACTGAACATTTACAATTATCATGTCTCAGATTAACAATAATATCAATACAGCGGAAATACTCTATACGATATTGCCATCCAGCTCGCCTCCTGAGCTCCAGTACATCCTAAACTGAAAATCTGTAATACTCGGTCTGACCCGAGCATTACACCAAAGTAACACCCGGTCAGGCTGGAAACCAGCGTGAGTAAACCCAACTAACATGGAATACCAAAGAAAACAACTTATAATAACCCGGGGTAACATATATCAATTTAACAAATTCGCAATTTGCTATAGACAACACCTATTCCACACATCAATTGCTAAGTGTCAAACTTAGGTAAAATAATCCAATTTTCTTAAATCATTTCATTCCGGCCTTATTGATTTTCACAAATCAATTTATTAAAAATTCGAAGTGGTTTCGGGTATTTCCTAATACCCGACTCCGGTCTCTTCGAAACTCATGCTATCCTAACACAAATTATCCAAATGAAATACACAACATTTCATATTAGAGATATCAACACATTCAAAGCATTCAATACCATTTATCCGTCCATAAGCAAAGCTTAATCACATACAAATCAATTCGATTGATTCTAATTGAACTTCAACCCTCAATCACTTGGATTCCTTCATTAATTAATTCCAAATCAATTAATTAATTTATTAACCCTCCGTTTTTCATCTTAATCAATCACCTCGGATTAATTTGTTTCCAATTATGTTCAAGTAATTATCTTCAATTTCATTTCACGACATTAATTATTTTTACCAAATCAATAAGTAATCTTTAATTACTTCACAAATTAATTAACTATTATTAATCACACTAATTCTAATTGCTTATATAAATTAAATTCTCATGTGTCACTTATTTGATTAATTCATCTCAATTGATCAATTTTTAATTACATCGTTGATTATATAAATTAATGATTTATAATTATGTTCAATTTATTCTAATCCAAAATTTATTATATTAACTAGTTAATCCTTAATTAAACCATAAATATTAATCATTCTTGATTTATCTCAACCGATAATTAAATATCATTTATTTACTTCATTAAATAAATCAATTCCTTCTTAATTAATCATCTTAATTAATCTCTTGATTTATCACACAAAGTAATTATATTTTATTAACTTCGCTAAGTAATTACCTACTAAACCATCCATCGATTATTCCAAATTCCTTAAACTTAACTAATTAACTCAATTCATGAATCAATCTAATTAATTATCCATTCAAATTATTCTACCTATTAAATGAATCACCAATCATTAAACCCTCATTAACTTTAAAATGAACCATTCTCTTATTTGGGATTTAAATTTAAAACCACTTAAAACCCAAATGCTTCGAGTTAAACAACAATTAACTCGAGTACCAACCAACATACAAAGTCACTAAATCATTAGCACACATTCAACCCTCTCAAATCAATCAACCAAATATTTAAATTTAACAATTTAAATTAAAATTAAAATTCAACAAAGTGGTATTTACTCACCTTTGATTTTGCTGTTTGCAATCCATTCCAATCTCACATTGTTTCTCGATTTAGACCTTGTATAACATTAGATGATTTATTAATATTTGAAATAAACTAGACCATTTATCTCCTTTTATAAATTACTTGAATAAGGATTTTTTTCAACTACTTTCCTTAAATATATTATTATTATTATTATTATTATTATTATTATTTATTTATATAACATTCAAAATATGTATACTTATCTTATTCGAAATGGTATATTGAAATTATAGATATGTTTATAAAATATATCATGGACTTCAAAAATCTATTTTCATATAACATTTTCAAATTCCTATTTAAATCTTTTCCAATCTAATTTCTAAGTGATCTTTTCAAGACGAAAAACCTTTATATTTTCAAAATCATAATTATACATGTTCTTACAGTATTTTTATTTTATCTTTATTATATTTGTTTATTAAAATCTGCAATACCTATTCTGACAGTAAACCAAAATTATTATTTATATATATATTTTTTTTACCTAGGCAATTGAAAATGAATAGACTAAGATAACTTACAGAAGTAAATTAAGAAACTACCTTCTCGACGAACAACCCCAGACCTCCCACACCCAATCGCGCTGCCCTACTTGCTCTGGCTATCCCACAACAACAGCCCAGTTTCGCGAATCCTTCCCGAGCACGCGCGCGCAACCTTGAATCCCCCAAGCTCGAACAAACGAAACCCTAGTACGAGAGCCACTCGATTGCCGACGACATCTCGCGAGCCACTCTAGCTCCCTGACGACGAGGACAGGCCATGGAGACGACAACCCCTGAATCATGACCTTGGGTTAAAACCCATGTTTTAGGCCGATATCGCACCTCCCAAGGAGGAGCCACCCACCACAAAATCGCATCTGTAACCTCTTCCAGCCTCCACGGTCACGAAGCTAACCACCAACCACTTCAAATCGCCTAAATCCAAACCCTAGAACTCACGAAAGCTTCTTCTTCGACGCGGCTCTCGGCATTAATTCAATTGAGATTGAAGATGAAGTAATACTTGGAAGAGGATGGAATTACTTTGATTTTTATCTTCGAACGAAATCTCGTTCGTTCTGTATTTTTTTTTAATTTTTTTTCGATGGATTAAGTGCTCAGAGAACCAAGAGGGGACGGAAGTGAGAATATGATGATGGAAGGCTTCTTGAATACGCTTGTTGGAAAGAAAATATCTCTGACTTGTGTACTTTTAAATTTTATTATATTATAAAATTTACAAACTTCTCGTTAAGCATAACGCGAAATTTCGGACCCCGCATCAGACGTACCGACTGGTGTTCATAAGGTTTTACCCGCATTTCGAACTCAATGGAACATGTTTCGGAAGCTAATTCAATCATAAGCGCGAGTTACAGAAATAAAAGATTAATTTTAAATTAAATTGATTAAAATAGTTCTACGCGCTTCGAGCTGCCAGGGTCAAATGACAACTCTGATTGCTACGAAAATTGAAATCCGATAATAACTAACTATTACGGATCCAATGGAACTGGATTCGTCGAATTCCGAGACTGTTCCTCGGAAGGCTATTTTTAAATTTAATTTAAACGATATATTTTCAAAACGGAACAAAACACTTCCAAACTCAATTTCAACGCTTTCACTACCTTCAGTGCTATCAATATAAATTATAAGCCTTCAAATTATTTTTAACAGGCTTAGAGATTTCAGGTTCAACAATTTACCCAATTTCAATTTATATGATTCAATATTTAAACTATATAATTCGATAATTTAATTATCAAGTAAATATTGATATCTGGAATTCAAGTTAAAATTAACTTTTGAATATTTTAAAATCGATTAGTTATTTCAATTTAATTTGTTAAAATTTCCGGGTTGTCACATTCCTCCCCCGTTAAAAAAATTTCATCCCCGAAATTACTTGTTAGGGTGAATGGACCAATACCCGTTTACCTCTCCTAAAACTCACAATTCTTCATTCTACCAACTATCTTTTATTAAAGGCCCACTATCATCTTAATCAACTTCCTAAAACCTTCTATAGTTCCAAACAACACTCCTTTAATTTCAATTTAAAACCAAATTTTGAATTATCAAAATTTTCTCAAAAATTTTCTAACTCTCCAAATTTCCGAAAAAAATTTCCAACGTCTCCTTTGCGCGGCTAGCTCAGAACTACTACAAAAGGCCTCTACGGGCTTCCCAAATTCCAAAAGAAAACAAAAGCCAAGTGGCTAAATCAAAAACCCAATCTAATTCATACAGAAATTAAAATACATACCTTTTTGTCGGGCAATACAAATTTATCTTTTGGAATTAAATCCAATTCTTTTTCCCTTTAATATCTGCATATCTTACTTAGCAACAATATTCAATCGTAACCTTCCAAATCATTTTATACATTTCCTCACATATGCTTCATACCTACTTCAATTCAAATTTTTTTTTTTTCCGTTTTCATATGAATTCAATTTATTTTCAAATTAAATTTCATCTTCCATTTATAACTAATTCTTATTAGTTTCATTTACTAATTTACTTTAAATTTTCAATTTGGAATTGTTTTGTCGTTAACAAATTTTCCCAAAAATTTTCTTACTCCCAAAATTTTTAGAAAATTTTGGCAGAGTCTCCTTTGTACGGAGGAGCTTTTGCAATTTGACAAGAGATATAAATATGTATACATCGACCCACACGGTCGAAAAAAGCGAAAACAGTTCATATTTCCTATGTTATTACGTAAGCGTACCTTATTAAGCATTTTAAGCAAGTAGCGTATTAATTTTAGCAAATAGCGCAACCCAAATCTAGTAAAATGGCTTCCCGGTACCTGTACTTACTCAATTTAAATATGTAAATGCCATATATAATGAGTTTATTAGGATTTCACTTACTTTAATAGCAAATCACAAGCATTACAAAAGCATTAAACACCAAAACGCTTTCCATAAGCGATTTACATGATTTAAAGCTATTCCAATTGCATCCAACCAAATTTATATGCCATTTCATCCAATTTTAATGGTTTACAATTCAAATGCTTATATTCAATTTATTTTTAATCCAATCAAGCTCATATTCACTTCACTTCATTTCAAAATCATGTTATTCAATCTTCATCAACTCATAGAATTTAATTACTTTTATTTACGCCAATCGACAACCATTTTATGCAATTTCCATGATATTCGTTTAATAGAGTAGCTCTTCCAGTTTATAACTACTTTAAATTAATTTCAACCCATTATGCACTTAATTCCATTTTTCTTTTAATTTATTTACCAACCATTCATTAGCTCGACACATTCCATTCCTGTATACTACTAGCCATTCCCAAATTAATTCAATCCAAGCTTTATTTAATGGGCTTTCACTCTTATTTGAAGCCAAGCTTCCATAGATTTTAAACTTAAGTTAATTTACTTTAATTTATTCCAGCATCAAACTTAAGTTTACTTCTATTTGATTCTCATTTAATCAACTTCCCTTAAATTCAGTTAGCCCATCGATTTTAAATTTTTGAATTTAAACTCACCTTCTCAATTTCCAAAATAGTATCCAAGCACATATTTAACACATTTATACTTCAAATTAATATGTCACCAAACTTAGTTCAGTCTGATAATCCAATTCCAATCACAACTTTGATTTAGTTTTTTTTATTCAATCAGACTTCATCCATTTATCATTTAATTCAACATCACTTCCATTATAATTAATTTATATTCAAATCACACTCGAATTCTATTTGTAATTCATCACATTTTCAATCCAACTCTATTTTATTTTATTTTACAACATCACTTCTTATTCAATTCATTATCAAATCCAAGTCGAATTCTATCTACAATTCTAATTCATTTCCAAACTCCATTATTAATTTACAATCCATTTATTTACCAAAGTTAAATTTTATTAACATACTCAATCAAACAATTATTTAATCAATTAGCTTATTTCAACTTCTAAATCAATATTCGATTTTAATTATAAATTCACTTCATTAGAATTCCAGTTTGGATTTTCTTGATATTCCAAAATTCCAACGCCTTTATTTAAAAAAATTAGAAATGCTTTTAAATTCGCATCATACTATTAAAATAGCTCTTTATAAAAATACTTTTATAACTTGATGTCTCAACAAGTCCATCCTTGTTCTCATTGAAATTCAGTCTTGCGTTGATCAGGCGTAGGACTGAAAATCTATAAGTACTTAGCAGACCCATTTTCAACATCCAGTGAAAATACTTTTGAAAATAATTTTGTTGAAAATATTGAAAACAGTTTTTGAAAATAGAGGAAATAACTTTGGTGAGAATGCTCTGGAAATCATCACCCCCATCCATGGTCGCAGTTAACCCGATGGTTACGTTGCCGTCCCGACAAAACCCACAGATAACTGTAGGCCTCTGCGCCCCTCGATTACACCATGGAACCCACGACAGATCGCAGCTACAACTGGGGTTACATAGCTATCACAGCAAAAACCCATATAACTGTAGCCAGCAACGCCATCGAATTTCGCTGCCAAAAATGAAACTTCTCCACTCCACTTGACCATAGATCGCAGTCTACCGATGTTGCGTTGCCTTCCCGGCAAAATCAAGTGTAGACCGTTGGCACTCATCCTCCATATGAATTTCGCTATGGTCCCCACAGTAGATCGCAGCGACATCGAGTTACACTGTCGTCGCAGCATAACCCAAATGCCTCTGTAGGCATCAACGCCATCGACTTACGCTACCCAATAATCCTCAGGAACTAGTTTTGTCCGGACTCCTCACAGGATCAACTTTAGAATCTCCCCTTGGGGTTCAAGGCAGTACCACCCGGTGGCACTCCTGATAAGTTCATTTCAAGGGAGCGCCTTTTTCCCTAGAGCCATCATCAAAACATTTTATACTATACACATATAGTATCTTCAAATCATACACCTAGTATGATCTCATACAAACTTATTTACACAAAATCGATTATTCCAAAATCGATAATTCTCAAGCTAGGCTTTCCAAATTCAATATTGATTTCACCAAAAAATCAAAAGCCTTTCTCAATCCAAAGGTTCCCAAAACCATTTTCCAAATTCCTCATAAGATCCTTTATATATATTCAGATATATAAAATTGTAAAAACTTTGGATCTTTTCGAATTGGTATAAAACCCCTTTTATACTTCAAACGCCTTCAAAAATATTTTCTTCTGGCTATAGCTTTATCAAGGGGAGTTTTATCTCATATAACAAAGATATATAGCCTCATTTATTCAAAATCAAACATTCAAATTTGACTTCTCTTTCCAATATCAATTTCATTTCCATTCACATTCACTTGAATTTTCATTCACTTATCCACGTTTACCTTAGTCCCCATTTGAATTATCACTTCAATTCTCATCTCAGTTATGTATTTTACCAATAACAGTTTGAACTCCGACCAGTTTATTTTTAGAAAATAGCTTGAAATTTTTAAAAATAGATAAGTAGTTGAAAAATAATTATTATTTTGCTAAATAACTGTAAAATAGTTAACTAATTGTAAAATAATTGGAGAATATCTAAAGGGTTTCAGAACTTTTAGATAATTGCAAAATAGCTGTAAAATAGTAATTAATTTGTAACATAAGGGAAAAACTGTAATTAGTTTACAAAATAGTTAAATGACTCCAAAAGTAGTTATTAAATAATTATAAGATAGTTTTGGGTTTAACAAGAAAGGTTGTATATATAATAAATAACTTAGAAAAATAGGTTTATACTAAAACAATTTATATTGAAAATAGTCCAGAGTCAAAATTGTTCCATTACCAATCTCCATTCTCATCAATTCAATTTAAATTTCCATTTACATTTTAAACTGACCTAATTCCAATTTAAATAACTCCAATTTCCATTGGACTTGATTTATTCTCACTTCAGGCTGAATTAATTCTCAATTTCTTTCCAACTTCAAATCAAATTCCATTTGATTTTAAACCAATTCAACTTTAATTACAATTCCAAATTATTCCGATCAATTTGGACTAATATCCATTCAATTTCAATTTCTATCATTTCAATTCAACCCAATTTTTTCCACTTGAATGTTTAAACTTATACACCTTCAAAATCAAATTAATTCAAATCAGATTCAATTTGAATTAACTCAATTTCAATCTCAGTTTTAAACCATCTCGAATTATATAAACTCGAGTTAAATTCTCAAAGGTTGATTTGACTCTTTAAACCAAATTAACTTTTATTTTAAGGTTTTTAATCTATTTAATTCCTGAGAGCAATTCTCAAAATTCCAATTAAATTATTTTTATTTGTGTATTTCAAGGTTCAATACAATTTTATTTGTTTTCACAATTTAATTTATTATCCAGTTTTATCTTCCAGTTTGAAGCCAGTTCTTAAACAAGTATATTTTACAAATTCAATTATTCAAATTTTCAATTCAAAGTAATTCCATACCCTTAATTCCGAATGAAAGTTTAACTACCCATTTTCTCAATAATGGATATATCACCACACTTCATTTCTATTTCATTTAAACCAAACCAATTCACAATTTAAAGATTTTCATTAACAATAGGATGATATTATCCAATTTATTTATTTATTTATTTATTTAAACGTCCGTCCATTTTTAATTTTTAAATCTCAAACCCGTTTTGAGATCACACAAATTCCCAATTCAAATCAACCATTTAACTTTCAAAGTTAAATTCCAATCTACTTAATCCAATCAACCTTACTCAATTTGAATGCCCGCTTCAAATTTCAAAATTCCTTTTCTCTTATAAGTTCAAAACTTATATTACTTTGGGTTTTTACATCACACTTTAGGGAAAATCAAAACTCAACACCTTAGAGTTTATTTCAATTTATCTTTGATATCATGTATATCCATACATATATACATATTTATTTCTTGGCCCTCCCAGCCATGTTTTAAAATTTTAAACCACCCTTGGTTTTAAATTCAAATCAAATTTCAAACAACCCATTGTTTGCAACAAGTCCCAGTTATTTAAATAATATTTATTCATTATTTCTCATTACTTTGAAACCAAATTTTCAAATTCCGGGATTAGATTTAGAATTTCATTTTCAATCCATTAAATTTTAATTTGGTTGTATTTCTATTTCTGCTTAATTTAATTCCAATTCAATACTTCAATTTCAGTTTGAATCCATTAAAAACTTATCTTTATTTAATTTCAGTTTAGTTGTATTATATTACTTTTTAATTTAATTCTAATAATTTAGCAACCAATCACCTTAATATTTATCAGAATGAAATATTCCTTTATATATCAAAATATATTTTATATAAAATCATTTAAAACCTTTATACAAGGAAAATAACAAGTACGTGCTCATATATATATATACACTCAACTCATTCTACAGTACTTTGGACTCTATTTAATGAGTAATCCCCACCCGAGCCAAGGTTCTCGCTTAACCTTTCTGCTCTGAAACCAAATGTAACAACCCGATATTTTCGAAGCCGAAAATTCCAGATAGTTATGAAAAAAAAGAAAGAGATAGAGGAAGAATAGAAACAATAACATCTCACATTCGCAGCGGATAAAATACAATAATAAATAATATCAGTTGACAAAAGAATACTATATCTGTCGCTTAAAATTTAATACATCAGAGTTTCACATTTATATACAGTCACTGAACATTTACAATTGTCATGTCTCAGATTACCAATAATATCAATACAGCGGAAATACTCTATACGATATTGCCATCCAGCTCGCCTCCTGAGCTCCAGTACGTCCTAACCTGAAAATCTGTAATACTCGGTCTGACTGGAGCATTACACCAAAGTAACACCCGGATCAGGCTGGAAACCAGCGTGAGTAAACCCAATTAACATGGAATACCAAAGCAAACAACTTATAATAACCCGGGGTAACATATATCAATTTAACAAATTCGCAATTTGCTATAGACAACACCTATTCCACACATCAATTGCTAAGTGTCAAACTTACGTAAAATAATCCAATTTTCTTAAATCATTTCATTCCGGCCTTATTGATTTTCACAAATCAATTTATTAAAAATTCGAAGTGGTTTCGGGTATTTCCTAATACCCGACTCCGGTCGCTTCGAAACTCATGCTATCCTAACCCAAATTATCCAAATGAAATACACAACATTTCATATTAGAGATATCAACACATTCAAAGCATTCAATACCATTTATCCATCCATAAGCAAAGCTTAATCACATACAAATCAATTCGATTGATTCCAATTGAACTTCAACCCTCAATCACTTGGATTCCTTCATTAATTAATTCCAAATCAATTAATTAATTTATCAACCCACCGTTTTTCATCTTAATCAATCACCCCGGATTAATTTGTTTCCAATTATGTTCAAGTAATTATCATTAATTTCATTTCACGGCATTAATTATTTTTACCAAATCAATGAGTAATCTTTAATTACTTCACAAATTAATTAACTATTATTAATCACACTAATTCTAATTTCTTATATAAATTAATTTCTCATGTGTCGCTTATTTGATTAATTCATCTCAATTGATCAATTTTTAATTACATCGTTGATTATATAAATTAATGATTTCTAATTATGTTCAATTTATTCTAATCCAAAATTTATTATATTAACTAGTTAATCCTTAATTAAACCATAAATATTAATCATTCTTGATTTATCACAACCGATAATTAACTATCATTTATTTACTTCATTAAATAAATCAATTCCTTCTTAATTAATCATCTTAATTAAACTCTTTATTTATCACACAAAGTAATTATATTTTATTAACTTCGTTAAGTAATTACCCACTAAACCATCCATCGATTATTCCAAATTCCTTAAACTTAACTAATTAACTCAATTCATAAATCAGTCTAATTAATTATCCATTCAAATTATTCTACCTATTAAATGAATCACCAATCATTAAACCCTCATTAACTTTAAAATGAACCATTCTCTTATTTGGGATTTAAATTTAAAACCATTCAAAACCCAAATTCTTTGAGTTAAACAACAACTAACTCGAGTACCAACCAACATACAAAGTCACTAAATCATTAGCACACATTCAACCATCTCAAATCAATCAACCAAATATTTAAATTTAACAATTAAAATTAAAATTAAAATTCAACAAAGTGGTATTTACTCACCTTTGATTTTGCTGTTGCAATCCATTCCAATCTCGCATTGTTTCTCGATTTAGACCTTGTATAATATTAGATGATTTATTAATATTTGAAATAAACTAGACCATTTATCTCCTTTTATAAATTACTTGAATAAGGATATTGTTTTCAACTACTTTCCTTAAATATATTATTATTATTATTATTATTATTTATTTAAATAACATTCAAAATATGTATACTTATCTTATTCGAAATGGTATATTGAAATTATAGATATGTTTATAAAATAAATCATAGACTTCAAAAATCTATTTTCATATAACATTTTAAAATTCCTATTTAAATCTTTTCCAATCTAATTTCTATGTGATCTTTTCAAGACGAAAAACCCTTATATTTTCAAAATCATAATTATACATGTTCTTACGGTATTTTTATTTTATTTTTTTATTAAATTCTGCAATACCTATTCTAACTGTAAAGCAAAATTATTATTTATATTATTTTTTTTACCCAGGCAATTGAAAATGAATAGACTAAGATAACTTACAGAAGTAAATTAAGAAACTACCTTCTCGACGAACAACCCCAGACCTCCCACACCCAATCGCGCTGCCCTACTTGCTCTGGCTATCCCACAACAACAGCCCAGTTTCGCGAATCCTTCCTGAGCGCGCGCGTGTAACCTTGAATCCCCCAAGCTCGAACAAACGAAACCCTAATACGAGAGCCACTCGATTGCCGACGACATCTCGCGAGCCACTCTAGCTCCCTGACGACGAGGACAAGCCATGGAGACCACAACCCCTGAATCATGACCTCGGGTTAAAACCCATGTTTTAGGCCGATATCGCACCTCCCAAGGAGGAGCCACCCACCACAAAATCGCATCTGCAACCTCTTCCAGCCTCCACGGTCCCGAAGCTAACCACCAACCACTTCAAATCGCCTAAATCCAAACCCTAGAACTCACGAAAGCTTCTTCTTCGACGCGGCTCTCGGCATGAATTCAATTGAGATTGAAGATGAAGTAATACTGGGAAGAGGATGGAATTACTTTGATTTTTATCTTCGAACGAAATCTCGTTCGTTCTATTTTTTTTTTAATTTTTTTTCGATGGATTAACTACTCAGAGAACCAAGAGGGGACGGAAGTGAGAATATGATGATGGAAGGCTTCTCGAATACGCTTGTTGGAAAGAAAATATCTCTGACTTGTGTACTTTTAAATTTTATTATATTATAAAATTTACAAACGTCTCGTTAAGCATAACGCGAAATTCCGGACCCCGTATCAGACGTACCGACTGGTGTTCATATGGTTTTACCCGCATTCCGAACTCAATGGAACATGTTTCGGAAGCTAATTAAATCATAAGCGCGAGTTACAGAAATAAACGATCAATTTTAAATTAAACTGATTAAAATAGTTCTACGCGCTTCGAGCTGCCAGGGTCAAATGACAACTCCGATTGCTACGAAAATTGAAATCCGATAATAACTAACTATTACGGATCCAATGGAACTGGTTTCGTCGAATTCTGAGACTGTGCCTCGGAAGGCTATTTTTAAATTTAATTTAAACGGTATATTTTCAAAATGGAACAAAACACTTCCAAACTCAATTTCAACGCTTTCACTACCTTCAGTGCTATCAATATAAATTTTATAAGCCTTCAAATTATTTTTAACAGGCTTAGAGATTTCAGATTCAACAATTTACCTAATTTCAATTTATATGATTTAATATTTAAACTATATAATTCAATAATTTAATTATCAAGTAAATATTGATATCTGGAATTCAAGTTCAAATTAACTTTTGAATATTTTAAAATCGATTAATTATTTCAATTCAATTCGTTAAAATTTCCGGGTTGTCACAGGTGTGGTCCTACCCGGGAGGATTACCTTAAAGTGCCTATTTAGAGGACCATCAAGTTCCACCAACTGAGGTTCAATCTTAATTTCGGCCTTCTTTTTCTCCTCCTCCACTATTCGTTCCTTCATGGTAAGTTTTGAAGTAGGCTCAGAAGAGCCGATGACTTCAACCTCGTCATGTTCATCCGCAAGCGAGGGATTCTTGGGTTTGTCCTCATCAAGTGCTCCGATTTCTTGAGCATCGGGACCAGGAGTATTCCCATTGTGGAGCTCTTCCCCAATTTTTTCTTCCTTCTCCGTGGTGACATCGCTCCTTGGAGTGGGTTCGGGATTAGAATGACGTACATGGAGTCGTTAAGGATGAATGTTTGAATACATCCATTATTCATCAAAAGTGATCGTCCTTTCAATCCTAGAAAGAAAAAGTATATACCGGCTTTCGGTTGACTCTCAGCTGTTTTTTGAGTCTCACCCACTGGAATAGGGGAAAGAATTTGAACATCAATTTCAAGTTTCTCTGGGTCATAGCCAGCATGCTGCTCGAAAGTATCGAGTGATGACCAACTAGTCGGATCGACGGAAGGAGGAACTAGAGACTCGGTTCCGGATGGGCCAGCAACGTCGTCCTTCCCTTGTGATGAGGAGGAATCTCTTCTATAGAGGGCTTTGGCTGCTGATAAGTCAGAAGGCTCATTTCCTCGAAGCACTTCCTTCATAAGAGAATCCTCATCAACCTTTTCGGTGCCCAGTTCCACTCGTTTAATTTTTATTAAAGTGTCCTATGCTTCGGCTAATGATTCGAGGTAACCCTCGACCAGAAAAGATCGATCTTGATGCATGAGAACCCGAGCATTATATTCAGTAATAAGCGGATCAAATAAGCATTTAATTTCTTCTCTGCTGGCTTAAGTAGTTGCCTCGAAGCGAGAACCGATTTTTGTCAGTGCCATTCTTTTGCCCTCCTCACGGGCTGCATCCTTTAATGCTTCAGCTTTAGAAAGTTCCTCGTCAAGCTTCGTCTTTAAGAGTCATGTCGCGACGATTTCCTCGTAATATCGCTGCGACTCTTCCTGTGCAGCAGTTTTCTCTTCTATCTCTTTAAGTAGCAGCTCCTCCAGTTCTTTATCTCGTCGAGTGAGGATATACTTTTCTTTCTGGATGGAATATTTTTCTAAGGCTATAACACCACTACATTGAACTGCCTCATCAATTTTCTTTTTGGAGTGGCTTCCAAACGGCTGACCGCCTCAGCTATATCTTTAGCGTTTTACTAGGCAGCCTTAAGTTGAGATTTGTACAAGGAAAGCCCTTTATCCTAGGCTTTGATAATATCTTTATCATGGATGGCTTCAAGTTTCAGGCGATCGATTTTGTGCTGACGTTCCATAGAAACTTCTAAAACTTTTTCTGCCAAATGAACAAATGCATCGTGTTGAACATAGACATCGTTGTTACAGACGATGGCGCTTTGTTTGACATGCCCCAGAAGAGAATGAATTATAGGAAGGAATTTCAATCTGTCGAAGCATATTTTTGGAAATGTGGCCTTAAGCTCGGCTAATTTTTCAACTGTCGATAGATCGTGTGCAGAGATTGGAGGAGTATGCCTAGCGGGAGTCATGGATTTTTATGAGGCTCACAAGATTGCTTGGTGCTAGAAGAGCCGGAGTGTTGGTCTCAGGGAGCTTCAAATTGAGGTTCCTTCTGAATAGATTTTTCTCTATTATGCTCTGAGTGAGGGAAGGATCGTTGGGGTGTATGTTTTTCTTCGATAAGATGATGGATCTCTGGGATGGTAGTCCTATCGCTACTGTCATCTCTGTCTCGGTATCTACTTGATCTCGAATCCCAACTGGAGTGGTGGAAGATAAAGGACCCACGAAGGCGGTCAAATCCATGAGTGTGCCCCATATCACCTGCACAGAAACCGAGTGAGGACGAATTAGCGAGAATAGTATGATGGCTAAAATTTAAGTGTAAAGTGAAACGTGAGGGTTAGTGTGTGTCCTAATGCTTCCCCCCGACGGGCCAGTTTCTTTTGCTTTACTTATTGGGGTTTTCTCTTTATGTTGACAAGCCTGATCGCCCCCATCGCCTCTCATAGGCGAATTAAGTCCCATATCCCCCGGGTCGTTGAAACCATAATTCAGTAAGTCATCAGGGATGGTCAAATCTGAAAGACCTTTTAATGAACCCTCTAGATGTTGGGGAGATGACTCTTTTTCAACCAGAGTGATTGTAACTTTAGAAGTTCCGCCTTCTATTTTCTTTTTCAATTTATAAGCTAGGCTCTTTTGCCTCTTCGAATAGGGAAGCGATTTGTCGATGCCAGGTGTGTCGGTTATTGGTGCAATATCGGAACCTAAGTTCTCATCAGTCGCTTCAAGCACCTTGGCCTCTTTTATTTCACCTTCCTTGGATATATTGAGGACTCCTCCCGTAGGTGGCATCGAAGGCCCAGCTTGCCCATTGCCTTTTTCCAAAGCAGATACGGTTGTAAGGGCGCCGGTGGAGAGGCTAGTTCGACGACCCTCCGCCAACAATCCAAACTTCGAACGCAACTCATTGGAAATAATGGATTTGATCTCCCGGACTCTAATAGAAATAGGTCGAAAGGCCTCAATAGCCTCGGAATATCCAGCACCTCCCGGTCGTGGGGACAGATACCTATAAAAGTCGAACGAAGTTTAGCAAGAATGCATTTCGAGCCTCAAACAAATATTGGTCAAGGAATAAAACTTACTCCCTTCCAGCCATCTCCTCGCAAAACTGTGGGTGAGGGGGCAGCGTACGTAGAACCACTCTTGCTTGTACTGCGAGAATTTACTCCATGCTCCCGAAAGGATTTGACATTTGGAATGTGGTTCGAGAAATATAAAGGATGGTCTATCAGACCGTCTTTTGAAGCGGTAGATATAGCGGATATCTTTAGAAGTAGGGAGTCTAAATAAGGTACTCATGAGGAGAATACAAGTGTCACAGATAAATGCGTGACTATTGGGATGTAGCTATGTCGAAGCAATCCCGATGTACCATAACACTTCATGGAGAAAAGAATTAAAAGGTGGCACGCTACCGACCCAGCACATGAATATATTGCACGCTGTATATCCGGCTGGGGGCAGGTGAGGCCGATCTTACCCCGATGGACCTAAAAGGTCATCTAAAGGGATTCCATGAATTGTACACAACCAACAAAGAGCGGCTTCATCTATTTTTGAAGCTTGTGAATCAATGGGACTATCTAGGATTCTGTCTATAATGTCAGGAGCTGAGCCTATAACAACAGCGGATGGATCCGGAATGCCCTGTGTAGAAGTTGTCGGTGGATTCGAAGTTCTACTACCTCATGCCGAGAACTTGGCTAAGACTTATCAAAAACTGTAGCAGAGCTGGATCTTTTGGACATCTTCGACGAGCATTTAATATGGGTAGATACCTGTTTAAACTATACTTGAAAGACAATTTATATCAGATATAACAACAAAAATATTTCCCCTGCGTGGTGTGTGAGCTAGTGTGATGGTTCAAGTAAAGTGTGGTATGACGAGCTTTAGGTTGTCATTTTTAACAAGCTTTAAGTTCACGTTTAAAATGGTTAGAATTGTAAAGTTATAGCCCTTATCAGTTCCATTTGAATTAGGTTCGTATCATGGAGTAATAGGTGTATGATCAAATATGGAAATAAGCAATGATATTATATTCTATGAGTCGGGGGTGAGGAAAGTGTGTTTATCAATGTCGATCCCCGAACTAAGGTCCATTTGCCCATTTAAGTATATCTATGCCGAGCCATGCTACCTCGCTCGATGCCAACTCTTAAAACCTATCCCGCTTCACTCGCGTTTTTCCTCTCTCTGCTCATCGAACCACTCTCCCATAAACTACCGAGTGTCTACCTAGAATAAGGCATACTGAACCACTCGTTCAATCAACTTATACCAAACTAGCTTCACCCAACCTATGTCGACCCACTCCTTTCTTAAGCTCCTACCGACCTACTCTACTGGAAAAGTCTTACCGAACCATACCTCCTTGGATACCAACTAGCCCACATTCCTAACTTCTTACGAAACCACACCTCTAAACCTTACCAAACCACTACGTCGCACACGACTGCTGAACCACACCCTCGTTCCTCTCATCGTGACTAACTTACATTCACTCTTGCACCTCTAAGCCTTTCTATCCCTTTTGGGTCCTTCATCGAGCGACACCTTCCTTCCTTCTCCTAAGTCCTAACTTTTGAACTACGAGGGCAACAACTACTCAAAAACTATTGCCAACAACCAACGAAGACAGTTGAAGCCTAGCCCTCCTTTTGATTCAACTTTTCCTCTCTTTCTAATTATCCTATACCTACTCCTATAACCAAAGAAAAGGGGAAGCCACCCACTTGAGCCCTCAAACTTAGTACATGATTCCGAATTTGAAAGGAAATTCGTACCTATGGAGAAACTTGGGGATTGCGGGAGTTTCGAGTTGCTAGGTTGAAGATTTAGTCAAATTCGAGGGTGATCGAAGTCATAAGGAGATAGGTACGGGGCTATATGGTGGCATATTAACAAATTTGCGAGAATAGGAAGGTATCGTGCTTGTGAGAGTAAAGTGAAAATCAAAAGAAGAGAAAGGAACAAAGGGTGAAGCTTTTTATGGTAAGGGAGGAAGGTGAACAGGCAGAACCCGATAGAACCAGTTAGTACATGTTGCTGGGTCGGTAAAACCAGCTCCAACTATGTGAGTTGATATTGGTATGCCGACCCACCATTTTGCCAAAGGAGCCGGCCCTGTGGGTTGGCCTCCTTACACTGACCACATTTGTTTTTTTTTTAAATAATAATGATGATGATGATAAATAAATGGTTCCCCCATGCAGGGTCGAATTTAATATTAAAATGAAATGTGTATATGACTGTAATGTTAATCGAGGATGACAATGCAATGGAACGATGGATTTTGCTTCTTAGGAAGAGAAGCGTGGTTTGGGAAAACCCAATGCGACTCAGCCTCTAAGAGATCGTATCCATTTAGCTTTTGAAAAATTAAGAACAGGACCTAAATGACAATGAGATAGCACCATAAAGCAGGACCGATTGCTAATTCAAAGTACATCGTGTTGATTCACACGATGTGCTTTATGGGGGCAAATGTTACCCGGCACTTTGGTCTGGCTACATGGCGATAATCGTAGGGCCTATAGATGAATCTAGATGGGACTCGAGCTAAGAGAGGATGGAAAGTATAAGGGACTGGTGTGACTTAAGTTTGGATTGGCCTATACGCATAGGTTGGTATGCTTAGCACTGGCTCGGCCGAAGTGTTTCAGCGTAAAAGTGTGGACATGTTGGTTCGGCCAAAATGGTTAAGGAAAGACGGTTCGGTCGATCATCGTTCGGCCAATTGTGGTTCGGTCTTAGGGGTGCTAAGTCGTGCATCGCTCGACCAAGGAAGGAAAGGAAAGTTGGTTCAGTCGATTGTCGTTCGGCCAATTTAGTTTGGTCTTAAGGGTACTTGAAAGGCAAGAAGGTTCGGTTGATCATCGTTGGGCATGCATGGTTCGGCTTTGGTGGTCAGCAAGGGTCGTTTGGCATACATGGTTCGGTGAACCCTACAGAGGTTAACAATTTCTTTGACCTACAATAAAGTGACGCAACTAACATTCCTATGCCTCGAGTCGCCCGTTGCTTACTTCGAGCTCCTTAGGGGTTTGCTTTGAGACAGCCACAAGACACTCTCTGGGTCGACAACAGGTGGGACGGTCAGTACATGGTTCGGCATACTTAACAACTATGGGCCGAGCTACCTTGGTTGCGGGCTTGCACGAGAGGTCCAACTTATATTCATCTATAAGTAGAGGGGCAGGGTACAGTTGAAGGGACCTTTTTCCATAGAACGCCAAAGTGACTTTACCATTTTCTACACTAGTTTTCTTTTGTCTAAAACTTGTATTCAAGTTGTACGTGTACAGATTGTACCTGTATTCAAGTATTTGTAAAAGGAAATAAAGATAACATTAACAATGGATGTAGGCAATTACGCCGAACCGCTATAATTCTGGTGTTCTTGCTTCCGCTGTTAGTTTTCTATATATTCCTCTGTTTTAGTTTACTATCTTCATTAATCTCTCTACACAAATCTATTCATGAGTGTTAGTGACCAATTTTTGTGCTAACAATACCTAGTCGAGTATAAATTTTTAATTTCAATAAAAAAACAAAACAAAAATCATAAATACTCTGTTAGCCGCATATTCCACTTTAGAGTGATAGGGGTGATGTCGGTATATAAAACCATATATATTTATGATAGGAATTTGAATACTTACTAACCATGCATAACCGTAAGGACTTTTAAATGAGATTAGTAGTATTCCCAATTTTTTAAAAAATGAATTTCAAGTATTTTCTAACCACGCATAACCATGATGACTTTTAAATGGAATTAGAATCAACTTGTCTATTTAATAATCAATTTTGATATGTGTTCCATACATGCATAACCGTAAGGACTTTTAAATGCGCATGAAAGCACAAAATAAAATATTCCAAGTAATTCATTCATGCATAATTATGAGGATTTTTAAATGAGAGCGAATATTTTGGATATTTTTATTGCTAATTAATTCCCAAAAAAATGAATAATTTTCCATTTGAAATACCACATTTTGACATACTATATTGGTTTTTGATGAGTGATGGTCGCTAGAAATATGATAGAAATAGAGATGGTCATGGAATTTTTACCAATCAAAGTTATTACAAATTTTGTCTACATTTTTAATGAAATTTATTACATTTACTATCTCAAGCCATAATATATGATTAATATCAACATTCATCACTTTTTCAACCACTATTTATCTTTTCAGTAATCATAGGGAGTAAGATTAGTTAATGTACTCATTTAAGATCAAATCCAAAAATAAATATAAAAATAAATTTCTAAATTCCTAATTTGAAACAAAAACTATTTTCTGAAAGGGATTTTATGAAGAAGAAAAATGTTTACCAATTGAAAATCAGTTAAAATGAAAATATGCGGATATTTTATTTAGAAATGTGACGCTACTTATGAATGTCCCTACATGAAACACATTCCATTAGTAATTTTTCTATCAACAAGACTACCAACAGAATATGCATCTGAATACCCCTTTAAATCACATTTATCATAAATTGGATATCATAGGCCAAACCATCAAGTTACAACAAATACCTTATAATCATTTTACAGCTTTTAAAATGTGATTCCTTAAGAATTTGATGGAAAATTTACCCATAATTAACTAGTGAACATAGTGTTAGATCTAGAAGTAGTAAGATAAACAAATATATCCACGTGTATCAAGAGTAATCAACAACCAATACAAAACATCTCTTACCACCTAAACTTGCAATATTGTTAGTCCAAACAAATCTATATGAACTAGTTCAAGGATGAAAACATTCAACATTTTTGCATAAATATGAATCAAAATCAACATTCATTTCCTTATCATATAACTAGCTGGTCAGATTATGGTGCAGATATTCAACATATAATATATAGTTCAAGATAAATGTTTCATTAGCTATTTTACCTTTACCGACATTTTTTCGTTGTTACCCATTGTGACTCTACCACCTTTGTACTAGGCTAAAGAACTTTTATTTGTTATCCGTCGTGTGCCTGGAATAGCTAGAATCCAGGCAACACTATTGTTGTTCCTTAGTCTGCCATCACACCTACACGAGAAATGATTTTGTGACCTATTTGTTTTTATAGGTCCATGGTTGTTAGTGACAAAATATTTTGAAAAATATGTTTATGTAGACCCAAGAAAATCCATATTTGTTCCTTTCGACACCCAGATTTATTTACTTTAAGGGATTTTATATTCGTGCCTTTTGGAACCAATTTGGTATGGTTTTCATGTGTTTGGGTCTACACCAGCAATTTCTTGATTGTGTCCAATTTTTTCATAAATCGTGCACTTGGAGTTAACATGATTAACTTCTCTTCTACCTTTTTCAAACTGATTATACCTAAGTCCTAGTCTAGCAGTATTAACAGTTTGTTTCCCTAATAGCATAGTTAGTGATTTTTCTCCTTTGGATAATTTTCTTAAAATTGTAGACAATTGTTAGACTTATGTTTTGAGAGATTCATTTTCATTCAATAATAAAGTGCACTTTTTAATAGAATTTTCTCTCCTATGTTTTCACTTTCTTTCAAAATTAAATTTTCATTTTCAAGTGATTTACTTTTAATTTCTGATTTTTTAATTTCTACTTCAAAAAATGGACACTTATCACACTTAAGGCTCTTATTTCGATAGTTTTTAACCAATTGATCAAGCTATTTATTTAATTCTATCAAACTATCTCTTTGTGATTCAATTTCAACATACTTCTCCCTATTCTTTTAAAATAGCCATTTACTTCATAAAACATATAAGTAATTCCGAATGAGTAAGTTTTGATACCTCGCTTGGCTCGTCATCATCACTGTCAGTTGTTTCTCCTTGAAGGCACAAATTTTCTTTTTCACTTCCACTATCAGTGCTTTTATCAGCTTCATTAGTTTCATCCCAAGTAGCTGCAAAACTTCTCCTTTTCGGTTTCTTTCCTTGGCTGAGTCGATTCTAAGGACATTTGGCTTGATATGATCAGGTTTATTGCAGTTATGACAGATGATATCCTGTCTTTTGAGTTGTCTAGAAGTTTGACTATTCTGCTTTTCAATTGTTGATTTAAAGATGGATTTCCATACTTGTGATTGCACCTTTTGAATTTCTTTATTATCATTGCCATTTCAGCTGCTCCATCATCGTCATCGTCGTCATCACTTTACATTGTACCTTTTAGAGGGATTAATTTATTTCGTGTATCACTTCCTTCATGTTCTTCCTTGAAATTCATTTCTAGCTCATAAGTGGTGAGATTTCCAATGAGTTCTTCAGCTTTAACTTGTTTCAGATCCTTTGATTCTTGAATGGCAGTAACTTTCGCTTTAAAATTTCATGGAAGGACTCTAAGGATTTTTCGGATTATTTCCAATTTTGTGTATGGTTTTCCGAGAGCTTTTTATTTGTATACGAGATTAGAAAGTAGTCCATACATCTTTTTGACATTTTCATCCTCAGCTATTGTGAAGTTCTCGTATTCGCTACTAAGCATGGCAAGGCAAGATTCTTTGACTTGCGAGGTTCCTTCGTGAGTCATTTCAAATGTGTGCCAAATTTTCTGCGCAGTTAGACAATGTGAGACACGATTAAATTCAATTTGATCTAATGAACAAACAATAGAATTCATAGCTTTAGCACTAGAATTATGCAGTTTATTTCCAGATCTGTCCATTATTCCATTGGTTTTTCAATTTCTTGATTATCTACCACTATAGTTGGTGTCCTATATCCCCTCTCAACAATATTCCATGCATCTATGGTTTTCAATTTTTTTTTCTATTTTTAGAGTAAGCATATTCACCATTGAACATGGGTGGTCTAACTATGGACTGACCCTCAGCAAAAACATTATTAAAGCCATTTAAAAAATCAAATTTTTAAAACAAAAATTGATTTTTGAAAAATTTTAAAAAATGGTTTTTGTTCCTCGCTCTGATCCCACTTGTAAGATCGTCTTCTCCCTAGAGGGGAGGTACATAGGGTGATACTAAAAATAATAAAAATTAATATGGAAATAAAAACCAATAGTAGATAATAATGCAAAAGAGATCGCACATAAATTTACTCAGCTTCGGAAAAACCCTGCCTACATGCTGCCCCTAAGGTTTCTACTAGAAATTAAGCAGTCGGATGCTTACATTCGTAAACTTGCAACACTCGCTAATGACTAACCTAACTCTACGTTCAAAACCCTGCCACAACTCAGCCACTGAGTTCGAATTCTCGAACTACTCCACCGTAATTCATAGCCTAGTCACACGACTAGAAAGTTACACAATTTAAAATAGAAATTACAAAATAAAAAAAAAATTAAACAAAACTCTATATAATAAATTGTAGCCCAATGAAAAATTGAAGACCGCCCCAACTCAATAATAAAGAAGAACGCTCCCTTTTCTTTTGTAGTATTTTCGATCGTTCTTTGTTCCTCTTCAAAAATTATGGCTTTGTGATTGAAGTCGCTACCTTGAACAACTTGGCTTGAATCAATTGCTGGTGTGCTCTCACTTCACTAATACGATTCAATGCTTCTTCAATCTGTGTGATTATGCCTGCGTCTGCTTCGAGTTCGAATGGTATGTGATTTTTGCCATTTAATTTCTCCATTGTTGTTGCTTTTATTCGAACTCGATTCGAATTATTTATTTGTGATTGAATTTGAATCTTGCTCTGGTTTTGCTTGAACTCGAATCACACTAATTTGCCGATGATGATATGGAAATTTTATAAGGTTCGAACCCCTTAATTTTCATTTGTATATTACATTTGAATTCGTCTATTAATTTTGCTCAGCCATACGATTATTACTTGAAAGATGTGATTTATTTTTGACTTGTTCATTTCATACTCGGTTGGATAAATATGAACTACTTTGCGTTATTTCACCTATAAATACGGCATTTGAATTTGTTTCTCATTCATGACCTCTGTGACTTCGACTTTTGAACCTTTTTAGATAAAATTAACTTTGACTTCATTCAGACCGCTACCTTGATTTTTTTGTTCGAACTACACCACTGGAATTTCGAAACTTGACTTGTTAAGTTCGAACTTGTTCTGCTACCTTGACTTTTGTTCAAATTGTTGCCTTGTACATCACGTTGTATTGTGACTCATGTAACTACTTCATTGTTTTATGATTTTTGAACACTTGTATCAATTCATGTAGAACTGCTTGTTGTTTGTTGG
Organism: Allium cepa; assembly: GCA_030765085.1. Taxonomy (NCBI): domain Eukaryota; kingdom Viridiplantae; phylum Streptophyta; class Magnoliopsida; order Asparagales; family Amaryllidaceae; genus Allium; species Allium cepa. The sequence continues at coordinate 563,928,154 of CM060943.1, forward strand.
TTGAGTCTATTCTGTAGTTCATTTTGAGGCTGATATGTGTATGTATATATGCATATATATATATATATATATATATATATATGCATACATGTGTATCTTCATGTATGTTCACTTTTGCATTGTAACTTGCATTCTCTGGTTTGTACATTTGATTTACTGGAAATCTAGTCTGGTCTCATTCTTGTTTGGTTCCCACTGTTACTTGAAGTGGTCTTGTTTCTTGTGTTCATTCTAGAGTCTGCATTCATGTTGATCTTGATTTTGATGTTTCTATAGCTCGACCATCCATGCTTGTGTCCATGTATTCGAACTACTCTGGTGTCATATGAAGTCTTGTTGCATTCTTGAGCATTGATGTTTGATCTAATCAAGTTGGTTCATCTGAGTATTGTGCATTTGTTGAATCTTCATTTGAACCAGAGTATGTCAGATTTTGGTTCTGGTTACATGTGCACTGCCCTGGTTTCATTTGTACACATTTGTGGGCTTATCTGGTACATTATGGTCTTGTCTACCTCTAGTTCATTTTTTTTGTTGCTCTTGCCTTGAGTTTGAATGGTTGAGGCTTAAACTGTATGTATGCTGAATGCATATGTATTGGCTGTCACATGTATGCATTCATGTATATAGTCATTGTTGTTTGGTTTATTTTGATCTTGATGAGTTTGATTCAAATTGCTTCATGTCCAATGTATTGAACTTGTGTATCACCATATATGTACATACATATGTACGTGTATGTATATGTGTGTTGTTGCAGTCCTTGTGTTTGCCTTTGAATCATGTAAAGTAGTCATGGTTCTTTAATGATCTAGTTCATCCCTGAATATTTGCATTTGTGCACACTTCTCTCTTATGCCTGAGGTCTGATTTGGTTGAGTCGTTTCATGTGTACATGTGTGGTTTGTTGCAGCCACTTGAGTACGATTTCATTGGAGATCATTTTTGTCAAACCATTGAACTTGAGTATGGTTATGTTGATTTGGTCAAGACTCATATGCACTTAAGTTGATCCATCTTTTTCTTAGGTTTTGACCTTGTTCTCACATGTCTCTGCAGTTTTAACAAGCAAGTGTATATCGATGTGCACGGCCTTGTGACATGTACAGTGATACACTGCATGTTACGAACTATTCGTGTAAAATGAATTCAAAAGAGAAACAATGACGAACAACTCAAATAACCGAGGCAAATAATATTTTCAAAACACTCAATTTATTGTACGCTGCAAAATATTTCTTTTTCAATTTTATTGCGTCGGTGTTTATTTTGTAGATAATTCAAATGCTGGATACAAATTGGAATAGAGTTGAAGATCAAAATACGAGTGATGAGTGAATATGTAATGAGGTCAAAATTGTAAATTGAAATTTGTGATGTAATTAAAATTCTGATGTAATTAAAAATGTATATTTGTAGTGAGAGCTCAAATTTGTACTATTTGAACTTGTAATAAAATATGTGTGTGAATTTGAATTCTATGTTATTTATTTTATCCAACTAATATTTAATTAATTATGTAAAAAATAAAATAGTACAACAACAAATACATTTAAATGAATATATATATATATATATATATATATATATATATATATATATTTATTATCATCAAACAAAAATCGTATGCTAGCATATTCTACATATGCATCCCTCCTCTAGTGTTAATTTAGCCTTAAGGTCTCTATGCCGTTGACTCACAGATGCCGAGTGATAAGGCTTGTGTACTCCCCGGGCTATTTTCTTGAGTTTTCCATCCTTGATAATCCTAATGCCTCCCAAGCTTCTTAGTCAATTTTGTCGTCACTTCATAGTCCAAGTTCATCGAAATGTTGTTTGGTTCGAGTATATGATAACACTTAGATTATTCTGTTTTACTTGGTTTTATTCACGTTGTTTATTTCAGATCTTTACTATCCCTTTTACTTTCGTTCAGTTTGTTCTGTTTATTTGAGTTGCAATATTGATTCATCCTTCATTTCCTTCCCTTTTCCTCATGTCTTTCTTAGTATATATTGTTGCAAATCTAAGTTAATCAGGTTATTACTAGTTTTATTATTAATTTTATTTTTATCTCACATATACATATGCATATATATACATAGACATACACACACATATACACATGCGTGTGTTACTCTTACCTTGCCATCGAGCTTTTTGGGTGGTATTAGTTGTTCTCATGGTTTGGTCGAATTCAGCATGTTTTGCTGTTTTGATGGGCTGAGATTGCTAGAATACTGATATTATTTTGCTATTGACGTGCTATTGTGATTCTGTTGCAACTGATCCGTTTGAGTGTCGCCATGGTTATGACGTCGCTGACTTCGGTTTTTTTCTCTAATTTTATCTCTGTTTCATCATTTGCCGTGTTATAGGTGATTTTGAAGGGTTTGTTTGGCTTTTTCATGTATAATTATTGGATATTTATCAATTTTTAGTGGACTCCAGCATATTTAGGTTTTATTTTAAGTTTTTTGTTTGTTACTGCTATGGACCTTAGTTATTAGGATCAGAGCATTTTTACTTCTCCTCTGATGAAAGATCACTTAGTTAAAAAAACTTGAAAGTAAGACCACAGACACGACCACTACAAGAAATGGCCCAATGATTTTGGTTTGTCCAATCAGGTAATCAAAGTTCTCAACAACTTGGATAATTTCCATCGTCTTATTTTGCAGTTAGTACCACCATCCGTTCCCTACCATTAAACTGCAGCAAGAGCTCAATCTATTCACGTGTCGTGTAAACAAACTGTTGGAAACTTTTCACAACAACTTGGGCCATTCACACAGCTATTTGGACCTATCACACATAAATATAAACTACAACGACCTATTTGGTTTATCAATCTTTGTTTTGGTTTTTAATTTGGATAGTAGGACATTCTTATTTGTAATTTGGCTTTTGAATTACGTTTATTGTGTTATTACAATTTCTTTTCATATTTTGTTAGTGTACAAATTATTTCATATTTCTGTACTGTTTATGTAGTATGACGGCTTCTACTATTTTTATAAATTTGCACTTCTGGCGATATGGACTTCCATTCTTCATAAGGCGCCTGTGCTTTGTCGAAATTATAGATTATACCTAGTTTAATGCATAATTAGATGGAGTTATATGTCTAATATTTGCTTAATACATGGTACGTGATATTTGTTTCTTTTTTACGTGACGAGGAGATCAGTATTAAAAAGGTATTTTGAGCCTCCTTTTGTTACCGTACTTAGGGGCTGAGTAAATGGATTTGAGACCGTATGAATGTTTCTGGCGACTGTTATACACAGTGACTCAATTAAGGCAAACTATTCGGTTTTTGTTGAACTTTAAAATATTACGGACTGACTTTAAACGCTACATTATCGATATTTAGTTAGTGTAAAAACGAAGAATAAAGACAAACTAATTTTAGTTGAGATTGTGTAATCTATAGTTATAAATTCAGTAGTATGAAACGTAACACAATTAAAATAATCAAATTATAAAGTGACCAGAAACAGCCAAGGGTACAATTATCACAGTTGTAAGGTTCTAATTTATTGAATGGTAGATTTCGAAGTACCAACGCTTCTTATTTTTTATTCAAATTATTATATAAAAGAGAACAAAATAGCAAAGTAGTAAAAGGGTTTAGAAGAAAACGCGCAATGGCCATAAAAAAAATGCATCTTTGTTCATGACTCTATTAATAATTCAACAAAACATAACTAATATTTTTAACTACATTGTATGGATCCTAACGAAAAAGAAAATAAATGTAATATTGAAAAATGTAGATATTGAAATATACCTGATTTTTTGACATATCTTTTAACATCCCTTAAACTCAAATGCCAAAAACAATTAGAGAAGAATCATCAAGAAATAATGACATCTGAGTCATTCAAAGAAGGTGAAACCAATAATCAAATGCTGATGCATAATAATATAAAATGTAAGATTTAACCTAACTGACATGCAGATGTTTACAAAGACGATAACAATGAATCAGAAATTCCAAGTTAAAATTCAAAAGGAGAAAATAGAAACAAGTAGTTTATTATGCGATTGGATGTGGAATTCCAATAGGAATTGGAAAATAATTCTAATTAGAAATCCGAAGTCGGAATCCGGATAATAAAAAAAGAATAACGAGTTCCATGAGATTGAAAGAGTTATTCCAATCAAGATTCAATATTGTCGTTGTCAAAAGGCAGACGTCAGAAAAGAATCAGAAATTAAATCTGAACGGAAGCAGCATTCATAAATTGTTCCGCAAGTAAACCCAGTAACACTTTTGACGAAATTAGGTGGTTGAATATAAATGTTATGAATCCAAGTTGAGGCATGCTTTGACAAATCAAATCAAATAACTTTTAGTATGATTGAAATCTTATTTGATACGATATTGTAATTCAACAATACATAACTGATGTTTATAGTAAATTGCTTAAAGCATAACTAATTGTATAACAGAAAAGCAACTGTAATATTGGAAAGCGATATTGATACATCTTTGATTTATTCTTTAACACGTAATTATAATCATTTAACAATTTTAAGGTGATAACTATATGCATCCATTTTTTTTATCTTCACTCACTCATCTTTGCATCCATCTACTAAAAATTTATCAAAACTCTCCTCGCTCATGCTCCACACCCAATAAACATGATGTCCTTCATTTTTTTAACGGTATTAGGAAGTGATGTTACCGGTGTATATAGCAACAAGATAATTTGTATTTATAATTTGTGCCATTTAGGAAAAACAAAATTCAGATTTATTAATAATTGATTTTAAACTGTATTAAACCACAACAAATACTTTTATTTTTGATTGAAAACCCAAAAAAAAAAAAGGACTTATATTATGCTATAGAAAAAAGGAGTTGATAATTCAAGACAGTTTAAATGCATATGTCAGAATTCAGTACTGAGAGTTAAATGCTCTGCATATGATGATTCGGCCAGAACCATGCTGGGTATCTTTACTGATTATTTCAGGTGACATAAATTATCAGATGCAAGATAACTCATAAGTGCGCTTTGCTTCTTTTTATGAAGTAGTACACTACACTTTCTCCAATCTCACGGACCAAACGTAAACATAGACTTACCGTTCAAGCTCTGATTTTTGAAGATCAGTCAAAACATAGTTTTAAGTGGGTCTATAAAAATTATTATAAAGCCATTTCGGTGCTAAAAATATAAAAATATAGATAATAACAAATATGCTAAAAAATACTTTTAAGCGGCAAATATTGATTTTTGTATACATATTCAGTTTTTTTACTTATAAAAACAGCAAATGACAATCATTTTATACACTTAAACAAAAAAAAAACTATAATCTTGATAAAAATCGGACGGATAAATATCATATGCTTACATAACCATATCCATATCCGTATTCATTTTTCGAATATTGGATAATTTTCCATATTCCGGATATGTATACAAAAGAATTTTAGATTTTTCAGTTACTTATTTACAGTCTTATTTTAAGTAAGATTTCTTCTACTCAATCGATAATGATGTTGTAAGTGAATTTCTAATAGCGAGAAAAGTTTCATGCATTCAAAAGGAGTAAGGGTTGTGATGACCTAGCTTTTTGAACGGTTTAAATCGACAATAAACCACATATGTCTAATTCCTCAAACCATTCAAAAAGGAGGACTATCAACGAGGATAAATAAGAAAATAAAATAAAATAAGGAAAAACAAAAAACAGAATCTCCCAGCGGAATGACAAAATATAATAATAAAATAAACGATTCATGAAATTGTTTTATAATATACACTTGATTACACAATTCTTATAACAATCATGGTACAAACAATGACATATCAATAATGATGCAGCGGAAAGTTACAAATAATATAATATACCAAACTCCGTCTTCGTCCTTCAGAAATAAAGTTTTCAACACTGAAATGCTCAGGCTAACCCGAGCGTAATGAAAAGACAAAACATTGGAGTCGAAACTAAAAGATCTAACGTAAATTAAATCGATAACAAGTAAATATGAATGTAATGGCTTTATAGATTTTTACGGAATTTTATATTTCTTATTCAGTGTACAACATGTGTGCAATAATCTAAGAGATGTTTCGAAATTTTCCATCTCCTAAGGATCCGTTAAACTATCTATATGTAGTAGAATACGCTATATATGTAATATCTATCAGTAAAGTAAAGTATTAAAATAGCGTTAAGGCATGACTCATATCCCCTTTAGTATATTTTTATAGGCATTGTAGTATATACAGTACTGTAGACTCCACCGTAAACTGGTGGGCTATCAAGGAGCACTCCATAGGTATGACACAAAACAAAATCGTAGTGGACCCGATAAGGCATATGACATGGCACGTGAGGCGATGCTGGGTAGGATTCTACCGTTTTGCGGAACCAGGCTGTGGTAACGCATAACCACAGCTACCTCCCACCTCGAAACAGCACTCCCATAACCAAATCGAAGGTGATCACTGTTAAAACCTCAATTATTGGATTTTAATGACAACAACTATACAACTATGCCAAAGAATCTCTAAGCTAATTTGCAGTTATATGAGCATCAAAAAGAGATAATCAAAAACATTCAAAATGAAGATACATAATATAAAAAAGGAAGAAAGTATGTATATGAAGATATAAGAAGAGATATACACAATAGAGGCAAGACGAAGGTGATAAACAAAGTTTTATTAGTCATAGAGTGTCATGTCTAGTGTTTACAAATGTTAAAATCTTCTCCAAATGGTATATACACATATACATTCATATTTTAAATGAAAAATGAAGTTTTCAAAAATTACATGGAGCGGGACTCGAACTCAAGTCACTAGTTTATCAGGCAAGTGCTCTAACCATTTGAGCTATGGTAATTTTTTGTTACAAACTAAATTCAAACGTCTGGATAATATCATTCAGACATCTGAATGCTGAAACTAGAATATTGTTTCACAATATTCAGACGTCAGAATGAAAATATTCAAACGTCTGAATAAGGCCAAAAATAGCCTATTTCCTTGCTGTTTGCTTATTAATCCAATTCAGAAGTCTGAATTTTTTTATTCAGACATCTGAATATTTCTAACTGCTATTTTCTTGAAAAGTCACTTCACTTCGTCGAAGAGAAACATCTTCAAAATTAATGGTTGCACCTGTTCTTTTCAATATAAATTTTCATCTATAGTTGCAACACTTTATACACTATAAATAGATTATAAAATTCAACAAACAATCAACTAAATTTACTTTTAGCATTTTTGAATTCTCATCTATTCTCAAGCTTTCAAATTGCATTCAAATTGCTTGCATACTTTGATCATTAATCTCTTTATCTTCCACAATTCTCAAAGCACATCACACTATATATCACAAAGGAGAAGATTACAGGAAGATTGTACTTAATTGACTTATCAGTGTTCTTTAAGAACACACTACAGTCAGATACATTTGTTATTTGTAAAGAAGTCATGTTCGGTTGCTCAAGCAGTTGAAGTCCTATTTGGTTACTTAGGCGGGTGAAGTCCTGTTCAGTTGCTCAGATAGTATAAACCTGCTCTTTCGGGTTAAATGGGAGTTGTTCTAGTTGAAATTCCTGAAGGAGTCCGGGACTGGACGTAGAACGGAAAGTCCGAACCGGTATAAAAATTCCTGATGTGCTTGTTTTATTTTACTTATTCACTTTACTATAGCAACTTAGTTTATTTCCGCACTTGTTTAATATAATCCCATATAGCACGATCCGCACTGCTTTTTCATTTGGTATCAGAGCCTGGAATTCTATCGATCGTCACAACATCATAGAATAATGACTAGAAAGCAATCCGGTCGAAATACAACAGGCAAAATCCCTATCAATGCCACCATTGAGGACTACAAAAAGGTAATTTCTGATTTACAAATTTCAGTAAAGGATAATAATGAATTATTTAGTATAAGCAATAAGATTTCAAAGCTTAATTTTATTACTTTAGAAAAGATGAAATCTGTTGAACTTGAAAATGAGAAATTAAAAAATGAGAAATTAGATTTAGAAAATCAACAGGGTGTTTTGAAAAATAATTTTGAGGCTCTTAAATATTTTCTAGATAAACAAAATACTATGTTTGAAAAAGAAAAGGAAAAACTTTCAAAAGAAATTACGGATTTGAAAAGACAAAATGATTTATTACAATCATCCTTAGATAATTCAAAATCTCGAATTTTTCTTCTCGAAAATGAGAACTGTACGTTAAAAAAGGAGAATTCTGAATTAAACAAGCAAATCGATATTTTGAAAAGTAGTAATATTTCTTTTAAAAATAATAATTGTGGCTTTAAAACTAAATTTGATAAACTTAACACTGAAGTCAAAAAATTTAATAAAGGTCAAAACAATTTAAACATGATTTTATCTAGTTCTAGACCTTTACATGATAAAAGCGGTTTAGGCTATAAACAAGGTCGGCAGGCTGTTGACGACAAGGTCGGCAGTTCGATCCCTGCCTCTGGCATATTAAAACTGTGCGCCATGATGATTCTTGCAGACTTGTGTGCTGCCTACTTTGTAAATATAAGTACCCAGTTTCAAAAAAAAAAAAAAAAAAAAAAAAAAAAAAAAAAAAAGTAAAAATAGTACTAGATATGCATTCATGTATACTAACTTTAGTGCTATTACTAGTAATCAAGATAGTTTTAAAACTAGTTATACTCATAATAGTACTTTATTTAGAAATGATAGAAATTATTCTTCAAGTACTAAGCTAATGACTAATAGTATTAAGATATGTATTGCAGCTAATACGATTGATCATGATAAACAACTTTATATTAGCAACTATTATAAGAATGTGATTTGTAATGAAAATTATATTTATAAAGGTTCAACCACACCAAATGGGTATGGTTTCCAAGGACCTAACCTCCCCGGACCCTAACATAGTAAGTGGGTACTGAAAATGATTATCATTTGTTGCAGGTAATTGGAGAAGCAAAAGGAAAATGATAGATTTTGGAATTGTAAAGAATGTTCCATACGTTTAATAGAATTACGTGCTTACAATGAAATATGGACTTCAACAAATATGGTAAAATCTATTTTATTTTTCCATCATAATCAATAATGAATTTATCTTGTTATTTACAAGATATTTTATATAATTTATTATATTCCCTCATTCTTTTTTATAATGACAAAGGGGGAGAAATTCATATGCATATTAATTGAGGGAGATATTATACTTAGGGGGAGCTTTAAACGTATTTATTATTTTTTATATAGAATGAATATTTTTTAAAATTGTATAATTGTCATCATCAAAAAGGAGGAGAATGTTAGAACCTCAATTATTGGATTTTAATGACAACAACTATACAATTATGTCAAAGAATCGCTAAGCTAATTTGCAGGTACATGATCAAAATGAGATAACAAAAAACATTCAAAATGAAGATACACAATACAAAAAAGGATGAAAGTATGTATATGGAGATACATGAAGAGATATACACGAGAGAGACAAGACGAAGGTGACAAATAAAGTTTTATTAGTCATAGAGTGTCGTGTCTAGAGTTTACAAATGTTAAAATATCTTCTCCAAATGGTATACACATATATACATTCATATTTCAATGAAAAATCAAGTTTTCAAAAATTGCATGGAGCAGGACTCAAACCCGGGTCACTAGTTCAAAAGGCAAGTGCTCTAACCATTTGAGCTATGGTAATTTTTCGTTACATGCTAAATTCAGACGTTTGAATAATGTCATTTAGACGTCTGAATGCTGAAACTAGAATATTATTTCACAATATTCAGACGTCTGAACGAAAATATTCAGACGTTTGAATACGACCAAAAATAGCCTATTTCCTTGTTGTTTGCGTATTAATCCAATTCAGAAGTCTGAATTTTTTTATTCAGACGTCTGAATATTTTTAACTGTTTTTTTTCTTGAAAAGTCACTTCTCTTCGCCGAAGAGAAACATATTCAAAATCAATGGTTGCACCTATTCTTTTCATTATAACTTTTCATCTATAGTTGCAACTCTTTATACACTATAAATAGATTATAGAATTCAACAAATAATCAACTGAATTTACTCTTAGCATTCTTGAATTCTCATCTATTCTCAAGCTTTCAAATTGCATTCAAATTGCTTACATACTTTGATCATTAATCTCTTTATCTTCCACAATTCTCAAAGCACATCATACTGTATATCACAAAGGAGAAGATTATAGGAAGATTGTACTTAATTGACTTATCAGTGTTATTTAAGAACACACTATAGTTAAATACATTTGTTATTTGTAATGAAGTCATGTTCGGTTGATCAGGTAGTTGAAGTCCTATTCGATTTCATAGGCGGGTGAAGTCCTGTTCAGTTGCTAACGCAGTGTAAACCTGTTCTTCCGGATTAAGTGAGGGTTGTTGTAGTTGAAGTTCCAGAAGGAGTCTGGGACTGGATGTAGAACGGGAAGTCCAAACCAGTATAAAAATTCCTGGTGTGCTTATTTTATTTTACTTATTCACTTTATTATAGTGACTTAGTTTATTTCCGCACTTGTTTAATATAATTCCATATAGCACGATCCGCACTGCCTTTTCCGTCACCAATCAATCACAAAGTAACAGATATGATATCGACGAAGCGTGTCCGATAAGATAAGTGACCTCACTTGGCTTGGTTATGGCTCATGTTTTAGTCAGATCAAACTGACACGAAGGTCAGGGCTGCGTTCTTACCTCATACCAGTAGGGTTCGTCAAACAATCCTACTTCGTTCTGCATTATCCACCATGTGCACAGTTGTTAAAGTGGTTTCGAAATGGACAGAGAATATAACAATATCCGACCCAGGTCTATTTAACAACCAAACGCTTATTTCACACCGTGGTCATTTTATAAAACAATTTTAATAATAAATCCAGAAAAAGTTTATACATTCATATCAAGATATTCATATACTTATTCCAAAAGTATAAATACATTCATAAATCCCAATGAAGATTTTCTTTCAATTAATTTTGAAAATAATTTATAAATCTCTCTTAAACATTTATAAACTATTTATATGCTTTCTAACCATTTGTAAAGCTATTTATAAATTCCAAAATAGTTTACAACTCTTCCCCTTTTCATGCACTTCTACACACATTCCTTTAAAACGCTTTTAAATTCCTTTATACAAGTCTTTTTATAAAACCCTTTATAGAATCCTTTAAATTCTTTATAACTCCTTTATAAAACCATTATAAAATCCTTTATAAAAATCTTATATAAAAATCTTTTTATAAACTCCATTGTAAAATCTCTTACAAATCTTTTATAAATTCCTTACAAAACCTTTTACAAAATTCTAAAATCTTTTACAAAAATCTTTTTTCTATTAAAGTTATTGTAAAAGTCTATATATATTATCTTAAATTAAATTTTTAAACAAATCTTTTAAAAACTATTTAAATATTTTATTGTATTAAATTTTTAAAAGTGTTTATATTTTATTACACTATTTAATTTATATATTTCAAAACTAAATAAAATTATAAGTCAAAATCTTAAATTTACTTTTTAAACCGTATATTAACTTATAACTTGAAATTTTAAAACATATAAAATAAATAATTTTCCAAATATAAAATTTTAAAATAAAATCATTAAATTAAATTTAAAAATTAAATTTATAATCAAACATACTTTACTATTTAGGAAATAATTTAAAACCGACTAACGGTGTTTGTATATAATTTTCTATCTTATGGTCAAGTAATTGAATATGTATCATTTCAACCCAAAATAGCCAAAATTTTCGGGTATATATAATTTCAACCCGTATCCCGAATCAAAAATTTTCAAATAAATAAAATCACCCGTATCCCGAATCAAAAATTTTCAAATAAATAAAATCACTTAGGTATGTATCATTTCAACCCATAACGATTTTACCTAATCTATAAGATCATTCGGGTATGTATCATTTCAACTCATAGTGATAACAGAATATAAATATCCAATTATCCAAAATGTCAGCAAATAGACATCCATCGCAATCAACATCCAAATCAGCCAATAAATCACAACAATTAACTGGTTATCATTATCAGGTATTTAACTAATAATTTAAATTCAATATTCATTAAAAAGGATAAAATTTGAGAAAAATGTGCGATCCTCTATAGGAGAGGAGAAAACACATGCACATATATATAACAACAATGATAAAGAAGCCGCCAACAAGCCTGACAGGTAGCAAAAGAACCCTCGTACAAAAAAGAAAAAGCAAACCCTTCCAAACTCCTAAGAAACTAAAAATCAACCCTAAAGAGACTAAACCATCCAGAAACCAAGACCAAGAGTGACACCAAAAGAGCAGCCACCATCTGAAAAATCATTCGAACCCGCAACCTCAACAACTAATCTAAAACAACCCAATATACAACATCTACCAAACCCCAAACGAACTCCAAAACAACAATAATCACAATAAATCCTCCAATAACTCGACAACCGTCAAACAAAAGACTTAAAAACCTTACGATTTAAACGAGAATTTTTCTCCTAATATTATCAGCTGAATATCTCATTTTATTTCTTCTCCTCAATTTGGCTTCACGAATTAATTCTCTAGCATGAACAGGAGAATGGGAAAATTTACCTAAAGTCACAAAAAAACAATACATGCTAAACCTGAAACCCCCATCCAATAATAGACAACTCAATCAAAAACAACATCCCCGGTTAAAGAAGAACACACTTCATTCTTAACGTCACCCGAATATTCCTCATCTAAATCACTATCAACCAATTCAATGTCAGCCTTAGGATAAGAATAGATAGTGGATAAAGGGATAATATTAACTCTTAATACAGCATCATCACGAAAGTCTAAAGAACTAACCAAAGATAGCCTCCCCACAGCCACTCCACCAACACAGACCAAAATATCTTCTACAGACATGTTAGCGAAATCCCCATCTACATTGACTTTAGGAATAGAACCTAAAATGACTACACCATCGTCATAAACCTTACGGATGTCAGAGTCTACAGCCACCAATATTTCCAAAAATCATCACTAGCCACTAAACTATCATTATGCATGCAAATGACATTTAAATAATCAACTGTATTGAAGCCATCACGGGAACTACAACATTTATATAATCCTTACTCAATAAATCATCAAAGCAAAAAGAAACGGACATGCTATTCAAATGATGTCCATCTACAACCGACAACTTGAAAACCTTTATTTTATCATCAACATTAGACTCTGGCAAAACCTCAAAACCGTTAAACTTTAGATTGTAATCAGAATTATTAGCCATTTTAACTTCTGAACTTATCTTGATATTAACAGTTTCCTCCAGCTTAAGAACAAAATCACCCATGACGGACTTATTATCCTTTAACTCAAACAACTTAACCAAACAATCACGCTGAGGAGAATTAACATCTGCTACATTAATCCATACATCTGCAAACTTAAGATGTTCCTTGCCCACCTCAGAATAAAAACAAACCAACGACACAGAATCTCCCGATAAAGAACATTCAATTGGAACAGAATTGTCTACAATCCCACTAATGTATGAATCAATTAAATCACCAGCTTTTCTATCCACTAACTCATATTTAGGAAAACAACAATCTTTAACAACCGGATCCATTAAAAAATTATTAGCGTGAATATCCCAAATTGGATCGTTCTCATATAATTTCTCTATATCAATCCATTGTGAAACCACAAAATCATGAACAACATTATTACTTTTCGAAAATCTTTAGATTGAAACTGTTCCTAATTATCATTGTTTGAATACTTACCGATATTATCGGCTGTTAAGCAATGGAAGTGACAAAATACTTTGTTGAAGAGATAACTACATTCCTCAAAATTTTCTACAACCATCGAAAAACATTCCCCTTAATCTCAAGAATTCGAGGACGAAATAATAATGGTGATCTTTAGGACTCAAGGGTTTTGAGAAAATTGGATAGGAATCAGGAAAAGTGGGCATTGAATCGAGAAATGGGTTGAATAACAAAGGGCATGACGCTGTCTTATAACCACAATCACTGCACATTTAAAGCAATGAATTTGATTTGGGCAATTTAAGATCTTGTGATTTTTATCCCCACATCGATAGCAGGAAAAATCCCTTTTCCAATCTGAATTGCGAGGCTTATGAGATTGATTTTTAAAGAACGGAGATCCATCTCTTCCATTAAATGAACTAGAGTTGAATACTGTTTTCTCATGATGTTCCGAGAAAGAATGAAATCTGTTGTTGGAATGAGAAACGAAAGGGAAAGAATTAAATCGATCGCCATTATCTTGAACTCGTAAATACTTCCAATCGTTCGCGGTTTTCATTTTAGTTTAATTAAAAAGCCAATTTAATTCAATATAAATTCAAATTAAATTTAAATGACAATTTAAATTGTCAAACAGCAATTAAAAATTTCTTATCAATTCATAAATTTAATTAAAATAACATAAGAAGGTTTAGTATTTTTAAATGGGTTAAATCATTCATCTTTGATTTATAGTCGATTTAAAATCAAAATAAATCCCAAAATTCTAACAATCTCCAAATGCAACCAAACCAGTTCCGTATTTTTCGAAATTTTGATACGAATAGAAGAAACCAAGTCCAAATCCAAGTTCGTATACAAAAGTTATTGAAGTTAGAAAGTTCAAAAATTAAAATTTAAATAAAAATAATGCAAGGGGCAAAATAGATAAAATTGCTACCTCTTCCCAAACCCTACGGACACTAAGTCGAACCACGCTTCAGCCACCTCCGTTCATGCTTTGATTTTCATGGAATCACACGCCATCGTCCAGATCTAGGACCCCTGCTGCGATCCCAACCTCCAACCGCCCCATCCCATACCGCACGACCAACCAGCTCCGCCTAAGGATGCTCCGCCACCGCCCCCTTTTGATGCTAATTTTCGATGACGTCATGGCTATCTGGGATGAACAGAGACCATAGATCAACTCCTTTGGAGTCCCTCTACGCCTCTGTGCCCTCCGATCATCATAAGGTCGATGGTCCACCGTTGAAAACAAAGCCCGAGTTTCAATTGCCGAGACTGTTTCGTTGGTTTCTGGCCAAACCATGATTCGATTGCCAAAAACAAATTGCAAATGTATATTATGCTTGTCAAGATCTTCGTGATGATATATAATTCAATAGGGTTTGAGGAGTTTGAATTTTGGAGTAGATTTGGAATTGGGGATTTAGGGGTTTTGATATGACAGCCAATTGAGAAAGAAGAGATGATAAAATTTTGTACGTACAGGAATTAGAAATAAAAGACTACTACGGTTTCAGAAAAACGGATGGAGCAGATCGGATGGGTCGAAGCGCTAACCAATACCCAAAGAAACTCGTTTCGTTCCCAAAACGAAAGTAGGTCATCCCATATATCAAAATATAGGTTTTTAATATTTTTAAACATAGTGGAACTAGTTTCAAAATCTAATTCCATTGTATATAAAATTTAGCTTTAAAAATCAAATTATATTCATTTAAATTCTTTTAATTGATTTCTACGTGTTTCAAGCTCGCACGATCAAACGATAAGTCCGATTGCTACGAAACTTAAAATCCTGTAATAATTCACTATGACGGATCCGATGAAATTGGTTTCATTAAAATTCGAGACAGTGGCTGAAACATAATTTTAGACGTTAATTAAATAAATTATTATTTTAAAATCAATTTAATCGATTTTAAATTCTAAATTAAAAGTTAACAATTTTCATTATTCTTGATTAAACAGAAATTTATAATCTATCAAAATACAATTTTCATATTAAATCCAATATTTAAATATTGCACTAATTTCAGCGTTCAGTTACAACTGTAATAAAACCCCAATTAATTATATTTTAATTTTAATCAAATTCTTTTATCTCGTTTTACACCCTTATTATTGAATCAACTATTACCTTATGAATATAATTAACATTAGTTTACATTTACTATTTTTATCGCTCAAAATTTAAAGTCCTTTACCGTATTAATCTCAATATTTCAATTATATTAATTTTGTTGATTTCCAAATTAATTTAAACCGAATTAAATAATAAAATAATAATCAAAATAATTATTAGACATTAGTAATTTAAACTTATTTTTAAGTCTATTATTTATAAGCAAAAGCTAATAAATTTAAATACTAATTAATATATTTCATACTCTACGATAAACCTATTTCAATTAATAACAGATAATTTCAACATTGAATCCAAAATTTCATTTATTCCTTTTTTAAAATTATAATCAAATCAACTTTATAATTATTTTAGTTGATTGAAATTGCATTAAAATTGTTTCCAATAACATTTGAACAACATTATTAAATAATATTCTAATTATTTTTCTCATTAATAAACCATAAATTGTAATTTCTCACAGTATTGAACTTCAAAATCTTATTTAACGTAATATTTTTAATTATCAAAAATACGGGTCGTTACACTCTTCTCTACTCAAAACTTTTCGTCCTCGAAAAGGAACAAGAATGATTAAGAAACTTGATATAATTTTATTCAAATTATTCAACTTATAAACACTTTAAACTTACATAATAAAGTATTTTAAGTAAAATATATCAGTTTATAAATTATTAAATCTTTCATGTAAATGTTCAAAAATATTTTCACTTTCACAAAATCTTTCTAAATCCTAAATTTTTCAAAAATTTCGGTAGAGTCTCCTTTGTGCAATTAGGTCTGGAAAAAAACAATATCAATAATTACAATATATATATATATATATATATATATATATAAAGACCGGTTTTCCGTACTCTTTAAATTGACAATAAACCGCACATGTCCAAATCAAATTGCACGAAAAGACGGATCTTTAAGGGTAATAAAGAAAAATAGACAGAACAGAATCTCACTCGAATGGGATAACATATAATATTGAACAAATATTTTTACAGCGAAAAACTTTTAAATGCATATATCAGAATCTAACCTAAATTCAGCTTGGACAGTTATAAAACCTGCCCTTACAAATGCTGACAAACATCAAACAAAATACACTAAGTATAGCGGATAATCGAATATGTTCATACGTCGATGAATATCTCCAGCTATCCTCTGAAAACTCCAACCGTTTTCGACTATCCTAAAACTACTCGGATCTGACCCGAGTATTGAAAATACCCCGATCAGGCTTGATAAACTAGCGTGAGAAAAATTCAATAATAAACAACAGTGTCATATATCTGATTTTGGATAAAATCCTTTGAAATAAAGAGTATCTCATAAGACCACGCCCACACATAAACACGGACTGGTTTTTACCATATGATAACTAAAACGCTTTTATATCAAAACATTTGATATTATTTCTAATGACATCTCTATGAAAACATTTTCAAATAAACTTATTAATCTTAGCATGATTAATTAATTGTAATTAATTGAGGTATAATGCAATTAATTATAGTTAATTAATTAAGGGAAACAAATGAAGGATCATTAATTATTGTAATTAATGGTAGTATTTAAAGGTTAATTACTATATATAGTTAAGGATAATTACTTGAATGTAATTAAGGTATGGTTAATCAAAGGAAGATTAATTAAGAAGATCATTAAGAGATGATTAATTTATTTATTTGGAATGAATAAATGAAGAAGGATTTAGGTAATCCAATTGATTTAGAGTTAATCAATTCTGTTTATGGATGATTGATATTGGATGATGATATTGGGTGATTGGTTGATCCTGGATGATTTGGATATCTATGATATGTGATATGTTGCTTTGTGAGATGAATGTTTGTTATGAATTATCTATTGTGATAATGTGATTCATCTATCTGTTTATATCATCCTGAATATAAGTTAAACTGTTTAAACCCTTAAAACAACTTGGACATTAAAATGGCGTTTGGTTTCGATGAGACCGGGATCGGGTTTCCATATTTGGATATCCGAAAACCACACCGATTCCAATTAAACGTTAGGTCGTGAATCCTAGTGGAGCAAGTGAAGACTCGAGGTGAAAGGACTATTCGTCAGTATAACTCTATGGATGATTTCATAATGAGTTTGAAGGAAATAGTACTTATAGATTCGAGATGGTGATTTAGAGTGCAAGGGCTATGGTTGTTGACTCCGAGGGTGATTCCAAAATGAGTGCAATGAGATAGTGCCTTCGTTTCGTTCGAACCCGGAATGAACTTGTCTGGATTGAATGCTTTCAGAACATCGTCAGGTGGACGATGAGCATTTTAAGATAAATGTTTCCTATAAAGGTAATCGTAGCCTCAAGCCTCATCAACCCGGGAATGGGCAAAACAGGGGAGGTGCAGCAAGGCTGGTGGATAGTGCCCATTTCAGGACAAGATTTTCCCCTGTCAGAAGTCCCTTTTTTTCCGGCTGTGTGGGCAGTTGGAAACGCGCGCCACCTGCGTGGTTGTCTGGTTCGAAGCTGTCCAGTAAGGGATGGTTCCGTCCTTGTATTGCAGGGGAGTTAGGGTGGCTCCTCGGTACGGTGATCTAGGCCACGTACTATGACGGGCGGTACCCCAGTAGCCCTGCCATTGATGGAAACCCATTCTTCCTACGAGGCCCTACGGTTTTGTTTGTATTACCCACTTTTGTGGCTAGTAGCTGGAATTAATAATGTATCAATTTCGGCTATTTCATATTTACTTGAAAACCCTAGACACTATTATAATATCACTGGATTTCCTGTCAAATGTTTTGGTTAGCGTAAGGTAAAAACTCTTCCATGTTTATGTGTGGGAAGTCTTACGTGATACCTTTTCTTTTCAAAGGTTTTCTAAAGTTAAACAATTTTAACCCATTTACTCACACCAGACCCCTGTCTGACCCGAGTGTTTATTTTTTGTTTTATTAAAATCTTTGGTACTCATATTATGTATGAGTAGTCAAGTGATTCAGGTTAGCTAGACGAATTCTGGAGAAGATATGGAGCAGGAGGCTTCCACGTATAGATATATTACGGTTCCGCTGTGTTTGTTTGATATCTGTATCTTGTGTACTTGAGTTGTGTAGTTAGACAGATGTTTACAACCGTCTAATATCTGTTGTATACGTTGTGTACTCTGATGTAATATGATACTATGTAATGTTTTATGTGATATATTATATTTCATTCGTTCCACCGTGAGTTATCTGATGTTGGTGTGTTTCTTCTTTTCTTTTTCTTTTCTTCTTCTATTCCTTTCTTTCTTAATTGGTGACGCGTCTTCCTGGAGATAGGAAGACGGGTCGGTACAGTTGGTATCAAAGCATTAGGTTGAGTGAATACCTAGGCTCTGGAGTGGTGTCTTTCTTGAGAGAGCGTACTTGTATTTTTATATAACTATATATATATATATATATATATATCTAATTTGCTGGGTTATCTGTTCGGATTTTCCAACATAATTTTTAGAGGTAGATGGAGTAGTGGTGTGTGTGTAACACGACTACCACTAATGGAAGAGGTCCATATGTTTGAGGTTGTAAGTTTTTGTCGAGACTGTAGACCTAATACCGTCTCGAGTAAGATTTGTAGTTTGGAGTAAGGATTTCTATAACATCCGAAGGAAATCTTTTAAAAGATTCGGAGTTTATCTTTGAAGTGTAAGTTTGGATCTGTCGGAAGTGCAGAAGTAAGTGATGATATCTTGATAACTGCGTGATGAGATGCAGTATCCATGGATATTTTCGAAGATGTTTTCTCTTGAAGCAGTTTTAGAAGTAGTTGAGGAGCAGTTTTTACCTGTCGTAGGGAAGATTCGTCTGTGTAGAAGTTATCTGGATCTTTAGCAAGGAGGTTGGCTGTTTGGAATATGAGACTAAGGTCTATGAGTTGTTTCACTTCGGCATGGTCTCATTTGTCATTTCTTAAGGAGAGCGAGATGTTGATGCTTGGTTTGGATCCCGAATTTCTTGAGAGAATGTCTGCCATCTCGAAGGTCTTTTGTGTGGTTTGTAGATAGTTTTGGTTTTTGAGGAGTCTTTGGATTAGAAGTCTTTGGTTAGCTGTGTTAGCAGTTTCTGTTTGAAGTGTTAGGTGTGCTGACGAGAAGGTCTTTTAGCTTTGCAGTATCTTCGAAGCATAGAGTTTGGAAGCAGCAGTGTGGCCGTTTCTCCGATGGTTCAGGAATCTTTGTGCTTCTTCTTTCAGCAGCCCGGGCAGTTGGTGAAAGTTTTCTTGAAGAGTTAACCTTGTTTGGAGAAGCTTAGACCTATTCTAATTGGTAAAAAGAGGACGGTTTCTTTGGAATCCGAACTAGGTAGGATTGCAAAAGTGACTCGCGATTAGTTTGGGAATTTTTCTTGGACAATCTTTTGTTTGAGATTGAGGATTCTCATGTGGAAGTAAGAGTTACTGATGTAATCAGAAGTTTATCTGCATTTGGAGTTGAATTCCATATTATTTTGGTTCCAGAAGTGATTTTGGTCGTTAGCCTAGTAGTAGAGTTGGAGTAGCAGATCGGAAATTTTTGGAATTTGGATTGGTCTGATCTAGTTTTTGAGTTAGATTCTGCTGTAAGGATTGTGTGACTGAGTCAGATGAGTCATTAAGATTTTATGGATTTGATGAACAAAGTTTCCGGATATATTAGATAAGTTTGTACTCGTGTTCATCAACAGTATTCTCATTTATTTCAGAATCAGAGTTGTGCAGCGGAAGCGAGGTAGCAGCTGTACAAGGAAGAAAGCAAGTTCAGTTTGCTATTGCTTTTGGAGTAGAGCTTGTGTTCTGGATTTCGACGGATTTTGGAAGACTATTCTGTTGGATAGGATCCAGGAACTGGTTTGCTTTGGTCTAGTTGATTCTGGAAGCATCTGCATATGCTGAGCTGATCAGGAAGAGATTGGCAGCTCAGGATTGTCTATTGAGTTATGTAGATATGAGATAAGGAGTTTGGAATTCGAAGTTGGAGACTTCATTGTTGTTAAGATTTCTCTGGTTAAGAGATCAATAATTGGATAAGATTGGATGGCTAGTTCTGAGGTATTTGGATTTTCCTATCTGTGTTTTGATAGGATAAGATTGAATTGCCAGTTTGGATAGCTGGAATTCATTGTATTTCACGTATCTTTGAGGGAGTACGTGTATGATTCATTATTGGTTGTGGAATCTGCAGCTCAATTGGATTTGGAAGTTGTGCTAGACTTGGATATAGTCTGATGTTTTGTTCAGATCGATGGATCTAGAGATGAGAGGAGCTCTGGATTTTGGTGGTGTAGTTTGTTTAGCTTCTATAGAGCGAGCTTCCCAGTGATTTATTCTTGGGAAACTCTAGATAGTATTAGAAGATTTATTCTGATAGTGTCAGGATAATTAGTTAGGTTTGTTTGATTGGTTGCTTTGGTTGTTAGTTACTGGATGTTAGGTATAGTTTGTTGTTTGAAATTAAAATCTTTGCTGGATTATTAAATTACCTTTGCTTTTAAATTTCGGGGACGGAATTCTTTTAAGTGGGGAGGATTATAACGACCCGGAATTGTAGGCAATATAAATTTAATAATCTGTATTAATAATTTAATGGATTTGATAATTTTTCTTTATAATTTTAATTTAAATTGGTAGATTTAATCTTTTAAAGGTTAATAAATATTTAATCTGGCAATATTGATAAGAATTATTTTTCAAAGCTAATAAAATTTTATTCTATTTATAATATATATATTTGATATATATTATGAATAGGAAAATCTTTGTTTTAAATTAAAGATGAATTTTCAAAGTGTAATATATATGTATGTATATGTTATAATTTGATATTGTTTTGGAATTTAATTTAAATCTATTGATAATTTATATATGTATGAATTGTGATTTAAAGCTTTGTTTTAAATTTAATAAAAAAAATTCAAAAGATAATTTAGTTTAATTCAATTTGTTTTCAAATATAAGATAATTGTTTATCTTAAAAAAATGATAGTTTAAACAAAGTTTTGTTTTGTTTTCCTTTAAATGCTGAAATTAAAAATGGTTATAAAAATGTGTGTATATATATATGTTTTAGATTTTTAAAATACATGTATAAAGACATATTTACATTATAATTAGTTTTAGCATATTTTCTTTTGAAGGTAAACTAATATTTATTAATTAAGTAACTTAAATAAGTAAGTTATATTTATATTTAAATTAAGTAAAAATTAATTAAAAAGACTTAAAAACATGTGCAAACATGTTAACATCTTAATAACACATGTAAAGTAATTAAGTGAATTAAATGACAAATGTAAGTATTTGTGACAAGTGGCACAATTTTATTTTTAATTTTTAATAAATGTTTTTAAGAAGAACATTTGTTTTCTCAAACATTTTTATTTCTTGGTTTCATTTCTTAACTCAAATTAATGGAAAATCTGAAAATACCAAAATCTGAGATTTTAAAACTAAAAGCTAATGAAGTTCAACTGCAAATTCAAATGAAGATTTACTCAGCAAGTTCAAGATCAACCTGCAAATTAAAAACTGCAACATCAACTTCAAATCTGCTGCAACCTTCAATCTGCAAATTCTTAGAGGAGTTTAACTGCAACTTCTACCTGTAATGCAAGAATTCATAATCAACTCAGCATGTTTATAACATCAACAAATTGAAGGCATGAATTCAAGTTTCTTCAGATTATTTGTTCTAGCCTGGAAACTAAAATAAAACTGCTCTGCATATTATAATCAGGTAAGTAAATTTTGTTTTAAAAACAGTTTTAAATTAATCTATGGTTGAATGATGATGCATGCAAATGAATTTTGTTTTGATAATGAATATTATTACATGTGTATTGATAAGTTGTATGTTGTAAGTGTGAAATTTTCCAGGAATTCAAATGACAGTAAACATTCATTCTCTGTTTGAAACTTTTTTTGAAGTTGTTCCTTAGGAAAATTCAAATCTGCCAATCTATACCCTATTTGATCTTGTTACGTAAATGAAAATTGTATGTTAATGCTTGATAGTGATTTTAAAAATAGTTTCATAATTTAAAATACAACAAAAAATTATAAATAGGGAATTTACAGTAAAACTAGGATTTTTGAAAAAAAATCAACTACTTTAAATTCTAAATTGAATTACATGCATGTAATCATGATTAAAAATCATGAATTTAGATATGCAATTTGTAATTTTTAATTGGGTATTTAATGTGAATTTTGGGTTTGAACGTTTTGGGGATTTTTGTGAATTGTCGTTGATCCACTTGTTGATTTGAGTTGTAATTGTGGTCGAGGCTAGCTTGTGGATGGTTGATGATGGGAAAAATGTGCATGAATTTTTCTGATGGCTGAATTGTTCGTATTAGATCGAACTAGGGTTTTTGTTGTTTTTTGTTTCGGCTGGACTGTCGTAATTTTTACGACTTGGATAGTGGATCAGAATTGTTCGCTTTTGGTGGAGATGAAGTTCATGGATGTGGGTTTCGATGGTGGAGTTGGCGGAGTTCAACGGCGACGAGATGGTCGTTGGCGATGGGGTTTTGTTTCGTGTTGCTGTGTAGTTTTTGAGCTAGGGATCGAAAATTCGATTCGATGATGAAATCTCGAATCTGGGTTTAGATTTGTGATCGCGCATGATATTGTGACCGTCGATGATAGTCGCGACGAACGTGGGGGGCCGGAAGTGATTGGGTACGTGCACCGTGCTAGTTCGTGTGCACTGGGATTTTGAAGTGTTGGGGAAGATTGGATTACCCGAAGCTTTGCTCGCGTTTTTATCGAGAGCGACTCGAAGAAGATGGAGCTGGAATTTACTCGGGCAGGCTCGTGTATTTGCAGTGATTTTCTCGAGTGATTTAGTTGCTGTGTTTAGTTCGTACTGTGTTTGGGTAAGTTTTAAATTTCAACTCGAGTTTTAGGCGTTGAGTTGCTGGTTTGTACTGTGTAGATATAAAGTTGCAAAGTAACTCGAGTTTGAATAAATTGAAGATCAAGCTTTAGAAATTATAGACAAGTTTATAAAGAAATAAACTTACAAGTTAAAACTTGTTGTTTGTAAGTTAAACTTAATCAAACTTTAAAAATTATTGATTGAATTTATTTTAAGTTTTAAATTTGTTTAAAATGATTTCTTTTTTGAAGTAATTTAATTTAATTAAATTTTAAATTTAAAGAAGAATGTTTTGAATTTAAACATTAAGTCAGAGTTTAAAGTAAATTTTAAAGTAATGTTTAAAAACTTAAGTTTTGAATTTATATTGAATAAATAAGTTTAAAATTAGATAGTTAAAGAGTTTTAAATTTTAAAACTTGATTTCTTAATGCTTTATCTCAAATAAGGGTATTATTATGATTGGAAATCCAAATAAGATAATTTGTTTTTAAGTTATTAAAATTTGATTTAATTCAAATAATTTATTTATAAAGATAAATATGGTTAAATTATTTTGTTATGAACTTAAGAATACTTAATATAATTTGTTAATATGTAGGAGTTTAATTAATTAATTAAGAATTTTGTTTAAATATAAGAAGTTAGTTAATTAATTATTTAATTAATTTTAAATAATTAGTTAATTGTTTATTTAATTTTAAATAATAACTTAATTATGGATTAATTAAGTGTAATTACTTAATGAAGTGATTATTGGTTAATTATTGAATGTAATTAAGAATGATAATTACTTATGGAAGTAATTGTAGGAAATTACTCATGGGAGTAATTAGTTGAAGTGATTAAAGGATAATCACATGATGTTATTAATCTAAGGATTAATTAATATAATTGTTTTGAAGTTAATTAATTATGGAGTAATTAATTAATTAAAGAATTAAGGATTATTTAATGATGGAATTAATTACTTGTTAAGTAATTAATTAAGAAAGTAATCAAGATTTATTAATGGAAGTAATTAGAAGATAAATACTTATGTAAGTAATTAAGGGTTTCCATATTTGGATATCCGAAAACCACACCGATTCCAATTAAACGTTAGGTCGTGAATCCAAGTGGAGTAAGCGAAGACTCGAGGTGTAAGGACTATTCGTTAGTATAACTCCGTGGATGATTCCATAATGAGTTTGACGGAAATAGTACTTATAGATTCGAGATGGTGATTTAGAGTGCAAGGGCTATGGTCGTTGACTCTAAGGGTATTCCAAAATGAGTGCAACGAGATAGTGCCTTTGGTTTCGTTCGAACCCGGAACGAACTTGTGTGGATTGAATGCTTTCAGAACATCGTCAGGTGGACGATGAGCATTCTAAGATAAATGTGTCCTATAAAGGTAATCGTAGCCTCAAGCCTCATCAAGCCGGGAATGGCTAAAACATGAGAGGTGCAGCAAGGCTAGGTGAGTAGCGCCTATTTCAGGATAAGATTTTCCCCTATCTAGAAGTTCCTTTTTTTCGCCTGTGTGGGCAGTTGGAATCGCGCGCCAATTGCGGGGTTGTCTTGTTCGGAGTTGTCCAGTAAGGGATGGTTCCGACCTTGTGTTGCAGGGGAGTTAGTGTGGCTCCTCGGTACGGTGATCTAGGCCACGTACTGTGATGGGTGGTACCCCAGTTGCCCTGCCATTGATGGAAACCCATTATTCCTACGAGACCCTACGGTTTTGTTTGTATTACCCACTTTTGTGGCTAGTAGCTTGAATTTAATAATGTAACAATTTCAGCTATTTCATATTTACTTGAAAACCCTAGATACTATTATAATATCACTGGATTTCCTACCAAATGTTTTGGTAAGCGTAAGGTAAAAACTTTTCCATGTTTATGTGTGGGAAGTCTTACGTGATACCTTTTCTTTTCAAAGGTTTTCTAAAGTTAAGCAATTTTAACCCGTTTACTCACACCAGACCCCTGTCTGACCCGAGTGTTTATTTCTTTTTTATTAAAATCTTGGGTACTCATATTATGTATGAGTAGTCAAGTGATTCAGGTTAGCTAGACGAATTCTGGAGGAGATATGGAGCAGGAGGCTTCCACGTGTAGATATATTATGGTTCTGATGTGTTTGTTTGATATCTGTATCTTGTGTACTTGAGTTGTATAGTTAGACAGATGTTTATAACTGTCTAATATCTGTTGTATAAGTTGTGTACTCTGATGTAATATGATACTATGTAATGTTTTATGTGATATATTATATTTCATTCGTTCTACTGTGAGTTATCTGATGTTGCTGTGTTTCTTCTTTTCTCTTTCTTTTCTTCTTCTATCCCTTTCTTTCTTAATTGGTGACGCGTCTTCCTGGCGATAGGAAGACGGGTCGCTACATCTTTTATCAGTCTTACATTCATTTATGTAATTTATTTCCTCTTTCAATATTTAAAAGCATCAATGAATAAAATTTTGAAGTATCATAAAAATTTCTTGCATTTTAATTCACAATTATTGTTCACTTATATGACTTGATTAATAGTCATTGACGAATCATTATTCAGGTTCATTTAAATTCATTTCACATTTATTCACATATACACACACATAGTATCATTTATTATTAACCTATTTACAAACCATTTGTAAATTATTCCAAAATATTTTCTTATGTTTGTTAACATTTATAAAATTCATTTCTTTAAATAGTATGTCACTTTTACCATTCAATTTAATTATCAAGCATTTCAAAATTATTAACTTACGTTTATAACACTCCTTATACGTCTTAATTCTTTATTTATAAACATATGTTCATTTTGAATCACTTTTGTTGTTAAGCTTTTTATTTATCTAATATTCCATTACATGTTCATATTAACATTTCAAGTTTCTAAATATTTCAGGTAAGTTACACACACACACACACACACACACACTACTAATAATGATAGTTCAATTAACATAAATCAACCATGTCTTTCTACAATTCCCTTTTTACCCTTCAGTCTTTCGGTCCCTATTTCCCCCCTTTCTCGCCTCTATCTGCTTAACCAAGACTGAAAAACCACAGAAGGGATTCTAGATCCAAGGAGATTTCGCACCAAACATCCTTCCAACGAACCGCACCACCTAAACACACTTCGAGCGATTTCAGACCGAACGCGATTCCACCTATTCTCCGACAAGCCACAAAAAATAGGGTTGCTTCACCGCGAATCCAGATCCAACGTCTTCTCCACCAATAATCGACTAAGGTGCGTTCGTTGCTTCGAGATTTTGGATTCAACGTCTGCCGATTATATTTGTGAAATCGCATGTATTCTCAAGCTTAATATGAATAAGGTAAAATTTCAATATGGTGAAATAAAACTTATTTAGTTGCATAATTGAGATTGAGTCATGTACATATGTACTATGTGTTATTAAATCAACATATAAGGATGTGTCTTTAAATATCAAATTTGTGATATTGTTGCAAAAAAAATTAGCCAACCAAATTATGGGTGCGGACTTTGATAGAATTTCGATAGGCTTTTGATAGTTTTCCATGAAAGTACAACACAAATTTTCTTTTACAAATGAATTGGTTTTACAGCATCACCGTTGCTGTCATTCTTACCATTTAGGTTCATGTGTAGGTTCATGCTGAGTTGGTTTTATTTACACATTTTAAGTATCGTTATTACCTTACTTTAAATTCAATTTTTAATCATTTTCATATATGACCCACTTATGTAAATTATTTTTGATTCATTTATTAACCTTTCTTTATGTATATCTTCACGTTTAGTGTTATATGTATTATGTACATATTTATTCATCATTTTTTCCTCTATTATTCTATTTATGCCCATAGACCGTTCATGCAAAACCAGTTACTTTTGTTCATGAACACATTGATCCTTACTATAAAAAGCGAAAGAGAACCTTTTGTGATTTCTCTATGGTACTTAAAAGTACATATAACTGCAATTATACTATTTAAAGGCTTGAAATATCTTATAAATGGATATTCAAATATTTTGGCAATGAATATGCATCGCCAATATTTAGAGATTTCATTGATTCATTTGTTGTTACTCCCTCCTTTTCTGTACTACCGGTGAAATCATTTGAAATCTATTTTTTCTGTATACTTGAATCATATTTGTTCCACACTTTAGATCGTATAATTAGAATTAGGAGCTTTATGTTAAAAAACAAATAAACTTAAACCGCAAATAATATATTTACTATGCAGTATAATATATCTTATGCAACGATAGGTTTTTTTGTAGTCCAAAGCAAGCCTTATGTTAAAAACCTAATCCAGTTTTAAACTTAAACCGTAAATAATATATTTACTATGCAGTATAATATATCTTATGCAACTATAGGTTTTTTTGGTAGTCTAAAGCAAGCCTTATGTTAAAAACCTAATCCAGTTTTTAATCATTTGCGTGTATGTCGCACTTAGGAAGATTATTTTGGATTTATGTATGCTATTTTATCTCTGAATATTTTGCTTTAAGATTAATTTAGGTGGGTTGGATAATAAATAATGTTAAGGGCCAATCATGATCCTCTATTGCTCTGTTTATTAATTATGATTTTATTTTTCAGGCGAGTCTTTTGATAAACAATTACCAGGCATACAAGGGATGATTTAAGGCTTCCAGCCATTGAAAGTCTTTTCACGAAGGCTACAAATACTTTGCATGTGTATTGTTTAAGTATAAGTTATTTTGGTTTTAATTATGTAAACTTCACTCATCATTATTGACTAAATGATATCTAATTTCTTTCCCAAGTTGTTATTCTTTTTATATTAGTCCAACCGTTACTGTAGGTTTTGCTTTAAAATTTAGTACTATTCACCACTCATTGAATAGCCCTTTATCATCACTCCAACGTTTTGTTCACCTATAAATATCTGCATTTATCGCACAAATATTGATATTTTTTTATTTTAGTGCTCTAATGTTGATTTTTAACTTATAATTGCGATTTAATGAATCTTTTGTGATTGTTCAACTTCAAATTTAAAGGGTTTTGCTTTTTTTCTTTTACTTGGTAATTTGTTTCCAATGGTAATTTGTTTTGATTTTTTGCTTGGTCTATTGATAATTTAGGGATATTGAAGTTGATTATGGGTTGAAATGTTTATGAAAATTTGCTTGTCTAATTTTACCAGTGCTTTGTTCATATTTTCCAAATTTTTAGACTAATTCTGCAGGATTAATTGCATATCATATTCCGTTGATGATACCCAGTCATATTTTTTGTTTTCAATCATGAATTATTTTGTTAAGTTTTACAGGATTATTTTGTTAATGCTTCAGGATTAATTGCAAATCATGCATATGTTCACCTTAACATAGAGACATACTCATATTACATCCATGGTTGAATAGTTGTGGTAGTATACTATAAAATTTATTGACATGCTCCTTACTTTTAACCTGCAATGTTGACGTGACCTGGTTATTTGGCCATGGTCAATCTGATTACGGAGGTTCTGCTCCTTCTGGCGGCAGTGGTGCTGGTCCTAAGATTGAGGTGGTTGACTAAGTTGTGTGTTTGGTTGGATGGTGCTTTGTTTTCATGTGTTTTTGAGTTGTTTCAGTTTGTTTCCTTTAGTTCTTTGCTTGGATTTTGGT
This sequence comes from Allium cepa, assembly GCA_030765085.1. Lineage (NCBI taxonomy): Eukaryota > Viridiplantae > Streptophyta > Magnoliopsida > Asparagales > Amaryllidaceae > Allium > Allium cepa. Next base: position 563,957,607 of record CM060943.1, read on the forward strand.
GTGGGTTGTTAAGGATCTAACGGTTTTGGAAGCTTTGGAAAATAATTTTAGTAATTGTTTATGCAATCTTTTGGATTATATCGTTCGGACTTTTAATTTATATCTTTTGCTAACTATATTGTGTTTTGTTTTGGTTTTCATTAAGCTGGTTAGTCTTTTTGTACAATAGCAAATCAATGTTTTCTTAACCGGATCATGTTAATCCAAGATTTGAGGTTATGATGATTCGACCGATAAAACAATTGGAACTGTGCATATATTTTTATTGAAATTTAATACATCTGTAAGTGCAATGGAAAAAAATAAAAACTTAAATATAGTTAACCAATCTTCTATGCATAATGAGAATGCTTCACCTATATCACTAACGTAAACTAAATAAACAGTAGTTTGCAGTATATTAATTGAAATATATGCACAGTAAGTTGGTAATATTATAGTACTATATGCTAAAACAAAATGCATAAGCTTATAGTTTTGCATGGTTTGTTATTTTTGCAGGCAAGTATTATTTAAGTGAACAAAAGGGAGTAGAGTAGCAAATATTAATTCAGATAATTGGTAGTTTCTTCCGGTAATTACTTTTTGACTACATATGGAACCATGTTAGCTTTCTTTGTTTTTACAATTTGTTAATCCCATGGTACAGTATTTTTTGCAGGTATGAAAGGCTGGAATGGTGATTGAGAACCGTATGTTTCTTCAGTAACTGCCTTTGATTTTGAGGAAGAATTAGTGACCAAGATGTAAAACACAAATATCCTGGGGATAGTCATTTACGCTTTCTTCGTTCGAAAGAGGTACATTTAATTCTAACATTTAGGTTATGGACCGATTTCAGTAATGTAGTTATGTTAAATTGAGCATCAGATATATGATTATAAAGTTTTACTTTGAAATTCTGAAACATATCTTGGTGCATTTCTATAAATATATGACAAAAATAGAATTCATTAACATTGAAGAGGTTATGATAGAAATTAAATCCATTGACAACTAGGCTGGCAAATATGGAGAAGCTGAAGATAAAGAGCTAAAATTAATGAGCTTATGCTGGGGAGCTGAAACAGTTCATAGAGTATGCCTTGAGATCTTTCATTCGAACATATATTAATTGCTAAAACACAAGCACTGAAGCAATACTCAGAATCAAAGTTCTGATCTAGAAACGTTGTTGAGACCAGATGCACCTGAGCCAAAAAACGTTCTTGAGTAATGAAGCGAAAAGTCAAGATGCAGTGACTACATAGACAGTGCTGCCAGTGTGAAACGGGTATATAAAAGTCTTCATGAGCAAGTATTTATTTCCCAGTCCTCCTATGTCATATAGTCTTATTTTCTTTTATGGACTTAAATACACGGTGTCAAGTTGTTCTATTATTACTTTTTTGAGTGGTTGCTCCATTTTCTTCCTACTGATACAATATATGTGTAGTTTATTATAATGGTCACATTACATTTACAAAGTTTCCATAATCCAGTTAGCTACCGTCAAGTGCATAAACCATTTATAAGGAGACAAAAAACCATGATTCAAGCATAATTGTTTTTTTTTCAAAACTGCATATGCATAATATTAATACCACTTTTAATGAATGACAATAATATTGTCATTTGTGTTAGCCTCAAATCAAACTCATGGTATCATTCCCTAAAGGTAACTACTATATAACTATCTACTCCATCAACTAATGCAGTGATTATGAAATATACACATTTTTGTTTTTTTTCTAGAATCCAGTGGCTGACCCTTCCTTTTAGGATATCTCCTATAATACAAAGTTCAGAAAATGTAGTATTCTGTGAAATGATGGAAAGACCTTACAATAGTATGGCGTACGCATTTATATTTGATCAGGTTGTTTCTTCACAACTTCTAAGGATTTTCAAAGTTATGAGCATCCTCTGAGTGAAATTAAGGCAGTACCTAGAGTTGATAGTCAAGAGGAAGTATGTGGTGCAGATTTCATTGTGGATGAAATGTCCAAAAAGGATATTTCAGGAATTTCAAGGGTGAGCAGTGGTGCAGATTGGTCTTCTCATTATTAAAGTGCAGTTGATATTCATACTAGCCATCAAAATGGTGCCTTGCTTTGATCTATTCATACTATCCATCAAAATGGTACCTTGCTTTGATCTGTTCGGTACTTGAGTTCTTTTCCACCAGTTTACATTTGTGTTACAGTGATACGTGTATATGCTTAAAATGACAATGAACTATTAGTGCATATATTGGACTTGGGATGATGAGTTTGTCCAACTTACCATTGCCGGAAAGAATCATATCCCCAGAAGCAGTAGTGGCACCATCCGACATAGTTCATACAGATACAAATGAGATTGTCCAACTTCCAATCCCCGAGTATGTGCCATCAGGAGGCTTGGTTGATGACAACAGAACTGAGATTATTTCACATGAAAATCAAGCTACAACAATCTGTGGCTTAAACAATTGGGATGCTGAGTTTGCTGCAGCAGTATTAATGTTAATTAGTTTTTATGTTTTATATTTCATTAAAAAGTATTGATAATTGATACACAATCTTTGCTTTTGCAAATTGAATGGCAGAACAAAATGGATATTGATGTACGCACCGCATATTGTTCGTGATAGCATTATGTTTTATTGTACTTGGTTTCAGTTATTTACTTTCACCTTTTCATATATCTATGTATCTAGCACTGTATTTTATTATCTTCTACTGTACTAGGTTTTAGTTATTAATTTTCTGTGAAATATTCATTGTTCTATATATCTAATCTCTTCATGCAACATCTAGAAATGGACTATGTATCGTCCCTATATTTGTCCATTTTCCATTTTCCTTCATTGGTACAAGATGTCAGTAAATAAATATTGATCAAATACTTCCATATTTCTTTTATTGCATGTTACATGCCATAAGTGTGCTTGAATTTAATATATAAATCATACCATGTTTTTCTAGCTATTTACTGTAAAAGTATTTTGATAATCTTTTTTCATGAATTGTTTGATTTATATTTTAATGCTCCAAACAACCATGACAATATGTATATTAACCCATTAATTGTGTTGGCATCAACAAGACTATTATATATATTTACTTCCATCTCATTACAGAAATGAATTAACAATGTTACCATTATCCATATTTTCTTTATAAAGAATCAATAATTTAACCTAACATAATTGTGTAAAAAATTCACAACATATTCATACATAGAAAACTTTATCAGGTAGTAAGTCATACACGAGATATTTGAATATCCATTCGAACAAATTTAGCAGTACTTTAGTGAGCAATTGTGTGTGTGTATATATCAATGTTCTAAGAGGTGAAAGCTTACACGAGATATTTCTTTTGGTTATAAGGCAACGCTTAAGTTTCGAGGTTGAGGTGAAACTTTTTCATGTAAATGTTATACATATACATACTACAAAATTAAATATATAATAATACACACCGAACATTTAAATAAGAAACATTAAGCATTCAAAGCGATTTAAATGAAATACAATAATTACATATAGAACATGTAATTAAAAACTTTCTAATTTATACTTCATTTATTAATAGACATATAAACATAGCTTACTTTGAAATTTGTGTAAAACTTAGTGCAATTTCATCAACTTAGAAATTGGTTTCTTTAATCGTTTTGTGAATTGAATTATTAAGACTCGACTACTTTTTTGATGTAAAGCCGGATAGTAGTTTAGTTTTGCTTCTTCATTTGTTTTTCATTTTTTTTAAATAATTTTATAAACAAGAGCGAAACGTTGGACCATGGATAGAAGTTCATATGTATAACAAAAGCTACCATGAAAGTCTTATGCATTGAATTCTCCCTATTACTAGCTAGAAGAGATAGAAGAGATGAAGCCATGTTGTGTAATGATGATGCATATCATATGTTTCCATATTAGCTAAAAGAGCATATCGATGTATAAGTGAAACTATGATTTTCATTTCCAATAGTATAAAATAAACTAAAACAAAAGAAACTAATAATAAAACTTTAGTACTATAAAAAAATTGGTTCATAGCTGTTATTTAGTTGTTTTGACCTTCTCAAATGCTGCTTTAGGTTTAGTTTATGCAGACAATGATACTGTCAAATTTACTTAAATAGATACAACTATAAATGCATGCACATTGTGATTTGCAGGCCCATTCGGGGGGTGCATATACACTCGTATATATAATGTAATTGATATTATACAAATTTATCTTATTCATTTTAGGCAACAAAAGGTTCAATAATTTACAACAATTGAAATTTAACTTCTCATATTCATTTAAACACTTAACTTCTAATTTATTATTTCTCATTTTAGAAGCTTCCAACTATTAAAATAGTTAAGATTCCATTTCATTATAATAATTGAAATCCCTAGTTTATAGAAAATTAAGAGCTATATACCGGGTTCATTTCAAATCATTTTAAAATTAAACACACACACACACACTCTCATATCAAATCATATTTAGAAGTTTAAAATTATGATTTGTTTATCAAAACAAATGTATAGCAAAGCTACTACAGTGGTCTTCCTACTTTGAAACTCGAAAATGAACATCGATGATTTCGCGATCACCACCGAAATTATTTTCCAGCGACAGAAGAGGGGAGTACGGAATTTATTTCCTTTAAAAATGGTTTTGAAACATTTCTTTCAAATCACATTGAAAATATTTATATCCGAAAATACTTCCAAACAATACTAATATTATATCCCCAAATCTTTGAAAACCAATTTCAAAACATCATCATTTAAGTTTTCAAATTTCCACTTAAATTTATTTTATTTGTAAATCATAATTTTATAACCATATTTATAAAATTACATTTCTATAACATTCAATAGTTAATGGTTTTAAGAACAATGACTAACCAAACAACAAATGGTAAAAATCAAAATTACCATTTCCTAACAAACAACACACCATAATAACAATATCAATTTATGAAAAATTATATATGTGTATATATACATACACAAAATATAATACTAGATGAAATTATTTCATTTACCTTTTTTAAACAATATTGTGTCGGTCTGCCCTATTAAGTGTTTAGAAATTTCTATCGACGCCATGACGTTCCATGTTCCAACCATAGTATACTAAACTGAACAAATTAATACAATATAAAAACAATTTTGTAGTACTAAAAAATACGCTCTCTCGTATATATACACTCAGACTCATTCTAGGGTATTACTAACCCTATCTCTAATGAGTTAACCTCGAACATGCTAAGGTATCCATAAACCACAGCTCTGATACCAACTGTGACAACCCATCTTTTTGGACGATTTAAATCGACAACAAACCATACATGTCTAATTCAAACCATTTAAAAAGGAGGATTGTTAATGGGGGTAAATAAGAAAATAAGAGAAAAAAGAAAAAACAAAACATAGAATCTCACAGTGGAATGACAAGATATAATAATCAAATAAACAGTTCATGAAGCTGTTTTACAATATACATTTGATTACACAATTTTTACAACAATCAGAGTACAAACAATGACATATCAATAATGAGGCAGTGGAAAGTTACTAATAATATAATATACCAAACTTCGTCTTCATCCTCTAGAAATAAAGTCTTCAACACTGAAATGCTCAGGCTGACCCGAGCATAATGAAAAGACAAAAGATTCAAGTCAGAACTAAAAGATCTTACGTATGTTAAATCAACAACAAGTAAATATGAGTGTAATGGCTTCAGAGATGTTTATGGGATTTTACATCTCCTATCTACTGTATAATGTGCGTGCAACAACTTAAGAGATGTTTTAAGATTTTTCATCTACCGAGCATCCGTTAAACTGTCTATATGTAGTAGACTACACTAGATATGTAATGTCTATCAGTAAAGTGAAGTATTTAAGGCGTTACCCATACCCCCCTTAACACATTTTTGTAGGCGTCGTAATCTATATAGTAATGTAAACTCCACCATAAACTGGTGGGTTACCAGAGTGCACTCCATAGGTATGACACAAACCAAAATCGTAGTGGGCTCAATAAGGCATATGACAAGGCACGCGAGGCAATGCCAGGGTGGGATTCTACTGTTTTACGGAGCCAGGCTGGTGGTAAAGCATAACCCTAGCTATCGCCCACCTCGAAACAACACTCCCATAATAAAATCGAAGGTGGCCACCAATCAATCACAAAGTAATAGATATGGTATCGAAGAAGCATGTCCGATAGGAGGAGCGACCTCACTTGGCCTGGTTATGGCTCCTGTTTTAGTCATATCAAGCTGACCCTAAGATCAGGGCTGCATTCTTATCTCATACTAGTAGCGTTCGCCAAACTTTCCTACTTCGTTCTGAATTCTTCACCATATGCACGATTGTGAAAGAGGTTTGGAATTGGCAGAGAGTATGACAATATTCGACCTCGATCTCTTTAACAACCACACGCTTATTTCAAACCGTGGTCATTTTATTAAACAATTTTAATAATAAATGCATAAAATAGTTTATACCTTCATATCAAGATATCCAAATACTTACTCCAAAAGTATAAATATACTCATAAATAAATATATTCATAAATACCAAGGTAGATTTTCTTTCAATTAATTTTGAAAATAGTTTATAAATCTCTCTTAAACCATTTATAAACTACTTGTATGCTTTAGAATCATTTATAAAGCTATTTATAAATTCCAAAACAGTTACAACTCTTCTACTTTTCATAAACTACTATGCAATTCCTTTAAAATGCTTCTAAATCCTTGTATACAAGTTCTTTTATAAAACCCTTTATAAAATCCTTTAAAACCTTTACAACTCCTTTATAAAACCATTATAAAATCCTTTTATAAAATCCATTATAAAATCTCTTGCAAATCTTTTATAAATTCCTTAATAACCGTTAACAAAATACTAAAATCTTTTACAAAATTTTTTATCTATTAAAGTTATTATAAAAGTCGAAATTTATTATCTTAAATTAAACTTTTAAATAAATCTTTTAAAAGCTATATTACATATTTTATTAAATTAAATTTTTTAAATGTTTTTATTTTATTACATTATATTTTAAAACTAAATAAAATTATAAGTTAAAGTCTTGAATTTACTTTTTAAACCATATATTAACTTATAATTTGAAACTTTAAAACATATAAAATAAATTATTTTTCAAATATAAAATTTTAAAATAAAATCATTAAATTAAATTTAAAAATCAAGTTTATAAATCAAACAAACTTTACCATTTAGAAAATAATTTATAACCGACTAACGGTGTCTGTATATAATTTTCAATCCTATAGTCAAGTGATTGGGTACGTATCATTTCAACTCAAAATAGTTAAATTTCCGAGTATTTATCATTTCAACCCGTATCCTAAATCAATAATTTCCAAATAAAAAACATTGCTCGGGTATGTATCATTTCAACCCGTAACGATTTTCTCTTATCTTTAAGGTCATTCGGGTATGTATCATTTCAACCCATAGTGATAACAGGGATATAAACATACAATCATCCAAAATGTCGGCCAACAGAATCTATTACAATCAACATCCAAATCATCCAATAAATCAGAACAATTAATTGGTTATCATTATCAGGTATTTAACTAACAATTTAAATTCAATATTAATTAAAAAGGCAATTTAATTCAATGTAAATTCAAATTAAATTTAAATGAAAATTTTAGTTACCAAACACCAATCAAAAATATTCTAATCAATTCATAAATTTAATTCAACTACCATAAGAAGGTTTAGTATTTGGTGAGTAGGTTAAATCACTCATCCTATCTTTGATTTATAGTCGATTTAAAATCCAAATAAAATTCAAAATTTCAACATCTCTAAATTCAGCCAAATTAGTTCCATATTGTCAAAATTTTCGACACGATCGCAATGGAAGAAACCGCGTTCAAATCCGAGTTTGTATGCAGAAGTTATTGAAGTTAGAACATTCAAAATTTAAAAATTAGATAAAAATAATGCAAGGGGCAAATAGATAAAATCGCTGCCTCTTCCCAACGAACATGAGAACACACATCAACCACCTCCATTGATGCTCCAATTGTCACTGAACCACACACCATCGACCAAATTCGGGACCGCCGTCGAGATCCCCATCTCCAGCCGCCTCATCCCCTACCACGCGACCACCCAGCTCTGCCTGAGGATGCTCCGCCGCAGCCCTTTTTTTTACCAATTTCCGATGACGTCGTGGCGATCTTGGACGAATATAGACCATAGATCAACTCCTCTCGACTCCCTCTATGCCGTTGTGCCGTCCGATCGTCATAAGATCGACGATCCACCATTAAAAACAACACCCTAGTTTCAACAGCCGAGATTGTTTCACTGATTTCTGGCCAAAACGTGATTTGATTGCCAAAAACGAATTTGTTGATGTAGATTACGCTCGTTGAGAGCTTCGTAATGATATATAATTCGATATGGTTTGAGGAGTTTGAATTTTGGAGTTGATTTGGAATTGGGGTTTTAGGGTTTTGATATGAGAGCCATTTGAGAAGGAACAGATGATAGAATTTTATACGTACAAGAACTAGGAATAAAAGACTTCTAGGGTTTTAGATAAATCTATTTATAGACAGAGATGGATAAGAATGGAGGGAACAGATCGAATGGGTTGAAGCGCTAACCAAGGCTCGAAAAGCCCGTTTCGTTTCCGAAACGAAAGTAGATCATCCCATATATCAAAATAAAGGTTTTTAGTATCTTTAAACTCAGTGGTACTAGTTTCAAACCCTGATTCCACTGTATACAGAAGTTATCTTTTATATTCAAATTATAATCATTTAACTTCTTATACATGTACTTAGATTAGCTACCTGCTAGACATGTTAGTAGAACCTTGTATTGTGCGATATATACATATTTATATGCGTGCTTTCCTCTATTCTATAGGATCACACATTTTCCTCAAAAAAATATTCATTTAAATTATTTTAATTGATTTTTACGCATTTCGAGCTCGCACGATCAAATGATAAGTTCGATTGCTACGAAACTTGAAATTCTATAATAATTCACTATTACGGATCCGATGAAACTGGTTTCATCGAATTTGAGATAATGGCCAAAACACTACTTTTACATGTTAATTAAATTATTATTTTAAAATCAATTTAATCATTTTTAAATTCTAAATTAAAAGTTAAAAATTTTCATCATTCTTGATCAAACAGAAGTTTAAATTTTTTTAAAATACAATTTCGATATTATATCCAATGTTTAGATATTGCACTAATTTCAGCGTTCAATTACAACTGTAATAAAACCCAAGTTAATTATATTTTAATTTCAGTTGAATTCTTTTATTTCAATTTACACCCTTATTATTGAATCAACTATTACCTTATGAATATAATTAATATTAGTTTACATTTACTATTCTCATCACTCAAATTTAACGTCCTTTACCATATTAATTGTAATATTTCAATTATATTAATTTTGTTGATTTCCAAATTAATTTCAAATGTATTAAATAACAAAATAATAATTAAAATAATTATCATACATTAGTAATTCAAACACATTTCTACGTCTATTGTTTACAAACAAAAGCTAATCAATTTACGTACTAAATAATTTATTTCATATTCCATAATAACCTATGTCAATTAATAACAGATAATTTCAACATTGAATCCAACATTTAATTTATTCCTTATTTACAATTATAACCAAGTTAACTTTACAATTATTTCAATTGATTGAAATTACATTAAAATAGTTGTCAATAATATTCAAATAACATTATTAAATCATATTCTAATTATTTTCCTCGTTAACAAATCATAAATTTTAATTTCCCACAATATTTAATTTCAAAATCTTATTTAATTTAATACTTTTTAATTATCAAAAATACGGGTCGTTACAAGGGCAGTTATGAATAATTTTTCATTTTATATGTTTAAATATATGTAACGACCCGTATATTTCGATAATTAAATTTGTTGAATTATAAGAATTTTGCAATTAAATTTTTGAAAGAAATAAAAAAATTATGATTTATAATGACATAAATGTTTAGAATGAATTGTAGCAATGGTTATTAAAAACTAAAATTTTGACAATTGAATTGGAAAAAAATAAATAAAATGAAATAGTGTAAATTGTTGCACTTGGGAATTAAATTGACTATAAGTAAATAAATGTAAGTGTTGTATAAATAAAGGAAGTTGTACATAATTAATAATGATTGAATTGGAATTTAAATTAAATAAATGAATATAAATAAAGGTTACAATAATGGGAATGAGAATATGGCAAGTAAATGAAAGACAAACAATAGTAACCAGTTTATAGCATAATAATAGGCATAATATAAAGTGGGAATTTAATTCAAATCAATGGAAATAATGTAGATGTTGTACTTAGCTACAAATTGGATATATGGAAATAAATGTATGCATTCAATTTATTAATGAATTTGAATTTCAATAAATGGTAACTGAATAAAAGTCAAGGTTCTGTAAGTAATCATATTATTTGTTTAAAGGTAACAAATATAAAGTTAATTATATTTTTAATGGTTACAATTGTATAAGTTAGCTATTTGTTTAGTGCATAAAAATTTAATTTGAAAGCAATTGCAGTAATTGACTCAATTAGTAGTGATTGAATAAATTCAAAGTTATATTAACCAATGAAGTAATACGTAATAAACTGAAAATTTATACAATCAATGTAGATAAGTAATTATAATGTTTGTTGCTGATAATAAACGTTACCTTAATGGTAGTTAATAAAACAACGGAAGTGTGAATGTATAAATTACATAGAAACTAATGTATGTATAAGTAATAAATTGGTATAAGAATGGAATTAAGGTAAATTCATTAATTGGTTTTAACCCTTAATTAAAGTGTACAATTGATAGAAGTACACATTTAGAAATGTAATATTTATTCAAATTAAGATGTAAATAGGCATATATTAGTGCAATGGGAAATAAATTTCATTTAAAGGCAATTAAATATTATCTAAATGTAAATTGAGATAATATTTGAAATTAATGTTAATTCATTCATTCGTGGTATAACAATTATTATAAATTACCTAATTTATTAGTCAATGAATTTATTAGAAATCAAGTTCATTTAAATGTTAAGTAAATGAAGGGTAAACAATAGGAACTAGGTATAGAGTAATAATAAACTTAGTGTAAAGATTGAAACTAATCAAATCAAAGTTATCGGGAATTTATTACAATTAATTGGAACTCAAATTTTAATAAATGTATTTATTATAAATGAAATTTAATTCATTGCGTTAATGGAGATTAAGATGAAATTTGAGAATAATAATGTAATAAACCATAAACAAATGTTAATTTCATCCGTTGGATAATAATGAATTGAATAATAAGAATGAAAAGTAAATTCAATGGGATAATTGGGAATTTTAATTTTAATTTGTGAATATAATGAAATTGAAAATTCAACGCTGAAATTGATAAATTAATCAATTCTAAATTGACATTTGAATTTGATTAAATTAGTATAAATGATTAAGAAAGTGAAATTTGATGAAATTTGTTAATTATAGAGTTGAAATTGAAAGGTGATTTAATTAATTTATTTTTAATTTATTTAATTAATATAAAAATAGTCATCTTGGCCACTGACTCGGATTTCGACGAAACAAGTGTCATCGGATCTGTAACGGTGAATTATTGTAGGATTTCAAGCTTCGTATCGATCAGACTTTTCGTTTGATCGTATGGGCTTGAAACGCCTTGAAATCGATTAATTGAAATCAATTGAAATCAATTTAATAAATACTGATTTTAGCATAACTTCTTCATATGATGGAATTTGGACTTAAAACCTTTTTCATTGCGTTTAAAATTATTTTGAAACACCTATTTTGATATACGGGTTGACCCAATTTCGTTTCGGAGTCAGAACGGGCTTTTCGAGCCATTTATTGTTCAGCGCGTTTATAAATCGGGTCCATCTATTCTTGTCAACCTTGCCTATAAATACCCTGTTATAAACCCTAGCAGCCTCTATTTCTCATTTGTCTGTACGTACAAATCAACTATCTCTCTTCCTCAATGGTAGACAAACAAATTTTGGATCCAAACACAAATTAAATCCAAAGCCAAATTTTCAAACTCCTCAAAAAAATTTAGGAAAAATATATGTCGAAGATCTCAACGTTGCGAATCTACATCTGTTGGCTGTTTTTGAAATCGATGCTCGAGTCGATCTCAAATCGCGGTCAAAGTGGATTTGGGCGTTTTTGATTTGAGCGACAATCGACGAAATTGTCATATGGGTTTTGTGGAGATCGTTGCATGGAGTTGAATGGTGGTAGTCGTTTGGCCTGGTTTTGCAGGTAGCGGTGGGAATTTCGTGATTAGGGTTTCAAGACCACGCGACGACACAGTGTTATGGGGAGACCGACGAGCTCGAGGTGGGGTCGGTAAGTGCGGCTCGCCTGGACGAGCACGATGGTGGTGGTGGGCTAGTCTATGGTGGTCGGAAGCGATGGTATGGCGTGGTCAACTTCGGATGGGGGGCGCGTATCTCGGGTCGCTGCAGTTCGCATGGGAGAAGAGCTACGTGGCCGTGCTTGAATGGGAGGTTTTTTTATCCTATCTTATTTTATTTATTTAAATCGTTCAATCTTCTAACTCGAATAAATTTCACAAACGAGGTCCGTTTCATGCACGGTTTTCTCCACTAGGTTCGTATTGGAATTCCGAACACTTTGACGCTAGTTTGGACGGAATCTGAGGCTATTTGAATTTTGGGTTTAAATTGGATTTGATTTCAATTTAAATTCAAAAGGTGAGTGTTTTAACCCACTCACAACTTCTAAAATTTCTTATGTTCGTTAAATTTAATTTATGTTGTGATTTTGGGTTTATTTATGACTGTTTGTATATTTTTAAATCATCATCTCAGTTAATTGCATTGATTTAGATTAAACTGTTATTTAATTTATTATTGCATATAAACTGCCAGTTAGATAGATTGTTTAATTATTATTGAATATAAACTGTCAGTAGTTACCCGTATTATATGCTCTATATTGATGTTATTGTTTAAATTGGATGATGATTGTAATAAATGGTTGATGATTGTTATTGGATGAATGGATGTTGTATTTCATATTGTTTAAACTGCAAATTTGTTATGCACTTTATTTCATTAGGGATTGCGGTTTGAAATGATATATAACCGTAATTTTATTTTTAAATTACGGATTGAAATGATAAATATCCATATCACTTAACCATGGGATAGAAAATTATATACAGACACAGTCGGTCTATATATATAAATATTTTGAAAATGATTTCTACGGTTTTATATATAGTAAAATTCATGTATTTGAGCTATGTATAGATCTGTTTAATGACGATAAGAAAAAAAAGAAAAAAATGGAGTTTGATTTATTAAAATAAATATGGTTAAGTATTTAAATCATATTTTATATAGAGGTTATAATCATTTAAATAAATTAAGATTTGGAAGATAAAATATGAAATGGATGTGAATTAAATTATTTAAGAATTTTACTCAAATAAAATTTGATTTGAAATTTAGATAAATTTGAGATTTTATTAAATTGTATTTATTTAAGGATTAAACCAACAGGGTTGATGTGAAATTTATTAAATTGGAATTTTAAAAGGTATAATTATTATAACTTGATTTTTGGGTCTAGGTGAATTAAATGATTATTTCAAGTATAACGGATTGAAGGCAATATCTAGTTATTTGAAAATTTGAGTTTTATTTAAATAATAAAGGGTTTATTATATAAAATATTTCAAAACTAAATAATAGGAAATTTAATTGTTGAATCGAAATTATCAAATTTAGTTTTGAAATTTTGGAATATTTAAAGACTTGAAATATATCGAAATTGTAATGTTTATAGAAATTGGAATGTTTCAAAGTTATGAATTTCAAAGCATTATGTTTAAAGGTGTTAAAATTTCAATGTTTGGCTTTGAAGTATAAAATTTAGAAGTGCTATGATTTTTGAAAAAGGGATATATTTGAAATAAAATGATATTATATTGATTTGAAATAAAAGGAATATCATATTGATTTGGGTTTTTAAATTGAAATGATATCATATTTATATGGTTTTGAAATAAATATTATATCCTAGTTTTGAAGTATAAATTATTTTGAAATGACCGCGGTGTTATAATAACGTTTGGTTGTTGAAGAGACCGGGATCGGAAGTTGTCATACTCTCTACCAACTCTGAAAACCACTTTAACAACCGTGTATGCGGTGGAGATTGCAGAATGAAGTAGGATGGTGGTGGCGTTTTCTTTGAGGTAAATACGTGGACCCGACTCCCGTGAGTTGGCATAAGGTGGCTAAAACAAGAGCGATTGACGGGTTAAGAATGTAGCACCTTTTATCGGACACATCCCTTCGATATTATACTTTGACTTTTGGATTTATTCGGTGGCCACTTTTGATTTCTTTGATTTGGGGTTGTGGCTCGAGGTGGGCGGTAGCTGCGGCTATACGTTACCACCGACACGGAAGCGTAATTGGTATATCTACCCTGGCATTGTCTAGTTGTGCCGTGTCACCTACCCTAGCGAGCCTTATACGATTGTAGTTTTGTACCATACCTATGGATTGCCCTTTGACCACGCCCAGTACGGAGGAGATTACGGTACTGTATAGACTATGGGAATATATTATGTGTTAAGGGGAATATTGGGCCACTCCTTAACGCTATTTTAAAGTAAGTTTATTTTACTAATAGACACCGTTAACACCAAAATTGGCCACTAACAACCTTATGTGAGATTGTGTAGAGAGATTAATAAAGATAGTAAATTAAAAACTAAAGACAGTATGCAAACTTAAATGCAAAGAACAAAAACACCAAATTTATAGTGGTTCGGCATAACCGCCTACGTCCACTTTGAAGTTAATCTTTATTCCTTTGCTTGATAACTGATTACAGATTCAATCTGTTTTCAATTATTTGAATACAATCGCAAAGTAAAAGATTATGTCTTGAGTGAGTGTTGAATGCGGCAGAGTTTCCCCAGTGTTCTAAAAAAAAACCATCCCTTGCACTGTGCCCATGCCTCTCTATTTATAGACGAAGATGGGTTGGACTTCCCTGGTGGTCCTGGTAGTTGAATACCTCGGCCCAAATGGAGTGAGCTCTGTATGCCGACCCATATATGCCGAACGGCCAAATGCCGAACCGTAGTCTTCATGCCGAACGATATGAGGTATTGAGTGGAAAGAGTAGGCCGAACGATATCCTTATGCCGATTGAAGTGGGGTGCCGAGTGGCGAGCATATGCCGAGCAATGGTCGAAGATGATTGAGATGGGTTGAATCCCAAACACCTCATGCCGAACGGTTTCGGGATGCCGAACACCTCTGGATGCCAAGCAGCATGGAATGTCGAACGAGTCTGCCATGCCGAACGTCCAGAGATGCCAAACGTCACTTGATGCTGAACGCTCTTGCCTGTCGAGCGTCATTTGATGCCGAACGCTCTCGCATGCCGATCGATATTCTCATGCCAAACGAAGTGGTGCCGAGCACCTGGAATGCTGAACAATATGGAATCATGCCGAACAAAGCGGAGCCGAACATCCTGAATGCCGGACATCCTGAATGCCGAGCATTACCCAATGCCGAACGCTCTCTAGATGCCGAGCGTTACTGAATGCCGAGTGTTTCTTGAATGCCGAACGTAATGAGACGCCGAACAATCTGGTTGAGCCGAACGATATGGATGCTGAGTACCTAGTTGCCTGGTCAAACCTTTAGGAAACACTTGCCCCCCAAAGTGTATTACGTGACCGAACGTGATGCGCTTTGAATTACGTGTCCTCTGTGCTTCGCTTCGAACCTTGGACCATTTCTCTTGGAGGTTGTTTTCTTGTGAATACCAGGTGAGGTGGTGTGTGTCGAACGTAATGCGAATGCCGAACAGAATAGCTGAGGCCGAGCGCTCCATGTGTGCCGAATAACTTCGTTTTGACCGGTTCTAACGGCCATGGCCTCTTCGACTTCCTCTTCTTCCCTATAAAGGCCGGCCTTCTCCATCTTCTTCTCTTTTTCACTTCCACCTCTGCTATTTTGTACTCGCGAAATACGCCTGTTAACATACACTAAAGATTAACAATCCTTCCCAATCCATTCGGCATTCTCCCAAGTCTCGATCTACTAACTAGGTATCGGTCCCACTATTTGAATCCTTTCCCTGATTAAAAAGTTTTAATAAGAGGCTCAAGTTCGTAATTAGAACATTTGAACCGAAGCCGATAGGTGTTGTGTGGGTGAAAGAACCGAACTTTGATTTGGATGTTTTCTAGGGCTAGATGACGTGGAAGAAAATGTTCGGAGATGAGCATATGAGGGAGTTGTTGAGAGATGTATCGTGGTTCGACAAGGTTCTCTCGTGCTAAACGAGGTTGGAGGGAAAGAATAAGGGGGAGCAGGAATTGGATAGGATGCCGAACAACATGGTCTGGTATGACTCATCGAACGATCCGTCCTTGTTGTTCGGCGTGGATGGAGGATGAGAAGAAAAAATGAAACCGTTGTGAAGGACGGAGTGCCAAGCGTTGGGGCTCGGCGTAACCCTGGTTCGACATGATTCACCACATGCCGAGCAGTGGAATGGAAGGATAGGAAGGGAGTAAGAATTAGATAGGATGCCGAACGTTATTTCGGCCGAACAGAACTTAGGCCGGACGATACTTTGACCGAATGACGCCTAGGCCGAACAATGTCTTGGCCGAACGGTGCCTAGGCCGAACTATGTCTTGGCCGAACGGTGCCTAGGACGAACAATGTCTTGGCCGAACGGTGCCTAGGCCGAACAACTTCTTGGCCGAACGGTACCTAGGCCGAACAACTTTTTGACCGAACGATACCTAGGCCGACAACATTCTCACCTTGCCTAATCATAAGACAAAAACAAAGAGATGGACCTAAGAAAACTGGCATATCGAACTGACCTGAACTGATAACTTCCTAGTTCCTATTATTCATAAGCCTGAACTGAAGTCGATAAAAACAGATGAACACTTTTGACATACAACGTCAATGTCCGAGTCCAAAATTGAAAACATTGTCGGCTGGCTTTCGGAGACATTCAGCGATGACGGTCTTCGAGAATGACAGTCCAAAGTTCAACTTTATACCATCAACTATGTGACCTATAATTTCTCAGCATTTATATTTGAATGATTGTACTAGATCACACACTGCACGGGTGGGGAGGGAGGGATTTTATGTTGTTAAGCCTAACGCCGATTATTTTTCGAGTATAGTTCAAACAGGTGCTCTGCCAAACTCAATATTTATCGGAGATGTCTAAGAAGTCTAGCTCCGCCACGATCTCAGATATACCTGGGCCGTCTTCAAAACAAGAAGTCGCGGATATTTCAAATCTGTCAACCTCCCCTTCCCATAACTTGGCTCTCGACGCTCTGGTGGCAGCAATTCTCTTGGATAACCCTATTGATTCACAGGGTTTGAAGGTCAATGAAGTTGCGCTCCGGTGAATATGCTCTGTCCAAGGAATCCCTTTCGACGACGTGCTGGTTCCATCGGGGAACGATCGTCCACACTTGCCCCCAGTTGGATACACGGCGTGTAATAAATTCATGTGCTGGGTTGGCAGCGTGCCACCGTTCAATTTATTTATTCGGGATGTGCTACAATACATTAACATTGCCACATCGCAACTGCACCCGAACGACCACGCATTACTCTACGGTACCTACATCCTCTTCATGACCGTCCTCTCTAGGCCCCCAACTCCGGGCGACATCAGATATACATATATATGATCAAGAAGTGTAGAGATAGCCCCTCTTTTGTGTTCCTTGAGCCGCACCACAAATGCCAGATTTTAACCGGGGCATGGAGCAAATTTGTCCTGTACAAACAGGAATGGTTCTATGTGCATTGCCCTCTTGGTTTCACGAGGAGATGGGTTGAAGGAAGTAAGTCCTTTCTCTGGATCGGTGTTTGTGCTTTGTCAAGGCTATGCCTTTTCTAAATCTTGTTTCATCTTTTCAGGTATCAACCCGCGTCCTGATGGTCGCGGATACTCTTAGGACGTCGAGGCTATTCAAGCCCTTCCTGCCGAAGAAAGAGACATCCAGACTCTCATTTCGAATGAGTCGCTTACAAGGTTTGGGCTATTGGCAACAGGCCGTCAGATAAGCCTTGCTCAAGGCGCTACCGTACCCAGGCCTACCTCTGGCAAAGGGAAAAAATTAGCTGAGTCATCACGTCACACCCCTGACACACTGGAAGAGGGGGAAATTAAAGAGAATGAAATACCCGAAGCACAGGGTAAGAACGTGGGTCCTTCTCAGGATCCGACAGTCGAAGTGCATGACATCGTAACATCGTCTTCCCCTTCAAAGGGGAAGAGGAAATTGACGTACAAGATAAGGAAGGAGAGAGTTGGCGGGACTTCCAAAGTTACGCTCATTCCGACAGAGAAGGAGGCTTCTTCACAGCACGTAGAAAGTTCTTTAAAGGGCCTATCGAACCTCTCCATTCCCGATGATCTGCTCAATTACGACTTTGACGATCCGGAGGCATTTAAACTTCACTCGCCCATCAGAGGCGATGCGGGCGCTCCAGCCCAATGTCAGGGAGAAAAAACTCCCAGTAGTAAAGCAACCGGTCCGTCGGGGGAAAACACTAGGACACGCACATGCACTTGCACTTCACTTTGCACTTAAATTCTAGTTGTCACTCTTCTTGTTGCTAACTCATCATTTCTCGAATTTCGTACATGTGACATGGGACGTACACACGGCATTGATCGCCTCCGCGGGTCATCTGTTTTCTATCACTCTAGATGTGACTCAGGTTCCGGAAGACGTCGGGATAGAGACGGTGATGGCGATAGGGATTATCATTCCCAGGACTCATCATGTCCGAAGAAAACATATTATCAGCCTAAGTACCACCAACATCCCTCTTCTCACTCGGAACCAAGCAAAGATAAGCACGGCTATAAGGGGTCGCAATCCGATGTCCCCTGAGACCAACACTTCGATTCCTCTTCCACACGACAGTCCCGAGATCCTCACAGGAGAGCTGAACTTTCAAAGCCGTCTCCTCCTGCTTCCGCAATAGATCCAACAGTATCAGAGAGGCTGGCTAAGCTTAAAGATAAATTTCCAAAAATCTACTTTGATGGCCTGAAATTCCTCCCGGCGATTCATCCTATTCCCGAACATGTCAAATAGAGCGCCATCGCTTGTACCAACGACGTCTATGTTCAACATGACGCGTTTGTTCATTTGGCTGAAAAACTTTCTGAAGTCTCAATGGAGCGCCAACATGAGATCGATCGCCTGAAGCTTGAGGCTATCCACGACAAAGATATCATTAAAGCTCAGGACAAAGAGATTGCGACTTACAAGTCTGAACTTGAGGCCGCCCAGCAGAGCGCCAAGGACACCGCCGAAGCCGTAATTCGTTTGGAATCGACTCACAAAAAAGAACACGACGATGCGGTACAACGCTGTGGGGCTTTGGCTTTGGAAAAAGATTCGGTACTAAAATAGAGGGATGCATTCTGTCTCCGGGTTAAAGAACTTAAGGAGCAGCTTCGTAAAGAGAAAGAGGAGAAAACGACTGCTCAAGAAGAGTCACAACGATACTGTGATGAGATCGTCGCTACTCGACTCTTAAAGGAGGAACTTGAGGACGAGCTTTCCAAATTCGAGACGTTAAAGAGCGAGGCCCGTGAAGAGGGCAAGAAGATAGCGTCCATGTATATCGACTCCTTCCTTGAGGTGGCTAGAGAAGAAGGTAGGGAGGAGGTCAAAAGCTTGTTTGACCCGCTAACCGTTGAATTCAATGCCCGCGTTGTCATGCATCGAGACTTGCCTTTTCTATGCGAGGGCTATCTCGAATCTTTGGCCGAGGCGTGGGAGACTTTAATTGAAATCAAAAAGGCTAAACACGGTATTGAGGAGGTTGACGAGGGGGCCTTGATAAAAGAATTCCTCAAGGAAAATGAGCCTTCGGACCTGTCAGCGACTAAAGCTATTTATTGCAAAGGCTCCCCTTCCACAAAAGGAAAAGAAGTTATCGTCGGTCCATCCGGGATTGTGTCTCTAGCTCATGTGCCTACCCAGCCGACCAGTCGGCCGATACTCGATCCATTTGAGCAGCATATTGGTTACAATCCGAAGGACCCTGGCCTTGGCGTCCACATTATGTCCCCCATTCCAGAGGGCGAGACCCCTCGGACGACTGAGTGTTTGGCAGAACCTGGTAGATAACCCTTCACTTTAAGGTTCCAAAGGCCGTCATTCTTTATGAAGGACTATTGTATTCTAATGCTTGTTTTTCATGATTTTGTGCAGGCCGTTCTGATCCCGAGCCCGCTCCGAGGAGCGATGTCGCCAAGGAAGTGGAGAAGAAAAAAGTGAGGCTACTCACGCGGGGGAGCTCCTGGTCCGGATGCTCAGGTGATCAGAGCGCTTGATGTGGACAAGTCTGAAACTTCCTCTCCTACCGACGGGGGTTATGAAGTAGAAATTATAGGCGTCTCTGAGCACACATCCGAATTGAGCATGAAGAAGCAACTCAAGAAAGAGAAGGAGAGGATGGTCAAGATCAAAGTCGAGCCTCGAGTTGTGGGCCTGGACGATCCTTTGAACAAGCCATTAAAGGTCATCCTTCCTGGTGGGTCCAAGCCCATAGATGTTCCCCGTACTTCTTTAGTTGCTACTCCTCCATCAAAGAAGGATACTAAGGGTAAACGTGGAGGAGAGGAGCCGTCTGAGAAGACAACGGAGGTGAAGAAGTCGAAGAAGCACAAGAAGTAATCATTACTCTCGTTCAACGAGAGTTAGTTTAAGTTATGTAACTATTTTCATCTACTTCCGTAGTTCTCGTAAATAGATTATCGACTCCGAACTTTGGGGGGTTTGTAGTAGAAACTTATTTTTGAATAAAGTTTAGTTCCTTTTTCTGTCTTACAAAAGACTCTTATCGTTCATTTTTCTTTGTGATTGTGATTTAAATCCAAGCTGTTGTGAGTAACATAGACTTCTCAGGTTATCTTCATATAGCTCGGAAATTCTTTGGGAGCTGTTCATTTTTCACCCCGGGCTTCAAGCACTTCGAATATTTTTTTAGTCTGTACATCGGGGACTTGATAAATTCAAATCATTAGTGTCTTAGCTCATCCTTGTGGAACTTAGGGGTTTGAATTACTTGTATTCGAATCTGTACTCTAGGGACTTAAAGTATTCCAGTCCGCACTCAGAGGACTTGGAGATTTGAATCGTTTATACTCGAGTCCACACTCTGGGGACTTAGAGTACTCCAGTCCGCACTCTGGGGACTTGGAGGTTTGAATCGTTTATACTCGAGTCCGCACTCTGGGGACTTAGAGTACTCCATTCCGCACTCTGGGGACTTGGAGGTTCAAGTCGTTTATACTCGAGTCTGCACTCTGGGGACATAAAGTGCTCCAGCCCGCACTCTGGGGACTTGGAGATTTGAGTCGTTTATACTCGAGTCTGCACTCTGCGGACTTGGAGATTTGAGTCGTTTATACTCGAGTCCGCACTCTGCGGACTTGGAGATTTGAGTCGTTTATACTCGAGTCCGCACTCTGGGGACTTAGAGTACTCCATTCCGCACTCTGGGGACTTAGATATTTGAGTCGTTTATACTCGAGTCCGCACTCTGGGGACTTGGAGATTTGAGTCGTTTATACTCGAGTCCGCACTCTGGGGACTTAGAGTACTACAGTTCGCACTATGGGGACTTGGAGATTTGAGTCGTTTACACTCGAGTCCGCACTCTGGGGACTTAGAGTATTCCAGTCCGCACTCTGGGGACTTGGAGGTTTGAATCGTTTATACTCGAGTCCGCACTCTGGGGACTTAGAGTACTCCAGTCCATGCTTTGGGGACTTGGAGGTTCAAGTCGTTTATACTCGAGTCCGCACTCTAGGGACATAAAGTGCTCCAGCCTGCACTCTGGGGACTTGGAGATTTGAGTCATTTATACTCGAGTCCGCACTCTGAGGACTTAGAGTACTCCAGTCCACACTTTGGGGACTTGGAGATTTGAGTCGTTTATACTCGAGTCCGCACTCTCTGGACATAGAGTACTCCAGTCCGCACTTTGGGGACTTGGAGGTTTGAATCGTTTATACTCGAGTCAACACTCTGGGGACTTAGAGTACTCTAGTCCGCACTTTGGGACTTAGAGTACTCTAGTCCGCACTCTGGGGACTTGGAGGTTTGAATGTCTGCACGTGTTCATACGTCAGCCAGAATAATATAATTTTATTTTCCTGTCACAGGATCATCATAAGCAGAAACAATAGTAATTCATGGAGAGGATGGCTTCAAGCCTTTATTAATGAAAGCAAGCTAAATTATCTTATTACATGCCAAGAACTAGAAATAAAAGCGAACTGGAAATAAATGCAACTAATACATGAAAGAAATAGACTAAGTATAATAATGCCGCAAGTGCTCGCTATTCCATGCTCGGGGGAGTGTCTCACCATCGACGGTCACTAACTTGAAAGTTCCTTCTCCAAGCTTCCGATCGATGACATATGGACCTTCCCATGCGGGATTCATATGAGACGGGACCGGAAAAACTCGTTTCAAAATGAGGTCTCACACATCAAATATTCTCGGTCGGGCCATTTCGTTATAATATTTAGCGACTCTATGTCTGCATATAGCCGCTCTCAAACTGGTTTCTTCGCGTTTTTCGTCAATGAAGTCCAACGATTCCAACAAAAGATTCTGGTTCGACGCGGGGTCGTAATAACTTACCCGATGTGATGGAACTTCAAGTTCCACGGGTATGACAGCTTCCGTGCCATATGCCAATGCGAATGGAGTGTGGCCAGTCGCGGTCTTGTGGGTGGTCCTATAGGCCCAAAGTGCCGTTGGAAGTTCATCCACCCACTTGCCTCTAGCCTTTTCCGGATGCTTTTTCAATATGGACTTGATTATCTTGTTTATGGCTTCCACTTGTCTGTTGGCTTTCGGGTGAGCAACCGCTGCAAATTTCTTTTCAATGCCATATTTCTGACAAAATTCTTTGAACTCCTTGCTTTCGAATTGAGTCTCATTGTCTATAATGATGGTCCGTGGAAGGCCAAAACGGCATATGATATTTCGTACGACGAAATTAATAACCTTCTTGGTGGTTATTGTGGCCAAAGGCTCTACTTCTGCCCATTTGGTAAAGTAATCGACCGCAACTATTGCATATTTTGCTCCACCTTTGGCTAAGGGTAAAGAACCAACTAGGTCGATCCCCCACATTGCAAATGGCCAGGGACTAACCATTTGCGTGAGTTCCGTCGGTGAACCTCTCGGGATTTTTGCGTATATCTGGCATTTGTCACATCTTCTCACATAGTCTGCAGCATCCCGATTCACAGTTGGCCAATACTATCCATAACAGAGGACTTTCTTTGCTAATGTCTACCCCCCAGTATGGTCATCGCACTTTCCCTCATGGACTTCCTTTAATATTCATTTTATCTCATCGTGGGCCACGCACCAGAGTAAGGGGGTCGAGAATTCCCTTCGATACATTACCCCATCTTGCATTATATATCGTGAAGCCTTACGAAGGACTTGTCGTCTTTCACTCCTTTTTTCGGGTAAGATCTCGAATAGCAAGTACTGCCTGATTGGGGTCATCTACGATTCCTTCTCGATTTTGGTTTCGCACGCGAAATCTATCTCCATCATATCTATACTCGGAGCATGGAGGGTCTTAATAGGAAGTAATCCCATTTGCTTTGCATCGCCAGTGCTTGCGAATTTTGCCAATGAATCGGCTGCTCTGTTTTCCTCACGCGGGACATGTGAAATATCATAATACTCGAGATTCGCTAACAGCTCCTAAACTCGGACCAAATATGGGGCAAGTCTCTGCCCTCTTGCCTGGTAGTCTCCTCGCACTTGGTACACCACCAGGTGCGAGTCGCTAAAGATTTCAACCGATTTTACTCCCAGTTCTTTGATAAGTCTTAAGCCGGCAATCAACGCTTCATATTCGGCTTCGTTATTTGTTGCTGTGAATTCGAGCTTCAAAGCGTAGCAAACTGATCGGTTCTCAGGAGTTACAAGAACTATGTCAACCCCCGAACAATGGTCGTTAGATGCCCCATCGGTGTACATCTTCCATCGAATGGGAAGTATGACATTGTGGTCGTTTGATTCGTCTGACATAGTAAATTCAGCAATGAAGTCAGCTAGTGCTTGTCCTTGTATGGCCCTTCGCGGCAGGTAGGTAATATCAAACTGACTTAACTTAATATTCCATTTTAACATCCTTCCGGAAGTTTTTGATCGTTGGAGTACCTGCCGCAAAGGTTGATCAGTATAAACACTAATTGAGTGTGTCTGAAAATACGGACGAAGCTTGCGTGATTCAATCACCAAGCAATAGGCTAGTTTTTCAATCTTTGGATAATTTCCTTCTGCCCCCGTCAAGTGTTTACAGACATAATATACTGGCTTTAGAACTCGGTCCTCCTTGTGAACCAGAGCCGTACTGATAGTATGCGGGGATACTGCCAAGTATACATACAGCATTTCATGGTCGATTGGTTTCGATAGCACCGGGGGGCTCTCCAAATGCTTTACCAAAGCTCGAAATGCTCCCTCACAATCGGATGTCCACTCGAAATTCCTTTTTCCCTTCTTAATCACGTCAAAGAAGGGAATGCATTTATCCATGGCTCTAGATATGAATCGGCTCAGTGCTGCCACCTTTCCATTCAAGCTTTGTACTTGCTTTATAGTTCCGGGAACTTGTATGTCTCGAATAGCTTGAATCTTTTTCGGGTTAGCTTTAATTCCACGTGCATTCACAATAAAACCCAAGAACTTTCCCGACGCTACACCAAAAGAGCACTTCAAGGGGTTGATCTTCATACCATAATGTTTGAGTATATCAAACATTTCTGCCAAGTCTTGAATGTGGTCGTTTGACTGCCATGACTTCACGAGCATGTCATCCACATAGACTTCCATCGTCTTACCGATCTGGTCTTTAAACATTCGATTCACCGGACGCTGATAAGTTGCTCCCGCATTTTTCAATCCAAAGGGCATTATTACATAGCAACATAGCCCCATATTCGTGACAAAACTGGTGTGCTCTTGTTCTGGAATATGCATCGGGATCTGATTGTATCCTGAATACGCATCTATAAATGACAATAATTCGTGTCCGGCGGTAGAGTCGACGAGCTGGTCGATTCTAGGTAAAGGGAAACTATCCTTCGGGCATATATTCAGATCGGAGTAATCAACACAAGTTCTTCACTTTCCATTTTATTTCTTCACTAGCACTGGGTTAGATACCCATTCAGGATAGAGGGCGTCGCGGACGAACCCATTGGCTTTGAGTTTTTCTACCTCCTCTTTGAGAGCCGCAGACCTCTACGGGTCCATACCTCTCCTTTTCTGTTTTACGGGAACGTATTTTGGGTCTATGTTCAACATATGACTCGCAATTGTTGGAGAAATCCCGCACATATCAGAGTGTGTCCAAGCAAAAACATCAAGATTCGCTCGAAGGAAATCAGTGAGGTTCTCGGCCACCACAGGGTCGAGTTGTTATCCAATTATAAGAATTCATGACGGGTCATCCCGGTTGACCGGGATGTCAATTGTTAGTTCATCCGGTGCTGCATTTGTATCCCTGGGTCCCCCATCATCATCTCTCAGATCTATGTCTCTATAGATCTGAGAATGTTGCCCGAGCCAGGGCTCGGGCGCTACTTGTCAATCATCAGAATTTTGGATGCGGACGGAGCTGTGCGCAACCTTTCCTTTCTCTCTACGCTGAGCCTCTCTCAGCTCAGCCACATAGCATGCACGACCGGTCTCCTGATCACTGTGTACCACTCCAACACCTCTGTCTGTTGGAAATTTTAACGTCAGACACCAAGGGGCCAACACTGCCCTAAATTCTTCCAGGGCTGGACGTCCTAGAAATACGTTATATGGAGAGTCAACATCTAACACTATGAACGGTAGGATTCGCACCCTCCTACGCTCGCCTTGCCCTAGTTCAACTGGTAACTCCACATGTCCCACTACATCCGTTGCTGCACCATTAAAGCTATGGATTCTGGCTTTAGACGGTTTCAAATCCTTGGTCTCCAGCTTCATTTGGTCGTATGCTTTCTTGAAGATGATGTTAACGGAACTTCCGCAATCAATCAGAATTCTCTTCACGAACGCCGGCCCGATTGTCGCAGATATGACCATCGGGTCGATGGTAGGGGCCTCCACCTTATCCGCATCTCTGCTCCTGAATATAATATCATCATTCATCGTGCACTGCTGCTTTGCAAGGGTCCCATCCTCCACATTCGTACTCCGCATGTCTTAAAGAGTTAGCATATCGCTCCATCTCTGGCAAATTCTTATCCGTAGGGTGAGGTCCACCAGTAATCGTGTTAATAACCAATCTACCCACAGTTGGAGTAGGCTATTCTGGTTGGTGTGGAGCTGGCCCGCGTCCGGGGTCCGATGTCTCTTGCCTTCCGTCTTGTGGGTCTTTGACAAACTCCTGTAGGTTCTTCTGTCTAATCAACTTTTCAATGGCGTCATGGAGGTGTCTACACTCCTCTGTGTTGTGCCCGTAGGACTCGTGAAAGCGGCAATACTTCCCAGTCCGCTTCTGTTCCTCTGTTGATTCCTTTGGGAGTGGTTTTCTATATTGAAAAGTGTTGCAAGTTGACAAATAGATGTTCTCAAGAGATGCGTTCAGCGGGGTGTATTCATTGTAGGTTGGGATCCTTGACTTCCATTTCCCCGTCTCTCTCTTCTTTCCAAGATTTCCACCTCCGGATCCTTTAGACTGCCCAGGCTTGTTTTGGACGTTGACTTGAGCTTTTTCTGAATTATCGCCGGTTTGCTTCATGGCGACGTTACTTTTCGCAGTCTCATGAGCAGGCTCTGGTGCCTTGTCTCGTCTTGTCCATCGGGCTTCTTCCCTTCTTATGAACTGATGAGCTTTCGAATAAAAATGCTCCAGCGTGGCTGGGGGCTTTCCCGCCAACCAATCTCCAAATTCAGAATCTGGATCCACTCCACGCATTACCGCCATCAAAATTGCGTGGTCGTTAGGATTGCTCACTTCAGTTGCAGCAACATGAAATCTCTACAAGTATGCTTTCAATGACTCTCCTGAAGCTTGGATTACGCTCGATAAGGACATCACATCCTTTGGGCGAGTGTTGTGTATCCTGAATTGTTCTATGAATTTCATTGCTAATTCGTTTAAGCTGGATATAGATCATGGGGGAAGTCGAGTAAACCACATGGTGGAAATTCCGGACAGAGTGATTGGGTAGCACCTACACTTGGTCGCATCGTTGGCTCTTGCGGAATCCATCATCCATCCGTATCTCATCACATGTTTCCTGGGATCAGTCTTCCCTTCGTAGGCTGGGATAGTCGGCATATTGAACTTCTTGGGATACTCAGCCTGTAGGATATCATCTGTGAAGGGAGTATGACTTCTGGACACTCCCCAATCTTCATTGGTCAAGCCTTGGTTCTCACTCATCAACTGCCTGACCATAGCTGTTAAGTCCGGAGTTTGTATGGAGGATGGAAGGTTGGGTTCCGTTCCACGGGACCATGCGGGTTGATGTCCCACCTGATTTGGGTCTGGGAGATTCGGGCATCCGGTCTCCTCACAGGCTTGATCCCTAGTCGATCGATCTATGGCACCTGCCTGTGCACCTTCATCCTTACGGCGCCTACGCCTAGAAGTTTCATCAGCTGAGGTTGAATTATCAGATTCAGAATAAGGGGCAGGGTTACCTCCAGCATTCCGACGTTGCTGCTGAGTGAGCTGAGTCATGAGGTTAGTGTTGGCTTGAATCTGCTCAGCAAGTTGCCATCTACTTTCCTTGAGTTCTCTTATCAAGTCGTTGAACTCTGTTCGGGAAACCACTTCCGCTTGGTTTTGGGTGGAGGGCCCTGCACCTCGAGTTGCTTGCTAATTTCTAGGTCCAACTTGTTGCACGCTAGCAGTCTCGTGGACATCTGCGTTGTGAGAGGCCGATCTAGTTCGTGGTCTCTCCATGGTAGAGTTGTTGGTTGTAACTCTGAATAGAATCAACAGATTCCTTGTGAATGATCTTGGATCTCCTCTAGGGGATTTATGCAATCCAGTAGCTACAAAGCAGATCCTAACTGCCTGAGAATTCGATTCTCAATGAAAGCACCAAAATGTTAGCACCAAAATTGGCCACTAACACCCTTAAGAGAGATTGTGTAGAGAGATTAATGAAGATATAAATTAAAAACTGAAGACAGTATGCAAACTTAAATGCAAAGAACAAGAACACCAAATTTATAGTGGTTCGGCGTAACCGCCTACATCTTTGAAGTTAATCTTTATTCCTTTACTTGATAATTGATTATAGATTCAATCCGTTTCTAATTATTTGAATACAATTGCAAAGTAAAAGATTATGTCTTGAGTGAGCGTTGAATGCGGCAGAGTTTCCCCAGTGTTCTCGAAAAAACCCATCCCTTGCATTGTGCCCCTGCCTCTCTATTTATAGATGAAGATGGGTTGTACTTCCCCGGTGGGCCTGGTAGCTGAATACCTCGGCCCAAATGGAGTGAGCTCTGTATGCCGACCCATATACGCCGAACGGCCAAATGCCGAACCGTAGTCTTTATGCCGAACGATATGAGGTATTGAGTGGAAAGAGTAGGCTGAACGATTTCCTTATGCCGATCGAAGTGGGGTGCTGAGTGGCGAGCGTATGCCGAGCAATGGTCGAAGATGATTGAGATTGGTTGAATGTCTAACACCTCATGCCGAACGGTTTCGGGATGCCGAACACCTCTGGATGCCAAGCAGCGTGGAATGCCGAACGAGTCTGCCATGCCGAACGTTCAGAGATGCCGAACGCTCTTGCCTGTCGAGCGTCATTTAATGCCGAATGCTCTCGCATGCCAATCGATATTCTCATGCCGAACGAAGCGGTGCCGAGCACCTGGAATGCCGAACAATGTGGAATCATTCCGAACAAAGCAGAGCCGAACATCTTGAATGCCGGACACCATGAATGCCGAGCATTACCCAATGCCGAACACTCTCTAGATGCCAAGCGTTACTGAATGCCGAGTGCTTCCTGAATGCCGAGCGTTTTCAAATGCCGAACGTAATGAGACGCCGAACAATCTGATTGAGCCGAACGATATGGATGCCGAGTACCTAGTTGCCTGGTCAAACCTTCAGGAAACAGACACTATTATAATAGAGAAGTATTACTACATAGCAAATAGTTTCACGGATCCTTAGGAGATGCGAATCCTGAGCATCTTTTAAGTTACTGCACTCATATTTATTTTACCGTTGATTTAACTTATATAAGATCTTTTAGTTCTGACTCGAGTGTTTTGTCCTTTCAATTCGCTCGGGTCAGTCCGAGTATTTCAGGATTTGAAGATTTTATTCTGGAGGACGAAGACGAAGATTTGTATTACTATTATCTACTATATTATTCCACTACACCATTTTATTCCGCTGCATAATTATTATTCTATGGTATGTGTAACTCTGATATGTATTGTATAAGTAAAATCAAATATTTTGTAAAACAGCTTCATGAACTGTATATTTGATTATTATATTTTATCGTTCTGCTGCAAGATTCTGTTTGTTCTTTTTCTTTCTCTGCTTCTTCTTATTTACCCCATAACAATCCGCCCTTTTGTATGATTTAAGTATGACGTGTGTGGTTTATCGTCGATTTAAACCATGCAAAAAGGCGGGACGTTACATCTGGTATCAGAGCTTTGGTTTAGTGAAAACCTTAGCTTTGTGGGGTCTGACTCTTATCAATAGGGTAGTAATACCCTATGATGAGTCGCTGAGTGTATATATATGAGAGAGCGTATTTGTTGGTGTTATAAAAAGGTTTTAATATTGTGTTGATTTGTTCCGTTTTATATTTATAAATTCTGTTTGGTGCATGGGACGCTATGACATCAATAGGGATTTCTAAACACTTAATAGGACAGACGGACACAATATTTGTTTTTGAATATAGGTGAATGAAATAATTTTATCTATTATATTTTCTATATATATAAAATAAATTTTTATAAAGGTTATATTTGGATGCAAATATTGGTTGTTAGGTAATGAAATTTATAAATCATAGTTGAAATGAGATTGAAAACAAAATAAATGAAATTGGAAATTTTAGAACTTAAGTTCCGGGGTTTTGAAAATTTATTTCAATTTATTTTGGAATATAATAATAATATTATTAGAAGTATTTTTTGATATAAATATTTCGATTTAATTTGAAAGAATTGTTTTAAAAAGAAACTTTGAAAAGAAATAAGTTCTGTACTTCCCTCTCTGTCGCTGGAATATAATTTCGATGATGGCGGCCGCATCATCGACATTCATTTCAAGTTTCGAAGTGGGAAGGCCACTGTAGTAGTTTTACTACAAGATTTATTTTGATAAACAAATAAAAATTTCAAATTGTTTTAAATATAACTGTATATATATATATATATATATATATATATATATATATATTGTAAGTGTATACGTCTATTTACTATTTTAGATAATTTGAAATTAAACCCGGTATTTAGTTCTTAAGTTCTGATAATCAATAGTTTCAATTATTGTAGTGAAATGGAAGATAACAAATTAATAATTGGAACCTCTAAAGGAAGTAAAAGATTTAATGCTAAGTTACAAATAAACTTAAAAGGAAGTTGAAATATGTAACCTAGAAACAAAAGATATGATTATTGAACATTAAATTGGTTAAAGGAAAGAAGAGAGAATTGTATAACTTTCAATTGCATTCTTTAACATATATATGACTTACCAATTATAAAAAGTTAAAATGTTATAAGAATTTGTAATAGAATATTATACAAGTAAAAATTTGAAATAATGAAAGTATTCAATGAAATTCTTTAATAAATGAGAATTTGGTGTTGTAGTATACTTAAGTATAATTGAAAATGTTACTATGAGTAAATATAATAGAAAGATAAGGATTTTAAATAAATGATTATAAACGTAAGTAAATAAATTGACATTCTGAGAAATTGAATAATTGTAAGAAATAAGAGAGAGAGAAAATGGAAATTAAAAAGATAAATCACTATATGAAAGAAAATAAATCAAACAACAAATATTATGAAATGAAATACATAAGAATGAATTTGATCTATTTTCTGAAATTGTTGGTTGTTTGTTTTGGTTTATGGGTGTTTGGGCAAGGACACTTTGAATTTGTTTGGATGATGAATAATCTATTTAGTTTCATCAAAGACTATTGAGTAAATGGTGCGCTTGATAGTTTATTTTTCATTCTGTACAATTTAAATTTGAACCCGACAACTATTTGTTTTGTTTGATATGGATAATTGATGTCTGTTGATATTATGTGATGGTTGTATGCTTGTTGCAAGTAATGGTTGTATATTGATTTGTTTGTTGGTTGGTGAAACAACTTTAAATATTTCATTTTATATAATTGTTAACTCTTTTCAGATTATATAAGTGAAATAAAGGTTATGGAAGCAATTGCTACTGCTTTTGGTTCCATAAATAAGCGTTATTAGCCCGATGAATAGGTACGTTTTCAGATTACGGTTTATAGTGTTATTATATTGTTTTCCGAGTTGGGATATATATATATATATATATATTATTTTGGAAATTATATGTGATATTTTGTTATATTTGATATTATATTTTCTCCCGAGCCTCTCCGTACAAAGGAGACTCTGCTGAAATTTTCCGTAAATTTTGGACTTAGAAAATATTTTGAAAATGTTTTCCAAACTTTATCAATTTAAGTACAAAAAGATTTAACGGTAAAAATATGGTATATTTTATTTAAAATAATTAAATTTGGAAAACTTATTTGTTTATAAATTTAATGTTTTAAGTAAGATATATTGATTTCCTAATTCTTCTTTTCCCCTTTTTTTCCTTTTCGGGGACGAAAAGTTTTGAGTGGAGGAGAGTGTGACGACCGGTAAATTTCGATAATTAAATCTGTTGAATTATAAGAATTTTTTAATTAAATTTTAGAAAGAAATAAAATTTTTATGATTTATAATGAAGTAAATGTTTAGAATGAATTGTAGGAATGGTTATTAAAAACTAAAATTTTGACAATTGAATTGGAAAAATAAATAAAATGAAATAGTGTAAATTGTTGCACTTGGGAATTAAATTGACAATAAGTAAATAAATGTAAGTGTTGTATAAATAAAGGAATTTGTACATAATTAATAATGATTGAATTGGAATTTAAATTAAATAAATGAATATAAATAAATGTTACAATAATGGGAATGAGAATATGGCAAGTAAATGAAAGACAAACAATAGTAACCAGTTTATACATAATAATAGGCATAATATAAAGATGGGAATTTAATTCAAATCAATGGAAATAATGTAGATGTTGTACTTAGCTGCAAATTGGATATATGGAAACAAATGTAAGCATTCAATTTATTAATGAATTTGAATTTCAATAAATGGTAATTGAATAAAAGTCAAAGTTCTGTAAGTAATCATATTATTTGTTTGAAGGTAATAAATATAAAGTTAATTAAATTTTTAATGGTTACAATTGTACTAGTTACCTATTTGTTTAGTGCATAAAAATTTAATTTGAAAGCAATTGCAGCAATTGACTCAATTAGTGGTGAAATAAATTCAAAGTTATATTAACCAATGAAGTAATACGTAATAAATTGAAAATTTATACAATCAATGTAGATAAGTAATTATAATGTTTGTTGCTGATAATAAACGTTACCTTAACGGTAATTAATAAAACAACGAAAGTGTGAATGTATAAATTACATAAAAACTAATGTATGTATAAGTAATAAATTGGTATAAGAATGGAATTAAGGTAAATTCAATAATTGGCTTTAACCCGTAATTAATGTGTACAATTGATAGAAGTACACATTTAGAAATGTAATATTTATTCAAATTAAGATGTAAATAGGCATATATTAGTGCAATGGGAAATAAATTTCATTTAAAGGTAATTAAATATTGTCTTAATGTAAATTGAGATAATATTTGAAATTAACGTTAATTTCATTCATAGTATAACAATTATTATAAATTACCTAATTTATTGGTCAATGAATTTATTAGAAATCAACTTCATTTAAATGTTAAGTAAATGAAGGGTAAACAATAGGAACTAGGTATAGAGTAATAATTGATTTAGTATAAAGATTGAAACTAATCAAATCAAAGTTATTGGGAATTTGTTATAATTAATTGGAACTAAAATTTTAATAAATGTATTTATTATAAATGAAATTTATTTCATTGCGTTAATGGAGATTAAGATGAAATTTGAGAATAATAATGTAATAAACCATAAACAAATGTTAATTTCATAAATTGGATAATAATGAATTGAATAATAAGAATGAAAAGTAAATTCAATGGGATTATTGAGAATTTTAATTTTAATTTGTGAATATAATGAAATTGAAAATTTGACGCTGAAATTGATAAATTAATCAATTCTAAATTGACATTTGAATTTGGTTAAATTAGTATAAATGATTAAGAAAGTTAAATTTGATGAAATTTGTTAATTATAGAGTTGAAATTGAAAGGTGATTTAATTAATTTATTTTTAATTTATTTAATTAATATAAAAATAGCCATTTTGGCCACTGACTCGGATTTCAACGAAACAAGTTTCATCGGATCCATAACGGTGAATTATTGTAGGATTTCATATTTTGTATCGATCGGACTTGTCGTTTGATCGTATGGGCTTGAAACGCCTTGAAATCGATTAATTGAAATCAATTGAAATCAATTTGATAAATATTGATTTTAGCATAACTTCTTCATGCGATGGAATTTGGACTTGAAACCTTTTACGTTTAAAGTATTTTGAAACATCTATTTTGATATATGGGTTGACCCAATTTCGTTTCGGAGTCAGAACGGGCTTTTCGGGCCATTTATCGTTCAGCACGTTTATAAATCAGGTCCATCTATTCTTTTCAACCTTGCCTATAAATACCCTGTTATAAACCCTAGCAGCCTCTATTTCTTATTTGTCTATACGTACAAATCAACTATCTCTCTTCCTCAATGGCAGACAAACAAATTCTGGATCCAAACACAAATTAAATCTAAAGCCAAATTTTCAAACTCCTCAAAAAAATTCAGAAAAATTATATATCGAAGATCTCAACGTTGCAAATCTGCGTTTGTTGGCTGTTTCTGAAATCGATGCTCGAGTCGATCTCAAGTCGCGGTCAAAGTGGATTTGGGCATTTTTAATTTGAGCGACAATCGATGAAATTGTCATATGGGTTTTGTGGAGATCGCTGCATGGAGTTGAATGGTGGTAGTCGTTTGACCTGGTTTTTCATGTAGCGGTGGGAATTTCGTGATTAGGGTTTCAAGACCACATGGTGGCACAGTGTTTTGGGGAGACCGACGAACTCGGGGTAGGGCCGGTAGGTGCGGCTCGCTTGGACGAGCACGATGGTGGTGGTGGGCTAGTCTATGGTGGCCGGAAGCGATGGTATGGCGTGGTCAAAGTTCAGATGGGGGGCGCGTGTCTCGGGTCACTGCAGTTCGCGTGGGAGAAGAGCTACGTGGCCGTGCTTGAGTGGGAGGTCTTTTATCCTAACTTATTTTATTTATTTAAATCGTTCAATCTTCTAACTCGAATAAATTTCACAAACGAGGTCTGTTTCACGCACGATCTTCTCCGCTACGTTCGTATTGGAATTCTGGACACTTTGACGCTGGTTTAGACGAAATTTGAGGCTGTTTGAATTTTGGATTTAAATTGGATTTAAATTCAATTTAAATTCAAAAGGTGAGTGTTTTAACCCACTCACAACTTCTAAAATTTCTTATGTTCGTTAAATTTAATTTATGTTGTGATTTTGGATTTATTTATGACTGTTTGTATATTTTTGAATCATCATCTCAGTTAATTGCATTTATTTAAATTAAACTGTTATTTAATTTATTATTACATATAAACTGCCAGTTAGATAGATTATTTAATTTATTATTGAATATAAACTGTCAGTAATTACCTGTATTTATTATATGCTCTATATTGATGTTATTGCTTAAATTGGATGATGATTGTAATAAATGGTTGATGATAGTTATTGGATGAATGGATGTTGTATTTCATATTGTTTAATCAGCAAATTTGTTATGCACTTTATTTCATTTGGAATTGCGATTTGAAATGATATATAACCGTAATTTTATTTTTAAATTACGGATTGAAATGATAAATATCCGTATCACTTGACCATAGTATAGAAAATTATATACAGACACCTTCGGTCTATATATATAAATATTTTAAAAATGATTTCTATGGTTTTGGATAGAATTATACAGTTTAAATAAATATTGATTCTTTTTTATATTATATAAAAATATTTTATATATAGTTAAATTCATGTATTTAAGCTATGTATAGATCTATTTAATTACGATAAGAAAAAACAAGAAAAAAAATGGAGTTTGATTTATTAAAATAAATATGGTTAAGTATTTAAACCATATTTTATATAGAGGTTATAATGATTTAAATAAATTAAGATTTGAAAGATAAAATATGAAATGGATGTGAATTAAATTATTTAAGAATTTTACTCGAATAAAATTTGATTTGAAATCTAGATAAATTTGAGATTTTATGAAATTGAATTTATTTAAGGATTAAACCAACAGGGTTGATGTGAAATTTATTAAATTGGAATTTTAAAAGGTATAATTATTATAACTTGATTTTTGGGTCTAGGTGAATTAAATGATTATTTCAAGTATAACGGATTGAATGCAATATCTAGTTATTTGAAAATTTGAGTTTTATTTAAATAATAAGGGGTTTATTATATAAAATATTTCAAAACTAAATAATAGGAAATTTAATTGTTGAATCGAAATTATCAAATTTAGTTTTGAAATTTTGGGATATTTAAAGACTTGAAATATATCGAAATTGTAATGTTTATAGAAATTGGAATGTTACGAAACTATGAATTTCAAAGCATTATGTTTAAAGGTGTTAAAATTTCATTGTTTGGTTTTGAAGTATAATATTTGAAAGTGCTATGATTTTTGAAAATGGGATATATTTGAAACAAAATGATATTATATTGATTTGAAATAAAAGGAATATCTTATTGATTTGGGTTTTTAAATTGAAATGATATCGTATTTATATGGTTTTGAATAAATATTATATCCTGGTTTTGAATTATAAATTATTTTGAAACGACCACGGTGTTATAATAACGTTTGGTTGTTGAAGGGACCGGGATCGGAAGTTATCATACTCTCTGCCAACTCCGAAAACCACTTTAACAACCGTGTACGCGGTGTAGGTTCCAGAATGAAGTATGATGGCGGCGACGTTTCGTTTGAGGTAAATACGTGGACGTGACTCCCGTGAGTTGGCATAAGGTGGCTAAAAAAAGAGCGATTGACGGGTTAAGAAGGTAGCACCTTTTATCGGACACATCCCTTCGATGTTATACTTTGACTTTCGGATTTATTCGGTGGCCACTTTTGATTTCTTTGATTTGGGGGTGTGGCTCGAGGTGGACGGCAGCTGCGGCTATGCGTTACCACCGACCCGGAAGCGTAATTGTATATCTACCCTGGTATTGCCTAGTTGTGCCATGTCACCTACCCTAGCGAGCCTTATACGATTTTAGTTTTGTACCATACGTATGGAGTGCCCTCTGACGACGCCCAGTACGGGAGAGATTACGGTACTGTACAGACTATGAGAATATATTATGTGTTAAGGGGAATATTGGGTCACTCCTTAACGCTATTTTAAAGTGAGTTTATTTTACTAATAGACACTATTATAATATCGAAGTATTACTACATAGTAAATAGTTTAACGGATCCTTAGGAGATGCGAATCCCGAGCATCTTTTAAGTTACTGCACTCATATTTATTTTACCGTTGATTTAACTTATATAAGATCTTTAGTTCTGACTCGAGTGTTTTATCCTTTCAATTCGCTCGGGTCAGTCTGAGTATTTCAGGATTTGAAGATTTTATTTTGGAGGACGACGACGAAGATTTGTATTACTATTATCTACTATATTGTTCCACTACACCATTTTATTCCGCTGCATAATTATTATTCTATGGTACGTGTAACTCTGATATGTATTGTACAAATAAAATCAAATATTTTATAAAACAGCTTCATGCTGTATATTTGATTATTATATTTTTATCATTCCGCTGCAAGATTCAGTTTGTTCTTTTTCTTTCTCTGCTTCTTCTTATTTACCCCATAACGGTCCGCCCTTTTGTATGATTTAAGTCTGACGTGTGTGGTTTTCGTCGATTTAAACCGTGCAAAAAGGCGAGACGTTACAATATAACAGTAGAATGAATTTAAATTATTTATAAATTAACTAATACTAGAAAAAGAACGATAAAAAAGACATTTTTGGATAAATACCAGTATTTTAGAATAGAAACACTACGGAATACATTAAAATACCAGTTTTGGATGTCGTTGTTATCCAAAAAAGTAATGTCTCCATTCTCCAATATCTTAAGAAGTGATAATGCTTCGTTAAGTGTCATTTTTATTTTCTCAAGAGCGCCCTTTCTGTTCAATCAATTTGCTTGATAAGCATTGATCGTGCAACTTAAGAATTCAGCTATTGCTCCGTCGGACAAAATTTTAGGACTTATATGTGGGATTCTACAACATTTTACTCAGAAAAAAGATGATATTAAAAAAAATTCAAGATAAACATCAATATACTGAAGGTAAATCAAGACTTGATTGGTTAAGAGCTTTGCAATAGAATGTTCGAATTTGCATGTGGTTATGGTGAGAGAGAAGAAGAAAATAAAAAGGCAAAATAGGGATGAGTAATCACCGTTTTAACTTTGTCGTTAACCTTAGACGCGTTCGATGTGTCGGCCATCAACGGTGTAATTACAGTAGTTTTTGCCTTCAATGGACCATTTCATTGAAGCTCGTGGCACAAAGTAAATGAAGCAAAAATGAACTCTAAAACGCCATTAAAAACACACAATCCCATCCGCATGAATTTGTCAGTCAGT
Organism: Allium cepa; assembly: GCA_030765085.1. Taxonomy (NCBI): domain Eukaryota; kingdom Viridiplantae; phylum Streptophyta; class Magnoliopsida; order Asparagales; family Amaryllidaceae; genus Allium; species Allium cepa. The sequence goes on from CM060943.1 coordinate 563,995,791, forward strand.
TTGCTTACAACGACACTTGTGTATCAAATTCTAGGCACAACATTCAATATATTTATTTATTTTTTTATTTTTTGAAAAACCAGGAGAACCCGGCTGGCGGGCCGGTAAACTCTTAAGGAGGGTATAGTAAAGCCGTCAGCTGATACAAACCTCCATATCCTTGGTAAATTTATATGAGATAGGAAAGCGCATGGTAGGAATCGAACCTGCGTCTTTTTATCAGAACCTAAGCTTTCTTTACACTACGCCGCACATGCGGACACAACGTTCAAAATTGCTAGCACTGTTTTCTATAGTTCTTACCGTAATGTTATCATTGTACTTAAAAATAGACATAGTTTTATCGTGAATATGTGCAATCAATTAAAACAGTTACATATTTCAAAATACATACTACTCTATTTCATTAACTAATATATAATTTCAGTTAAAAGAAATCTACTCGTTAACTTGTTGGTTTTTTTTTTGGGAAAAGACGGGTCCTAATGCGGATTCATTTATCTCTGGTAGCTCGTTGACCAGCAGTATAATTTACACGTAGAACCCAGAATTTCACGAAATTGCTATCTTAGTCAAATCACGGTCTACTCCTGAGGGAGGAAAAAACAATAACGCAATCATAATCAAATCATTAAAACGTCACGAATTCATAGCGGTAAAAGAAAAGTAACTCGGTAAATGTATAAATGGAAAAAAAAAAGCCAAAATCTGTTCAGATGTAAAATTGAACTTTTCATCTTTCTAAGCACACAAATCAAAGCTTCTTAACCTCACAACTTTTGTCTCCGTGTGTTTGTCGCACAGTTCATTAGTTATGGTTTCATAGAGCATTTAATTAAAAGCTGACAGGTAAAATATTTAATTACGTACGGTAAAATCCTCAGAAGCTTGTAAGAAACCGGGTCCTCCGACATTCAATTTAATGCAATCCATTTATTTAACTTGGTATTTTGGACAAGAAAAAGGGTTGCAGAGGCTTTAGCTTTGCTAGACCAGTGTCTCCCTTTGCTAAATGAGGAAACTTAGATTTTTATGATGCCCATTCCTCCTATTATTCTCTATGTACTCCAATGTCTTCTATACCTTTTTATTAGCTTTTGATAAATAGTTAAGCATGATATAATGATATGTAGAGAGTTTGATGGCAGAGATTAATTTTTTAAATTAATTGTACTCTAGATTATATTTAATGCATTCATTATTTTTTGCTTTGTTTGCACTAGCTTAACACCTTAATTGAACATTTAAATTTTACTTGTGTTATCTGTAAGATTGAACATTGATAAATGATTAAGTGGTGAGAGGAGAAATGAAATTTAGGCCAAACCGAGTTAAAGTTTCAGCGTGTAGTGAAAAAGGATGTAGATTTTGGTTATAGGATTAAAGAGCGAAGTGAAAGAACCACAGAAGTAATAACAAGAAAAGTAAAACAAAAAATAATAAATAAATAAATTTTCTTCTTCTTTAAGAACAAAATATAAACTACTTATTCTATTTTTATCAATCTTCATGTACAAACAACAAACATCTTTTATGCCCCTTTCCCTTATCACTTTTGCTTTAATAAGTTACCAACAAAATCTGATGATGCAGCACATATAAATACAAATTATGAAATTTTTTGTTATAGTAGAATACAGAACTAGTAATAATATTTCGAGAACTCTTGCTTATAACGAAACTTTTATGTTATAAATTAATATGTGCATTTTTTTCCATTGTACTGTCATGCATGTATACATTTGTGCTTGTAGTTTGATTTCACAGACACGTTGCAACAAAGTAATCAAACATGTTACACAAACGAGTATAAATATATTTCAACTTTATTGATCGGTCATCTTTCAGCTTTAAAGCTTGAAACTCTTCTGATCCTACAGTCTACTTCAATCATAAAACGAAACATCATGTGCAACTGCACTTATTTATAGTTGGTTGTTTTTTTGCATAATATAAAATTTGCAGTCAACTAACTATGACGAATTTGGATTCAACTAAAAAACAACTCAAAAAGCGATCATCAATCACTCAAAATCGACAATAAAAGATGTTTCAGCGACACATAACTAAAAAATAAAACAGAACCCAAGCAAGAACTGAGCAAAAACCGAGATTCACATGTCAAAAAAAATATATACAATGTGTATCATTATTTGTTACAAGGAAGAATTACAACTCATAACCCAGAATGATAAGGAGATTAAATAAATATTGGAAGAACACATCACCTTCTGACTTGTATTTGAATCATGATTGCTAATTTCTCCTACGTTTCAGTTGACAAATTTTACTCCATTGAACCACCACCACCATCGTCGTCGTCGTCATCGATTGTGCAATGGGTTCGGTCCTGTAGGCACGATTCTCTTTTCATCATCGTCGTCCAATGTAGTGCAATTCTTCTTATCCTTGGCCTTGCATTCATCAAAACCCATAGAAACAACCTTCGTAACATTTCTTGATCTCATGCCGTTGCTTTTGCCAACAATCTCCCTAGTAAAAACAATATGAACGCCTACACTAATGAAGATGATGACAAGCAGAAGAAATGTTGGTTTCTTCATTGGCTAAAGCGTAACAGAAAGAGAGAAAAAAAAAATGGAGGAAAAATGAGAGGGGAGATGATGGTGGTCAAAGGAGTGGGCAGAGCAATAACTATAAAGCTTCCTCGATTGATTTCAGAATGTAAATATAATATATGGCTTTTTATGATAAATGAGCATTGTTTCCAATGTGTGCAATAAATACACCAAACTTCCATTAAATTAAACTTTTATTATGAAAGGGAAATCTCACTTTAGGAGTGTTTGTGTGTGGCATCTGTTAGAGAAAGGAAACCTACACCTTGCTATATATAAACGCAACAGATTGAAATGTTCGTGTATTTTTGGGCCCCTTGTCCGTGTGCTCCTTTTCGTCCATTGATGTCGTGATTACTTATCTTCGTCTTAAGAAGCCGTTCATAACTTGAGGTAAAATCTGCGAACAATTATGTGGTTTAATGTTTGGAAAATGTTGTTCGTGATATTCAGTTTTTAACCAAAGACGCAAACATCAAACTTAGCTGTGGTTTTTCCCCGTTTTTCTCAAAATAAACATAAAAATAAGAAGTGTAATAATAGCTGGGCCATATGAATAATCACAAATTAAATATTTACAAACATCTCAGGCCAAATAAAAAAATTTGTCCACCCTTGGACCGTGACTTAAGTGGTTTTGTTAATTTACTTTCCCAAATCATACTTGCGCCAAGTGATCGGGGACGTGTAGGGTGGCTGGGATTCCTTTGCTGCCTTTAGAAGACTCTCTCCTATGCAGTGGACCCTCGGTGAGTAAGCATATTAGCAACTCCATGACTCATGCCACTTCGAGAACAAGTTTATTAAGGGCCAACAAACAATGCTGCTCCTTTCGGGTTACTAAGGATTTGGCTGTGTTGCTAAGAGGCTTGTGCAATTTAAGCATGATAAGAGACTTGTGCAATTTCAGCATAAGACCATAACATTAGTTAAATAAATAAATAATTTTTTTAATAAAATGTTTAAAGAGGGGGGAAAAAACCTATGAATTCAAGAATTTGTACCATAAACTATAAGATTCAGGCCAAGAGACAACTAACTGCGATGAGATTCTTATTTCTGCTTTCGTACTAAACCAAGACCGGAATACGATATATTTATGCTCCAACGAGAGTTAAATAACATAACTATTTGTATACACCTAAAAGATTATCAAGCTACTTTAAAGAAGAGAAATCAATGGTTCAGACTCCCAAAATATGGTCGCGTAGCATCCATTGAAGTTGATTAAGTCCTCGTCCTAGGATAAAGACAATCTACGAAGTTCGTCTAAACCCATGATAAATTCAATCATACAAGTTGGCTTCATAACCAAAATACTCGATCAACTATCATAAGTGTTCGTCAATAATGATAAATCATCACAACTGTAACAATTATAGCAATTAGATTATGAGAACATGTCAAATCTGGAACCATCATACTACATATGTCACAAATCCAAGATAGTTTTAGAAAGGTATAACAAATAGATTGTGAGAGCATGTCAAATCTAGACCCATCGTTCTACCCATTCTACCCATGTCACTAATCCAAGACATAGTTTTTAAAAAGGTACTATCCATGTCACCAAACGAGTTCATGGTCTAACATCAATATCCGAAGTACTTTCAAAAGATACAACGTTCAACAAAAATTTCAAAATGCCCATATGTAAATAAAGACACAAAATCCAATAATAAAAATTTCAAATATACCCATGGCCAAATAATTGATATAAATTTCAAATTTATATGCAATGTCATTTGTTCAATGGTCAATTTGTGAAAATGTAAGTTATCTCTCTCTTCATTGTTCAAAATGTCTAAAATAGGGCCAGTAAGCAGTTTTCTATTTCTATTCATCTTTATGTTCAAATGTTCAAGTCATGCTCTTTCGTCGGCCATTAAAATGGTCCTCAAGTTCAAGTAAACTTGAAGGTGTCAAGTCCCAAAAAATGATTTGTGCTAAGAGAGAGAAAGAAGGTGTGTTAATACCACTAATATTGGTATTGATGACAACAACCATATAAATATTGGTACCAATATTTTTCCAAGTTGAATATATTATTTTGTAGGATATTATTGTACAAGTTTCTACGCATATAGAATAATCAAGTTCGGAGACCGGTCGGTAAAAAGAGTAGAGATCAAGATTTAGAGATGATCAAGATGTTTGAAAACTCATGAGTCTAAAGACAAAGATGCGAAGAGTTCAAGACTATAGAACATAGGAAATAAACATTAGAATGATTTGTCAAAATCCTTGGATAACAACGATCTGTTTTTCAGATACTCTCTTATCAAATATGTATTATATTTATTGAAGTATAATTTTACAAATATTTTTTTAAAGAGTTTTATATATTAAAACTGTTAGCACCAGAATTGGTCACTAACACCCTTAAGAAAGGTTGTGCAAAGAGATTAATGAAAAAAGTAAATTTAAACAGAGGACAATATGCTAAATTAAACGCAGAAAACAAGAACACCAAATTTATAGTGGTTCGGTGTAACTGCCTACGTCCACTTTGAGGTTAATCTTTGTTGTTTTTCTCAACAATCGATTACAGATACAATCCATACACCAACTACTTGAATACACTTGTTAAGCAAGGAAGATAGGTCTTGAATGAGTCTTGAATGCGGCAAAGTCTCCCCGGTGTTCTCGAAAAGAAGTCTCTTTCACTGTGCCACTACCTCTCTATTTATAGACGAAGATGGGTTGGACTTTCCTGATTGGCCTAGTAGCAAGATACCTCGGCCCAAAATGAATGACTTCTGTGTGCCGAGCCACAAATGCCGAACCATGTCTCTAGGCTGAACGAGGCAGTGTGTTGAGTGAGATGTGTAGGCCGAACGAGATCCGATGCCGGCCAGAAGGAGATGCCGAACGACATGCTTATGCCGAGCGAGGCCATGTACCGAACGAGGCTGGAATGCCGAACCAGGCATGAATGCCGAACGAGACATGAATGCCGAATGAGGCTGGATGCCGGTCGAGGCTTGAATGCGGGTCGAGGCTTGAATGCCGAGCGAGGCTGGATGCCGGTCGAGGCTTGAATGCCGAGCGAGGCTGGAAGCCGGTCGAGGCTTGAATGCCGAGCGAGAATGATGTGATAAACGACACTGGATGCCGAACGGTGCACAAATGTCATGTCTCTAGTTACCTGGTCAAACCTGCAGGTAACACTTGCCCCCCAAAGTGCATCGTGTGGTCGAACATGATTCGCTTTAAACCACGAGTCCTCCGTGTTTTGCTTTGAGCCTTGGCTTAGTCTCCTCGATAGTATTTTTCCCTGAATGCCGATCGTGGCATTGTATGCCGAGCAACATGCTAATGAAAAACGACATAATGTCGAACAAGGAGCGTGCATTGACCGGTTCCACCGGTCACGGCCCATCCAACTTCTCCCCTCTCTATTTAAGCCGCTACTCCTTCTTCTTTTTCTTTTTTACCATTACTTTTCAGAGACTACGAACTCAACTCCTAATAGACTTCATCAAACTACCTACCCTTCCTCCCCCAAACTCCGTACGTTGCCTCGCCTCCTTCTCAAGTCAGTGGATCCAATTAAAACCGTGTTCCCTACTCTAGAATCTCCCAAGTTTCAAATCGTTCTTTAGGTAACGACCTTTCTTCTAGACATTACACCCTGAATAGGAAACCTAGCACGAGATTCGAACTCGTGAATCTCTGTAAAACCGTGGTCATTAGGAATCGTGTGGAACAGGAGTTAAGGGCAAGGCGTTGTGGAGGAGAGAAATGGACGTTAGAGGTGCTTGAAGGAGGGAGTTGGTGGAGGAAGTAAAGTTGTGGCTCGGTATGACCTCCTTATTTCGAGCGATGGAGGGAAGTACGGGAGTAGAAATGGAGTTATGGTTTAATGCGCCGAGCGATACGGCTCGGCACAGCCACGGCTCGGTGTAATTTCTTTATGCCGATCGAGATTGGAGGGAAAAGCAAAAAAGCAGTAGTAATTTGGTAGAATGCCGAGCGACATGGCTCGGTATGACTTGCCGAAGGACTCGGCCATGCCGGTCGGTAGGGATAAAGGGAAGGAGTAAAAGTGGCGTTAAGGACAGAATGCCGAGCGATGCGGCTCGGCACGAGCATGGTTCGGCGTGATTTGTCGCATGCCGAACAGTGAAGTGGAAGAATTGGAAGAGTGGCGTGCCGAACGATGTGGCTCGGCATGCTTGCGGTTCGGCATGTCTTACCGCATGCCGAACGGTAATAATGAATGGTAGGTGAGTGTTTGTTGTTAAGGGCAGAACGCCGACCGAGGTGGCTCGGCATGATTGTGGTTCGGCATAACTAGGTTAATGCCGCACGATGAAGCGGTTAGGTAGGAGGGTTGTGTACAACAGTAACACCAGTCGAACCTAATGCATAATTGACTAAATACATACTTTATGCCTGAACATAGGATAATGAACAAGGACAAACTCAAACAACAAAGCATATCGGGCAATCCGAACTGATGAATCTCGTGTTTGAACAATTGACAATTTGGACTTTAACTTGTTTAACAGTTAATAACCTTTCAAATGCAGTGACGATGTCGAGTTCAAAACATAAATCGTCTTACGACAACCTTTCGTAGACGGTCAACGATGACGGTCTTCGAAGACAACAATTCAAAGCTTAGACTTATTTAATCAATCCAGTGTCTTTTCACTGCCCGGCACTTACATTTGAATGATCGCACTAGTTCACACAGCACACGGGGGGAATACTTATGTCGTTAAGTCTAATGTCGATTGTTTTTCAAGTATAGTTCAAACAGGTGCCTTGTCAGATTCAATCTTCATTAGAGATGTCTAGGAAATCAAGCTCTGCTACGATCTCCGACAGACCCGGGCCATCCTCTAGACAAGAAGTTGTAGGAACTTCAAATTCATCAACTACCCCTGCTCAAGACTTACCGAGCCCTGCGACTACATCTGTCAACTTGGCTCCCGATGCTTTGGTGGCAGCTATTTTCTTAGATGACCCAATCGATTCACAGGCCTCAAAGATTAATGAAAGTACATTTCGTCGGATATGCTCTGTCCATGGAATCCCCTTCGATGATGTGTTAGTTCCATTGGGTCGTGATCGTCCGCACTTGCCCCCAGTCGGATACACAGCTTGTAACAGATTTATGTGCTGGGTTGGCAGCGTGTCGCCATTCAACTCTTTTCTCCGAGACGTGTTGCAGTATATCGAGATTGCCCCCTCACAACTGCATCCGAACAGCCACGCATTCATATACGACACTTGCATCCTCTTTATGAGTGTTCTCTTCAGGCTTCCGACTCTGGGTGATATCTGATACATCTTTCGCATCAAGAGACGGACGGATAGCCCATCTTTTGTGTTTCTCGAGCCACACAGCAAATGTCAAATCCTAACTAAGGCATGGAGCAAGTTTACCTAGTACAAACAAGAGTGGTTCTATGTGTGCTGTCCCTCCAGCTTTGCGAGGAGATGGGTGGAAGGATGTAAGTCTTTTTCCGGACCAATACTCATGTTTGGTCGAAGATGCACTCTTTCTAATTCTCTTTCCATCTTTTCAGGTATTAACCCACATACCGAAGGCCTCGGATATTCCGAAGCTGTCGAGCCTATCCAAGCCATTCCCGCCGAGGACCGGGACATCAAAACTCTCATTTCGAACGAGTCACTTACAAAATTTGGTTACTGGCGGAAGGTCGTCGGATAAGCCTTCCCAAAGGTGTTTCCATACCCAAGCTTGCTGCGGGCAAAGGAAAAAAGAAGGCCGAGTCTCAGCACATAACGCCCCTGAGACGCCAGAGGAGGGGGAGATTGAAGAAACCAAAACGCTCGAAGTCAGGGTGAAAATGTTAGTCCATCTCGGGACCCAATAGTCAAAGTTCATGACATTGAAACGATGCCTTTCCCTTCGAAGGGGAAGAAGAAACTGACATACAAGTTGAGGAAGAAAACGGTCGGTAGAAGTTCTAAAGTTACTCTCATTCCAACGGAGAAAGAAGCTTCCTCGCAACATTTGGAAAGTCCTCAGAAAGGCCTGTCGGACCTCTCCATACCTGAAGATCTGCTCAATTACGATTTCGACGATCCAAAGGCCCTTATGCTTCATTCGCCCGCGAGAGGCGATACAAGTGCTCAAGCCCTAAACCAGGGAGAAAAAACTCCTATTAGTAAAGAAACTGGTCCGTCGGGGGGGAAACACTAGGACACACACTAACACATGCACTTCACCCCGCACTTAACCTTCTGTCACCACTCTACTATTTGCTAACTCGACGTTATTTAAATTCTGTGTAGGTGATATGGGGCACGTGCATGGACTTGACCGTCTTTGCAGTTCATCGATTTTTTACCAATCTGGTCGAGATTCGGGCTCCGGCAAGCGTCGAGATAGAGATGACTCCGGTGATCGAGACTACCACCGCCGGGAATCATCCTACCGGAGAAAATCTTATAGTCAATCCTCCTACCCTCGTGATCCTCCTTCCCAATCGGAGCATAGAAAAAAGAAACCTGCACATAAGGGGTCTCAGCCTGAGGCACATCGGGACCAACACTTCGGTTCATCAAGTACCAAGCAATCTCGAGATTCCCACAGAACGCCTGCGGTCTCCAAGCAGACTCCTCTTGCTCCTGTAACTGATCCATCGGTCGTTGAGCGACTCATTGACCTTAAAGCCTCGTTTTCGAAGATATGCTTTGACGGCTTAAAGTTTCTTCCGACGATTCACTAGATTCCATGGCATGTCAAGCAAAGTGCCATTGCTTGCATCAATGACGTCTATGTCCAGCACGATGCGTTCGTGCACTTAGCCGAGAAAGTTTCAGAAGTTTCGATAGAGCGTCAGCATGAGATAGATCGCCTGAAGCTTGAGGCTATCCACAATAAAGACATTGTTAAAGCTCAGGACGAAGAGCTTGTTTCTTATAAGTCTCATCTTGAAGCCGTCCAGCAGAGCGCTAAAGACACTTCCGAGGCCGTTACTCGTCTGGAGTGAACCTATAAAAAAGAAATCGACAAGGTGGTCCAACGCTGTGGGGCCCTAGATTTAGAGAAGGACTCAGCGCAGAAAGAGAGGGATGCATTTGGCCTCTGAGTCAAAGAACCGGAGGAGCAACTCCGTAAAGAAAGAGAGGAGAAGATCGCTGCCCAAGAAGAGTCGCAACGATATTGTGACAAAATCGTTGCTACAAACTCCCAAAAGCGAAGCTTGATGATGAACTTTCCAAAGTCGAGATGCTAAAAGACGAAGCCCGTGAAGAGAGAAAGAAGATAGCATCTGCGGAGATTGACTCTCGCCTGGAGGCGGCTAAAGAGGCTGTAGGGAGGAGGTCAAATGCATGTTCGACCCATTGATTGCAGAATTCAACGCCCGCATCCTCATGCATCGAGATTTGACTTTTCTGGGAGAGGGCTATCTCGAATCCCTAGCTAAGGCGTGGGAGACTTTAGTAAAAATTAGGAAGGTTGAACTTGGCACCGAGGAGGTCGATGAGGAAGCTTTGATAAGGGAATTTCTTAAGTGGAACGAGCCTTCAGACCTGTCTGCGGCGAAAGCTCTTTACTGCAAAGGCTCCTCCTCATCGAAAGGGAAAGATGTTATTGTCGGTCCATCCGAGATCGAGTCTCCAGCTCATGCGCCTACTCAATCGGCCGATCGGCCGATACTTGATCCGTTCGAGCAGCATATCGGTTACGACCCAGAGGACCCCAGCCTCGGCGTTTACATTCTATCTCCCATTCCAGAGGGTGAGACCCCTCGGACGGCTGAGAGCCAGTTGGAACCTGGTAGATAACCCTTCACTTTAACATTCCAAAAGTCGTCGCTTTTCACGAGGGGCTATTGTATTCTAATGCTTGTTTTTCGTGATTTTATGCAGGCCGTTCTGATCCCGAGCCCACTCTAAGGAGCGACGTCGCCAAGGAGGTGAAGTAAAAAACAAGTACGGCTACTCACACAAGGAAGGCTCCCGGTCCAGATGCCCAGGTGATCAGAGCGCTTGAGGAGGATAAGTCCGAGACTTCCTCTCCCATCGATGGGAGTTAAGAAACCGAGATTACAAGCGCCTCTGAACGTATATCTAAACTGAGCATGAAGGAGCAGCTTGAGAAGGATAAGAAGTAGACGGTCGAAATCAAAGTCGAGCCTCAAGTTGTGGACCTGGACGATCCTCTGAATAAGCCGTTGAAGGTCATCCTCCCTGGCGGGTCCAGGCCAATGGAAGTTCCCCGTACTTCTTCACTCGTTACCATCCCATCAAAGAAAATTACCAAGGGCGAACGTACGGGAGAGGAGTCATTTGGGAAGAAGTCAAAGAAGTAATCATTACTTTCGTTCAATGTGAGTTAGTTCAGATTATGTAATTATTTTTATTCATTTTTGTAGTTCATGTAAATAGACTTTTGACTCCGAATTTTGGAGGAGTTGTAGTAGAAACTCATTTTTGAATAAATAAAGCCTAGTTCTTTTGTCTTTCGAAAGACTTTTATCATTCATCTTTCTGTGTGATTGTGGTCGAAACCCAAGCTACTGTGAGTTACATGAACTTTTTAATTCATCTTTATATAACTCCGAAATTCTTTGGAGTTGCTCATCCTGTGTTCCATGCTTCAAACACTTAGAGTATTTTTTAGTCCATACGCAGGGGGCTTGATGACTTCAAGTCATTCATGTCCTAGCCCGCACTCCGGGGACTTAGAGATTTTTAAGCCATTTATACTCTGGTCTGCAACCAAGGGACTCAGAGTACTCCAGTCCGCACTCAAGGGACTTGGAGAACTTTAGTCGTTTACACTCCGGTCTGCACTCTGGGGACTCAAAGCATTCCGGTCCGCACTCTGGGGACTTGGAGTTTTTTAGTCGTTTATACTTTAGTCCGCACTCTGGAGACTTAGAGTACTCCAGTCCGCACTTTGGGGATTTGGAGATTTTGAATCCGTTTATACTCCGGTCCGCACTCAGGGGACTCAGAGTACTCCAGTCCGCACTCAGGGGACTTGGGGATTTTGAGTCGTTTATACTCTAATCCGCACTCAGGGGACTCAGAGTACTCCAGTCCGCATTCAGGGGACTTGGAGATTTTGAGTCGTTTATACTCTAGTCCGCACTCTGGAGACTCGGAGTACTCCAGTCCGCACTCTGGGGACTTGGAGATTTTTAGTGCTCGTGCGCATTCGTATGCCAGACAGAATAATGTATCTCTTAGTTATTTGTCATAGAGTTATCATATACAGAAACATTGACAATTCATGGGAAAAATGGCTTCAAGTCTTTATTAATGCAAACAAGCTAAATTGTCTTATTACATGCCGTAAACTAGGAATAAAAACTTGCTGGAAATAATTGCAACTAAAATATGAAAGAAATGAACTAAGTTTAATAATGCCACAAATGCTCGCTATTCCAGGCTCGGGGAAGTGTCGCACCATCAACGGTCGCTAGCTTAAAAATTCCTTCTCCAAGCTTCCGTTCAATGACATATGGACCTTCCCATGCGGGGCTCATATGTAATGGAACTGGAATTTTTTTTTTCAAAACGAGATCACCCACACCAAAGATTCTCGGTCGGACTTTTTCATTATAATATCGAGCGACTCGGTGTCTGTATGTGGCTGCTCTTAAATTAGCTTCTTCGCGTTTTTCATCAGTGAAGTCCAATGATTCCAGCAAAAATCTCGATTTGACTCAGAGTCATAATAAGTTACCCGATGTGATGGAACTTCAAGTTCTACGGGTATAACAGCTTCTATGCCATATGCCAATGCGAATGGAGTGTGGCCAGTCGCGGACTTGTGGGTGGTTCTATAAGCCCAAAGCGCTGTTGGAAGCTCATCTACCCACTTGCCTCTAGCCTTTTCCAAGCGCTTTTTCAATATAGATTTGATTATTTTGTTCACGACTTCCACTTGTCCATTGGCTTTCGGATGAGCAACTGCTGCAAACTTTTTCTCAATACCATATTTTTGGCAAAATTCATTGAACTCTTTGCTTTCGAATTGAGTTCCGTTGTCTTTAATGATGGTTCGTGGAAGGCCAAAACGGCATATAATATTTCGTACAACGAAATCAATGACCTTTTTCGTGGTGATAGTGGCCAAAGGCTCTGCTTCTGCCTACTTGGTAAAGTAATCGACTGCAACTATCGCGTATTTCGCACCACCTTTAGATATGGGTAAAGAACCGACTATGTCGATCCCCCACATCGCAAACGGCCAGGGACTAACCATTTGTGTGAGTTTCGTTGGAGGAGCTCTCGGGATTTTCGCATATTTCTGACATTTGTCACATCTTCTCACATAGTCTACGACATTCTGATTTACAGTCGGCTAATAATATCCATAGCGGAGGATTTTCTTCGCTAACATCTGCCCCCTAGTATGGTCACCAAACTCCCCTTCATGGACTTCCTTCAGGACTCGTTTTATCTCATCATGAGAAATGCACCGGAGTAAGGGGGTCGAGAATCCCCTCCGATACATTACCCCATCTTGCATTACATAACGCGAAGCCTTACGAATGACTTGTCGTCTTTCGCTCCTTCTTTCGGGCACGACTCCGTGTAACAAGTACTGCTTGAATGGGGTCATCCATGATTCCTTCTCGATTTCTGTTTCTAACATGAAATCTACCACCATCATATTTATGCTCGGAGCATGTAAGGTTTCAACAGGAAACAACCCCATCTACTGCGCATCGCCGGTGCTTGCAAATTTTGTCAATGAATCAGCTGCTCTGTTTTGCTCACACGGGACATGTGAAATATCATAATACTCGAGATTCGCTAGCAGCTCTTGAACCCAGGCCAGGTATGGGGCAAGTCTCTGCCCCTTTGCTTGATAGTCCCCTCAGACTTGGTACACCACCAGTTGTGACTCATAAAAGATTTTAACCAATATTACCCCCAATTCTCTGATAAGTCTCAAGCCAGCAATCAATGCTTCATACTCGGCTTTGTTATTCGTTGCTGTGAATTCGAGCTTCAAAGCGTAGCAAACTGGTCGATTTTCAAGAGTCACAAGAACTATGCCAGCCCTCGAACAACGATCATTAGATGACCCATCGGTGTACATCTTCCATTGAACGGTAGGAATGACATTGTGGCCGTTTGATTCGCCTGTCATGGTGAATTCAGCAATAAAATCTGCAAAAGCTTGCCCCTGTATGGCCCTTCGTGGCAGGTAGGTAATATCGAACCGACTCAACTCGATATTCCATTTTTAACATCCTTCCAGAAGTTTTCGGTCGTTGGAGTACCTGTCGTAAGGGTTGATCAGTGTAAACACTGATCGAGTGTGCCTGGAAGTATGGGCAAAGTTTGCGTAATGCAATCACCAAGCAATAAGCTGGTTTCTCAATCCTGGGATAATTTCTTTCTGCCCTCGTCAAACGTTTACTGACATAATACATTGGCTTTTGAACTCGGTCCTCCTCTCGAGCCAAAGCGGTACTGATAGCATGCTGGGATACAGCCAGGTATACATACATCATTTCATGGTCAATGGGTTTTGATAGCATAGGGGGACTTTCTAGATGTCTAACCAGAGCTCGGAATGCTTCCTCACAGTCAGACGTCCACTTGAAATTCCTCTTTCCTTTCTTTATCACATCAAAGAAAGGAATGCACTTATCCGTAGCTCTGGATATGAATCGACTCAGCGTGGCCACCTTTCCGTTCAAGCTTTGTACTTGCTTTATAGTTTGGGGCACTTGTATGTCCCGAATAGCCTGAATCTTTTCCGGGTTAGCTTCAATTCCACGCGCATTCACAATGAAACCCATGAACTTCCTTGGCGCAACGCCGAAAGTACACTTCAAAGGATTGATCTTCATCCCATAATGCCTGAGTATATAAAACATCTCTGCTAAGTCTTGAATGTGATCATTTGACTGTCGTGACTTCACGAGCATGTCATCCACATAGACTTCCATTGTTCTGCCGTTCTGATCTTTAAACAATCGGTTCACCAAACGCTGATAAGTTGCTCCAGCATTTTTCAATCTGATGGGCCTCACCACATAGCAATACAACCCAATGTCTGTGACGAAACTGGTGTGTTCTTGGTCTGGAATGTGCATCGGGATTTGGTTGTATCCCGAGTACGCATCCATAAAAGATAGTAGCTCGTGTCCGGCCGTTGAATCGACCAGTTGGTCGATCCTAGGTAAGGGGAAACTATCCTTCGGGCATTCTTTGTTTAAATCATAATAATCAAAGCAAGTTCTCCACTTTCCATTTGCTTTTCTTACCAGCACAGGGTTAGATACCCATTCGGGGTAAAGGGCGTCGCGGACGAACCCATTGGCTTTGAGTTTGTCCACCTCCTCTTTGAGAGCAGCGGACCTCTCCAGGTCCATGCCTCTCCGTTTCTGTTTTACTGGGACGTACTTCGGGTCTATGTTCAACATATGACTTGCAATGGCGGGAGAAATCCCGCACATATCAGAATGTGTCCAAGTGAAAACGTCCAGGTTTGCTCGGAGGAAATCAACAAGATCCTCGGCCAATGGCGGGTCGAGTTGCGATCCAATCTTAAGAACTCGTGACGGGTCATTCCGGCTGACTGGAATGGCAATCATCAGCCAAGTCGATGCTACATTAACTTCCATGGATCCCCCATCATCATCTCTCGGATCTTTGTCTTTGTAGATCCAAGAATGTTGCCCAAGCGAAGGCTCGGGCACTACTTGTCAATTGTCAGTGTTTTGGATGCGGACGGAGCTATCCGCAACCTTCCATTTCTCTCTCCGCTGAGCCTCTCTCAGCTCTGCCACATAACATGCGCGACCGGTCGCCTGATCGCTATGCACTACGCCGACTCCTTTGTTCGTCAGAAATTTTAATGTCAAACACCATTGGGCCAAGGCTGCCCTAAACTCTGCCAGGGCCGGACGACCCAGAAATACATTGTATGGAGAGTCAACATCCATCACTATGAATGATAGGATTCGCACTCTTCTACGCTCACCTTCTCCCAGTTCAACTGGTAACTCGATATACCCCATTGCGTCAGTCGCGGCACCTTTAAAGCCATGGATACAAGCTATGCATGGTTTTAAATCTTTTGTCTCCTTCTTCATTTGGTCATAAGCCTTCTTGAAGATGATGTTGACAGAGCTTCCATAATCAATCAAAATCTTTTTGACGTAAACTGGCCCGATCGTCGCAGATATGACCATCGGGTCGATAGTAGGAGCCTCCACCTTGTTTGCATCTCGACTCCTAAACACTATATCGTCTGTCATCATGCGCTGTTGTTTGGCAGGGGTTCCATCTTCCACATTCGAACAACATTCATAATTCGCATGCCTCAAGGAGGTAGCATATCGTTCCATCTCTTGCCAATTCTTGTCTGTAGGATGAGGTCCTCCGACTATAGTGTTGATGATCAACCTACCCACGGTTCGGGCAGGTTTCTCTGGATGGCATGAAGCCGGCCCGTGTCCGGGGTCTGACATTCTTTTCCTACCCTTTGGTGGGTTCTTAACAAACTCCTGCAGCTTTTCTGCCTGATCAACTTTTCTATGGCACCATGGAGGTGTCTACACTCCTCAGTATTGTGCCCGTAGGTCTAATGGAAGCGACAGTACTTCCCCGTCCGCTTATGTTCCTTTGTGGACTCTTTTGGGCGTGGCTTTCTATATTGGATGGTGTTATAGGTAGATAGGTAAATGTTTTCAAGAGACGTATTCAGGGGGGTGTATTCATTGTAGGTCGGAATCCTTGACTTCCATTTCCCTATCTCTCTTTTCTTTCCGGGATTTCCACCTCCAGATCCTATAGATTGCCCAGGTTTGTTCTGGACGTTGACTTGAACTTTTCTCGAGTTGTCGCCGGATTGCTTCACGACAATGTTACTTTTCACAGTCTCCTAAACAGACCCTGGTGCCTTATCTCGTCTTGTCCATCGAGCTTCTTCCCTCCTTATGAATTGATGAGCTTTCGAATAGAAACGCTCCAACGTAGTTAGGGGCTTTCCCGCCAACCAATCTCCAAACTCCGAGTCTGGGTCTACACCTCGCATTACTACCATCAAAATTGCATGGTCGTTAGGGTTGCTAACTTCAGTGGCTGCAACATGAAATCTCTGCAAGTACGCTTTCAAAGACTCTCTCGGAGCCTGGATTATGCTTGATAAGGACATAATATCCTTTAGACGAGTAGCATGTATCCTAAATTGTTCGACAAATTTCATTGCCAACTCGTCGTAGCTGGATATAGACCGTGGAGGGAGTCGAGTGAACCACATAGTAGCGATTCCGGAAAAAGTGATTGGGAAGCACCTACACTTGGTCGCATCAGTCGCTCTTGCAGAATCCATCATCCATTCATACCTCATCATGTGTTGCCTAGAGTCAGTCTTCCCTACGTAGGCTGGGATAGTCGGCATACTAAACTTCCTAGGATACTCAGCATGTAGAATAGTATCTGTGAATGGAGTATGACTCCTAGACACTCACCAATATTCATTGGTCAAACCTTGGTTCTCTCTCATTAACTGCTTGACCATGGCCGATAAGTCTAGTGTTTGTATGGAGGATGGAAGGTTGGGTTCCGTTCCATGGGACCGTGCAGGTTGATGTCCCGCCTATTGGCGATCAGCCAAACGTGCATCCTTAAGGCCAGCTTCATTAGGGTCTTGGTGAGTCGGGCGTCCGGTCTCCTCACGTGCCTGATCCCTGGTGGATCGATCAGTGGCACCTTCCTGTGCAGCTTCAGTCTTATGGCATCTACGCCTAGGAGGTTCATCGGTTGAGGTCGAGCTATCAGACGAAGAATGAGGAGCAGGGCTACCTCCAGCATTTTGATGCTGCTGCTGAGTCAACTAAGTCATGAGATTAGCGTTAGCCTGAATCTGCTCAGCGAGTTGCCTTCTACTTTCCCACAGTTCTCTCATCAAATCATTGAACTCCGTCCTGGTGAAGACTTCCGTTTAAGCTTGGACGGTAGTCGCTGCACCTAAATTTGCTTGTTGATTGCTAGGTCCAACTTGTTGCACGCTAGCAGTCTCGTGGACGTCCGCATTGTGAGAGGCTGATCGGGTACGTGGTCTTCCCATAGTAGAGTTGTCGGTCGAAACTCTGAATAGATTGCACGGGCGCCCTATGAATAAGTCGGATCTCCTTCGGGGATTTTTCAATCTAGTAGCTACTAAATAGATCCTGTCGGCCTGAGAATTCGAGTTCTCAGTGAAAGCACCAAAATGTTAGCACCAGAATTGGTCACTAACACCCTTAAGAAAGATTGTGTAGAGAGATTAATGAAGAAAGTAAATTTAAACAGAGAACAATATGCTAAATCAAACGCAGAAAACAAGAACACCAGATTACAGTGGTTCAGCATAACTGTCTACGTCCACTTTGAGGTTAATCTTTATTGCTTTTCTCAACAATCGATTACAGATACAATTCGTATACCAACTACTTGAATACAATTGTTAAGAAAAGATGATAAGTCTTGAATGAGTCTTGAATGCGGTAGAGTCTCCCTGGTGTTCTCGAAAAAAAGTCCCTTTCACTGTGCCCCTGCCTCTCTATTTATAGACGAAGATGGATTGGACTTCCCTGATAGACCTAGTAGCAAGATACCTCGGCCCAAAATGAATGACTTCTGTGTGCCGAGCCACAAATGCCGAGCGGGAAAATGCCGAACCATGTCTCTAGGCCGAACGAGGCAGTGTGTTGAGTGAGATGTGTAGGCCGAACGAGATCCGATGCCGACCAAGGGGAGATGCTGAACGACATGCTCATGCAAACCAGACGTGAATGCCGAACAAGGCGTGAATGTCGAACAAGGCATGAATTCCGAACGAGGATGGAATGCCGAACGAGGCTGGAATGCCGAACCAGGCGTGAATGCCGAGCGAGGCATGAATGCCGAACGAGGCTGAATGCCGATCGAGGCTTGAATGCCGAGCGAGGCATGAATGCCGAACGAGGCTGAATGCCGGTCGAGGCTTGGACACCTAGCGAGGATGGATGCCGGTCGAGGCTTGAATTCCGAGCGAGGCTGGATGCCGGTCGAGGCTTGAATGCCGAGCGAGGCTGGATGTCGGTCGATGTTTGAATGCCGAGCGAGAATGCTATGTCGAACAGCGCTGGGTGCCGAACGGTGCATAAATGCTGTGTCTCTAGTTACCTGGTCAAACCTCCAGGTAACAAAAACTATTTATAAACTATGTTTATTTTTTTTACAAATTATTAGAAATTTATAAACACTTTAAAAGAATTACTGATTTTAAAATTAACTAGCTATATCAGCATATCCTACCCATGTATGTCAAAATATAGACCGTTGGAGAGATGACTTTTGAGTTTTGAATTGTTGTGACTTTTGTTTGCAACTCCACGTGAATAGACACATCCCTTCAAATGCTATATAAAAGGGACCGGAAAATGAATTTTATTAACTACGTTCTTCACATTTTTACTCCGAATTCTCGTTATGTATTTCACAAAATTCGCTTTCTGTACTCTTCAAATTCATTCAAATTCAGTCTCTACTCTACTACATTTATTCTCAATAGTCTACTCACTAATTTAAAAGTATTCACCCATCAATTTAATGATCAAAATGCTGTCAAAAGGGCTATAGGATATTTTGTTTATAAAGTACAACTGTTTGTATTTGGAATCAACAACTATTTACTATTATTTGTTTGAGTGTGCTCCTTGCCTGTTCAATTCAAGTGGGTGTGCTTGTTGCCCATTCAATTCAAGTGGGTGTGCTTGTTGCCAGTTCAAATCAAGTGGGTGATCTTGTTGCCCGATCAAATAAAGTGAGTGATCATGTTACCTGATTAAATAAAGAGAGCTACCCTAAACCCATAAATCGAGAGGGTGTATCTCGTTGCCATGTAACCGAGACTGTATTCCAGTTTACTTGCTACCTGTTTAAAGTAGGCATTGGAAAAGAAATATGTACATACACTGTATATGATTGGATGTAGGATTGGTTAATCTAAACCAGTATAAAAACTCTTGGTGTCATCTCTCTTACTTTTACTTTACTTTTGCTGCATTTATATATTTGTGAATGTCTATTAAAATATATCTACGATTGATTATCTGTGTTTGAATTTAAATTTTGAAATAATTTAGAAAAAAGTTTCATATAAGTTATAAAACATTATTCACCCCCTCTCTGCCCAAAGTAGCCATAAGATCCATTGACAATAGTATTACAACGTTCCCACATTAGATATTAGAAAATTAGTTTTTTGAAAACTAGTTATTTGATTATTGAAACGTATAAAAGGCTAGTAACACTGGTAGTACACTTTTTAACACTTTTGTACAAGGTCAATCAATTATTAGACCTCCACTATTTAATGGTGGTAGTTACACTTAATGGTCTTGTAGGATGAAAGTCTATTTACAATCCAATGGTTTGAATATTTGAAATATTACAAAGAGTGAGTACACTGAACCCCAAACTGAATACTCAGCATGGACATTACACCAAAATACAGAAGCACTCAATAACTCTGAAGTCATGAATATTTTAATTTGCTCCTTAGATAAAAATGAACGTAATCGAGTTTCTATTTGTAAGTTTGCATATGAAATTTGGAGAACATTACAAGTCATGCATATGGATATTAGTAAAGTAAAACAAACTAAGATTTCCATGCTAACCAATCAGTTTCAAACTTTTTAAAATGAAACCAGATGAGTCTATTTGTGATATGTATTCTAGATTTTAAGGTATAGTTCATTCGTTAGTATCATTAGGTTAAAATTTGTCTGAAGATGATCTAGTTAGAAAACTTCTTAATTCACTCTCTTCTAAATGGGATCAAAAGGCATTAGCAATAGTGGAAGCCAATGATACTAGTTTATTAAAAATTAGAGAGGTAATTAGTAATCTAATATTTTATGAGGCATAGTTGCAGGGTAGAAAGGAAAGCAAGGCAACCGAAAAGAAATCAATTACATTCAATGCAACAATTGATGATCAAGATTCAGATGATGATGATGATGAAAACGATTAGAAGATTGCTTTTATGACTCGAAATTTCAGAAAATTTCTGAAGCACAAAAAGGTGAACAAGTTTCGTAAAAATGAGAACAAAAATTTCGCAAATGGAAATGTTTCTAAGTGTTATGATTGTGGTGAACCTGGTCATCTACGAAGAGACTGCCAGTAGCAGAAGAAAATATCAAACACCGATTCATTGAAAAAGTGCAAAAGAGCTTAAAATGTACCTTTGGAAGATTCTAATACTACATCAAGTGAACGGGAATTAGACATGGAAAATGTCAATATATGTTTCATAATGATGGAAGACTAATCAGAAGAGACAACGAAAATGGTAAATCGGTACCTTTTACATTCCATAGTTTAT
This sequence comes from Allium cepa, assembly GCA_030765085.1. Classification (NCBI taxonomy): domain Eukaryota; kingdom Viridiplantae; phylum Streptophyta; class Magnoliopsida; order Asparagales; family Amaryllidaceae; genus Allium; species Allium cepa. The sequence continues at coordinate 564,016,692 of CM060943.1, forward strand.
TATGTTTATCTTAGAAATTTTATGTGAATATAATTATTATAATAATGATAACTATGTATAATATAAATATTTCTTATTTTGAAGTTTGAAATTTCGGCCTATATGTCATATGGTGTTGGTTAAGTTTTTTGGCTTCACCACACTCAAATTGATTATGAGGTGACCTTATGACTAGTCATCCCCACGAATAGGAATTAGCGTATTTAAACCTCATTAAATTCATCTTTGAGAAGCGACTATGTTGCTGAATGCTTACACAGCCGAGTAGTCACACTTCAACTGTTTGTTGAAATGTTGAAGAGGTTTTGTGAGTGACGAGTGATTTTAAAGCTAAATAGCAAAAAATGAAAGCAAAGGATATAGAGATTTTTTACATGTTTCGAATTCATGTTAACCCTATGTCCATGGGGTTTTTCATTATATCTTCATGATTTTTGTACAAAATGACTACAATGGCCTTTAAGATATGTAATATCTCCTTCAATTTTTGAAAAGAAGAAGAGGTTCTGAAAGAAGATTCCCTTTCTTCATCCTCTAGCATTTCCATTTATAGTATGAAGAATAATTTGTCGATAGTCATGATCACCTTTTCTTCATGTTTTCCTACATCCACTTTGAATAGATTGATTTATTAATTATTTTATAATCTAAGTACAAGAGGGATTAGGTCAAAATCCTTAGTTACAAAACAGTATAAAGCAACTAGAAGCGTCAAAATTCCCGAAAATGAACAACCAAGCCGGTTTTTATATATGAAGGTGGTAATTTGAAAACTCGGCTGAAATATCATCAAAACCATATGGGCCCCACAAGAGGGGTCGCATGTCCTAATTTTCAAAGAAGAGGGATCGGTACCGATCCCTTATTTGGTTGAATTTTGGGGTGCGATCCCTATGGTGGCTTCCTCATGCTAAAATATTCTTAACTGCCAAATTTCACGTTAATTAGATCAATGGAGTTCAAGTTATTGCTTGGTCTTTGCTTCAATATGGTTTGCATACTGCTTTCTACCGATCCCTTACAAGGGAAGTATATCGATCCCTCCAACTTCATCCCTTTGAGGTGAAATCCCTAGGGTAGGATCCTTATGATCCCCATGTCTTTCTCATAAAATTTCAGATGCATTGGACTTGTGGATCTTAAAATATTAATTGTTTTCTATAAGAATGCTCTCATACCTTAGAACATGTCGATCCCTATCATCGAATCCAATTCATGCTGATCCCTCCTAGGAGTTGAAAAATATTTCATATTTTGAACACTCTGCCTTGCATATCCAACAAGTTCTTTCAACATTGACTTCATGTTACCTTCTGTACTTGACTTCTGGACCTACACTCATCACTCTGGAGTCATCGGCCTTAATGGAAGTCCAATCTGACTTGTGCAATTAGTTCAATATATCCTGGTTAACATGGTGGATAACACTTGTCCCACAAAGTACATCTTGTGATGAACATGATGTGCTTTGAATCGAAGAAAACTAGAGTTGTTGAAAAGAAATCCGTCCAGTTTATTGAATAATTGTTATCCATCTGTTGAATTATTTTTCCAAAGTGTTATATGTCTCGTTATGACGCTTGGTCGGTTTCCAATAGCATACATCCAGGGATATACTCCATTAGTTGGTATATAAAAGTCTGGCTCTATAAGACTAAAAAGTTTTGGTTATTTGGTTCAGCCTCGAACTTAAAGGCTTCAGGTTCGTTTTCAATTTCCATCGATTTTAAAAATTAAAATTTTTGGGTCATGCACGTGCACATTCATATACAAATTCTTTATTGTTGCCTCCTAGGTGTGTTCGTACGTTGACGGTTTCATCACCAATTTTCATTATATTCTGTATGCATGTGGTTTTAATAATTCCCATGCTCATGCTGGTTTGCATACATGCTCATAGCCATTCTTTCATTTCATCAATTTTTTTGTTTTTTTGTAGGGATCGACATATGCTTAGGCAAACCCTCCTTTCCATTTCTTGTGCTCGCAGGGATTGGCATATTGCTAGCCTATCCCTCTCTTTTTCTTTATGTTAGCAGGGATTAGCACCTTTTATGCCCATCCCTTATCTCCATGTTATGTGTGCCGAAAACATAGGTTGATCCCCTAGTCCCTATATATAACTAACATACCCCCTTTCCATCCTTACTTGCTTCATTTTCCTACCATCCTTCACATACTGAACCCTCTCATTTCTGTATCGAAACTGAACCCTCCTTCTTTCCACTACTTAGCTTCAAAACAAAATTCTTCTGAGTTTTAGTTTGTTCTTACAAATCGCCTTCTCCATGCTTTCCATCTCGATCATCTTCGAGTCATTCTCCAATTCCTTTAACATACATGTATGTGTAGGTAAGTTTTCTAGTATTTATCTCTCGATCTCATGACAAGATAATGGGCTCCATGCCATCAGCGATTGAGATGGAATTCGAGGCAGTGATAGAATAATGGCCGAAGTTGTTTGGAGCAGACGAAATGATGGATATGGAAGGGTTTGGCAGAGCAAAAAAGGAGGAGAAAGGAGTAAGTTTACAGCATAGGGTTGTGTCGAGTGAGTTGAAGGATAATATGTTGGGTGGAGGATTCAGTCGTTTGGTTGGATATGAGAGATAGGCAATCGAAGTTTAATGAAAGGTTGAAAATAAGAACGTAGAGGGATCGATAGATCAGCCAAGTGGGAGAGGAGATCGGTGGAGTTGGATAATGTGAAGGGAACGACAAATTTTGTTAAATGATAGGGATCAACATCGTTTATTTGAAGAGAGCGATCGGTACCATTGCTTTGGGATTGGGATTGATAGATATAAGTCGACATATAGGGGTCGGCATATAGGGATCAACATTTACGTACTTTGCTAATCCTTAGGCTTTAAATTGAACTCGAAACCTAATCCATAATCACTTATTTGAGCATTTACAACAAATCTCATTTCAATGAACTTGAACACATAATGACGATGAATAAAGGGACTTGCATACTCATTATTATACTCGAAACTGAACGATCAAATCTTGGGGACTTGGAACATCTACTGAAACTTAGCATATGGACTTGAATAATAGATCTCACACCTTGATATGTCGATAGTCGATCCCAAAGCTTACATAACCAATCCACCTCTTCACCAGTTGAGATAGCCAGTGATGACGATCACTCTGGCCTTAATCCAAAGTCTCATCGTTTCATTTTTCTTTCATATTTTAAGCTACCTATTTCTGTAACACATCACACTGCACTACACTAGCTCACATTTAGCAAGGGGGGCAGGTAAACTTTTGTAATCTTGATTATCTATTGAGTATAGTTGACATTGACTTCAGATGTTCAAAGCGTCTGGCTGCAATGTCTTCTGGACCGGCCTTGCAACATAGCAATCCCGAAGCCGAGTCGAGTTCTGCAACCATACCTGGCAGGCTTTCCCTCAGTCATCAAACTAAACAAACAGAAGTTTTTGGCTCGCCAGCCAACCTTTTTTCCTATGTTCCCATCCTCTCGGTGGAAGATTTAAGTCTTGCGCCTGATGCTGTAGAAGGAACTATACTCTTAGATAACCCAATAGATTCTCAAGCCTCCAGAATTGGTGAGACAACCCTTCGAAGGCTATGTTCTAGACATGGAATTCCATTCGAAGATGTCCTGGCTCCTTCGATAAATGACAGAGCTCACTTTCCCCTGGAGGGGTACACATCATGCAATAAATTCATGTGCTGGGCCGGATATGTGCCGCCCTTCAATTCTTTTATTGGAGAAATGTTAAAATATCTTAGAATAGCCTCCACTCAACTTCACCTGAATAGTTATGCCTTTCTCTATGGAACTTTTTTACTATTCATAAGCATTTTGTTACATTCGCCAACTCCCAAGGACATAAGGTTCATTTATAACTTTAAATGACATTCAGGAAGTCCTTTTTATGTTTTTCCTAAGCCATCACCCAACTGTCAAGTCTTAATGGGTGCTTGGAACAAACTTACCCTTTTCAGACATGAATGGTTCTATGTTCGATGTCCGCTTGCCTTTGCAAGGCGATGGTTGGAAGGACGTTAGTGTCGCCTTCGCTTTATTTTCAAATTTCACTAATATGAGTCATATTTTGAATCAACTAACATTCTGAAGATCTACAGGTGTCCGCCCACGTTTAGATGGCAATACTTTTTCAAGATTGGTCTCTACAACTCGTGCTACCCCTATCAAAGACAAGGACATCAGGCTCCTCGTAACCGATAAGTTGTTATCTCTATTTGGGCTACTAGAAGAAGGCTGCAGCATTAGGGCATCCTGGGAGTGCTACATCATCAATAAGCACTGTTGAATAAGAAGGGGATATCAATAACCCTGTCGTGCCCTCGGTCGAGGGGACTTAGGATGATGCCGAAGAAGATGAAATTAAGGGTACCCAAATCAATAAGCTTGGCGACGCTAATGCAAGCCAAGGCAAGGCCCCTATGGTCGAGCATCACAGGACGTGCAACTCCACACACCTGCTAAGAGAAGAAAAAAGCTTTCATATAAGCTTTGTAGGAGAAAAACTACTAAGGATCCAGAGTTCGTTATCACTTCTATTAATGAAGAGTCGTCTTCCTAAAATTTAGAAAGTTCGATGAAAGGGTTTTCAAATCTCCAAATTTCAGATGACATTATGACTTATGACTTCCCTAACATCAACATTGATGGATTCAATTCTCCCACCAGAAGTGGCGACGACATTCTTCCTACCGGCAAGGGAGAGAAAACTTCCATGAGCAAGGCTGCAACAATCGGTCCATTGGGAGGGGCATTACGACGCTTACAATCACGTGCACTTCACCACATAACTTTTATCTATCTTTTGTACAATAGTCACTCATACACTATTATTCAGTTTTTTACAGATTCAATGTCTCAATCCTGAGCTTTTAATTGCCTGGGAAGCTCCTTGACGCAACATGGATCCAAACGTGATTCGAAATCTAGTAGGCGTAGAGAGAGGGATGGCGACCGAGAATGAAGTCATTGTTTGAGGGAATCTTAACCTTCAAAACATAAATCCTAATCTCGGTCGTCCCATCAGGAAGTGCAACCTAATCTTCATGTGCATAGTAGCGATCAGACATCTTTTCACGGTCCTCCATCTCCCGTACCACCTGAGCAATATTCTGGTTCATCCAGCTCTAAGTAGTCCCGTGATCGCAGGTCAAGCAAATGTCCAGTTGTTGCTTCTGATCCAACTTTGCCAACCGCTACTCCTGAAGCTTCCATAGTAGAGAAATTGGCCGAGCTTAAGTTCATTTTTCCAAATATTTGTTTTGTGGGGCTTCAGTTCCTCCTCTTCATCCATACAATCCCAGGGACTGTCAAAGCAAGCTCTCTCGCATGTATCAATGATGATTTCGTGTAGCATGAATCATTCTAGCACTTAGCAGAAAAAAATCTCCTAGATGTCGATTGAGGGACAACATGAGATATATCGTCTCAAGTTAGAGGCAAACCATGATAAAGATATAATTAAGCACCAAGATAGTGAGATCTCAGAGTTAACGACAAAACTAACCGAAGCATAAGAGTGCTAAGGAAACATCTGAGGTAGTGAGTCATCTGGAAGCTACCCATAAAAAGGAACTTGATGCCGCCTTCAACCGCAGTGGTGCACTCGCCTAGAAAGAGATTCCTTACAAAAGGAGAAAAATATTTTGGCCTGCCATGTTAAGGAGCTTGAAGAGCTTCTGAAGAAAGAGAGGGAAGATAAGATGGAAGTTCAAAGAATCGCAGAAATATTGCAAAAAAGCTATTATGGCCTGGAGTTTGTAGATTAAACTTGATAAGAAACTTGCTTAGATTAAAGTCCTCAAGGAAGAGGCGAAGGAAGCGAGTTGTAATGAGATGAGAGAATGGCTCGAGACATAGGCAAAGGATGCCAAGGAAGCCGGTCGGAATGAAATCAAGGACATGTTCAATCTCCTGATCATCGAATACAATGCTAAAGTCCTTCTCCACTGTGATTTGAGCTTTCTTGGTGAGGATTATCTTGACTCGCTCACCGAGGCCTAGAAGTATATTGTTGAAATGAAAAGGAGAGACCTTGGCGAAGCCGATTTAGATGAAGAGAAATTAATACGGGATATCCTTTATGGAAATGAACCCCTAGACCATGCCATCATAAGATTCCGATACTTTGACATTCCAACATCTTCTACCAAAGAGAAAAATATCATTGAATCTTCAAAGTCTGATCCCAAGGGCACCTTTTCTTTTTAAGCAGCTGAACATTAGTTTCTTTCGGTCTGGGATAGGATCTAAGCTAGGATCTAGACAAACCTGGTTATCAATCTAAAGTGCCGACCCCTATTCTGGAAGGGGGTACCCCGTTGATGAATGAAAGTCAGCCGGATGTAGGTATTCTGCTCTATCTTCCACTTTTCAATCGATTTCTTTCTTCATGTCCAATAGTCATGAGCTTATCTCCTTGTTTCCATGAGTCTACAAGTCTTCAGGGTCTCGGCCAAACTACAAAAAGTGATGCCACCATGGAGTAACAATCAACATTAGCCGAGATCCTGACGACCATCGATGCTTCAGCGCCCGATGCTTAAGTCACTGGAACACTCAATGACGATAAGGCTAGAGATTCGCTGTCGCTAGACGAATATGATGATATTATGAGCGCCGGTGCCACCAAACACACCGATTAGCTCAGCTTAAAGGAGCGCATTGAGAGGGAGGATTTTTTGAAGAAACAAGACAAGTCTAAACCCGTTGGTATGGATATTGATGATCCAAATCCCATCCCATTACAAGTCATCCCACCTGGCGGGTTGATTTCTGAAAAAATCCCTCCTACTTCTGAATGCCCCCTCACCAAAGGTGGTAAGGATCAAGGAAACGGATAGGCGGAAGCTCAGGTGGCACCACTCTCGAAAAATCCAAAAATGGGAGAAGACAAAAGAAATAGTCATCGTTTTGGCTCTGTACGCATATAGCTTGTATAGTTATTTTTCTCTTTGTTGGCCATGATTGTACAAGTACGGCCATAATTCGTTTCTCGTTGCTTTGGATGGTAATCCATCAATTTTATCCTAAGGCTTCCATGCAGTAGTGGCACTAATTCATACCAAACACAGGGCTTAAGCCCTGATGTTGCATTGTAAATTCAGCGGATTGAGGGATTACGCTCCCGCTCCTAGTCTCAAGTTAGTGGAGTTAGACGATAGATGGTCGAACTCCATCCTTTGCAAGTTTATACTCCTCCTATCAGTTTCAGGCCGGATTTCATGGAATAGCAAGTGGTCGAACCGCACTCGTCTATTTTTCAATACTCATACTCGCAATTTGTGGATAAGAATTAGTTAGCGGGTGGTCGAATCGCACCGGACTTGTATTTATATTCCAGTCCGCACTCTGGGGCCTTAGAGTTATTTCAGAAAATAGTCGGATCGTACTTGCCTTAATTGATTGATTTGTCCCCAAGCTATGGGGTTTGACTAAGCTAGCGATCGATCATGTGATGATCGCTTTTGGTTTATTTCGGTCCAATTATCCGGGTGGAGTTATTCAGTCATCAGACGGTCGAGTCACATTCATTCCTCGTTATGTATTCCAACCATCGAGTTATGACCAAGAGTTATCAAATGAACGGTCGGACCATGCTCATCTTGTTTAATTCAATCGAGACCAGTGTAATTGGTTAGTTCCAAACTTTATGAACCTATTTAGATGTATCGACATTAGTCAGTTTCATAATGTAACTAACATGTAATGCAATAGCAAACATAGATATAAAGGAAGTTCAAAACTTTATTTGCTAAACAAAAGGAAATGACATAAGTTGTCTTATTACATATTCGGAAAATCAAATGCTAAAGAAAGTTCTGAAAGTAAATACAATTGAATGAAAAAGAGACAAACTAAGTGAAATAGTGTCATAAGTACTCGCTATTCCACACCTTTAGGAGTGTGATGCCATCAACGGTCGCTAGCATGAAAGTTCCCTCTCTAAGCCTCTGCTCAATGACATACAGTCCTTCCTAGGTTGGGTTTATATGTGATGGGGCAAGAAAAAGCTGTTTCAAGATGAGATCTGTTACATCTCCTATCTGGAGGCCTGAAGATAAGTGCTACAGATGCTGCAGTCATCCATAGTATTATCTTACGCTGACCAAATACGGTAATTTTAATCGTATCCATAATATCAGAAGCTCACATGCGGTTTTTTTCCATCCATTACTTTTCAGGATCAGTCCAATAACCTATCTTTGTACAAATATATTCCTTTCTGTGTGCCACTATCATTTTAGTCTTACCTGTGACAAAGCCCTACACACTGGAATTTTGGATTAAATTAGCTGGGGCTTAAATCTAACATATAGAGTGCGAACCTATGCCAGTCCCATCCGGTATTCTAATACCTGAGTCATTTTACTTAGGGATAACTTCCCTTAAATTTTCCTTGAAACCTTTCCAAAATGATTTAAAATATTTAAATCATACTTGCACACGAAAAATACATATTGTAACAACCCGCATATTTAACGATTTTATATTTAAATGTTTTATTTAAATATAGTGTCGTTAGTCGGATTTTTGGTCCGAAATGCTACTTTCTGCAAATGGCCGAATTGGAACTCAAAACCACCTCCATTGGTTCCAAAATGGCATTTGCGATCTTTTTGAGTATAAGCTTTGATATGTTTGGAGTAAGTTGAATTTTGGCTACTTTTTCTATTGGGCTTGAGTTTGGGTTCAGCCCCAATCTCCTCTTAACCCCCCTAGCTCATTACTCTTCATCCATTCACCCTCATTTCATTTCTTAAACTTAAGCAAAACTGAAAATGGTGGAAGGGAAGAGGAAATAGAAATTGCAAGCCCTAGTTTCAACTTCCAACTTGATTTCTTGCTCCAAAAATCAAAGTGAATCCATTGGTAAGCTCTTCTTCATCTTCTCTATCTCTTTCTCTCTTCAATCTCAGGAAATTCCTAAACCTAAACTTAGGAAAATACTTGTCTTATTCTTAGATTGAAGCTAGTTGAGTAGAAGTGGAGATTTGTTGGTCTTCTCCTTGCAAATTGAACTCCTTCTTCTTTGTTTTTGAATTAGAAGGTGAGTTTTGAACTCACATCTACTTCTTTTGATATCATTGATGTTAGGTATGAATTCCTAACACTTATTCATATGCTTTTGCTTTCGATTTGGTTCGCTTTGGTGAAATTGCCAAATTATGATTTTTGAAGCCAAATCTATGTAAAACCTTCTATGGTTGATGTTTATGTTGTTCGGAGTGTTTGGGTGTGTCGTTAAGGTTGGGTAGTCATTTGGCGTAAGCCCATAATCAACACGCATCCGATTGCTTTCGATTTGTTTGGCCATAGTTGGCCTAGGTTCAGGAAATGCCTGACCATCATGTTTCAGACGTCTGAAACTCCTATTTCAGACGTCTGAATATTATTCTGGGGAAGTTTCTTATCCCCAGATTCAGACGTCTGAATTGATATTCCAGACGTCTGAAAGTGTTAATTTTTGACCAGAAAGAAAATAGGCCAAAATATGCCTATTTCAGACGTCTGGAAGGTTGGATTCAGACGTCTGAATTCCCTTTTGAAAAACAAATTTATTTCCAGATTCAGACGTCTGAATCCTTTCTTTCAGACGTCTGAATATGTTGTTTTTTGCCAACTTGCCTTGTTCGTTTAGTTTTTCAAATTTAATCGATACATAATGATTCCAATTAGTTATTTATGCATATTCGACCTTGATGATTCCTTTTTGACTTTATTCACAGGTTTTTATAAATGATTTCTTCAAATCGTATTAAAGGCTCGCTTCTCCAATTTATAAATTCTATTTAAAGCACACACAATTTCGCATTTCGAGCGAAGTGGAAGGGTGATTAAATGGTTGGGCAAAACACGGACCATGAATCTGTGCGTTTATCTTTCCGATTAATCCCCAACCTATTCAATTGATCGTTTTAACCTTCGGGTTTGGTTTACCGATGATATGAGGTGAACTTTGTATTGCTTTGAGTGTGAAATTAACTAACGGATAGTAAACCGTTTAGTGCGAACGAGTGGTTATGGGACTCACGTTACCACTTTTTGGATTCCTTTTTGAGAGTTATGACACATTCCGCCAGTTAGTGGTATCCAGTACTGGGTCTCTGACCTTCACCACTACGGTTTGTTGCCTTCGGGTATGTGCCTTCGGGTTTGTGCCTTCGGGTTCGTTGCCTATAGTATCGCTTCCGATGTTGGTCGTTATGAGCCGCATGGGTGAAATTGGGTTGCCCTTTAGTATCGCTTCCGATGTTGGTCGTTATGAGTCGCATGGGTGATATTGGGTTTGGAGTCTTCGGGATCATGGATCCTTGTTTGTACAGTACTGAGCTCGAGCAAATTTTCTGATGTTTCATTCATATTTATATTCCCTAGGTATCGCCCTTCGGTGTTGGTCTTTTTGAGCCGCATGATGAGTAGCGTTTACCTTGTGGAACTTGTATACCTTCATTGGTATTTGTTATTTGCCTTTTGGCTTGTTTTGGGATATTCGTATCCTTTGTTTCTATATGTTGCCGATGATATGAGGCTTGTTATCATAAGATTCATCTTTTGTTAGATGATTGTGTTATCTCTTTTAGAGATATTTGTTATACTTTGTAACCTTGCAGGTTTATTGTTGTTCAGTTTATCTAACTGATTTGTTTAGCTAGACTGACCCGTGTATTTTATACTCGGGTCAGACCGAGATGTTTCAGGTTAGGTGCTTTTGGACTTAGCCTATTTTGCTTCCGCATGAACTACTCAGCTTGTTCCTTTTTGTTAAAGCTTTTTGTGTAGTCCTTTTATTTGTAACTCTGATATATGTATTCTTTTGGATTCATCTGTATATTGTGGTTTGCTATAGCACTTGATATGTATTATTTTGTAAACTCTGTTATGTATCTGTATATGTGTATATGATGATCTACTGTTCTGTGATGTATATTACATTTGAGTTGTTATATTCCGTTCTGATAGATCCAACCACCTATGGTTTTGTTTTAAGTATTCATTGGGTATGTCGACCTTATTGGTATGTCTATTGTCGATGCATTCAATAGATAGTTAGAGCAAAGCTATAGATGGTCGCTCCCAACCAGCCTTATTCTCCGTGTTAGTTGACGGCATTACTCTGTAGTATCCTTGGCTAGCGTGGGTATAGGGGTGGGGAGTCACACATATACTCTATGATTTACTCAAAATCACATTGCCATGTTATATATATATATATACATATATATTTGTCAAACCTTTGTTGATGAGAACATTTAAACCTTTGAAAGTACCTCTTTCGAATCCATTGAAAGTACCCTTTCGAAACCATTAAACCATGTCTTTCAAAACATTGGAAAATTCTTTCCTTTCTTTCTCTGAAAGCTTAAAAATATTAGACATCCTTCTTTAAGACTTTTAAACATTGCCTTTCGAAAACATAGGAAAAACCCTTCCTTTCTTTTCATCGAAAACATTGGAAAACCTTTCCTTTCAACCCATTCGAAACCCTAGGGAACCATCCCTTTAAAACCATTCATTAAAACCCTTTCGAAAGCATTAAAATACTAAACCTTTCGAAATCCTTTTGGATTTAATTTAAAACATGTACAAAACTTTCGAAACTATTCAAAAAATTATTCCTTCGAAACCTTTGAAAACCGTTTCGATTGAAATCCTATAGATTATGCCTTCAAGTAGAGCAAAAGGATCAAAAACCCAGTAAAGTCGAAAGCATTCCTTTCGAAATCATTAAAACTATCTCTTCCGAAACTATTTAGGTTATAATTCAATTATAGAAAAAGGGTTGTTAATACATTTAAAGTCGAAAGCGTCTATTTTGAAACCATTTCCTAAGTAAAAAAAATGATGGTGTCGAAGCCATCCCTTCGAAAGTATTGGAGAAGTGGCCAGATTTTAGAAAACAAAATAACCCCTTCAAAGCCAACTTGGTCGAAAGGTAGAAAGCTATAGCAAAAAGGTTTCGACTTAGTCTAAATCAATCATTTAAAACTAAAGTGCAACCCAATCGAAACCATTTCTTTAAATCCAATAGACCCAGTCGAAAGCTAACTGAGTCGAAAGCCATTTAGTCGAAAGCATGTAGGCGCATCTTAATTTAAAAACAGAGTGATGCTTTGACCCCTTCGGATCCTTGGGTTTTGACCTCATACCTTTCACCTTCTATCCAATTTGCTACGTAATAATATATTGATACATATGCATTGGTTTCGACGGTGATGAAGGCGGAGGGACTTAGTTGAAAGCCCATCAAGACGGAAGCAGGTGTCGAGAGCAATAAAATAGTAAAATGCATGTAGTAAATAGTTCTTTTCACCTAACCTGCTTTACGTGTCAAATTTTGATTGGTTGCCTCTTTTCTTTACCACTGAAAAGTGCTGCAAATTTCAGAACTAACTATTTGGATTATTTGCTAAAATCCCCTTCTCCTTTTCAAAATATATAAAACATTTAAGTCTCATATCTTAAATAATTTTATATACCCATTAAAATACTTAGGAAAATTCTATAAAAATTCCAGAAAATCTCTTTTCAATATATTTTCCAACATGTAAAAATTTCAAATCCAAACCTTTTATTATTTGACCGTAAATAATTTATAACCCAAATCAACATTTTCTTTACTAGAAAATTCTTATGAATACCAAAAAAATTCAGAAAAATCTGAAAATTGAAACACATTTTAAAAATAATATTTCTGGTCTATATAAAAATTTGCAAGGTATTTTGATGTCATTTAATAGGATTTTCACCTTAAAACATATCATAAAATCAATATGAACATACATAAATCATCAACATGTATATATAATCATTCCATCATTAAAAAACATGGAAAATCAATGCAAAATATTTGGAATCCAACTTAAAACCAAAAAAAATTAAAATATGAGATGCAAACATTATTCGAATTAGCTTTTGATTAAGGATTTGAGATTTGAATAAATTTGATGTTGATTAAGCTTCCCCTTTTATCTTTCTTTCCTTTGCTCTTAAAAATGGTGGCTGGCCTCTACTTAGTTTAATTTTTTGCGAATGAAATGAAGTGATGATTCATGGCTAAGGGTTTAGGGTATTAGAACATCCATTTTCTCATTTTACCCCTTGTTTATTTCCCAGCCCTTTATCTATTTCATTTCTAAGTTACCTCGTTTTGATTATGCCATTTACATGGCATGGCTACCCCTATTAATCAAAATCTCAATCCATTAATCATCTCACATTGTTTTATTTAATTTAACTAATCAAATATCCTAAATAATGTTACTAAAAATATAGGGTATTATAAGATCACCAATTTCATAGGTTCTAGGTCGGACTTTAGTATTGTAGTACAGAGCAACACGGTGTCGGTGTGCAGCTGCCCTCAAATCAGTTTCCTCATTCTTATCATCTATAAAGTCTACATATTCCAAAAAGAGATCTTCATTTGTTCTGGGATCCTAGTAAGTCACTCGATGGGAAAGAACTTCAAGCTCAACAAGAATAACTGCTTCGTAACCGTAAGCGAGGCAGAATAGAGTATGGCCAGTCGCAGACTTGTGGGTGGTCCTATAAGCCCATAGTGTTGTTGGGAGTTCATCCACCCACTTGCCTCTGTCCTTTTTCCGAACGTTTCTTCAGAATGGATTTTATGACTTTGTTCACAGCTTCAACTTACCCATTTGCTTTAGGATAAGCGACCGCCGCAAATCATGTTTCAACACTATGCCAACCGCAGAAGTCTTTGAACTCAGCATGTTGAATTGAGTCTCGTTATCTGTGTAAAATAGTTTTTGGAAGACCGAAACGACATATGATGTTCTGAACGGTGAAACTGATTACTTTATTTTTATGATCGTAGCTAATGGTTCCGCTTCGCCCCATTTGGTGAATTATTCAACTTCAATGACGGCGCACTTCGAACCACCTTTAGAGATCGATAAAGAATTAATAATATCTATGCCTTATATAGCAAATGGCCATGGACTGGCCATTCGTTTTATTTCCATTGACGTAGCTCTTGGGAGTTTTGCATATATCTGGCACTTATCGCATCGCCTTAGATAATCAGCAGTGTCTCGATTGATGGTTAGCCAATAATACCCGTAACAAAGTATTTTCTTTGCTAGAGTCTGCCACTAGTGTGATAGACACTCCTTCATGAACTTCTGTTATGACTCATTTTGTCTCATCATGAGAGATACACCGGAGTTAGGGAACGAAAAAACCCTTTCTATACATAACGCCTTCCTGTATGATATATCGTGAAGCTTTACGAAGGACTTGTCACTTTTCATTCCTTTGTTCAGGAAGGACTCCTTGTAGCAAATATTTTTTATCGGAGTCATCCACGATTCCCTCTTAGGCTCCCTCTAGTACCTGGTTGATTTCCATCAGGCTTATACTTAAGGGATTTAATACTTCGACTACAACCAAGCGTATCTGCTGTGCATCCACGGTGCTATCAAACTTTGCCAATGAATCAGCTTCTCTATTTTAATCCTAAGGGTTGTACGTATTGTCGTAGTACTCAAAATTAATCAACAACTCTTGGACTTAGGTAAGATATGGAGCAAGCCATTGTCCTTTAGCTTAGTAATCTCCCCTGAGTTGGTATACTGCCAATTGTGAGTCGCAAAAGATTTCAAAAGATTTTATTCCCAATTCTTTGGCGAATTTAAGTCCAGCAATCAGATCCCCACGCTCGGCTTCATTGTTTGTTGTAGGGAAATCAAGTTTCAAAGCATAGCAACCTGATCGATCTTCAAGAGTTACAAGCATAATCCTAGCTCCAAAACAACAATCATTAGATGTACCATCTATATACAACTTCCGCTGTATGGTAGGGGTTTCATTGCTCTCTAAGAATTTCTTTTGCGTAGTAAATTCTGCTATAAAATCTACCAGTGCCTGACCCTAGATTGCCGTCCGTGGAAGATAAGTGATGTAAAATTGGCTAAGCTCAATATTCCACTTGAGTAACCTTCCAAACGTCTCAGATTGCTATAGGACTTGTCGTAACGGTCGGTCGATGCAAAAATTGATAGGGTGCGCCTAGAAGTAAAGGCGGAGCGTTCACGATGCAATTAGTAAACAATATGATAGTTTCTCTATCTTTGGATAGTTCCTTTCAACTCTTATCAATCGCTTACTAATATAATAGACCGGTCTCTACATTTGATTCTCCTGGCAAAGTAATGCGACACTTATAGCATGTAACGACATGGCTAAGAAGATATATAAATCTTCATGATCCACCGGCTTTGATAAGATGAAGAGTTTCTCTAAGTGGTTCACTAAAGCTTGAAATGCGTCTTTACAATCCTGTGTCCATTCAAATTTCCTTTCCTAATCAAGTCGAAGAAAGGAATGCATTTATCGGTAGCTCTGGAAATAAATTAGCTTAAGGTAGAAACCTTCCCATTCAGGTCTGTACTTGTTTAATAATCTTTCGTGCTTGGATATTGTGAATAGCTTGGATCTTCTCGATATTAACTTCGATTCCGCTTGCATTGACGATGAAACCCAAGAACTTTCCTGATGCAATACCAAAGGAGCATTTCAGAGGATTAATCTTCATTTTATAATATCGGAGGATGTTGAAAATTTCTTCCAAGTCTTTAATGTGGTCGCTAGACTATCGTGACTTCACGAGCATATCATCCACATACACCTCCATTGTTTTTAAGATCTGATCTTCAAACATTCTGTTAACCAGATGCTAGTAAGTTGCTCATGCATTCTTTAGTCCAAACGGCATTACCACATAGCAGTATAATCCAACATTGGTAATGAAGCTGTGTACTCTTGATCGGGAATGTGCGTCAGGATTTGGTTATATCCTAAGTACGCATTCATGAAAGATAGCAATTCGTGTCCCATAATCAATTCTACCAATTGATCGATCCTTGGAAGGGGAAAACTATCTTTTGAGCATGCCTTATTCAAGTCTGAGTAATCAATGCACGCCTGCCATTTTTCGTTCGACTTTCTCGCAAATACAGGATTAGATACCCACTTAGGGTAGAAGGCATCATGAATAAACCCATTGTCTTCGAGTCTATCCACCTTTAAGAGCACTAGATCTCTCCGGACCCACGCCATGTCTTTTTTATGTCAATGGTACATGCCTCGAGTCAATATTTAATACATGGCTCACAATGGGAGGCGTGATCCCATACATATTAGAGTGAGTCCAAGCGAACACTTCAAGATTTGCTTGGAAAAATCCAGCAAGTTCTTTCACCATCGGGGTGCTGAGCTGCGATCCGATCTTTAGGACCTGTGATGGGTCATTGTGGCTGACTATGATGTCAATCATTAGCTTAGCCCATGCAGCCTTGGTCTCTCTGGGCTCCTCCTCATCATCTCTTGGATCTATGTCTCTATAGAGCCGACTGTGGTGTCCGAGCCAAGGCTCAAGCGCTAGTTGTTAATCTTCAGTGGCTTGGATGCGGACTGACTTGTCCACACCCTTACCTTTCTCCTTCCATTGGATATCCCTCAATTCAGCTACATAATAAGCACGTCCAACCTCCTGATCATCATGAACAACTCCAGCACTATTATCTGTCAGGAACTTCAAAGTTAAGCACCATGGGGCAAGAGCTGCCGGGAACTCAGCTAGGTCTGATCGGCCTAGAAAAACATTGTATGGAGAGTCAACATCCAAAACAATAAAAGGCAGAATTCGCACTCTCCTATCGTCACCTTATCCTAACTCTATAGGTAATTCAACATAACCAACAGTTTTAGTTGCAACACTGCTAAAGCTATGAACACGGGCGTTTGACAGTTTCAAGTCCTTCGCTTCCATCCTCATATGATCATAAGCTTTTTTGAAAATTATATTTACAGAACTTCCACAGTTAATCAATATCCTTCTCCCTAAAGCAGGGTCAATCATGGCCGAAATAACCATTAGGTCGATCGTTGATGCCTCCAACTTGTCTGCATCTTTGTTTCTAAATACAATATCATCTGCCATTGTACGTTGCTGTTTTTTTCGGAGCTCCATCTTCCGTATTTGAACAACATTCAAAATCCACATGCTTAATTTCTCTAGTATAGCGCTCTATTTCATACGAACTCTTATCAACTGGAAGCGGTCCTTTGACTATTATATTGATCATTAATCTTCCACCAATCCACGTAGGTACCTCAGCCTCATGCGGTGCTTATCCTCGGTTGGGATCGGATGTCCCCTGCCTGCCATCCTGCAGGATTTTCAGAAACTTCTATAATTACCTCTCTCGAATCATCTTTTCGATAATATCCTGGAGATGCCTGCATTCATTTATGTTATTCCCATAGCATTCGTGAAATCGACAATATTTCCCGGTTTGTTTCTACCTCTCTATTGATTCATTTGGAGGCGGCCTCTTGTGCTACATGGTATTCCAGGTAGACAAATATATATTCTCTAGGGATGTATTCAGTGGCATGTGAGTATTGTGCATCGGAATCCTAGGCTTCCCTCTTCTAGAATCCCTCTTCCATTCTTAGCTCTTGTCTCCGCCTTTCTTTTGTTGATTCAGTTTGTTATGGACATTCATTTGAACTTTTCCAGAGCTATCATCAAACTACTTTATAGCCACATTACTCTACACTCTCTCTCCACTTGGTCCCACAACATTCTTCTTCCTGAAGGATCTGGCTTCCTCCTTCCTCAAATACATTACCACCTTTGCGTAAAAGCATTCCAATGTTGTGGGTTGCTTGCCGGCTAACCAATCGCCAAAATCGGATTCTGGATCAATCCCTTTTGTCACGGCCATGAATACTGCATGGTCATTTGGATTACTGATTTATGTAACAGCTGTATGGAATTTCTCCAAATAATTTTTCAACGATTCTCCTAGAGCCGGGATTACGCTGAACAGGGACATCACATCTTTGGAGGCGAGTTGCATGTGTTTGGAACTACTCCACAAACCTTGTTTCCAAATCATCAAATCTAGAGATTACCCAGGGGTAACCTTGTAAACCACATCGTTGTTATTCCAGAGAGAGTTAGAGGAAAACATCCATACTTGTTTGCATCATCTGCTCATGCGGAATTCATCATCCATTCGTATCTCATGATATGCTTCCTAGGGTCGGATTTTCCTTCGTAGTCAGGCATCGATGGCATATTGAACCTCCTTGGATACTCTGCATGTAGGACATTATCAGTGAATGTGGTAGGGATTCTCGAGATTCCCCAATCATCATTGGTCAAGCCTTGGCTCTCTCTCACTAACTATATGACCATAAACAACAAGTTCGACATTTGGATAGTTTGTGCCAAGCAGTGGTCATGTTCCACCTTACGTGAGTGGTCCGGTCGATGTCTACAGGTCATTCCATGCCTTCTTGGTTCAACATCTTCCCGATATGTACCTCGTACATTCACTTCACCGTCATTCCGCGGAAGCACTTGGTCAACATTTAACTGAACTCCATTATCCAAATCAGTCGTAGCAGCTTTAGCTTGAATCCCAATGTGTATAGATAAGTTTCCTCCTCTAGTGAAGGGGTCGGTACTTATCCCAATTGAGGGATCAGTACCGATCAATCCTAGTAGACCATGACGGTCTGCCTATTGATGCCCTAAAGTTTCTGCGTGATATCCATTTGTTCTGCAACACCTATGCTTGTGATACTCGTTCGATGAACTAGAACTATCCAATGCCAAGTAAGGGGTAGGGTCCCTCCTAGTTTTTCCTCGCTGTTGCCGAGAGAGTTGGTTCATTAGGTTGATTTTGGTCTGAATCTATTGATTCAATAGTCGGCAGCTATCCATTAGCTATCTCATCAGATTCTAGAATTCAGCTCTTGTAATGGAATAAGCTGGATTCTAGACTTTGACTGGTTCAGCATTCACATCCATTGGTTGGCTGCGTGGGCCTCATTGCTGGATACTAGCATCCTCGTTTCCTTCCATGTTCTGTGAAGTAGATCTAGTGTTCCTCACCATTGTTGATAGCTTGTCTTAGATTTTTTAAAATCTGAGTAGAACGAGCAAACTTCCTAAAGTAACTATAGATCTCCTTCAGGGGATTTATGCAATCCAGTAGCAATAAAGGGATCCTAATAAGATGAGAATCAAGACTCTTAATGAAAGCACCAAACTGTTTGCACCAAAAGTTGGCACAAACACCCAATAGAAACTTTTTGAAGAGAATTAAATTAAGAATAAGTTGGAAATAGTGAAGAATAATAAAGAAGCAATAGTTAATTGAAAGAATAACATGCACACAACGATTTATAGTGGTTCGACGTTGTTTGTCTACGTCCACTTTGAATAGATTGCTTAATTAATTATTTTATAATCTGAATACAATAGGGGTTGGATCAAAATTCTTAGTTACAAAAGAGTATAAGCAACCAACAGCGCCAAAAGTCCCAAAAATGAACAACTAAGCTGGTATTTATAAATGAAGGTAGCCAGATATCTCTCTGAAATTTCGGCTGAAAGACCCTCAAAACCATATGCACCCACCAGAGGGGTAGCACGGCCCAATCCCCAAGTAAAGGGATCGGTCCCTTCTTTGGTTGAATTTTGGGGTGCGATCCTTATGGTGGCTTACTCATGCTAAAATATGTTTAGCCTCCAAATTTCATGCCAATTAGATTAATGGAGCTCGATTTATTGCTTGATCTTTGCATCAATATGCTTTGCATGCTGCTTTATGCCAATCCCTTCTAAGGGAAATATACTGATTCCTTCAACTTCATGCCCTTGAGGTGTGATCCCTATAGTTGGCTCCCCGGTATCCCTTTGTTTTTCTTACAAAATTTCATATGCATTGGACTTGTGGATCTTGAGATATCAACTATTTTCTATAGGAATGCTCTCACACCTTAGAATATGCCAATCCCTATGAATCCAATTTATGTCGATCCCTCATAGGATTTGAACGATATTTCATATTTCAAAAACTCTACCTTGCATATCCATCAAGTTCCTTCAACATCGACTTCATGTTACCTTCTGTGCTTGACTTATGGGCCCTATAATCATCACTCTAGAGTCATCGGCCTTGAAGGCAGACCAATCTGGCTTGTACAATAGTTCAATAAAGCCGGGTTAAAATGCTGGATAAAACTTCTTTTCTTTAATCTCCACCTTTGGATTTTCCACTTATCTCTTGTACATGATGCTTTTTTTGTGCCTGGATTAATGATGGATTCCTGACGGGAAATCCTGATGTTGGTGGGATCTTGGAAATTCGTAGTGGGATGCTTGAACAATTGGCAGAAAGCTTGAGTCTATACAGGTTAGCCTTTTCTCTCTTCGAATGGAAATTTTCTTTAAGAGGAATGATAAAGAGGTCGCTCACAGGCATTGATATGTGACTGGTGCATATGGAGGTTCGGTGGTGAACTATTGTTTGTTGTTCAGACCGTACTACCCTGTCGATGCTCTTGTTATCTTTGTTTAATTTATCGCTATATTGGGTCAGAATGGAGTTACACTTCCCACTCTATTTGGAGGACTGGTTTGGCAGGCATCTGCGATGTGACAGAGGTTTATTTACAATTTGAGTTGTTCTCTTTGCTATTGCCGATGTGATTAAGCGAGAGCTTTACATTTATCGTTTGTCTGTAGGGTTGAGTCAACGTTAACGCATATTTCGAGTGACCGTGTATAAAGCCCCTTCGAAGTGCTTTCGGTTGTATATAGCGCTATCTAGGTTTCCCTCGTATGTGCCTATGCAGACCTGTTCCTATAGATGTTTGACAAAATATATGCTTTTGAAGTACGGTTAATTCAGATCATCATGCATTCGTTCTGATTCCACAGCTCGAAATTCTAGTTTGGCCTTTGATCCTAGATATAGCCAATGCGTTCTACTTCATTTTCCTAATATGTGGGTGGTTGCTTTTTGCAGCACTCCTCTTGCCGATAGGGTTTAGGTCTGGTTGGACATTGTGACCTCAAGTCTTTTCCCTGCTCAACCCTATTGTTATAAAACTAGCTTTCTTCACTTCAAGCACTATCTATTTCTTTTTACCGTGGTTCATGGTAAGAATGGGTGTAACACTTTCCCTCCAAGCCTACAACAACTGTACGTTGGGGTAGACTTTTCGTTTTACGCCCCTGGTCTGTATATCTATTCTGTCATGTCTTAGTCTGTCATATGGGCACTGGGAATATATCTTTTCGGCTATTTATACATTTAGTGCTTTTAGTACACATGTCAGTGTCTTATTGGACCATCTTTTAACAACTGTTTAATTTTCTTTTTCATATTTCTAGGCAGGTTTCCATAAGTCTTTTATACTCATTATTTCTACAGCAAATCTATGTTTCATAAACTCTTTGGTCATCTCAATCATGCGGCCATAATTCAAACCCAGGTACGTATTTTTCTTCTTCATCTTCCTTAAATTTTATTTATCCTTCTGTTTGCAAAGAAAAGCTAATGGATTAATTTCTAGCTTTGGGGGTAACTCCATGGATTGAGAATAGGATAAGCCATTTTGATTTCATTCGACTTTTCTTTAAAATAATGTCTAGGATTTCGGTATGGACACTTCTTCTTCTTCTTCTTCTATGCTTCTTCCTTCTGAAATTACTTGCTTGGGCGATGCTATAGGTGCCCTTCTAAAAAAATATCTAGGGTTTTAGTATGGATTCTCTAATGTGATCCTTAGTCTTCCAAGTACAATTGCGAGGATCATCACTCCACTGAACCTTCACAAGCTTATCCACTTTGTTTCTCAATCTCCTTTCATCCCGATTTGCAATATGAACTGGATGTTGACTACCATCAAATTTGGTTCTATCTCCAAGTCACCTTGAATGGATGTCTTTACAATAAGCGATGGATCATGAACATGCTTTCTCAGATGAGAGACATAAAAATATGATGGACTTATAATAATCTTTCGGGTAATTCTACCCTATAGGACAACGATCCGATCCTCTCAAGGATTCTAAATGGTCCAATGAGTCTAGGTGTAGCTTGCCTGTTCTTCTGAATCTAATAACTCCTTTCATCGGGGAAACTTTCACAAATACCAAATCCCTGACCGCAAACTCTAAGTCCCTTCTCCGTAGTTCGGCATAACTATTCTGTCGATCCTGGGCTTCTTTCATCCTTTGCTTGACCATAGCCACTTTCTCTGATGCTTCTCGAATCATTTCTGGTCCAAGAACTAAACGGTCTTCAGTCTTAATCCAACATGAAGGTGATTTACATGGTCGTCGATACAAAGCATCGTAGGGTGACATGCCAATGCTAGCTTGGTATCAATTATTGTAAGATAACTCTACCAAATGTAGATAATCTTCCCAAGAACCTCCAAAATCCAAAATACATGCCCTTAGGAGATCCTCCAAAATTTGATTCACCCTTTCAGTTTGTCCATCTATCTGTAGATGATAGACTATGCTTAAGTTCAACTATATTCCTAAAGCGGCTTGTAATGCTCCACAAAATCGACTTGTGAAGATAGGATCTTGATCACTGACTATACTTACTGCAATTACATCCAGTCAAACGATCTCCCTCAAATAATTCCATGACAAAGAAGCTGCAGTTCTAGTAGATTTCACTAGGATAAATTGGGCACTTTTTGTTAATCGATCCACAATTACCCACACGCTTTCATTACCTCTTCTCGTTCTCAGCAACCCATCGATAAAGTCCATGGATACTCGCTCCCACTTCCAATTCGGTATTTCCGATGGCTGGAGCAACCCTACAGCCTTCTGCTGGTCACTCTTGACCTGTTGATAATTCGTACACCGACTTACGATATAAAGACAACTACAAAAAGCTCCAGATCATTCGTAGCATAATTCTTCTCATGAGGTTTCAACTGTCGACGCTATAACTTTACCATGTTGCATCAAAACTGCTCCCAATCTAGTCCGACAAGCATCTATGTAAACTGCTAACCCTTCACTCCCATCTGGAATAGTCAAGACATGAGCACTTGTCAATTTCTCTTTTAACTCATTGAATGCTTGGTTGCACTTGGATGTCCAAACAAACTTAGTCTCTTCTTCGTTAGCTTTGTTAGATTAGAAGTAATCTTCGAAAAGTCTTTAACAAACATTCTATAGAAACTTGCCAAACCTAAGAAACTTCTGATCTCAGCCGCACTTTCAGGTTTCTTCCAATCTTGAACTGCAACTACTTTAGCTGGGTCCATAGATATGCCTTCTCTCGAAACTACGTCCTCTAGAAATTAAACTTTGGATTTTTAGAAATGGCACTTAGAAAACTTGTCCTTTCAAACATGATGCCTTAACGTACTAAGAACAACATGAAGATGGAACTTATGCTCTTCCTCCGTTTTAGAATAAATGAGGATGTCATCAATGAAAACGAGAACAAACTTGTTAAGAAAGTCTCGAAACACTCTATTCATCAAATCAAAAAAAATAAACGGGTGCATTATTTAATCCGAACGGCATGACTAACCACTTGTAAAAACTATCATGGGTTCGTAAAGCTATTAAGGGTACACCCTCCTCTGCTACCCTTAATTGATGAGAACCAGTGGCAAGATCTAACTGAGAAATGATCCGAGCTCCGTGGAGCTGGTCAAACATGTCATCAATCCTAAGTAAAGGATACGTATTCTTGATAGTCTTCTTATAACAAATCTTGGTAATCTACCCATAATCTAAGAGAACCATCAGCCTTGGTAACAAACACTATTGGCGGTCCCTAATTCGATGTGCTTCGTCTGATCAAACCTTTCTACAACAAATCAAATGTCTGCTTCTCCAACACTCGTCTTTCCTTTTGACCCAAACTTCTAGGAGGTTGTACTATCGGTCTGGTTCCTGGAATCAAATCAATATGGAATTCAACTTCCCGATAAGGAGGTAAACCTTGCACTTCTTCAAAAGTATCCTTGAAGTCCTAAACAATCGGCAAATCTCTTATCTCTTCTTTGGGTACTTCGAGGGAATAAAGGAAATTTCTCATCAACTTATTAGGCTCTCTAGAACAGATTTCAATACTTCTTTCTACTGCATCTTTTATCACAACTATTCTTCTACTACAATCTAGGATGAAATTGAACTTAGATAACCAATCCATCCCTAAAAGTAACCCAAAACACATGAACCCAAGAATGATAAGTCAAACGAGAAGTGCCAATCTCGATAAGAAATAAGCACATTCAGACACATAGTGTAAAGATTTATCGGACCACCGATAGGGTTTGACACACAAAGAGAATTTTAAAGAATAACATATTTAAGATTCAGTTGGTTCATTAGGTCATATGTGATAAAACTATGGGATGCACCGGTATCAAGTAACACTCTAACAGGAATATCAGAAATGGATAGTGTACCTTGCAACACTTGCTTTCCTTTTGGATCCCTAAAAGTAGTTGGTATTTCCTCAATAGTAAAAGCTCGTCCCTATGATCCCTTTCTTGGAAAAAGAGAACTGGTTCTTCATATGTCTATGTCTGTTGCAATTGTAGCATACCGGTAGGTTAGTTTTCGAGAAATTATTTGCACAGTGGCCCATTTTGTCGCACTTAAAACAAAAAACCTCGGTCAAGTCTAACTGCTTGTTCTATGTTGGAGCTTCACCTCCAGGCTTCTTTCCCTCCACTTCTTCTTCCCTTTTCACTTGAAAAAATGGCTTACTAGAAACGAGTATAACTAACAATGGCTGGACATTGACTGGTGGCACTACCCCCTTCTGCACTCCTTGCTCAATATCAAGAGCTTCAAATCTCAAAGCCATACTGATCAGATTGGTAACCATTGAGATGATTGGTCATTTCTCGATGGAATTCTGGTCGCATTCCTTTCACGAAGATCTCATTCTTCTTAAGTGGCATATCAATCAATCCTGGTCCAAAGCGAGACAATGTTTTAAACCAATGCTCATACTACGTCATTATCATCTCACCCTGTTTCAGATCCATGAAACTTCTAAACAACTGAGTCCTACCCGCTTATGAGATAAATTAAGATTAAAAAATGTAACGACCCACCATTCATTCCACATAATGACGCATCATTATTAAGAAAGAAAGGGATAGAAAAGAAAAAAGATAGGGAAGAAAAAACTAAACAACATCAGAATCTCACAGCGGAACGAATATTAATCACATAAGTATTACATAGTGTATATCATCTATTAGAGTTACACAACTTCTTATCATAATACAGCAGACAGTTATAAAGATCTGTCTATTTACAACTCAATATACAACACAAATATCAACATAGAGAACAACACAGCGGAATCACTATATATCTTTAACTTTGAAGCCTCCAGCTCCATATCTCCTCCAGAATTCGTCAAAGCTAGCTTGAATCCCTTGGCTACTCGTAAAAATTTGAGTACCCAAGCGTTTAAGAAAAACAGAATAAACTCCGGGTCAGACATGGGTCTGGTGTGAGTAAACGGTTAAAGTTGCTTAACTTTAAAAACCTTTGAAAACAAAGGTATCATGTAAGACTTCCCACACATAAACATGGGTAAGTTTTTACCTTACGCTAACCAAAATGTTTGATAGGAAATTCAGTGATATTGTAATAGGGTCTAGGGTTTTCAAACAAACAAGAAAATAAACGAAATTATTACATTTATTAAATTCCAGCATACATAGGTATACAATCAAATCAGAGGGCACTTATTGGAATTTGGATTTCCATACAATGGCAGGGCTACTGGGGTACCGCCCGTCACAGTACGGGGCCCAGATCACCATACCGAGGATTACTCCCAATCCTCCGCAACACAAAACCGGAACCATCCCTTACTGGACAATCCCGAATAAGACAACCCCATAGTTGTGGCCAACAAATTCCCACACAACCGAAATAAGAAGGGACCTCTAGACAGGGGTAAATCTCATCCTACTTGGGTGCTACCCACTTAGCCTTGTCGCACCTCCCCTGTTTTAACCATTCCCGATTGATGAGGCTTGAGTCTACGATTACCTTTATAGAAAACATTTATTTTAGAATGCTCACCGTCCACCTGACGATGTTCTAAAAGCATTCAATCCATACAAGTTCGTTCCGGGTTCAAACGAAACCGAAGGCATTATCTTGTTACACTCATTTTGGAATCTCCTTCAGAGTCAACGACAGTAACCCTTGCACTTTAAATCTCCATCTCGATCTTCTCTTTGAGATGTCACGACCTATCGTTTAACTTGGATTGATGTGGTTTTCGGATAATCAAATCTGATACCTGATCCCGGTCTCATCGAAATCCAATCGTATCTTAAAGGCCAAGTTGTTTAAGGTTTAAATAATTCAATTCAATTCAATTCAATGCTTGAATTCATACAACATTAACACAGATAAATATCACACATTTATCACTGATATATCCAATATCACATCACAGAATATCACAAAATATCATCCAATAGATATCAACCAATCCAGATATTCTACACAAACAATCATCCATAAGCAACAATTATTAATCCCTTTTATAATTAATTTAATCAACTTAAATTAAATTAATTACTTAAGAATTAATTACCTAACCTTGATTAATCAACAATTAATTAATTACAACCTTTTAATTAATCAATCATCCATCTATTTTAATTAATCATCCTTGATTAATTATTCTTCAATTACATGAAGTAATTATCCTTTAATTAATTTCATAAATTAATTATTCTTAACCATTTACAGTTAACATTTAATTCTCTCATTAATTAATTATTAATTAATTACATAAATTAATGATCCTCAATTAATTACTTCCATTAACTAATTAACTATAATTAATTAGTTGAACCTAAATTAATTACATTAATTAATTAAACTTTAATTAACCACTTCCATTAATCAACCTTAATTAATCATAAACAGTAATTACCATCCTGTAATTACTTAGCTTAATTAATTACTCCTCAATTAATTATATCAATCCTTTGATTAATTACACCAAGTAATTAATCATTAATTCCTTCTACTAAGTAATTATCCTTTAATTACTTCCCATTAAGTAATCCCCTTTAATTAATTACATCCAGTAATTATACATTAATTACTTCACTAAGTAATTTCACTTATCAATTTCATTAAGTATTTATACTTTATCAGCATCAAATGATTATTTTTAGTTAATTAACACATTGATTAACTTAAGTTAATTACATTCATTTCATTAATTACAATTGGTAATTTATCCCTTAATTACATTTTAAACAAATTAATTAATCCTTAACTATAGATTAATTGTTCTTTAACTATTAATTAATAAACCTTAATTATCAATTAATAAAACTTAATAACAAATTAATTAATCCTTAAGTAATTAGTTAATCAATCCTTAATTAGAATTAATTAACCCTAAATAATAGTTAATTAATCCTTAATTAACCTTAATTATAGATTAATAATTTCTTAATTATTATTAATTAATAAAGCCTAATTATTAATTGATAAAACTTAATTAAAATCAAGTACTTTTAATTACAAGTCAATTAATCTCTAATTACTAATTAATCAACTTTAATTACTTAATTAATTAATCTCTAATTATTAATTTAAAATCTCTAATTATATAATTAATAATATTTAATTATAAATTAATTGACCTCCAATTAATTAACTTGTAACCCTTAATTATTAATTTTAAATAAATTAATAATTACTCTTAATTAATTCCTTAATTAATCCTTCATCATTATAAATTAAATTAATTAATTTTATCTAATTTCCTTAATTAACTTTATTAATATCAAGACATTAAAACCTTAATTATCTCTAAGATAAAACATTATCTTACTAATGACTTAATTATCATTAAAACATATTTAAACCATTTTATTTTTATGAATAACTTTACTTAATTAAATCATTAATTAAGATTTATAATAAAATAAACATTTTAACTTGATAAATTAAAGTTATCAAAACATAAATTTAAAACAACTTAAAACATTTATCAATTAATAGTTTTAAAACTAGTTTCAAACTTGAATTTAAAAACTTGCTTTTATATAAACTTTTAAAATTTCATTACTAATCTAAATTTTAAAATCACTTTAATTTTACGTAACAAAATTTAAATTAAACAAATCTCAAAATCTATTAACCAATTATTAAAGAAAACAATTATATATTAAAGAAAGTTCAAACTAGAATTAATTTTTAAAAATTTCAAAAACCTTGATTTAAAACCTTTTTAAAAAATTTGCTCAGCCCTTTGCTTTGGGTTCAACCTGAAGACCACTTAGGTCTAGCCCGAGTAAACCATCTTTTTTTTAAACTTAAATCAATTTTTAAATTTAAAAACCTAGAACCACAACACACAGACCATAGAACACAAATCTGAGTTCCTCCTCGAGTCCTTCTTCCAAAAACTCGAGATATCCTTCGAGTCAAAACCATCCCAAAAACTACAGACACAGACTTGGCCACCATGCACATGCACCATTGCCAGAATCATCTCCGACCTCTGATGAACCTTCTGGCACGTCACTCATCGCCGCGGCAACCAACTCCAACCCTCAAAACACTCGCACAATCCATCAATCAAAATCGAATAGTCCAGTTGAAACTGGAACCAAACACCATTTCCAAAACCCCGTCGAACTGGCGCCTCCAACTACCAAACATCTCCCCACCACAGTCACACCCTCTCCGATCATCAACGAACCCACCCCCTTGGTCCCATTGAACTCGAAATCATAAAGGGGAAGCAGTGATCAAATTACTAGACTCGACCTATTTAGGGTTTAAAATTAAATCACCTCACCATCGACACCACGGCGATCATTCGACGCTTCCACCATTTTTCCCAACATCCCTGACCACCAGACTTCATCCAGACGAAACCCCCACCACCAAAGATTCTTTGGTCACTAGAAAATGCTCAAAGTCCATATTCCAGTCATCACCAAATTGCACATTCAATACTTCATTAAAACTCATGAGTTTGATTTTAAAAATCTCATCTTCCAGAAATGATTCAAGATATATACTTGAATCAATAAATTTCAACATTTGATTTTATCGTATTATTAAGATTTGCTACTATATTTCCAGATTCTAGCATATTTCAATCTTTTAAAATATTTGAACATATTTTTATATCCTAGATTATGTTTAAACTAAGCTATTCTGTTTGTAACCCAAAGTTTAACAACAAATAGGTAAAAGAATTGGGATTTTGATCTAGAATTTAAATTCTATAATATGAAACAGAGAAGATGAATATAATCAGACATGCACACATGAATATATTCATATATATATATATACAGATTTTACACTTATTTATACACATGTAGGGCATCATCATCACAAAGATTTCACAAGCAACAACCATTAACTTATTTAAACTTTTAATAAAATTATTTAGTCACCTTTTAAATTACATGCAGAGAGTTTGAAAAAATGGGTTGAAACTTTGAAAACTGGAATGAACTTCAGATTTTAAAGATTCTTTGATTTCTTTAAACTGAGATGCTTTGTCAAATGCACTGAAATGCTCGGTTGAACTGGAACATGATGATGATTCAAACTTTGGTTCCAGGTTGCATTTGAAGATGAATTCTTGGTTTACGGGCTTGCTTTGAAAATTTGTTACAGGCTTTGATAAAAGAGGTTACAGGGTTGAGTTTGATTTGTTTTAGAGGAGATGTGTTCAGGCTTTGCTTTTAATTTGAGAAAGAGTTTTACAGGATTTGATCTGAGTTTTTTCGCTTACAGGGTTTTTGATTTCTGGCTTGAAGTAATTACAGGTTTAAGGCTCTTGAGAATTTTCTTGTTTTTGAAAAGAAAATAGAAAAATGAAATGGAGAGGAAAGTATGTTTATATAAGTTTAAATTAGATTATATTAAAAATAAAAGAAAATTAAAATAAAAGTGACACTTGTCCCAAACCACACTTAATTATCTAACACTTGTTATTAAGGAGATTTATAAATTAACACATGTTACTTATATCACTTGATTTAATTACACTTGTCATTATTTATTTATATTTATTTTTAAAAGGATTTTAAAATCTTTTTATAATAATCTTCCTAATTAATTAGTATATTTCTAAATTAATAAATCCTTTTCTAAATTTATAAAAACAAAACCTCTAAAAGAAAATAAAATAAAAACCAATCATATTTTAAATAAAATCATATATAATATATTTAATCCATTTATAAATGTAAATATAAAACTTTTGTATTTATTACTATTAAATAAATGCTTCCTAAATTATATAAATAAATTTCCTTTAAAGAAAATAATATAAAACAATCTTATTTTAAATAAAAAAACTTTATCCATATATTTTAAATCCAAACTATATTATTATATTTATTTTAAGGTATATATATTCCTTTAAATTCAATTTTAAATCCAAATTCAAAGTCGATTTAAAATCCAATTTAAAAATCAATTCAAATAAATATAGATATTAATTTTAAACAAACACGTTATTAAATTATTATTCTATTTTAAAATCAACTTAAATACACACGCACGCACGCATATATATATATATATATATATATATATATATATATATATATATATTTAAACAACACTTATTAAATTTGAAAATAGTAAATCTATTTAAAATCAAATTTATATCTATATTTAAAACCACTCATTATTAAATTGTTTGAAAATAACACTTTTGCCAATTTTAATTAATTTATAAAAGAGATTATCACATTTTTTTAAATTACTTGAAATTTAGAGATATCACATTCCTCCTCCCTTAAAAGAATTTCTTCCTCGAAATTTAAAACAAAAGATAATTTAATAATCCAACAAAAACATTATTTTAAACAAATCAAGCATACATAGCAGTCATGCACTATCAACCAAACAAACAATTTTATCTAAACAAACATTTCTAACTATCCGAATACAAATCCAGATAAGCTTCCTAAAACTATCCAGAGTTTCCCAGGTACAAACACTAGAATACTCGCTCTACTAAATCCAAACTAACTACACAACTAAGTTTCTGGGCTCCTACACATGTAGATCTACCATCTACACAAGATCTCTGACCACAGTCAATACCGAATCAACAACCAAATCCTCTTAAACTACTGGGTCCATAACTAGAGATGAACCATACACGTACTCCCTCAGAGATACGTGAAATACCTTGAATTCCAGTCTTCCAAACTGGCAATTCAAACCTATAAGCCAAAATACTAATCCTTACAAGAACATAGAAAGATCCAATATACTTCGGAGCTAGCCTCCCAGTCTTACCCAATCTTATTGCTCCCTTTACCAAAGAAAACCTTATTCAAAATCCAAATCTCCAAATTCGAATCTCAAATTCCTTCGTCTCTTAACCTCAAAACTCTTCTGACGATCCTGAGCTGCCAACATCCTTCCTGATCAGCTCATCCTTTGCCGATGCCTCTATAAACAAACTGGATCAAAAACAACTCAACAAAAAGATTCTCTCAAGATCTATCGAAATCCATAACACAAACTCTACTCCAAAATCATCAGGAGACTCCAAACTTCTCCTATTCGGAAAAGACAAAACAAGTGCACTTGCCAATCTAGCCTTCAGATCCTAAAAACTTCTCGTGGAAATCCTCTAATCCAAACACTGCAACTTCCGGTTGCTTCCACTCTAGAATAGCTACCACTTTGCTTCCGTTGCACAACTATAATCTGGAGTAGATAAGAATGTCGTTCGATGAACACGAGTACAGACTAGTTCGACACATCCCAGAAATAAGGTTCAACAGATCCATAAAGAGAAAACTCAGAGGTTCCTTGAAATTCCGAGTTGCTTCTCCAAAACCTCCTCCTAGGAGACATCCTTCTACCTAGCTGAATCACTGGTAGCTCCATGAATCAAGTCGATACGGAACTCAATCTCCAATGCAGACAAACCTCTGACTTCCCTGAAGACATCAGGAAAATATCTGACAACTCTATAACTCCTACATCCTCTAGAGATGCCACAATCCCAAGCAAAAGCTTATCCAAGAGAACACTCAGCTATCACGAGTCACTTTTGCGATCAACCCATCCTAAATTCCAAAGATACTGTTCTCTCTTTGCCAAATCAGAACAGCTTATCCTTGACCAATTCATTGAAGAAATGGGTACACTCTGCTGCTTCTGAACTCCACCTATAGGAAACTGCTAAGCTAAAAGATCTTCCTGTTGGCACACAAAACACAACCCAGCTGCACCGCTGCCACAAATGCCAAAGACTTCCTATCCAAAGCTCCTTGATCTTCAAAGCTATATCATCCAATCCTACACAGGGCCTTGAGATGGCAGACATCTCCTTAAGAAACATGAGCCTCAAACCAAGCATAAACATCCAGAAGAAACTTAATCGCATCACCGATGCAGACACACTTCCTTAAACTTGCTCCAAAAGAAACATCTTCAGAAACATCCATAGTCACTGCATCTCACCACGCAGTTGCTCCATTCTGAAGTTGCTAAGATACCATTACTCGCTTCTGCACATCCAACAGATCCAAACTCTAGAAAACCCGCTCACACGAGCACGATCAAACTTGCACTTCAAAGATGGACTCCGAACCTTAACAGGTTTCCTTCAGAGACTAGTGAAATCCTTACACCACTACAAAGCTTACTTGAGACGATATTGGTTCTACAGTCTCGACAGATACACCTCCAACCTCAACACTCAGAATCCTTCCATTGGTAGTTGTGCTAAACCCACCACCACCCTTCTACCTTTAGAACTCATGTTGGAAAACCCGAACAGGTAACCCAATAAATAGGTATATATATATATTAAAATTACAAGTGCACTCTCTGAAGAAAGAAATCACTCCAAAGCCTAGGTATTCACTCAACCTAGCGCTCTGATACCACTGTAACGACCTGCCATTCATTCCACAAAATGACGAATCATTATTAAGAAAGAAAGGGATAAAAAAGAGAAAAGATAGAGAAGAAAAAACTAAACAACATCAGAATCTCACAGTGGAACGAATAAATTATATTAATCACATAAGTATTACATAGTATATATCATCTATCAGAGTTACATAGCTTCTTATCATAATACAGTAGACAGTTATAAAAATTTGTCTATTTACAACTCAATATACAACACAAATATCAACATAGAGAACAACATAGCGGAATCACTATATATCTACAACGCTAAAGCCTCCTGCTCCATATCTCCTCCAGAATTCGTCAAAGCTAACCTGAATCCCATGGCTACTCGTAAAAATTTGAGTACCCAAGGGTTTCAGAATAAACTTCGGGTCAGGCATGGGTCTGGTGTGAGTAAACGGTTAAAGTTGCTTAACTTTAAAAACCTTTGAAAACAAAGGTATCACGTAAGACTCCCCACACGTAAACATGGGTAAGTTTTTACCTTACGCTAACCAAAACGTTTGATAGGAAATTTAGTGATATTATAATAAGGTCTAGGGTTTTCAAATAAACTAGAAAATAGCCGAAATTGTTGCATTTATTAAATTCCAGCATACATAGGTATACAATCAAATCCGAGGGCACTTATTGGAGTTTGGATTTCCATACAATGGCAGGGCTACTGGGGTACCGTCCGTCACAGTGCTGGGACTAGATCACCATACCTAGGATTACTTCCAATCCCCTACAACACAAAGTCGGAACCATCCCTTACTGGACAGTCCCGAATAAGACAACTTCGCAATTGTGGCCAACAACTGCCCACACAGCCGAAATAAAAAGGGACTTCTAGACAGGGGTAAATCATATTCTAGTCATCACCAAATTGCACGTTCAATACTTCATTAAAAATCATGATCTTGATTTTAAAAATCTTATGTTCCAGAAACGATTCAAGATATATACTTGAATCAATAAATTTCAACATTTGATTTTATCGTATTATTAAGATTTGCTACTTTATTTCTAGATTCTAGCATATTTCAATCTTTTAAAATATTTGAACATATTTTTATATCCTAGATTATGTTTAAACTAAGCTATTCTGTTTGTAACCCAAAGTTTAACAAAAAACAGGTAAAAGAATTGGGATTTTGATGTAGAATTTAAATTCTGTAATATGAAACAGAGAAGATGAATACAATCAGACACACACACACGAATACATTCATATATACAGATTTTACACTTATTTATACACATGCAGGGAATCATCATCACAAAGATTTCACAAGCAATAACCATTAACTTATTAAAACTTTTAATAAAAATGTTTACTCGCCTTTTAAAAAAATGCAGAGAGTTTGAAAAACAGTGTTGAAACTTTGAAAACTGGAACGAACTTCAGATTTGAAAGATGCTTTGATTTCTTTAAACTGAGATGTTTGTCAAATGAACTGAAATTCTCAGTTGAACTGGAACATGATGATGATGATTCAAACTTTGATTCCAGGTTGCATTTGAAGATGAATTCTTGGTTTACAAGCTTGCTTTGAAAATTTGTTACAGGCTTTGATAAAAGAGGTTACAGGGTTGAGTTTGATTTGTTTTAGAGGAGATGTGTTCAGGTCTTGCTTCTGATTTGAGAAAGAGTTTTACAGGATTTGATCTGAGTTTTTTTGTTTATAGGGTTGAAGAAATTACAGGTTTAAGTCTCTTGAGAATTTTCTGGTTTTTGAAAAGAAAATAGAAAAATGAAATGGAGAGGAAAGTATGTTTATGTAAGTTTAAATTGGATTTTATTAAAAATAAAAGAAAATTAAAATAAAAGTGACACTTGTCCCAAACCACACTTAATTATCTAACACTTGTTATTAAGGAGATTTATAAATTAACACATGCTACTTATATCACTTGATTTAATTACACTTGTCATTATTTATTTATATTTATTTTTAAAAGGATTTTAAAAGCTTTTTATAATAAATTCCTAATTAATTAGTATATTTCTAAATTAATAAATCCTTTTCTAAATTTATAAAAATAAAACCTTTAAAATAAAATAAAATAAAAACCAATTATATTTTAAATAAAATCATATATAATATATTTAATCCATTTATAAATGTAAATATAAAGCTTTTGTGTTTATTACTATTAAATAAATACTTCCTAAATTGTATAAATAAATTTCCTTTAAGCAAAATAATATAAAACAATCTTATTTTAAATAAAAAACTTTATCCATATATTTTAAATCCAAACTATATTATTATTTTTATTTTAAGATATATATTCCTTTAAATTCAATTTTAAATCCAAATTCAAATTCAATTTAAAATCCAATTTTAAAATCAATTCAAATAAATATAGATATTAATTTTAAACAAACACATTATTAAATTATTATTCTATTTTAAAATCAACTTAAATACACACACTGTCACGATCCGAAATTCAACGTTCGAAAATTGACATCAAATACCTCACTTGTATTCGACTGTCAATGATTCAAACATCGAACTCCACTCGGATGGAGCTTATAACAACATTAGATGAATATAAAGCAACGGAAATAAAATGAATATCATGCATCATATCACAGATACAACATCATGATAATATCTGTTACAACATCAGAGTACATAATACATGAATAAAATCTCCAAATAGAATGACATAATAGAACAACTAGATATCATATGCCAAAAGTCTTCAAAAGGATAGAGAATGATAATGAACACCAAAC
This sequence comes from Allium cepa, assembly GCA_030765085.1. Taxonomy (NCBI): domain Eukaryota; kingdom Viridiplantae; phylum Streptophyta; class Magnoliopsida; order Asparagales; family Amaryllidaceae; genus Allium; species Allium cepa. The sequence continues at coordinate 564,052,248 of CM060943.1, forward strand.
TAAGCACCTCGAGATCCAAAAGCTTCCAAAATGTCTCTAAGGTGTGAGCTTCCAAAAACCAAAAATCTCCAAACCAAAATACTCCAAAATGTAGCTAGAACCAAAATACTGAAAACCTGCTACTAGGCTGCCCGTGTAGAAATGGTGGGCACCCAGAGTTTAGAAAGGAAACAATAAACTCCGGGTCAGTCATGGGACTGGTATGAGTAAACAAAGATAATTGCTTTCGAATAAAACAGATTTTTACAAGAAAAACCGGTATGCTTTTGGAACATGAAACTACCATAAGACCTCCCGCCACACACACAATGCAACCGCAGAATTGGAGGAGATTTCTTCTTATGATAGTCAAATATGCTTGATACGGGAAAATTCTTTGATATTATTACTAGTGCATAGTGTAGAAAGCCATTTCGAAAATATAATATCAATCCTAGCCAACATACGACATTTCGTCGTATGCCTACTATAGCTACCATGTTCAATAGCAGGTTACCGCCACATTCCATGGCAGGTTATACAACTAAAACCGTACTGGGTTCGTATTGGGAATTGGATTTCCAACAAATGGTCAGGCTAAGGAACTTCCTATGCCACATGGGTACGCCTCTGGCGGGACGTCCCGAGAACCTACCCGGCTCTCTGCCAACACAAGGCCGGGTTACCTCTGTAACTAGGTAACTACTACTCGAGTATGCCACTCCCCGGTCCTTTGGGACCTTTATCCGAGGGCCCTCCATCACAAAGCAACAACCACACAGAATAATGAGATTAAAGCAACCACATAGGTAAGTATCTGGGCTCCATACCATGACACTACCTTTTTCCAGAAGGAAATGACATACCCTAAAGGGCGCGACCCTCATAACCTTGCCGCATCTTTCCTGTTTCGACCATTTCCGGGGTGTGAGGTCCGATGAGGTCTCGTCCATAAAGCTACGCATTACACGAAAGCCATGCTTCGATCACAAATGATCAACAAATGATCATCACTATACAGCAGCACTTAGCATGCCACACTACCAAATTGGGAGTATATCGCTGATAACCTTCAACTACATAACCTCTGAGCTCGTACGTCTCAGGGAAGGGTGTTAAGCTAAGAGAATAAATTCTCCACCACCAACAGATATGTATTTGAAAGAAATCGGCTTTATATCTCAAAGCGTAGTTTCAGACACACGACCATACAAGTCTGTTCCGGGTTCGAACAGAACCGAAGGCACTTCGTCCAATAAAGGAAGAAGCCCTTGCAAATCCGGGCGTCCACAATCCCGATCGGACTTCCCATCACTTAGGGAATCCCTATACCGGAGCAACTCGGTGCAGAGACAATCGATAGGTTATCCTATCGTTTCCGAAGACACCTGGTCTTCACCGCCGGTCTTCAAATGCAATCCATTCGTCGAATCACTATTCGGAATGGGTTATATGACACAAAGGTCCTCTCCCGGCTAATCCGAATAGTGAACGCTCAAATTTAAAACATGTGGGTGTATCAATCACAAAGGTTCACTTTCAAGGTTCGATGTGGGTTTCAGATAACAAACTGAAATCCGACTCCCTGTCGCATCGAAGTTTAAATGCCATTTTACGGGCAAAAGGGGTTTCACGTACATACAGGAAACAAATCACAAATCGCAATTCATCACAAAGCAATCACGGCATCATAACAAAAATATCAATCCAATATAGAATATTTGATGATGGTCAATCGTCGTTGATTCAAGTGATTGTGATTAAAGTGAATTAGCCATATAATTGCATTTATTAATCATTTTAAATTAATGTTAATTTAATTTTTTTTATTATGAATTAATTTGATTGGCTTAATTAGTTGATTATTCTTTAGTTATTGTTTTAATTTATTAATTTTTTTGGTGGTTAACTAATTAAGTTTAATTACCTTTATTCATTGGCTATTCTTTAAATAAATTATTTTTTTATAAAAACCATTACAAAACATTAATTGTTAATTACGATTTCAAGATAAATTTGTTTTTAAAATTACACTTGGATTTTTGCTTTACTTTTGAATTTGTCATTAAGTTAACTTTTAAAACAAACTTTTATTAATTTTAAAATATTCTTGAATTTCATAAATTGTAATTACCATTTGTTTCATATTCTATTTACAAGTATCATTAATTTATCCAGAAAATAAATTTAACTTGTGTTCAAAATTTGGTTGAAAACTGGGTTTGTTGCTTTCATTCATTCACCCGAGGCTTACTTCGGGTTTATCCCGAGACAATTGTCCCTTTACTTCGGGTTTTCCGCAGAGTGACCTGTGCTTCATTTTTTTTTCGAATTTTCTTAAGGTTCTAAAAAATGACACGATAAATACTAAAACCACTCGAGTCTCTCTTCGAGTTCCCACACGATTTCCCCTTGCTGCTCTTCGAGTTGCTCCTCGTCCACCCCAACCCATCACACTGACACACCACCATAGCCACGTGCACGTGCACCGGCACCGGAGGCGATTCCGACCACTGGCGAGCATCACCGCACGTCAACCCCCAACCCAGCAACCATCTCCATTCATCGAAGTGCCCCATCTCCCCTCAAATCAAAATCGAGCAACATGACCAAAAAAAAACATCAGGCACGCCAACACGTATTCGCCTCGCGCCGCCTCCCCAGGTCATTATCGGCCACCAGCCTTTGCCTCCAGCTTCCACGTCGTGTGACGCATCGATTTGCCCCCTGACACGCATTCTGATTGCTTGTGGGTGGTGCGGCAACATCATTTCTAATGTGAACAGAAAATGGGTTTTAAACCCTAGTTTGCTTTCAAATCGAAAATTTAAGGGTTTATAAATTAATTCGGTATTTTTCTGAAAATCACCAACACCCAAACCATCTACGGCAACGAAATCGAGGCCTATAACTTCTTAGATCATCAGATTTTGGTAAAACTTTATTTCCCAGAACTTCCCAAATGTTTCAGTGAAAACCCAATGAAAAACTTGGATTTTAGTTTCAGAAATTATCATTTTCTAAAGGGATTCAAATAAAATTATTGAAATGAAAATTCGTAAAGTTCGAGTTTCTGCAAAATTGAATTGTTACTTGTGTTTCAAAATTTCCAGGAAGAAACTATGTAAAACTAACTTTACTTGTTTCAAAATTGAATAATACAAGACAGGTTTACAACAATTTCTTTTACTTGTTTACAACCATTTAGAAGCAAAGAGAGAAGATTTTTAAATTTTCTTTGATATAGATCACCCTGTAAACCAAAGTTCAGATATACTGTGTGTTTTTTTTCTTTTTAATTTCCAGTAAGACTACAACCTGTTTTAATTTGTTTCTGAAGCATGGTGCAAGTCCAAACACAACTTCAACTTGTTACAATTCATTTCAGAAGGAATAAGGAAGAGAAAGATTGAATTGGATTTTGATATGTTTTATTCTTGCAAAAAGAAGGCTATATGAAATTGAGTTTCACAGTTTCCAGAGGAAAAAAAACTATATAAACTTGCTTCATTTGTTACTGTAATATTATGCAAATTTAAACAAAAAATTTAACTTGTTTACCAACATTTTCAGAAACAAGGAGAGGAAGAAGATGTTGAATTAGTGTATAGTTTACTCTGTAAAACCAGAGATTTGAGCATGACAGTGTTTTACAGTTTTACAGTTTTCCAGAGAAGAAGAAAGCTATAAATTTTTGCTTTGATTTATCTCTAAAACATAGTGTAAGTTTGAACTACACTTTAACTTGTTTTGCAATTCACAATTTTTTTCTTTTTCCAAAAGGATATGGGAGAGAGGATTCTATGTTCCCTGTAACTAAATGTTACAGAAAACAGGAATAGGAAAACAAATGTTTTCCAGGAAAATCAAACACAAGCATACCATTCATTCAATTCAAAGCCATCACATTCATATAGGGATTCAAGCACAAAGAATTTGAATAAACATAGGTCTACTCACTTTTTTTCAAGAAGATAGGAATGCTTCCTGACAGTTTCAAAACAGAGAGGTGAGGCCTGCAACTTCCCTTCTTTTCTACTTTAATTCTCTTGGGGTTTTAGATCTGAAATTGATGGGTACAAATCTATGATTATTTTTAGTTGTATTCATGCATTTAAATTATCAATAACAGGGGTTTCCATTGTACTTACATTTGAGATTTATAGCAGAGAAAACTTTTTTTCTGAAACTTGAAACCAAAAAAAATAGATTAAAGCTAATCCTTGATTCTTCCTGTAATAAAATTAGATATTGTTGTATTAAATCCCATGTTGTTTTCATTTATTTTAATCATTAAAAATAATATTTTTTTTCTTCCCAGATCACTTACAGCTTGAATTCTTAACAGAGAACTTTTTCCTGAATTTGAAAACCAGTAATAGCCTTTAATTCTTGATTTTTTTTTTCTTTTCCTACAACAGATTAAATATTGTTGAATTAAACTCTTGCTTCATTAGGAATTACAACTTCAAATTCAAAATAAATAAATAAAAAGTTACTTGCCTTTTTAAATTTTATTTCCAGAAAAAAAAAAGAACTCCACTGCCTTTGAAATCCAGAGACTCCCTGCTTCACAAATCTGCAGTTTTTTTGTTTTGAATTGATTGTGAACACTTGATTTAAAATCAAAATTTCATAAACTATAAACTTTAAAACAAAACTTACCTGAAAGTATCACAATACCGTTTGAAACACTTCAGATTTTACTTTGAAATTGAAGAAGACAGTTTCCTTTCTTTTCTTTTATTTTTTTCCTTTTTCTGAACTTTTCTTCTTGAATGTTGAAGTAAAAATTTCAAAGATCTTTTGATTACTGAACATCAGGTGTTAGGGGATTTAAAAATTCAAATTTGGAAGGTGAAGAGTTTCCTTGAATTTTTTATTTGAATATTTTATTCAGGCAATGATGGTTTGTGCCATTTGTAAGGAGATAGTTTAAGCCCTAGATTTTGTTAATTATTTAACTTTATTGTGAATGTATGTTTCAGCCTTTTGATGTTTACAAAGCCAAAGAAAGTTTTGTAGATTTTATTTTCTATATTATATATACTTTTATAAACCAATATATATAATTTTATTCATTTGTATATATATGCATATGTACAATGTTAAAAGAAAAGTTGTTTTGACCATTGTATACTTTATTTCTTAATGCTACTTAATTTTAAAACATTCATTCCAACTTTAAATTCAAACTTAAATTTTTAAACTTGAAACATAAACACTAATGTCCATTTGTATATCCACCCTTATTTTGAACAAATTTAAATTAAATTTTTTAAGGTGTATTCAATGTTACTAATATATGTCATGTTCATATATATAAGATTTTAAATCCAAATGACTTTTAAAACATTTAATATTTCAATATTTTCAACTCAAAATAAGATTAGAATTTATTCCATATATTATTTCCACTAGTTTTGATTTGTTTTAGATTTTCCTTCCAATTTATTCTCAAGTTAAACCCCAAGAGTTTAAAATATATTATTTATTTTAATTAAAAAAATTGGGATGTTACACACACACATATATATATATTTAAAAAAACTTATTAAATTTGAAAATAGTAAATCTATTTAAAATCAAATTTATATTATATTTAAAAACTAGTTATTATTAAATTGTTTGAAAATAACACTTTTGCCAATTTTAATTAATTTATAAAAGAGATTATCACATTTTTTAAATTCATTGAAATTACGGGATATCACAAAAAACTTCCTTAAACTGCTCCTAGGAGAAATCATCTTCTGATGTATTCATGATGACTGAATCCCACCAATCAATTGCTGCTTTATGAAGCTGATGCGATGCCAACAATCTCTTTCTAGCATCTTTCAACTGAAGGTCCCAAATATCCTCTTACAAGAGCAAAGTCATGTTTGGACTCCCAAAATGTCTTCGGTTCCGTAGAAAAACTTGCCACCAAAAGCAGTGTAATTCTTGTACAAGGTCGCAAAGTTCTGAGGCGGCTGAACTTGTATCACCGCTTCTACTACCGGCTCTACAGCTGGCTGGTTTCTAGGAGCTCTACCATTTATAGTCGTGCTGGTTCCAGATCCCCTCGCTCTTCTTCCTCTTGTACTCATTTTCAATAAACTGGATAAGTGACAAGTACCATTAGAATACAAAGATAGGGCCAAAGATAATAAAAGAGAAACTTGTAATAAAGGATCTAAAACTAGACTTTTAGGGGAGAAAAGGAAATGATCTCTTAAGATGAACTCATTCTAGGGCTCCACTCACCCGATCTCTAATGAGTTGTACCCCAATCAGGCTAAGGTGTTCGCTCGATCGAAGCACTGATACCAACTGCGATGATCCACCTTTCTAACACCTAAGAATGACAGTTAACACATCCTCAATGTTCGTGTGCCATTTCTCAAGCATTAGAAAGATGAATCGTCATGGGGTGAAATAAAGAATAAAATATAAAACCTCACAACGAAACTGATAATTAAAAACATAACAATAAATAGTACATCAGGTTACTCCTTAACAGGGAGTTATCAGAGTTACACAAAAGCACTACAAATCAATTTAAGTAGTTATAACATCCCGACTTAACAAATTTTGAACAAAATACACTTACACAAACAAGATAACACAGCGAAATAGGTAACTATGAAGATGAAAAGGCTCCTATTTAGATGACATCTTCAAAAGAGCCCAATAAAGACCTGCTACTCTCGGACTACTCAAATAAAATGAGTACCCGAGAGTTTATGGAAACAAACAACTCTGGTCATACGATATGTCTGGTATGATTAAAACTTTAAATAAAGGCATGTAATTAAACACAAAATATGTGAGACCATACTCTCACATAATTCAACATCAAAACATAAAGAATGGATAAATAATTAAATACCACGAAGAGTGGTTGACTCTTTCCGATGAAAGTAAGGAGATGAAATTTGAAGTTTCGAATCAAATAAGAAAAGGAAAATCTTCAACAAATGACTAGGAAGGTGCACTACCTTTGAAGTATACCTCTAGTAATATACTCCTGAGAAGCTTATATACTCCATGACACTTCTCGAAATGTACCATCCGAACCCCGCTAGACCTTACGAAGTATCTGATACTTCACATCTAATTTATAAACGAATTACATCTAGATGAGATGTGAAAATACCCTAATGAGAGCAACCCCACATAGTTAGACGTCCTTTCGCAATTTGGATTCAGTCATTTACCGGCAAAGGATATCAACGCTCAACGGAGCAATAAATCATCTTAGAATGACAAAAATAAAGAAGCTGAAGTAACCAACAGCCGAGGAACTAACTATCGAGGATATAAATCGATCGTACATGGAAATTAAGTCTTTATATTTATCACCACTCATTGAATTCAAACTTGTATTATTTCTTGGTTAATAATAATACCAGACAAGTAAAGGTAGTGTTACCTCAAAGTCATGTCTCACGATTATTCTTATCTTTCGAAATAACAACAAGTCAACTTCTCCGATGTTTAGTGCTAATTATACAAATAAATCATTTCCATACAATTGAATCGCTTTACGGAAGTTAATTCATTTCCATAAACAATTCAAACCTTTTCTTTTGAAAACTCAAATTCGTACTTGGGCTTCACATTACAAGTATTAGCATTAAAACACTTTGTTAAAAGAGTTTAATGATTAAGAAACATCATTGTAAAAAGGATTTATCTACTTAAAACATCCTTATTACATTGATTAATTAACTTTAAAACTTCATTATCTAGTTAATTAATTTACTTCAATAACCATTAATTAAAAAGGGTAAATCTTCTTTAAAAGATCATTAATTCAATTAATTAATAATATAATTAATTAAATAAAATTAATAATTAAATATAATTATTTAAAAGTGATTAATTAATTTAAACTTTATTTAATAAAATATTCATTTAAGGTTAAACAGATTTATTAACCTTTAAAAGTCATTAATTAAAAAAGGTTAATTAAATTCAAGATATCATTAATTAATAAATTAATTAATCTTAATCCATCATCATCCAAAGATTAATTAGCCTTAGACCTCATTAAATAAAATGATTAATTAAAATTAAAACATCATTAACTAAGTAATTTGTTAAATTTAAAACACATCATTAATAAGTTAATTGTTAACTTTAGTCCTTATTAATTAAATAATTAATTAAATTAACTATTCATTATTAAAATGATTAATTATTTTTGGAAACATCATTAACCAAAAACTTGCTTAACTTGTAAAATAACTCCAAACACGATAATGAAACCAAACGGTTTCGAAAAAAGGTGATTTTTTGAAAGTGCCAATATAGGGACTATCGCTATACGGGCAGTACGGAATTCGAGCATATATCATTTGCAACACGACCACCCATCATATAAAAAAGGTACAAGAATAAATACATGATGATTTACAATAACATAACATATATCAAGCATTTGATAACAATGGCATTAGTTTGACTACTAGATTTCCATATAACCAATGGTTCGCTTACTAACTTTCAAATACGACTATCTTTCAAGCAACAACCAAACATCGACCAAATCATCATTACAGTTATATAATAAGCATTTAATAGCTACAAGTATGGGCATGGATATAGTTTAAACTTTGTGGTTCAAAGGTGGAAGCTTTACTCACCGAAATGATTAATAGCTTAACCGGATCGCTACAACAAGCTGCCAAACTCACGAACTATCATTTCGACAACTTAGATTGGAGTTTTGGGCCCTTAATGGGCTGATTTGGGTTCGGCCTTGGCTATATTTGGGCTTAGCCTTGGAGTCTTGTGGTGGAAATGGCCTTGGTTTAAGGATAGGGTTGTTTGTATGTGTATATATGATGTTTTAACTTGGATTTGAGAGTGTATAAGCTAGTTTTTTATTTCGGAATCTCTCCTGGAAGTCATGGAAGTGTTCATGAGAATGAAAAGATAAGAAATGAAGATGTGAATGAATGTGTAAAGTGGAAAAGGTGTGGAGATGGTGGGTATTTATAGGAAAAGAAGTGGAATATTAAATTAATTAACTTAAACATTTAAATATTATAAATGTTATCATGTTACATGCTTGCCATACCTCTCCACCCACCAAGTACACATGCTACACTTCCCTTAGGTCCACCTACACCAAGCTTTAGGTCCTATGTTATGTAGTTAGGTGATGGTTATTTTTTTATTAATTTCCTAAGGTAATTGCATATATTTTTTGCATTTTATGTCAAATCAAGGTTTATATTTAAACTAAGCTTGATTATTGTCTAACTCATTGATTAAATTAACACATGACATATGTGCATGTGTGTTCATGTGTATATGAGTGATACAAAAATTTGCACAACGTTTCCAATGACTTTCTGAAGTCGAAAAGTCGAAATTTCGAAAAACATTCTTCGGTCACATTTTCTATTTATTTGAACTATTTAGTTTGGTAGAAAAAATTAAAAAATGATTTTAATATCATTAATTAACATTTAAAATATGTTTATTTTGTTATTAAAATCCATTATTTAAATATTTAAAATTATTTAAATATTTAAATACAAAGCGATTAATTTTCGGGTTGTTACAATATTGATAGACTTGCTCAATTGGATGTGATGATAAGCAACAAATTGAAGTGAACTTGATTTTACAGTCTCTTTCTCTATGGTTTGAGCCATTCATATTAAACTATAATATAAATCACTTGAATGTAAACGTCGTGGAGCTACTCAGTATATTAAAATCAGCCAAGTCTTCATCCAAGGATCAAGGCACATTGACCGTGGTAAAAGGGAAAGCATCAATTTTGAATGGTTTGAAGAAGAGGAAAGGGGACAACAAGAATAATAAGGAAACTTCTCTAAATAACAAGTGTGAGTGTTATCAATGTTACAAGAAGTGGCACTGGAAAATAGAACTTTCTAAATTACCAAAAGATTTTCAAAGAGAAGAAACAGTACGGTTTTATTGCTCCTATAGGTATATTTATGATTCAAAATTGTTTTGCAATCAGTAAATTATTTTGAATTTAAGGTATTGGATCTCAAATTTATATTAGTATTATGTTTCAGGGACTTAGAAGCAGGCATCATGTGGCAAAAGGGTGAGATGAGACTTCAAGAAGCTGATGGATCTCTAGTAGATCCAACTATAATGGAAGAATATCACTTGGCTTTGCCTTATGGATTAGTTTTAATTTTGAATAATTGTTATTATGTTAAAAACTTTATTTCTAGAATATTTTGGTATATAAATTATTTGAGGTTAGATATATTTTTCATTGTTTTGATAATGTTATGACATTATGTTAAATGAAAATAAAATCAGTAATGGCGTTTTGGATTACGACATTTATGTTATTAATACTAATAATACTTGTGCTGTGAATAATTCTTCTAATATTGATATTAATAATAATTAGCTATGGCATTGCAGGTTAGGTCATATAAGTGAGTAATGACTAAACAAACTGAAAAACAAAGGTTTTCTACCATCATTCGATTTTGAACATTTGATACATGTGAGTCATGTCTTAAAGGGAAATGACCCAGCACCCCTATAGTGGGAGCGATGAATGAATTGATGAACTCTTGGTTCTCACACATACTAATATATGTGTGTAACAACCCGTTTATTTAATTAGCTTGATTAAAATTTATTAATAATTATTTTGATAATAATAATGGAAAGTTATAATTTCATTTATTAAATATACGAAAATTAGTAGATTTTAGTGTTAATGAAAAGAAGAAATTTTGTTCTAGAATTATAAATTCTAAATTTATGAAGGATTTAAAAATAGTATTTTGCGTCTTCTTGAATGAATTTATTTTGATAAAAATTGTAGATTTTTAGTTGTAAAACCATTTGTAATGTATAATAGAATTTTTTTAAAGTATAAATATCTTTTAGATCATTATTGGGATTTTATCTCAAATATAATAAATAACTTTATTAGTGTTTAAATTGATTTCTAAATTAAAAATTACGCATGTTAAAAGCTTTGTTGTATGGATTTTTATTCATAAGTTCATGGATTTTATAAATAGTTTAAATCTTTAAAAGAAATAAAGAATTGGGCTTTTAATTCTTTTTAATTCTCAAATTATTTAAAATTGGAGAATTTCTATTTTTAGAAATAAATGAAATGTTTTAAAATGCTTAAATCAAAGGATTTAGAAATTTAACTGAAAACAAAATATTTAGCCAGGTTAAATCTTTTATTTTAAATAAAATATTACATGAAATTAATAGACTATTCCTTAAAAATAATAGTTTGGAGTTTAAATACATACGCACACACACACAGATATATATATATATATATATATATATATATTCATGAAAGAATTTAGTTAATTAGGCTTTGATTTTGTTTATGCAAAGTCTTATTGAAGGATAACATTCATTTGTTAGTAATTAAAAATAAATAAGCATTTGAACTCTTTATTTTTAGGTTGAACAATTTTTTTAAAGCCCATACAAAAATAAAAGAAGGGTTAAGAAGGAATAAATAAATCAAGTTGTACGTTGAGAATTTTGTCTCATTTTCTCAAGTTATAGTAAACCAAGCAAAACCTAGTTCCTTATTTCTAAACCTTGCCAAGCCCTTAATGAAGCTATTTTAATCTTAGAAAATTGATATTAAATCTAAAATAAATAGAGTAAGTTCTCCTAACCCTTGTTATACCTTCTAGACATCTCAAATGTATGTTTTTACTTCGTTTTCAATTTGAGTGTTGCTATGTTAAATTGATTTTCAAGCAATATGTGTTTTTGAGATTTACAAGTGAATAGCAAGGCTAATGAAAGGAGATTGCAAGTTATTATTAGTAAAAAGGAGAATTGAAATAGGAGTAGCGGAGGAAGATTAGTAGTTGTTCAGTCTAATCACTTTCAGCCTATTTCTTTGATCTATAGGTGAGTCATAACACAAACTCATCTGTATCTATGGTTACCGATTCTCTGAATTGAATTGCTATTTTGGTTTAATTGTTGAATGATGCATTCTTTTATAATTAGAAAATTGATGTTCTAATTGAAATTTCGATGTTATGTTTGTGTTGTAGTTGATGCAATTGTTTGTGTTGTAGTTGATGCAATTACACCCTAATAACACTTGCAACAATCTAATAAAGAAACACCACCAACAGAGTTTGATCGAAGGGCTTCCTGAAGTTAAAACGGCTCCAGGATTCGCCACTGCCAGTGCATCGGTGGGCAGTAGCCTAGAGCTGATTTAGCGCAAGGAATCTGCACGGGCTCGGCCATTCGTCGCCCCGTTTGTTGCCATATTTGATGTTGATTGTTTCTCTACCTATGGATGATATATAAGTAGCAATTGATTGTTATAAATTTGCAATTTCTTTTGATATTTATTTTAAATAAAATATCATGTATAAAAACATTTGTTTTAAAAAGAATTGACAATAAGGCTTTAAAGTTGATAAGTATTTTACGAAATATATATATATATATATACATATATCTGTAGATATTTTAAAGTAAATCAAATTATTATTATATGAAAAGCGTTGATTTGATTCAAAATTTTAGCAAAGGAATTCTATCTTTAAAATAAAAATCTTTCAACTCTTTTCTTTTTAAATACAAAAGAACAAGCTTCGATTTACATTTCTATTGGAATTTGCGATTTTCTATGAAACAAAGAATTTTAATAAACGATTGAATTGTCAGATTGGTATGGACATTTCGTAAAATTCTTTCGCTTATTATTATAATTTGTTAAATAGAGTTTGAGTGGAATTTACTAGCTTTTAGTAAATACCAGAATTTCACTTTCTTGTATGGGACAGTTAGTTAGATTCCAGTGATTGCCGAAGTGAAAGTAAGCTACACTTAGAGTTGTATTAACTTAGGGTGTTCGGATTTTAGGTTGATAGATAACCGAGTGACGTTGACTCATTTTATCCATCAAATTAAGTACTATTAGCAACCTTGTCATTTGATGAAACTACAAGAGAGAGGTGTTAGTGATCTTATCAAATTGCGACTGAGGTATTAGTGACCTGACCAAACTACGAGTAAGGTGTTAGCGACCTTGCCGCTTGAGAGGTGTTAGCAACCTTGTCATTGGATGAAACTATGAGTGAGGTGTTGGCGACCTAGCCAAACTACGAGAAAGGTGTTACCGACCTGGACAAACTGTGAGAGAGGTGATAGCGGCCTAGTCAAACAGCAAGAGGCTATCATAATCTTTTGGGTCAGAGATTATGATTGTTCATTAGTAATGATTATTTATTCAAAGATTTTTGAAAGTATATTTAGTACTTTTGGCTCTAGAGAATTTTGAATTGTTATCACCATATCTTTTATGATAGTCCATTGGAGACTTGATATTGATTTATGAAATGGTGATTCAAGTACATTTGTATTATGACTTTTATTATCGTTAAGTCGTATAACTATGATATCAGTATCTTATCTCTTTATTAGATACTTGGGTCAAGTCGAGACAATATAGGTACAGGGACTCACTAACCTCTAGGTTTTGTACTAGCACTAGAGTAGACAATTATTTTGAAAATAAGGCTTTGAATATATATTTCTGTGATAATTTAGATAATGATATTAGGAAGTGTTAGAAGTTGAATATTTATTTCGAAAGTTAGTATCACATGAAAATTTGGTGATAAAAGTGATTTAATATGTGGTTATGTATTGTTTGAAAAAAAATGTTCTGAAATTTGTTTCGGTAAAGATTTGAGAAGAAAAATTATATCAAGTACGAGAATAATTTTTATGTATTATAAAATCCTAATGGCCGAAATAATTATAATGAAATGGTAAGGATATCTATAAGTATTGATTTTATTTAAATATCATTTGCAGCTATCACTACTACAAAATAGGCCATTTGCATCGCCTCAATTGAATCAGTTGAAGTAAAAACTGATGCAAATAGAACTATTTGCATCTGTTTTGTCTTAATAACCGATCCAATTGGTATGTAGAAAGCAATAGGTAATAAAAATCAAATTTGCATCAGTTGTCACCAACAACAGATGCAAATACGTCGATGCAAATAGCTGTAGTTGCATTGGTTTTAAAGTTAACCGATGCAATTAAATTACACTTTCGTTAATTCCCGCCGTCCCAAATTTTTTCTGCCGCCTCTTATTTTCCCATTCGTTTCCAATATTTCGCCTGCCTCCCAAAAAAAAACCCTAGACCTTAACCAAATCCATTCGTTTCCAATATCTTCTCTGCTATTATTTAATATATCGCATTTTTCCGGTAACAATTTATCTTGATTTCACATCTTTTCTGTGAAGTTCAAATTCAAATATATTCTATATATATCGATTTTTGATTTTAGAATTTAAATCATGTATTTTTCGCCTCCTTCTAATCTAGGGATTTTCCTTTGAAGTCTAATCGGATGCCAGAAGATTAATGGAAGATTCCTGTACCCATTAAAGAAGAAGATTCCTGCAACCTTAATTAAAACCAAGGTATCAAATTGAGCAATAAGAGTTCGAAAACTGTCTAACTTGCATTTACTTTCCCGGGAAGATCAGATTGTGTGTTCCTCTATGCTTCTTCGCTGCTGCTGACCTGGTACCATTTCGGATTTGGTAATCGTTTAATGATTTTGTTATTCCACGCTTGATTGTTTCTTTCCTTCCTATTTCTAAGTTTGAATTTTTATGCGAATTAATGTTTTTATCTCTTAAGCTTTGATTTTGGTTAACTATAATTCTTCCTCTACCCGTTGATATCATCAAATTCGTATTTTGATTCAGTTAGTAATCTTCAAAATTTTGTTGATTAGGGCATGTTTTGGATTTTTCTTGGAATCTAGGAGTTAGGGAAGAAGGAAGTAGTTTTCAATTTGTAGCTTAATCTTAATTTGGTTCATCTCCTTTTCTTTTGAATTCAAGGTGAGATAATAATCTCACATTTGAGATGATTTACTGTTCTGAATTAATTTGCAAATTTGAAAATTTAATCAGTAAAAAAAATTAATTAGTATAATTTAACTTTTTGGAATTAGTCATGTTTAATTGACTTGAGCAAACATGTAATGATCAGTTTGATTTCAATTTTTTGAAGTTTCCCTGTGAATTTCGTACCTCCCTACTTCCCTGCTTTATCAGTTGCGGGCGTCCTTGCTTTAGCATTTGCATTCATTTTTTTAGTTTACATTTTGTTTTCAAGCTACATGAATTACTTAATTGATTATAAAAGGACGTTCTTCATTGTTTTATTTGAACAAAAGTCACATTCAACTCATGCATTTAGTTTGTACATGCCTGACACATTACATAAAAGATGGGCATACATGCCTGGCGTATAAAAGAAAGTGGCATACATGCCTGGCGTACGTGATGGGATTGTGGATGGGAATATATGTGCAAATAATTTATGAATATGAGCTCTCTAGTAGATAAATGAAGTTGTTGTGGGAAATGATGTTGTTGTGCAGGGAAGTTGTTGATTAGTAGTATCAGTTAATTAGTACAATCAGTCAATCATTTCAGGTAGTTCCTTCATTTGAACAAAACCATACTAGTTGCTAAGTCAAAATTCTGAAGTTTGCACAGTTAGAAAGAAATGGCTGATGCTGGGTGAGAATACCATTTAAGTTGTGTTGAAGAACTTTAAGACACATACTGTAGTGCAGAAGTGGTATTAGTAGGGTAAGAAATATGTATCTATCAAGTTTAAATGTTATAAATTATACTCCGTGGAAAAAAAAAATATGTAAAAGCAATATGTTAATGAATCAGAGAGAAAGACCCCATATTTATAGTAGTTCTCAAGAAACAAATCCATCTTTGACAGTGAAAAAATTCATTATAATAAGTAAATGGGCTTGGAAAGAGTAATTTATACTTACCCATGAGGTAAAAAAAGGGTTAATTTGCAACCGCTCATTATTTCTCCACTGTTCAATATTTATTTATTTCAACAATACAAAATTTGATGATATCTTGTGAATATTTATTGTTTTTAACTATACAAAAATTAATGATATCTTGTCCTAGTATTTGGTCCTTAAACCGCTCATTAGTTTTGAAACATGTTTAAAATGTTATGCATGAAACAACCACAAAAATGAAGTGTATATGTGTGGGCGTGCACACATTTAGCACAAAATATTCAATTAATGCTCTAACAAAACAACTAAAATCAATTTGTGAGTAAAGAGGAATTTTTTATATTTCTCCAATTTTGAAATCAACATTAATTCCTCTTACATTCCATGCTAATACCATCAAGTTACCTTTACCTTTCTCCTTGTGCTTCTTTCCTTTTTTTATCCATTGTATTCATGCTTGCTACTTCGTTTTGGTATGCAGGGTTGTCTTCTACATAATTTGATAAGTCTGATTGTATTTCTAGTATTGATTGTTCGGTCTGCACATACTCAACTATATTATCTACCAAATCTTAAGCTTCATTGAAAATATTTGGTGCTGCATCAAAGGATTCAGAGCTATCTTTATTAATTTCGGTCAGTACTCCAGATTTGCTTTCACTTAGTTTTGGTTGTTCATCTGCTTGAGGCAAAATATCAGGTTCATTTGTTTATTCTGACTAAACACTGAATCTATTAGTTATATGTACATGTTCAGTTTCTAACACTTCTTCCCCAATTTTAGATATTTCTCCAGTTTGATGTTTGGCTCTGTTTTCCACATTGTTCATAGTAATTTCCACATAGGCATTAACAAATGGTTTCTTACTAAGTTGATCTGTTGCACTTTTAGACGATTTTGTCTGCATTGGTTCTTAGTAATTCTTATTGTTCTTTGCCATGTGGTAATGAATTTTGTACATTTCAATAGGCCTGGCCAAACTCTGACCTTCAGTACACATAAGGATTGTATTCATATTGGACTTCCACCTTAAAAAAAGTTTCCATTTTGTAACTGGACCGTATATGCTCTGGATATTCTACATATGTTTTTATTTCTGCCAGTGCTCTAGCATAATTCATTCTTGCACATTCTGTTGTAACTGCATCTAATAATAATGGTCCATTTGTAATGATATTATCCAAATCTCTCGGATTTTGAAATTTGACCATGGAGAATCCATTTTGTCTATTGTACAACTCATAACTACTGTTGACATTCCAAACTAACATTAAACGATTTAAAGTGCACAAATATGGACGTTGGCCATAAACATATAAAACTAGATGTTTTTCCAAATTTTCGTAGCCTGATCCGTAACAACAGTGGGCATGAATGCAGTTTTGATGCATTCATTCATAATCAGTTGCACAAACTTCAATTTTCTCTGCAAAAGCTTGTCGTTTTCTTCTGGAAAACCGCCAGTAACTACTCCCTTCCAGTCCATAGGTCCAACATCTTCCAGATTTAGCCCATATTTGCCAAGATCAAGGGTAGGGATGTCTAGCTCTGGTGGTTTTGGTTCCTTCCTTCCATGATTGACTGTCGCACTAACAGAATCTGCCATACGTGTGCTCTATTTAATTATCTTTTTGTATTTTAGAGTTGCTAGCATCTCTATATAAACACCTTTCTCTTATGTACTTTAATTATCCTCTTTCTCTTATGTTTTGTCTCTTTTTGTTAAGGGTGATGAATGACTAAAGTTGGGATCAAATGCAGACAGACTGAGCAAGCACTTCTTCCCGTTGTATACAGCTGGGTATTCAACACATATTTTTTTCTTTCCTTTTGTGAATGTAGGGTAAGGTCTTTCTTTGATTGTTATTATCTATTGAATTTTTATCATTTGCCTAGATAAATCCAAACACTGTGTTAGCAATTAGGTGAATGTGGTTGTTTATAATTGATCTGCTTAGATGGTGACTACCTTTTTGACTTGTTTATCAATAACATATTTTATCCCTTAGTAATGTCATTCTCTATCGAAATTTTGATAGCCATATTATCATATGTTATAGCGTGGAGTATTATTTTTATGAATTTGAATACAACCATAAAAGATATTCTGGAACGAAGTAATACCACCAAATATTGATGATATAATTATGAGTATACATACTGGATATAAGGACCCTTTTGTTTGCGATGGATTGTGACTTACTCATTTACCCAATGCATCATCACTGGATAGATCCAGACTTAATTAATCTGAAACGATAACAGCTGGTTATTTAAAGAAAACCTTCAAATGATTTATAAGTACTATGATCCTTAGCATCCCAAAAAAAAACCAATGGAATAATAAATTTGAAAAGAACCTATTTTTCAAGCTCAAATCTTGTTCGAATTCGAAAGATGTATGAAAATAATCATTATCGTATTGAATTGATGTAATAGTTATAAAGTTTATCAACAATGAAATTGGTATTGTAGGTACAAAATTTATTTATAGTAAATCGATGTGATGATTGTATACTAAACATATCCCAAATAAACGAACATGATCATTGAAGATATTAAGTTAATTATTTTATTCACTTTTCAATAGTTTTGTTGACAACCCATCACTTGCAATACAATATAATATTCGAGCTATAAGTTTATTGACTAAACATAATTACATTAGGTATTGTATTAATTAAGCATACGTATCATTACATATTTTATTCTAGCTAATGGGTTACATGCTATAGTCCTTATCCTTATTAGCTATTACAAGTTTAATCAAACGAAGAAACAATTTTTTCCTAAAATTGTTAAGTTTAATTTTATGTTACTTGTGAACTTATATAGAGTACAAGTGACCCTTTGGATGAAGTGGTTCCTTTGATATTTACATATCGTTACATAGTGTTATTGCTACTTTGTTTCGTGGATTCCTTTGATTGAATGTTGTTCAACTTGAATGCTGCAGCTAAACCCTTTTGATAACTTTATGATATATATAAACTGCAAGAGGATTATATTACCAAATCATTTTTTTGAAATGGATTACTGAATCAAGTTAACAGTAGTTTTTGTTGTTTCGATCCTCATCTTGTCCCTGTTTAACAATCAAATTAACAGATAAGTTTTTTTTTCTCAAATTCTTTCCGCTACTTGTCTCTTTCAGTATCACAATGCTTTCTGCATCATAAAGTGGTTATCTATATATTGCCAAATTAAATATACTAGCCTATCAGTGGCTAATTACCATGTGTTGGGGCTACTAATTCCATTAAGTTCAGTTTAAAATCAGGCAGTATTACAATGTTTCATAATGCTATGTCAGCGACATACTAGTCTTCCCTATGTCCATTTAGATTGTATGATACCTGTTACTGGACCTCTATCTATTTATTCTTCTGCCAATTTTGCGACCTTTATTTTCTATCGTCTAAGAGTTGTGTATTGATTACTGCACCTTTCAGAAAATTGCATCTCTTAAAAATAGGACAGATGCAGCGACTATTCCAGCTGCTAGAAACGCTGAACTCAGGGCCAAGATATCCCAACTGCAGGTAATATTTTCTCTACTGACATAGTAATCATATTTTTCTTTACTTGTATAGATGTAGCTGCTGTAGGCAGAGGAGGAAATGATGGTTGCATAGTTTGAATGAGGCAAGATGATGTTATGTGATGGTTTAGGTTGAATGAGAGGAGTGTTTCAGACAGTTTTTTATATGCATAGGAGGATATAGCAATGCAGGTTGGTTTTGTGCGGTCAGATGAGTTGAGCTTTGAGGAAGAGGAAAATTATTGGGGAGAATAAGGAGGTAAGAAGTGGACAGAGGAGATGCAACTGTGGGCAGTTTCTTGTTTTTGTAACAGAGGAGCAGTGAAGTGGTTAGTGAGTGAATGCTTGTGTGAAGTTCTGGACAGAGGATGTTGAAGTGGTGGATGACAGTGGAGTTTTGGCAAATGTGGTGCTGTGATGGAACAGTAGAAGTGATGGTAGTAGTATGGTTATGCTGTTAAATATTTTTTTGTCTTAAACTATATTTTGGTTATAGTATGGTTATGCTATTAAATACATGTTTCAGACTGGTTGTAAAGCAAATTCAACTTCTGTTATTGATAAGTTTGGTTATTTGTATATGTTTTATAATGAAATCTATTGAATGATTTTAATATGGGATTCAATAATTAATTGTTATAATCAATATATATATATATTGTCTATAATAATGATTTCTGAGAGTGGCTTCTTTGCATCAGGTATAAATAGTTGATGCAATAGAGAGATTAGTTTGCATCGGTTGTTATAAAAAATCGATGCAATAGAGGGAATAGTTTGCATCGGTTTTCAACAACAACCAATGCAACAAGTTCCTTTTTTGCATCGGTTGTTAGTATCAACCAATGCAAAAAGGACCTTTTTGCATCGGTTTCAGAACTGATGCAAAAGTGTTAAGCCTGTTGCATCGGTTGCATATGCATCGGTTGTT
This sequence comes from Allium cepa, assembly GCA_030765085.1. Classification (NCBI taxonomy): domain Eukaryota; kingdom Viridiplantae; phylum Streptophyta; class Magnoliopsida; order Asparagales; family Amaryllidaceae; genus Allium; species Allium cepa. The sequence continues at coordinate 564,072,520 of CM060943.1, forward strand.
GAACTGATGCAAAAGGGGGGTAAACAACCGATGCAAATGACATGTTTTGTAGTAGTGTATCGAACACTAGCGATAACTGAGATTAGTGGTGAGGCAGTGTTGAACCCTTGCTCAACATTGCTGCCATGACGAAGAATTCTCTATAAATAAATGGTAAGACAATGTCATTATATTAACTGGTATTTGTCAAATTTGTATATATTACATGAGTCTAGTACCGGTATTTTGTTGACTCATAGTTTATTATGTATATAATGTATATTATTCCGCTGTGCTCTATGACTCTGATATTTATTATCTATTTTATATATTGTTCTGAATAATTTAAATCGGCATGTTTATTACTTTTCATTAATACTGTATATATCAAATTTTCAGCTCAGATCCTCATAATGGTAATAAAGACGTGTCGGTGTTTGTCCAATGATATATTCACATTCGATCGCCCTTAACCAGCCATACTCTCCGTTTTATTAGACAACATTACTTGTAATACTCTTTAATAATATGGGTATACCAAGCTATAACACCCAACTATTATGCCTATATTACCCTAGAATATTACAAGTAGTATTATTAATTAATATGGAAAATAAGGTTGATTAGGAATGACCATCTATAATATTGCATTGGACGAGTATTGTTATGTCAAATTGTGTGACTATATATATATATATATATATATATATATATATATATATATATATATATATATATTACGAGAAGGGATTCGATGAATACAATCCAGGTGCAAAATAATAATACAGTGAACTAATATAATTCGAAGTAATATATCACATAATAATACAACACAAAATCACAAGTCGCAACTGAAATATAATACATCAAATATCTCTCAGAAGTGTAAGTTTACAAAAGGGGAAAAAACTAGACTTATATACAATCATATACATATATAGACTATGACAGGTTAAAGGAATATACATGATGACTAATGTCAATACAACAACTGAATATACTACAAGTATGCATACGACTAGCAGTTCAAAATTGAACTCTATCATATAGATAACACTGAATATATCTATTCTAGCTAGCCCACATCCAAAGTCATTGAGTCTTTGTACCTATCAAGTCTCGGTCTAACCCAAGTATTATAAAAATAATAAACGGGTCAGACTATCTCCAAATATCCATAAAGGTGAGATCATAATAATAAGCATGCATAAACATCAAAGATATAGAAATCTGTATAGTGTATAACACTAAACATCATAAGGTCTCACAATGAAATCATCCACTAACAAACTTGCATAATACACAAGGCATAACGATAACTATAGAATATGCCACATGTAAATAAAAGCATCAATACCAAATCATCATGTCACCAAATCCTTTCATGCCCATCAATGGCAATCATCTCAAATATGATGATAAGGATTCGAAACCACAAGAACCAAAGAGACTTTATGAAAGCAAGTCAAAACTCAAGAAAATATAAGACTGTTTGAAAGCGAGTAAAAACCCAAAAGACTAGCATAAAAGCGAGTCACAAATCATAAAACTATAAATATAAGCACATCGCAAGTCAAAACAAAAGCAAGCACTTCGCAACGACAATAATAGACACGCACTTCATGCGCCAGCTCAGAAGACATGCACTTCGCTTGTGAAATAAGACAAGCACTTCGCAAATCAACATAGGCGACGAGCACTTTATAAGTCTATAAATAAGCTAGCATAATAGATAAGCACTTCGCAAGTCAACACAAGAGATAAGCACTTCGCACACCAACACAAGAGATGAGCACTTCGCAAGTCATAATTCGCTTGTAAACGAGTATCACAAGATGGACCAGAAAACCAATTTAATCCACCTGTAAATGAATCACAGAAAGACGAGCCTGAAAACTCTCTAGAGTGAGTGTTATCTACTTTCGAATAGTAATAATTCAAGTAACGACCATGTATCCCATACCACACAGGTTTACTCGAACATTTACTAAATATTAGTAAACTCCACTCGATAAGTATAATGTACTCTCAAATAGTAATTAAATAAAGTGGTATTTAATTCTCTTTGGGTTGCAATTGAAAAACTAAAGCCCAAAATAGTGTAACTAATTTGAAGGTATTTAATTGTCTTGTTGGGTTATGAAATTAATTCCTAAAGCCTAAATAAAATTATTCAACTAAAAAACTTTCCTAAGCCAAAAATGTTTATTATACGTACTATTCTCCATCTTAACTCACTATAAACAAAAAGACACAAAAATGCTAGAAAACAAATTCAACCTTAACCGTAGAAGCAAATTTAGCAATTTAAAATAGGAATAAATTGCACTAAATCTAGTGAAATCAAAGTAATGATTTTGAAACCTATTCTATCTTTTAGATTGATTGATTTTAGTTTTTACAGTAGTTAATTCCTATATTTGTTCCTTGTGTGAATTGAGTTTAAGGGCTTGGCTGATGTTTTGAATATGGCTATAATCTTGGGTTGTTTTGTTTAGGAATCAAAGCAAATAAGGTGAGTTAACCATCACACAACCGATCTTTGATTATCCAATCGCATGCATATGAATTTTAGTCTAAATGGTTAAGAAATTGGATGCTTATCTGTGTTTTGTAGTTATCGAATTATTGTATATTCTCTATCAAACTTTTTAGTTAAATTAGTTTGGCATCTCTTTTGAATGATTTGGTATTCTAATTGAAATTATGACGCCGTGTTTGAGTTGTAGTTGATACATTTACACCCTAGAACACTTGCAAACAACCTCAGATCAAAACGCCATCGTCGGAGGACGATCAGAGGGCTTCCTAGAGCTGAAATTGCTCCAGGATTTGCCACCACTGGTGGATCGGTGGTAGCAACCTGGAGCTATTCCAACTCCAGGTTAAACCCCCCTGATTTGCTCATTTTTCACTTCATTCGTTGCATTATTTTGTGTTGATTGTTTTCTATGTTATGAGCGACTTGTTGTAGCTCTTACGTCAGCCATTTCAACGCATTAATTATTTTATTAAAAAAATATTTGGAGATAATATAGAGTTAAACTCTATGGATCTATCAATTCATATGTTTTGCCCAGTTGAATTGCAATGTTTTATGCATGGTTTTAATGTCTGTTTTATGATGATTTCCTATGTTTATTTTCAGGTTTCAAATCTTGAGTTGATGATTTCATTTTGATAATAACCTTCCATAGAAACTACTCTATGGATACGAGGTAATATACTAATTTATTGCACTGATTTCTAACCAAATTGCAGAAAGAAATGATTTCTAACCAAATTGCAAAAAGAAATGATTTCGAACCAATTTGTTTTCTCTATGTATATGTGTATATAAAAATATATTTCCATACAAACGACTTTTGAATTGTTTATATATAATAACAATAAAGTTTTAAAATTGATAATATTTTTACAATATATATATATATATATATATTAAAGTAAAGTAAATAATTATTTTATGAAAAGCATTGATTTGACTCAAAATTTTAGTAAATGAATTCTATTTTTGAAATAGAAATCTTTTAACTCATTTCTTTCTAAATATAGAAGAATAAGCTTTGATTTAATTTTCTATTAGGTTACGTGATTTTCTGTTAAACAAAGAATTTTAATAAATGATTGAATTATCGGATTGGTATGGGAAATTTCGTACGGTTCTTTGCTTGTTATTATAATGTGTTAAATAGAGTTTGAGTTGAATTTACTAGATTTTAGTAAATAATAGAATTTCACTTTCTGGTATGCGACAGTTAGTTAGGTTTTAGTGATTTCTAAAGTGAAAGTGAGGTAAATTTATAGTTGTACTAAATTAAGGTGTTTGGATTCCAGACCGACAGATCCCCGAGTGACGGTGAATCAATTTATCCATCGATTTAAGAGGTATTATCTACCTTGTCATTTGATGAAACTACGTGAGAAAGGTGTTAACGACATGACCAAACTACTAGTAAGGGGTTTGCGACCTGACCAAACTGCAAGTAAGGTGTTAGCGACCCGACCTAAACTGCTTGAGAGATGCTAGCGACCTTGTCATTGGACAAAACTATGAGTGAGGTGTTAGTGACATGGCCAAACTGTGAAAAAGATATTAACGCCTTAGTGAAACTACGAGAGAGGTGATAACGACTTAGTCAAACTGCAAATGGCCATCATAACCTTTTTAGGTCCGAGATTATGATTATTTATTAGTAATGATTGTTTCTTCAGAGATTTATGGATGGATATTTAGTACTTTTGAATTTGAAGTATTTTGAATTGTTATCCCCATATTTTTGATGATAGTCCATTACAGACTTGATATGGGTTTATGAAATGGTGTTTTTGATTAAAATGCCTTATCATTATGATTTTGGTTTTGGGGAAATTTGTAATATGGCTTGGTATTATTGTTAAGTCGTATACTTACGATATCAGTATCTCATCTCTTTATTAGATATAGCCTGACCCATTTATTTTAAAATACTCTGACCAGCCTGAAATTCTATAGGTATAGAGACTCGTTGACCTTTAAATTTTGTGCTAGCACCAAAGAAGGCTATTCGGACTGTTTCAGTTTTACTTAATTCTTATATATATTAACATTTAGAAGCATATGTCAAGTATATTATTTAGTAGCCACTATGTACCTAGTATAGTATTTTGGATGCGATGTATATATTATATGGGTCTAGTACTAATTTTTTGTAGACTCACATTTTATTATGTATACGATGTATATTATCACGCCGTGATATGTGACTTTGATATTGATTATCTATATTATACATTGTTCTTAATATTTTAAATCGGTGTGTTTATTACTTAGTATTAATAATGTATACATCAAAATTTTAGTTTACATCTTTATAATCATAATAAAGATATGTCAGTGTTAGTCCAAAGAGATATTCACATTCTATCTCCCTTTACCAGCGGTATTCTCCATGTTATGAGACAACATTACTTATAATGTTCTTTAATAATAAAGGTATAGTGGTGGGGTCCTTACAACTTGTATCGGAGCTATGTTTAGAATATTATAGAATATAATTGATACAAAGTCGAGATTTGAACCTAGATGACCTATAATGCAGTCTCTTGAGGGTGTAGTAGTTAGTGAATTAATTGACTATTAGGGAAAGGAAGTAGAGGTTCAGAACAACATAAAACGTAAGAAACATAAATCCTTGCCTAGATAAACTTAGAGTCCCCTCCCTCAGGGGTGCATGGTAGAATTTATAAATTATTTCCTATTCAGGATATTAATATAAATGATTATTAAGAATAATCATCGAATGTATTTGTAAAAAATTTGAATTTATACAAATTACTGTTATGAAGCATTGATGAAATTTAGAACTCACTTTTGTTAAAAGTGAGATTTGATGAATAAATATAAATTAAACCATAGATGCTTGGAGTAAAATGATAGTATTCTGATCCAGTAATGATCAGAGTTGCGCAGTGGGAATGGACGCACTGCTTCCTATTAAGCACGACAATTTATTTATTTATATGTTTGATATTGTGCAGTTAAAGCACTTAGCGGTTCCAGAGCGTTAGAGGTAGAAAAAGTTATAGTGGAGATAAAGCAAGGATAAAGCGGGTATATAGAGAGGTGCGAAAGCCTTTGTTAAATATAAAAACAAATATTTAAATTTAATTTATTATCTTTCTCACATCATTTGTGTAGGAAAAAGAATTATTATTAATCTTATATAACAAAATCGAAGAATATCATAATTTATGTAGTTAATTTAATGACTACAATAGATTTCTAACTTACAATGAGCATTATATCTTAAAATTGGGTCCTTACCCTAACTTTGTTGATTGGTTCAAAGAAGAACTAGTCAAATCAATTGTTTTACATTAATTGTGCTAAAGCGAGTTCTAAAATGCTTTGATTTAGCGGGTGTAGTGGAAAACAACATGGCTTAAAGCAAATCTACTGCTTTTTAGCTTACATTGAAAAAGCGTAGCGGCCGAAGAGTGTTACATGCTATAGCGGGGATTTTATGGGGCTTTGGCGGTGCTTTAACTGCACAGGTTTGATTGGTTGATAGACGTTTGATTGTTTTGAGATTGTAAGTAAATATTCAAATTAGTATCGAGTAGGAATCATCACTTGAAATATTAAAACCTACTCGATATTAATTATAAGACTTTGCAGTATCTTTACTAGTGTAGCTACCGCAAAGAATACTAAAAACTTTACTTTGCATAAAATGAAATATTAATTTACAAGTATAACTAATTAAATATTAAGATGGATTTATAATTCGATGATTGTTTTGAGGTATGCATAGATGAATGGTTGTATTATTGAATTATTCTTAATAGATTATCATTTGTATGAAATTACAAAGATTGGTAAAGAAACTTTTGAAAATAAGTTTTATGTTAAATTTCTCATTGAGTGCTTTAAGAATTCTAGTCAATGCATCTGACCAATGCTATCGATATGGATTCCTAACCACTAAGCGAGACAGTCGGACATAGTATTATGAGTAATGATATGTAAGATATTATAGATAATTATGAAAGGGTTATAAATAATATTTACAGAGGAAGTAAATTTTTGAGTAAGTTAAATATTACTTTCAAAATGAAAAGAATGTTTTGGAAAAAAATGTATATATACATATGTGATAATTTTGAAAGAAATATCTTAAAAATAGATAACTATTTTAAGAAGTGTTAAAATTGTATATTTATTTTGAAAGGAAGTATCATATGAAAATTTGATAATAAAATGAAAGTGATTTTATATGAGGTTATGTATTGTTTGAAAAAATGTTCTGAAAAATGTTTAGCTAAAGATTTGACAAGAAAAATTATATCGAGTATGAAAATAATCTTATATATTATAAAATCTTAATGATTGAAATAATTATAATGAAACGGTAATGATATTTATAAGTATTTATTTTATTTAGATGGCGATTTTAGCTATCAAACATTATAATTGGGATCGGTGGAGAGGCAATGTTAACCCTTTGGTCAATATTATCGCCAATTGACGAAGTAATTCGCTATAAATGGATAGCAAGGAAATGTCATTAAATTAATTGGTATTTGTGAAATTTGTATATATTATGTGGGTCTAGTACTGATATTTTGTAGACTCACATTTTATTCTGTATATTATGCATATTATTCCGCTGTGATTTGTGACTATGATATTTTCTATATTTTATATTGTTATGAATATTTTCAAGCGGCGTCTTTAATACTTTGTATTAATATAGTATGCATCAAATTTTCAGTTCGGATCCTCATAATGGCAATAAATACATGTTAGTGTTAGTCAAAAGATATATTCACTTTCGATTTCCCTTAACCAATCGTATTCTTCGTATTATTAGACAACATTACTTGTAATGTTCTTTCATAATAAGGGTATGGTGGTGGATCATTACAGTGTGGCTCAATGCCTATAGTTACCAAAAATTATACTTCTTATTTTATAACTTTTATGATAATTTCTGAATACTAGGATATATGAATCTTATACAAAACAAATCCGATGTCCGCAAGAAATTTATATAGTATAAGAATGAGGTCGAAAATTAGATGAACCATCAGATCAAAATCCTTTGACCGGATCAAGGAGGTGAGTATGTTGGACAAGGGCTTCAATAATACTTAAAATCAATGTGATTATCTCTTAGGTTATTCCACCATATATTCTGCAACACAATGGTGTTTCGAAGAGAAAGAATCGAATGCTATTAGATATGGTTCATTTCATGATGAGTAAAGCCAGGTTATCTCTTTCCTATTAGGGATATATGCAAGAAATAGTAGTGCATATGTTGAATTTGATACCCATCAAATCTGGGCCGAACGTGCCATATGAGATGTTACATGGGATCAAATCCCACCTTGATTATTTGAAGGTGTAGGGTTGTACAGCTTATGTTAAGAATGTTGGTCCCAACAAACTTGTGGCAAGATCAGCCTTATGTAAGTCTATAGGATATCCCAAGTTCTAAAGGATATATTTCCTATAACACTGAACAAAAAAAGGCTATTATTTTCACACATACTATCTTTTTAAGAAAGAAATTTCTATCAAAAGAAATTAATAGTAAAGTTGTAGACTAGGATGGAATCTAGGAAAATAACATGAAGGCAGAACAAGTGGGAGAACGAAATTCACTAGTATACGAAAACATGAAACTTATTAGAGGATCTAACAGGGAATCTCATGAATGGAGAGATACTATGGATTTCCCAGACAAGAAAGAGAACCGTGTCTTCACAGAGGATGCTCCTCTCTCATTCCAACAAGCACTACAGAGTAAAGATTCGATGTTCTGGCTTGGAGCTATGAAAATCGAAATGGATTCCATTTACGAGAACAAAGTATGGACTTTGGCAGACATATTCGAAGGGATAAAACCATCAGTTGCAATGGATTTTTAAGGAAAAAACTAAATATAGATGGACAAGTGGAGACTTACAAATCAAGGTTAGTTGTGAAATAACTTTGTCGAATTTAAGATGTTGATTATGATAAAACATTTTCATTCGTAGTAATGCTTAAGTATTTTTGGTAATGATAGATATTGCTGCATTCTAGGACTACAAAATATGGAAAATGAATATGAAAATGGCATTTTAAAACAGTGATTTAGAAGAGATCATTTACATGCCATACCCCGAGGGTTCCGAGGTTAGTAGCAGTGAGGGTAAAACATACAAGTTGTTAAGATTCATTTGTGGTCTTAAATAAGCTTCAAGAAGTTGAAATAAGTGTTTTGATATAGTAAACACTCCATTTGGGTTTTATCAGAACACAGAGGAAGCGTGTGTATATCGAAAAGAAAAGGGAAGTGCTATAGTGTTCTTCGTTTTGTATGTCGATCATTTGTTACAGACTGGCAATGTCATTGCATTGTTGCAATTGTAAAAGCTTGATTATCCAAGTACTTCTCCATGATGGATATAAGAGAAGCGACATATATGTTAGATATAAAGATTTACAGAGTAGATCTAAGAGGTTGTTGGGATTGTCCTAATCCATGAACATAGATACAATATGAAAATGTCTAGTGCAGAGAATTCCATGCATGAAAATGTTCTAACGCAATATGAAATCGTCCTTTCTAAGAAGAATACTCCTCATATTGATGAGGAGAAAGAGCATATAAAGAGGATATCATATGCATCGGAAATTGGTTACAAAATATACGAGATGCTATAACTAGATCAGATGTAGCTTATGCATTAGGATGCGTAAGCCTATACCAGTATAATCATAAAGAAAAACATTGGACTATTGTAAAATATATACTTAAACATTTAAGAAATACCAAGAATTTATTCCTTATATACGGAATCAAGACCTCCGTATGAAGGAGTATATAGACTTTAGTTTTCAAAATGATATCGACGTTAATAAGTGCGTATCGCGTTACGCTTTTATTTTAAACAGTGAAGTGGTTAGTTGGAAAAGTTCAAAAAAAAGAAAAATAGATGATTCCATGGTGATGGCCAAGTACATTGCCCTAAATGAAGTAGCTAAGGAAAGAGTCTGGATGCGAAAATTTATGAGTGGGCCAGGGGTGATTACCAACACAGAGAATCCAATAACATCATTTTATCACAATAGTGTAGGGATGCAGATTTCAAAGTAGCCAAGAGCACATAAGAAATCGAGACACATTCTTCGAAAGTTCTAGCACATTAGTAAATTTGTCGAGAAGAAAGAAGTGACAATTCAAAGAGAAGATACAAATTACAACATAGCATATCCATTCACGAAAGACCTGATTTGGTTAGTGCTTAGCAAACTAATCAAATGGACGTGATTGAGTTTCCATAATTAGTCAAAGTACAAGTGAGAGATTGATAGAGTTAGGGGTATAGCCTAGGGGAAGTTCTATGATTTATCGTAAATTATAACTATGTAACGAAATCTCATTTGAAATAACATGTGTTTTTCCTTCTATTATATATATACTTGTCATAATATGTTATGTTAATTATTTATTTAATTTAAGTATATTTAGTTGAAAATCCGTAAATGATATGTCATGTGATGTTACACAATGTGTTGTGATCATGAGAAATATATCATTAAAAATATCATATTGTTTTAAATATTCCTAGTCAAGATGTTTCGAGATGGGATATCAATTCATCCGTTGAGACTAGTATGTAATGCTCTTCAAATGTTCGACGGTATATTACGCATAGCTACCGGGACACCAAGGGGTTATATGATGATAGTTATTGGATACTATGGTATGACTTACTTGATGGTTTTATGTTGGTTAATATAATTAAGGTCAAACAGAGAATATCTATGTGACGATACTATATGATTCTCTCGACTTGAGAGTACTATTAAACTTCAATATGGATGCTTCACTTTAACTATAGTTAAATCATGGAATGACGTCCACCGAACGACTATAGTTGGATCTGTTTTAAAGCATTGGTAGAGAAACACAATCAGTAGAGTATTCATCTCCTCGTTTATACGAGATTAGCATCACGGTCAACTATAGTCAACTCAAAGTCAAAGTCTCCAGTTCAATTAATAATAATTGTTATAATTGAACCAAGGACTTTGTGTTTGGATTAGACAAGTTGAAGGTGGACGGTATGGAGTTTCTCCTAAAACCAAATTTCATAAATCCTAATGTGATATAGTTTTGACGAAGAGAATTGGTGTAAATAATCATTATTATTGGGGACTGCCTAAAGTAGTAAAATTGGATGTTACCAAAAATTGTGTAAGCTATAAATTCATCCAAAATTTTACACGACAAGCTAAGGTGACATGTGAATGTTAATATTCGAATTATTCTGTATTAATTGTTGGCTGATTTTACACATATGAGTTATACAATCGAAATGTTGAATACTCCAAAATACCACATAATTTAATTACATTACAATTCTTATAAATTAATCAATATCTCTAAAATGTTAGTCATAAAATTTTACTTGATTTATTAGAATCAGTATCCAATAAAGTGCGTTAATATATACGAGTATATATGCACGTCCAGGTGGACTTGCATTTAATCACAACGTGTGTATAGGGGTGAACAATATTCGATTAGAACTGAATTAACCGACCAAACCGGTTCATAACAATATAATCACAACTTAGATGTCAATTACCTTTACTTTACATACATGCACACACACCTATTTCTATAAATTATTCAATGTAAATTTCATACGTGGGTACGGTTTTCTTTAGAATCGCAGTGCTGGCTACCTTCTTGCAAAATTAGGTAAGGCAAAATATCTTTAAAGCTTGTCATGTTTACTGTATGAGCCTTCACGTCATTAGTGCTTGATCAAACGTACATCAAGCGATACCTACATCGATATATTTTTACTACCATTCTACAAATTTTTACTCAGGATCGTGTTGACAAAAAGGTATTTAACATGAGATAATGGTAGATAAAGGGTAACCTCTATTCTATAGAAATATATAACATATGATATAATCAATTTACCTTATATCACCCAGTACAGAAAATGTAATAGAATTCATAAACGACCTAGATAGTTGATAATCAAATTAAATTGTTAGGCCTCAGATAACATTAATCCCAGTTTTTCAGCCAAACTTTGTACAATGCTTGGTGATACAACTCTAGAAGAACCCAGGAACCATTTTTGTATCATTTCTACAACATTTTCATTCTTCACTTCAATTTTCGTCCTTTCCTTCCACTAAATATGATATTTCTACAGTTTGGGAATTTGTAGGAAAGCGGTACGTCACCAAACCCATGAGGGCTTGCATGCATCCAGTCATTTGTATTTTTTGACTTCAATCTATAACATCTACACTATGTTTTTAATAAGTATGTCACTTTCCTCTTTTTGTTACAATCAACTTGGTGATTACCATATTTACTATTATTGATCCATATATTGATTACATTCTATTTGTTGCCTCATTGTTCGTTGTTACGGTTGATACTTCACTTGCTTTCCTTGTTTTATTCTTTTCTGGGTAGATCGACATTCAAGCTCAATCCATGTCATTCACCTCTTCCTCTAAGAATGCTGAGAATTTTACTTAGACAACCATAACATATTTAATAATTAGGTGATTTTTAGTGTATTTCCTCAGTGGATGTATTTTATAAAGTTTCATGTTTGCTCTTCGTCTTACTATACAAATGAAAATGAACTTGTTTCAGTGTTGTACATCAATTTTTGTACCAAAATAGAATTATAGATTTATTCTAATGTAAACTTTAGTTTGAATTTACACATGCATTCGTTTATGTTGTGTATAAAACAAATAATTATCTTTGTATTACTCATAATTTTACACTTTTACCCCTAGCATTAACAATTCCCTACTCAACCATCTTTTCTTAAATCTTAATCTTAGATATAGATGTTTCATCAATGTAGTCATCTAGATCTAGTTCATAATATATCAATATTAATTTATCGAATGACTTTACAAAGTTTGTAAATGATCATTAGATCATGATTTCTCCATAAATAAGAACGGTACTATCCATCTCCATGCTGCAAGTCAATCCTATAAAATACATACTGTTATACAATTAACTACCTGTATGTTTGAATTTCGAAATACTAATATTGTGAAAAGTTCAAAATATTCGAGACAAAATATAAGTTTTAGTGGTAGTAATCTTCTTTTTAATAAAAGTTAAAACCTAGTTATATTCCTTATGTTTATCACTACCAATGTTATTATAGTATCATCGTTGATTTTTTTTCAATTAACAACAACGTAACTGCAGTCCGTCTAAAATCAAACAATAGCATGATTCTAAAGTTCATAAAAATTATGATACATTGATAAAATTATATTTTAATTTATATCATTTAAATAAGCATAAATGTTTTATAATAGTTGATATAGTTTAAGTGAAAAATAAAGTACACATGTTAATGTTTTAGACTGTTGTTTCAATGAAAATTAGTGCGCCACCTTTAATTTGAACCTAATACGCGGTTGTCATTCTCAATACGGGTCTCAAGTTACCTTGTAAAACTATTTTGAATAACTTCCATTCCAATTTCTTTAGTGTTTGAAACTAATTCTGGATTTAATCGGAAGTTAAAATGAACGAAACCAAACTATTTTTATTTATTTTTTCGTAAATGTTTGGAAATTTTAGTAATAGCGTTAAATGTTTACCGTTTGAACAACAAATGATTGCAACTAAGATGGTTTTAGGAAAATCAATCTGTGGGATCTGATATATGAATTCAGACTTGGGTAGAAGAAGGATCCACAAAGCTACCATTGATGTAATGGTAACTTATAATCATGTATAATGGGTTTAATGCAGCTAGAAAATATCTACAGCAGAAGGCTAATTAAACACGCAGTGGCACAATTATTAGCTTTAACGGGGCCAAGGTACCATTGGCACCGGCCAGAGATACTATTCTGAAGAGTGCGACTATTTGGTAGGACCTCACTTTGAAACCTAGTTGCTAATTTCAGCAATCAACCATTTATATCCATATCAAAGTAATCAAATCAAGTTCCATCTAAGCTAGGCATTTTGAGGTTGAATACATAACTCCACATCAAAATACATATCAGGGAATGGAAAAAAACATTCATATAGCAGACACCACTCAAACATACATTGCACAAATTAAGCTTCATGCATGCACATTCTAAAATTTAATGGAGCCATAAACTATACAATGAACATTCAATCTAAATCCAAATGAGTTATAAACAAACTATAATATATTCATTTGGAATATCACTTGACCACAAACTGTATAGTTGAAGTACTTAAATTATAGAACTCTTACTAAAGCCAATGACGAAACGTTCTCAATTACTATACATAAAATATGCATCATGAGCTGAAACTTTCTACGAACGTGGAATCTCAATTAATAGAACTAACTGATTACATAAAAAATTTTGCTAAATTATGTACTGGACACTAAAATTTAACCGTGCATTTGCATTTCAACTGTAGGTACACTGTCATTTTCAGATGAATCGAGACCTCTACTACCAAAAGACTGTGGAATGTAAGGAGGACATGCACATCTTACCAATGTCGAATTAACTCTGCTGAAAAATGGATGCCTTCTAATATTAGTCGTACCCTTCTGGATTCGATCTACTTTGTTCGATATTTAACTAATAATCCTGAAATTAGTTCTTTAGCAGAGTTGGATATTAGTGGACCTTTGGCAAATTCGAGAGCTCAAGAAACAATATTGGCCAATGTAATTTCAATATCGAATCGTTTGAATGAGGTAACTCCATAAAGAAGCTCATACATGAATATGCCCAGTGTCCTCCAAACCACTGTGCTTCCATGCCCTTCCCTGTTAAAAAAATATGGATACGCCTTAGATATATATAAATGAGAATTTCCCAATGTTATAGTGCATCTATATCCATCACTATGTACGTTAATCAATTCTTTGAAACCCTCTTGAAAAATACGACAAATAACGTATGTTTAAGATCAGACGTAAGCCCCTCAGATTTTGATCCCAGAGTCGTTCACTTTTTAAATACCAACTTAAGCAGTATGATAGTGTGAACAAACAACTCATAAGGAATTCACTAATACATGGATGTGTATTACCATCTCTAATGGAATGACCGAGTAAAAAATATGTTCTTTTTTAAGTGATTACCCGAAATAATCTCCAGATCCAAGCATTCATGAGCGCCAATAAATGACATAGATCTCAAATCAACAGGTTCAACAACAAATTGATGCAAATAAAAACTTAAGTGAGACAATGAAAGAGTTGTGTGTAACTAAATGTGTTATCTTATAGAGTCAAAAAACTAAATCAGTGGAAAGAAAAGAAATCGGTATGATAGAAGATTACCTTTCTTTATTGCATTTGAGTCGAAGCAATTATTTGGCATGGATGGTAGTTTTCTCACAATTATAGGACCTGTATGCAACCAAGTTAAAGAAGTCAGTATAATAGGCATGAAGTGCTTCACTGATAAAGAATTACTTATAATATATTTCTCAACCTGAAATAAAGCAAAATTTGGAAACAATATACTTATTTCAAATTTTTGAGAAATGGATAAAAATAATACGTTTTCTCTTCATATTTGGTGGTCATATATAAATCAAATTCCATATGTCTTTTGTTTTCTTCTAATATAAGTTCAAATTAATTAATAGTTATACATATCTTTTATACACACAAACACGCACCTAAAGCAGCTTCAAGTCTTTAGGAGAACAGAACCAATTTTGTGTACATTTTTTGTTCTCTAAAGGAAATTTTTTACGTTTTTACATATTCATTAAATCCGCTCTTTTTTTCCTCTCTAGAATGCAACTGATTTTTTTATTACTATCACTTAATGGGCTTCTCTTGTCTATTCGTTTGGATTCTGATTGAGCAGATACTAACACTGATGTAAGTGGAGTGTTTAAGAGATAGAAAATTTGAAAGTACTGCTGATTTACACTATCATTAAATTTTGTAAATTCCATTATCAACCTTAGCTATTGCATTTTGGAAGTAATCAAACTCAACACACTCGGTCATGTTAACTATTTTCAGTTTTCATGCTGTAAGTTCAATTTTCATGGATCAAATCTGAACACACTCAGTCATGTTAACTATTTTCAGTTCAAAATTTAGCAAAAATTACACCAAGCAAAATTCATGGATCGAAATAGAAGTTTAATTTTCATGTTGTAAGTTCATTTTCAATTAGCATTTAATGGTTAAATATTCCGATCTTTCATGTAGACATCCACTTCAAGTACACCTTTTCTTTTAATACTTTGAATACCAGTTTAAAATTTTGTAATATTAAATTCTAGTTTAAATTAATAAATGCCACGGTATAAATAAAATACATAACTAAGTTATTGTTACATAGTAAGGTTGAAGACCTCAGAGAGGTGCTAAATCAAAATCAATACATTTGAAAATAGAGCGTCGCTGAGTGAAAAGTTTGGTTATTTGATGTTTCAAACAATACTTTGAAATGACCGCACTATTAGAATTAAATTCCAATATGATATTTATTATGAAGGTTTGTGCCTTCAATAACGATAATTTCGGACTATACTCCATAGCTTATCTAAGGATGAACATAACATAGAAAGAAATAATATTGTGACACTTATCTACTTATGTTCTTGTACTATTACCATGCTTTTAGTGTACTCTAAAAGTAAATAACACTGTTTGTATTAATGAAAATCTATATTGAAATAAAAGCATGAAATTGTAAATAAAATAATTCAACAAAACTATACACTACTGATAAATATGGTGAAATTATTACCTAACATCTATGTTGCATAATTGGAACTAACTGATATATGTTCTAATATTATACTTCAAAAAATGGCAATAAATAAAATTCATCAACCTTGTACAATAAATAATTTTTTTTAAATATCTTTCATTTCAATCTCGCGAGCCAATTTATGATCTATGCATGTAACATAACACCCGATGAATTGGTCCATGATATATTATATATGCATTATACCTACACACATGATATATAATTTCATAGAAAACCTTAACCATGCACTTTAACATGAACATATAACTAAATCAGTGATTCTTTTGCAATAAATATAATCCAAAAATGTATTAATAAGCATAGGTTGTTAAAGCTTTGAGTCAAATATGTCTAAATTAAAAAAAATGCATAAATATATTTTCATATGACATTAAATAAAGATCAGAATGTGTTAAATTGTAATGGAATCAATGTAGATTTGTACACAAAAAAGCTTTGTAGGAACGGTTGCTTAATAATGGTCATAACTAATATTATTTTTCTATAAATTTGACATATATACAGGTTTTCTTATATAATTCAATAGTGGTCAAGATAGATTAAAAGTATATTGTTAAAAAACTTCAATAAAATTATTTTTCAGCTAATTTTTAATGCTTCTATTAGTTTACTTGTGCTCTTTCTCTCGCATTGTGAAGAGGTTGTTTCCGGACTCGGATCTAGACGCCCAGATCACCGTGCGAGCGCCCAGATCGAACATGTAAAACACATTCGTAAGTCACAAATTTTGCTAAAGCCAGTTACATAGGTAACAAAATTAGTGGAACAATATTCGGAGTATGCCCGAAACCACAGGGAGGAACTACAGTGTACTCAACTGTAGTATAGACGAACTCAGAGGAAACAGAAAAAATATTCCACCCACAAAGTTGTAAATGCAGTGATAGGTTTATGTATTAAAATTATTAGAACACTAAAAAGATTTCATGGCAGGCCTATAATTTCTATGTACCTGATTTCTCAGTTCATATGATAAACTAATTAAAATTTAAGAGGCGGTCATTCGTTAATGGTTTGAAATTGAAAATACTCACAGTAGGTATACGACTCATTATTTTGTAATCAACATATACTTGTAACTTTCCAATCAATAAAAATATGAATTTAGCACAGTTCAACCTTCAAACTATGTGACTTCGAACATTCATTTGAAATTTCAGCTCGGCCATTCATTCAAAATTTCAGCTTGATCGTTGAAAGGTAAAGCTAAGATTAATGAAATTTCGCCCCTTATATTTTGATAAAGATCCACGTCCATCTAATGAGGAAGTATTGGATTTTTCCTTACATTGAACCAAAAAGCAGTTTCATGGCCCTAAATATTGCAGCTTTAACCTCCAATAAGCCATGGACAAATTTATTATCGCATATTATTTTTATCAACCAAATATGCCCACACTGTAAAAAATTTAGCTATTGATTCCATTTTTTAAAGTATGTTTCATATCTAATCTAAATCAGATATGATTTTAGTAACTGCTTCATTACCCAATTATCTAAATTCCTTCTAAGTCTTGATGAGCTACATGCTCCTTCTACCGTTATTTAATTCTTAAACGAACACTAAAATTTCATTCGAATAGAATTCCCATGTATATATGTCCTAAGTTGAATATTCATATAAAAGCATGTGATAAAAAGGAAAGAAACCACTATTACCTTCTTGTCATTATCATTTGGATATCATGGAATTTTTTAGATCAAAACCATTTTCCAGTAGCATCTGCAAGAGAAAGAAAACTGTCTAGACAATAACTATCTATTTATATCTCTGTTATACTTTTAGGTAGTATACAATCAAGTTAATGTATGGACAATAACCAAATATTTTAGGTAATAGTTGATATATGCTATAAAAAGAAGGTGTCTTTTATCTATGACCTGGTTTTTGTCCTTGTTATGAAATCTAAGTGGAATAAAATCCATGCAGCTGAAACAATGTAGGGTGGAATAACAGTCAAAGAAAAGCAGGCAGTTAAAAATTCTGAAAGGTTGATCACCAATACACGGAAACTTCTACATATGAGTTAAAGCAACAATATCCTTTTAATATTATTACCGGAAATGATATGTGCACAAAGTGCATTACAGGAATATAACTTAACAGAATGTCCATATATTGGGATACACTGATAGGGTTGGTTTTATTTCTAAATCAATCAAAGAAACCTCATTCCATATGCCCTTGTATAAAATAAAAAGGGTCATAGTACAAATGGATTATAGTGAAATTATTGAGGCATTACAACATCATGGAAACAAAGATGCAATACAGGTAAAGATTCTGCAAGCATGAAAGTTGTTCGCAAGTAATCCAAGTGCAACTAACAACAAATATAAACATATTTGAATCTAAATGCAATTAACCATGTCGGTTACAAATGCTTATAAGGAAGAACATCAGTATTATAGGACCTTTTTTGGTCAAGATAAAAATAGCTTAAGAAAGCCAATGACATAAAGGAAAACTGAAACTCATATCAGTGATAATTATATTTTATAGTTACGAAGTTAGTAAAATGAAAATTGTTGGGGGTAATGTAAAATTTACAGAGAAATATGTACAGGAAAATGAGTTAACAAAAATGTTTATGGTACCAATGCACAAAGCATAGATGGAAGAACCTGTAGCAAGTTACCGGAATAGAGCCAG
Source organism: Allium cepa (assembly GCA_030765085.1). Lineage (NCBI taxonomy): Eukaryota > Viridiplantae > Streptophyta > Magnoliopsida > Asparagales > Amaryllidaceae > Allium > Allium cepa. Next base: position 564,091,452 of record CM060943.1, read on the forward strand.
AAGAACTGTTTTCTCATGTTTTTTATAATTCTTATCGTGTATCCACGTCTAGGATTTGATGTTTTTTTATATATATTGTTCTCATATCCTCATTTTAGGAACATGATCTCGCCACAGGCATAAGAACATAGTATTTTAATTAATTAACACCAGCCAGAGCACATCATTTAAAATACTGTGCACATTCAAATCTGTAACATGTGTTTACCTTATATCCAAATAGGACATCTAATTCCAACCATTAATCATTCCGCGCATAGCTTGCACTGCCTGAATGATGAAATTCTCTTCCAAGCCTCGAATGAAGACTCTTCCAGACAAACATCTTCGATTGAAGACACCTAAATCAATCAAAGAAACACTGTTAATAAACGATGAAATGCTTAAGTGCAGCCATAATATCCACAAATACAACAAAAACATTGTTAACAAACAATGAAATGCTTAAGTGCAAGTTATTTCAGGTTGCAACAAATCATGAGGTATAGTAACTTTGAATATGAAATTCATATATGCAAGCCATTCATAAATTGCAAGCCATTTATAAATTGTTTGTAATATAGTGGCTTAACCACATCTTTTACATGACAACAGAATCTCAATTGATATCAAATACCAAAAATTGATTACAGGACTAAACTTTTTTTTGCATGACAACAAAATCTGTAGAAATGTTCAATTTAGGACTTAACCACATAAGAACCAAACCAAATGAATTAATCAACGATAAACATAGAATAAAAATGGTTATACTTCAATCCTTTAAAAGAACCACATATCATATATATTGTCGTATCATATAAAACTTCTTAAAACTTCATATCACATATGAAGAAATCATGAGAACAAAAGCATCAAGGATAATATAATAGACAAGCACCATTGTCCAAGTGGTTAGTTGATTCGGCTTTGGTGCAAGAGGTAACAAGTTCGAAATTTGCTTTCAAACGTTTATTGACATGGGATATGTTGTCCCAATGATTTGTTGTAAATAAAGTACCATTTTCAAAAAAAAAATATGAATAAAAAATAAAAAATACATTTGAACCTGCTTAATTAATCCTATGGTGGAGGAACTCATTGAATCTAATAAAAATGGCAGTGACTGTTTTCTGAGCATAGTAAAATCAAATCACTCCAAGAGGGGAAAAAAGTAACAGAAATGCAACTACATAACCGGTAAAAAAATACCCTTAAGGGACAAAACCAATTACATTGGTCTCCCATGGGATTATTTTCATTATTACATGCTCTAAGTTGAGTAATAAATGTTTTTTTCATAATATATGTGATTTGTCATGCTCATGTGCTAAGATATAAAGGGGAAGAACGAAAACTAAAACCGATACATGATTAATGGCAAAGTGAGTGCATCACTCATATTATAGCATGCAACGTTCAAATATCATAAACTCAAAATATAAGAAGACTTATTTGATTAAGATGAAGCTTGCCACCAAGAAAAATATCAAACATTTGAGTAAAATTATCAATTTTTGTAGACTTAGTTTGTGTGTAATTTATGTTAATGTGTTCATATTAGCAACTAAATTTAAAGTATTGATTAGATATTAAACAACAGTGTTTTTAAAGCCATTTTAATAGTAAAATGCCAAAATAGCCAATATGCTGATTAAACAACAAATAGAGATACTCATACATTAAGATAATAAACATGTCCTTTCTCTAAAACAATTGATATGAAACAAAAAAATTCAAATTTTCTTCATTAAATGTCATTTAATACCTTGACAGATCAACAGCCTCACCATTTTTTGTCAGTTAGTTACATGGTTGCTTATGTTATTAGTCTTTTCAAGCTTCAAAACAATTTTAAACTATATAATGAAAGATAATTATTAGTAGTTGAAAAGTGAATAAAAAGTTACTACCAAAATTTGGAAAAAAACTAACAAAAGAATAATAAACAGAAAAGTATGCTATCAACAGACAAATTTAAATGTTTCTTGTACATGTAATAATAATATTTACCTTGGGCAGCACAGTTCTGTTGATTTTTTTCGTCAATATGTGTAAACTCTTTTCCAAAGATACATTAGGCCTACAACGCAAACTTAGGGTAATAAGTAGAAAATAACCTTACAAAACCTAGCAAATAGAAGCTAGGTTGGTGCATACTGAAATCTATCGATTATTTCATTTTTTACAGGAATAGACATGCTTATCGATAGGAATAAACATGCATACTGAAATATAAGTTTGTGTTATAACCTAAATTCGGAAAAATGATTTCAGTATGCATGTCTATTCCTGTCGACAAACGTAGGGTAATAGAAGCTAGGTTAGTGCATCGATTTCAGTATAAGCAAGCACAAACTTAGCGTAATAAGTAGAAAAATAACCTTACAAAAACTTGTAATTCACTGTCGACGCCATTTCGCTTGCATCGAGCCTTCCCTTCCTAAATCAATCCTTTCGAGCTTCAGCACTTGGACCGTGCCTTAAGTTCAACAATCGTAGTTTAACGAATTAACCATTGTCGATAATTGGTAATCGACATTCAAAGTTGGAGAAGTCAGTGGATCTGGAAGGGGAGGAAATTGATTTAGGCAATTTTGTACTCGATGAACTAAGGAAAAAAAACAGGAGATGATTCGAATGATGGTGGCAATAAATTGAATCGAGGATTTGAAGAACTGAATTGGGAATCTGAACAAATTGGGGAAGAAATCAAATCGGGAGCAGTCGACACCATTTCGCCTGCATCGAGCCTTCCCTGCCTAAATCAATCCTTTCAAGCTCGCGCACTTGGACCGTGCCTTAAGTTCAGCTATCGTAGTTTAATGAAGTAACCATTGTCGATAATCGGTAATCGAGATTCAAAGTTGGAGAAGACAGTGGATCTGGAAGGGGAGGAAATTGATTTAGGCAATTTTGTACTCGATGGACTAAGAAAAACAAAACTGGAGATGAATCGAATGATGGTGGCAATGAATTGAGGATTTTAAGAACTGAATTGGGAATCTGAACAAACTGGGGAAGAAATCAAATCGGAAGCAGTAAATGGAGGGACGCGTTTACGCGTGACAGTGAACCACGGAGGGCATTTTGGGCAATTCAGAAAGACACAGTTGAAAAAGGGGACTGAATTTTCATTATTAGTAGTAGAGATATATGTATAAATATATGATATCGATAAACATTTAAAATAGGTTTAAAATGAGTAAACATTGATTGGGTTTGAAAATGTATATGGCCTGGGCATCCATGCTTAGAAGAAAATAGGGTTAAATTAATTAGAAACACGGGTTTTTAATTGGTAAGAAGAAAGGGTAAACAAAGAGATCTAGTTACCCTTTTTTTACTCCATTCTCTTACCTATTTAAACCAACCATCTCCATTTTTTTATGCTTTAATTTCACCTCCTCCTTATAGACCCTTGGCCATAGCAATAGATACATCCCCTTCTTCGTTTCTAAATAAAAGTTAGATCAAATCAAATCCATTACAAAGGTGTGGCGATCTCCTCGATTTTTAAAGAGTATAGATTCGAAAAGAACAATTGGATTTATGCTCAAGGTGCATATTCAAGGCTATAGTATTGGTAACTTCTTATCTACTTTGTTACACGAAAATATATCCATCAATGTCAATTTACATATGCAGATTAGTTAGCTTTTATCATGAATTTATATATTTGCTACCTATCTAATTTACATAAACTTACACACATTTCAATTAAAAAACATTCGTATACATGATACATACATATATACATACATACATACATACATACATACATATATGTATGTGTGTGTATATATATATATGAATCTATTTTTGGCCAATAAAAAAATGTGAAAGATAAAATAATTCTAAAGCATTTTAAAGTAAGATATGATATATAAAGATTAATTTATTAATTCATATTTACACACACATATATACACCTATAATTAAAACTGAAAATAAAATAATAATTTAAAATGTTGTTTAAACTTTAGAAAAAAAATTATACATTTTTTATAAACATATATCCTTACATATTTATTTTTTTAATATATATTTTGTTAAATTCATATGGATTTCATTATAAAATATTATTTTAATGTTTAAATCCACACGAATTTGAAAAATTAATTGAATTTAAAAATATTGATTTTGTTAAAAAAGGTTTTGGTCGAAAAAATCAATTTTTAATGTACTATTATATATTTACAAATTAATAATTTATAAAGAATTTTTCAAATTATACATTCATACATACATGTATGTAATCAAAAGTTATATATGTATATGTGTGTGTGTGTCATAGATATTTATTCTAGATCTAGATCTATTTTTAAATTTAAATCTACCTTTAGATATTTTAGATATTAATTTGAATTACTTTGAACTGGTCAATATCATTTAAATAAACACAATAAATATATAAACTTTTCTATATACATACATGTACGTGTATATTCATATTATAAAACGTGTATAATAATAAATTAGATATAAAAACAACTATGTGTATAAAGGGGAAAACATGCCTGTTGTAGTGCCAATTCCACCACATATATGTGTATATTCGATACTTATCTAACTTATATATTATATACATAACAAAATCAAATCTTTATATTAATTAGTTAAATAAAATAAAGATTTTATTCAAAACTATTTGGATTGGATATAAATCAGTTTAAATTTCATAGGCTCAATAAGATCTAAATATAGAAAAAAGTTTGAAATTCATCCATTTAACCCGCTGCATGATGACCCAGTTCCATCAAATGCATAACATTTAGACCGTTAGGCTATTAAACGCATGTTTTCTTGTAGTGGGGTAATAACATGTTGTGATGTGATAAAAGTTGAACATGTTATTTGCTTAATACATAATTATGCATTCTCAAAGGAATAAAAAGATGGGTTAATATCAACTCCTAACGAGATGTATACTCTACGTGGACAGGAGTACCAAGTTACAAGAGTACTCTTAATAGACCCTCCTATGCGAAAGTGGAAATGTGGTCGTTCCATATGAAATTTTGGACAAAATTCCTAGAGCATTCACTATACTAGGATAGATGTGTATGGTTATTAACGCATGAGCTATTAATTACACTCTGTAAAGATTGTATGTGGTTCGATGTCAAAGATAGAGTTCATGACTACATGTGCTCTAATATAATCAGAATTGTACTCGACATGCAAAGTTATAAATCGAAAGATACATTTGTCTACAAATAGTTTTATATATTTAAATGTGGCTCGAGAAATTTTTTTAAAATGAAAATCAAGTGAGGAATTATTGGTATTGTAAAAGAAAGAAAATGAATCATTAAGAAAAACTTGGATAAGTGTCTTGAAACTCCTTATAAGAATAGTCCACATCATGGGATATTATGCAAGAATTGTATTTAAATATAGTAATCTCAAAAGCTAAGCTGAGCCCTTTGAACATCCAAAGTTTTCTGTTGGGTTGAGGATGGAAATCATGCATGCTAACATATATGCATGTGCGTTGTCTGTCCCATCGATGGAGCCGAGTCAGGTTAGATGGTGTGGTTTGACACATTTTTTTTGGACAAAAATAATCTAAAAAACTGATCTATTTCACAACGGCTCAAAAGAAAATAACAACTATTTTCACATTTAAACCATGAGACCGGGTCATCTCTCTTTGTCTCTTTGTTTTTTTCTTTTTGCATGATCCAACTTCTCCACACAATAATTTACAGATTTGTATGTTAGTTATCGTTCTATATAACTAATATATACATCGACAAAAATGCAGATCGATATTTTATATTTGACAAACGCAAACTCCTCTCCATTAATCATAAATTGATTTTTCTTTGATTGATAACAAAGTCGTTAGGCAATTGATTATCCTTCAAGCAACCGAATATCGATACTGGTTTAGATTGTTTTGTCCCAAAGTCATTGTGGTTGATTGTCCATCTTTCACATATTTTGACTTAAGGGCATAATGTTTAAAAAAAAATCAGTCTAATACGTGAGTCACTTCAGAAAATATCGTTAACATATCTTGACAACAAAGGTACGTCGGCATTTCATGTTTTTTTGGAACCATATATTGATAATTAGTTCCATAATTGTTTCTTCAACAAAAGCGTTGACCATTGTATTATGGTTTTAAAGTTTGAATTCTTTTTGTGAGAAAACTGTTAGTATTGTTTTTGCCCATTTTAGTTTTCTATGTAATTGTTTATTTCAACATATTTTCTGTTTCTTTGAATGAAATAAAAAATAAAACTTCTTGTATAATTTCTGTTAATGGCATTGCAATTAAAATACGAATGTTTAAATATTTACCACGTTTCCAAATGAAAAGTGAGTTAGACTGGCATATTCAAAAATTGTTTGAAAGTATGTTATTAGTATTGGAGTTAGTGCTTACTAAAATTAATTGGAAAGGGAATTCGCTTTTCTTGGAAAGTTAAAAAGGGAAGAAGGGGAAAAAATAGAAAAAACAAATTATGTGTGTGCATGTTTTTATCAATTCTTCAACCCTAAAGCCAATGATGTAGATATGATAAATTTAGAGCTCAATATTTATGTCCATCACCCTTAGAAATATCAAAGATTAACACATGCATTCTGGGTATGTCTACTTGTTTGGATATTATATAAGAATTCACGAATAACTTTTTATTTCTTTATTATATAAAAGCTTGATAAAAGATGCCTTTGTCAAAATCGATATTACTATATGACATTTGAAAAAAATGTTGGACATGTATATGTTTTCTTATTTAGTTAAATAGATTTAGAAAAAAAAGGTAGAGTATTTTTTTTTCAAGAGTATACATCAAACGGCTGATTTTCCACCGTGATTCAAATCCAAAATTTTATAAAACTTCCAACAATGTACAATTGTATGTTAAGTTGAAATTAATAAAATTTACAGCAAATATTCTTTTGGGGTTTTTAGGCTTATGGAAAAAGTCGAAGAAAAATTTAGTCTCAGGGACAACAAGTTTGCTTTTTAGGCTGAAGGACACTTTCTAGTGTAAATCACAGAATGATAGTTGTAACTATCATTTTCTGTTTACACTAAAAATTGTCATTCAGACTAAAAAGCAAACATATTGTCCCTGAGACTAAATTTGTTTGCAACTTCTTCCCTGTGTCTATTTTCCTATATTCTTTTTTAAATTTTATAATCTTACGCTCAGGTTTTTTACGTTTATACTAGTTTAGATTGTTTTACCCCAAAATCACGTGGTTGAGAGTCCATCTTTCACATCTTTCGACTTAGAGCATTCCCAACCAGGTCATGGTTGGGAAGCAACCGACTGTAACATCCCGGGGATTTCGAATTTAAAATTTGGTAATGTATTTGAACTTTTTGAAATTTAAATTGAAAAGTTATAAAAATAAATAATAAAATAAAATATAAGTTATAGATTTAATATTAATAAGTTAAATCTTGAATAGAAATAAAAATTTAAGAAAATGTATATTGTAATAAAATCACATAATTATTAAAAGTTAATAACTAAAACAAGTTGCTATAAACACTATAAAGACATAAGAGAATAAATAAATAAATAGTTAAACAAAAGATCAAACAAATGAACAAATAAATAAACAAGAAAACAAAGTAATAAAGAGAGAAAAAAAAATAAAAATAAAAATGGCAGTAAACTAATGTGTAGACATAAGGAAAATATAAAACTGAAACAAGACTCTCCCATATAACAAATTAAAGTAAGGTAAATTAGTATAAAAGAAAAAAAAAATTATTATATAATAAACAAACCAGTATGCTGTAACATACAAGTGTGCAGGGAAGCATTACAAACATGCTTCATTTAATGCCATTACTTTAGCAACCTCAAGTAAGACATCAACTATGAATCCATGCTTCATTAAATGCATTTACTGTCTTGCATAAATAAAGATCACATCAACCTGTATTTAGCAACAATGCAAAATAATGTTTCAAGTACTCTATTAAACTGTACACAATTCCCTCTATAAACAAGAACATTTGTTTCAGTTTATTTCATTCAACAACTTAGAAAAGAACATAAAATAAACTTTGAAAAATATACAAGTTCAAAACAACTTGCTGAAGAAAGAAAAGGAAACAAAAACAAACCAGAAAATAAGATTTGGAACTGCAACTTCAAAGCCAATATACTCTCTGCTTATCAATATATACAGGTGAGTAAATAGATTTACTTCAGGATTTAAATAGATTGTGGGAATGATCTATATTGTGTTGCCTATAAATTTCTTTCAGTTTTATTCTACATATATATATACATAACAAACTGTCTGAAACTCCCATTTTCTTCCCTGATTGAAGCACAGGGTTGTATTACACAAGAAAATAATTTAAATCCTTATCATCTGATTTGAATTAGCCTTTGATTTCAAAACTAAGTAGCAGTGCTTATGTATGAATTATAAATAAAAAATAGTTTCATGGAGCAGAAGTATATGCAGTATGAAAACTTATGTTTTCAGAGGAAATCTTAAATTTTGATAAAATTCGAGTATCACAATTTTGAGATTGGTTTATATATTACGAATCTACATTAGAAGATAGGAATTTTAAGCCGTGTTTGATGATTTTTAAGCATGTGATTCAAGAGCAGATCGGTGATGAAGGGAAAAGGGTTTATGGTCAAATTCAGGTGGTCGGAGGTACAGGGGAGGCCGGAGTTTCTCGAGAAGGTAGAGGAGCTTATGGGGTATCGGAGAAAAATATTGGGGTGGTCGGAAGGTCGACGTGGCGGCGGCGGCAAGTGATTTCTTCCCAGAACCCTAGTTTTGTTCATAGCTTTTAGTTTAATTCGTTTTCCCTCTGTGGTTGTTCGAGTGGCACATGGCCTGGGGGAATGATGACTGGGTGGGTGACGAGTCATTGGCCGGAGTTAGGAGCTTTCAGGTGGTCGAGGCGTCGAGTTCAAGGCGGAGTTTGGCGACTGGGTTGGTTTCGGTTGGTGGTGAGAGAGCTCGATTTCGACTCAATGGGTTTCCATGGAAACTGGGCACGATTTTGTGTTCGAGGGAGTTCGTGGGGTCGTGGAGCATCATCGCGACGATCATCTGAGGGCGGTGGCGTTGGGACACGTGCACGTGCACGTCTGACTCGAGAAGGGGACGAAGTATCGGGGTACTATAAAATTGTCTTCGAGTCGTTTTCGAGAGCGATAGGGTTGTCGTTTCGGGCTCGTGCCAATTGGTTTGGGACCGTGTTTTAGTTACTTCAGTATAAAGTAAAATAAAAATATAAAAAAAAAAAAGAGAGAGAAGAGAGAACGAGAGGTAAAGGAGATGACACAGGAAAGAAGGCCGAAGGAATTTTGTTTAAATAGGCTTGTTTGCGTGTTTGGGCTAAGCCCAAAATTTCAAGTTAACACATGTTACATAAAACTTTTGCATTTGCAAGTTAAACAATGTTTAGAATTTTGTTAACTCTATGATTTAATAATTTATGGTTTAAAATTACTTAGTATTTATAATAATAAATAAATAAAAGCAATAAAAAAAAAAAAAAATTATAAATTAAGAATCATTAAGTTGATAATTTAAATTGATTAATTCAAAATTGATAGTTACATTAAAATAATTTATTAAGGAATAATAAATTAATATATTCAATTGAGATCTAATTGAATTGTAGTTTAAAATGAAAATTAAAGTGAATAATTGTCATTAATCAATGATTTTGAAAGGAAATTTTAAGAATGATTTACAAACTTGTAATTAAATTGATTGATAAACAATTAAGTGTTTAAATAAATTTGTAAGTAAGAATTTGTAAATTTTGAAACAATAAATTGAGTAATCAAAATTTAATTTATTTATCCAAATTCTTATCATTTAATTTAATTAATCTAGTGGCACATGTATTTAAATCACATTGGAAAGTAATTAACTACTGTTGTTAATTTACATTGATATCCCTGTTCTGTTGTAAATTCTGTAGGATGTATTTGCCATGTGATGCACTGTGATTATGATTTGTTCTGTATTGATGTGAAAGCCCTATTGTCCGTGAAACGGCATTTAAACTTCGATGCGACAGGGTATCGGATTTCAGTTTGTTATCCGAAACCCACATCGAACCTATGAATTGTTATGAATGACATCCACATTGTTTTTAAATTAACGCTCACTATTCGGTTTAAACCGGGAGATGACCTTTGTGTCGTATAACCCATTCTGAATAGTGATACGTCGAATTGGATAGCATTTGAAGACCGGTGTTGAAGACCGGGTATTTGCGAGAGCGATAGGATGACCTGTCGATTGACTCTGCACCGAGTTGCTCCGGTATAGAGTTCTCCATATGTGATGGGGAATCCGATCAGGATTGTGGATATCCGGATTGCAAGGACTTCTTTGGAAGTACCTTCGGTTCTGTTCAAGCCCGGAACAGACTTGTATGGATTGTATGTCTGACATTACAAGTTGAGATATAAAGCCGATTTCTTTCAAATATATTTCTGTTGGTGGCGGAGAATTTATTCTTTGCTTAACACCCTTCTCTGAGACGTACGAGCTCAGAGGTTATGTAGTTGAAGTATCAGCGATATAATCCCAATTTGGTAATGTGACATGCTGAGTGTTGCTGTGAAATGATCATTGTGTTGATCGTTTATGATAGGATCATTAGTTTGATCGTCTATCTTGGTGATCATTTCTATGATCATTTGTTGACCCAAAGCACGGCTTTTGTATAAAGCGTGTCTTTGTGGACGAGACCTCATCGGACCTCACAACCCGAAATTGGTCGAAACAGGAAAAATGCGGCAAGGTTATGAGGGCCGCACCCTTTAGGGTATGTCAATTCCTTCTGGAAAAAGGTGATGTCATGGTATGGAGCCCAGATATTTACCTGTGTGGTAACTCCAATCTCATTTACTGTGTGGTTGTTGTTTTGGATAGAGGGCCCTCTAATAAAGGTCCCAAAGGACCGGGAGGTGGCATATTCGTGTAGTAGTTACCTAGTGACAAAGGTAACCCGGCCTTGTGTTGGCAGAGAGCTGGTTAAGTTCTCGGGACGTCCCTCCAGAGGCGATCTCATGTGGCAGTAGGAAGTTCCTTAGCCTGACCATTTGTTGGAAATCCAATTCCCAATACGAAACCCTGTACGGTTTTAGTTGTAGAACCTGCCATTTACTTATGGTGGTCACCACTGTTTAGATGGTAGCTATAGTAGGCATAGTTCGAAATGTCTATGTTGGCTAAGATTAATATTCTATTTTTGAAATGATTTACTTCACTATGCACTAGTAATAATATCAAAGAATTCTTTTCACGTATCAAGCATATTTAACTATCATAAGAAGAAATCTCCTCCAATTCTGCGTTTGCATTGTGTGTGTGGCGGGAGGTCTTATGGTAGTTCCATTTTTAAAAGCATTCCGAAAATTCTTTTTAAATCTTGTTTTATTTAAAAGTAACTGTTGTTTTGTTTACTCATACCAGTCCCATGACTGATCCGGAGTTTATTGTTTTCTTTCCTAAACTCTGGGTGCCCCTTATTTCCACACGGGCAGCCTAGTAACAGGTTTAGGTTATTTTGGAGTAGCATTATTTTGGAGCTTTTATCTTGGAGATACCTTAGGAGCTTTTGGAGATTGCAGGTGCTTAGCTTTTGGGAGTTCGTTATCACCTCTTTCACTTGAGAACTTTTGGATATATGTTCACTGTTATGTTATCATGATGTTGTATTTAGAGAAAGTGCTCTCTCAACGGGGGGTCAGTTGAAGCCTTCTGGGTTGCTTCTTAGCCGGCCAAAATAAGGCCGGCTAAGATCAGCTGGCCATTTTTTGACCGGCTAAGACAACGGCTATAAAATAGCCATTGGCTCTTAGCCGGCTAAGAGCCTACCACTATATTATAGTCATTGAGACAATGTCGGCTATTTTTTAGCTGGTTAAATTTCTAAATTCAACCGTCACTTTCTCCCCTATATAACTTGTTCATTCCAACCTTCTGTTTACACCATTTCCACTTCAGTTTTTCCTCTTCTTGGCACAATTTCTTCAACCAATATTTGCAATGTCGAAAAATTCCAAAGAAAAATCACAAAAGTATTCATCTCCTAGATTCCTACCTCTACAAAGGCCAGATAATCAGAATCCGATGCAATTCAATCAGCATATGTATAATTCTCATAACGGTCAGAATCAATTTCATTCTCAACAGGCACCAATTTCTTATCAGTCTTAACAAAATTAGAATATCTACCATTCTCAACAAGATTCGAACCAATACAAAAATTCTCAAAATGCGATTTTTTCGCAGAATAGTTCGTTTCAATAAAACTATCACTATGATCAAAACTACGTGTCTTCCAATAGCCAACGACGGTCAGTACTGCCTTATCATTCACAAAATATATCAAGAAATCTCACTAATAAATTTGAAGGCAACAGATTTGAAAATCAGAAGACCGAACTTGATATCAATGAAATAACCGATGAAGAAGACGTTTGGAGGAATCCTACTTTGTCTTTCGATCAAACTTGGAGAAATCAACCATTAAGAATCAAAATTTCAGAATCTGAAACCGTGGAACCGAAAGGCGCAAAAATGGTCCTCGGACGAGCAAGCTGAATTAGCATTCTGCTGGGTTGATTGCTCTAGAGATAATAAGAAAGCCAAAGTGAAACCTCTTTTTGGACTTCTGTATGCAATTTGTTCAACCTTCAAACTCCAAACAGTCCCCCAAGAACAGTAGATTCTTTGAAGCAGTCGTGGAAAAGAATAAACGCCGATTGTCAACGTTGGAAAGAAATAATGGCTGGCCAGCCTGGTAATTTTTGAAATTTGGACTTTTAAATAACAAATTTGTGTTTACTTCATCTAATAGTATTTCATCCTTCATAGCCCGATCAAGCAAATGCATTGTATATGTCTGAACATGACAATCAACCTTTCAACTTGCATCATTGTTATGACATACTAGGAAAAGAGGAAAAATGGAACTGGGTGCGACAAGAACATTCAATATTGCGCTTTCTTCCTCGAAAGATAAGCAAAGAATCTAGCCTTGGTAGTTCTGATCTACATGAGGACACCCCCTTCACAACTAGTTCAGGTGGTCGGCCTCCAGGAAGGTTCAAGGGCAAGAAAAATACAGCCCCCGATTACATCGCACATTATGAAAATATTGGACAGCGTATGGTGGCAGCGGAAGATGCAAACAAATTATATCTTGAAATAAAAGAAACAAAGAGAATTGAAAGGGCAATGGAAAAACAATAGCAGTACGATGAAAAACAGAAGTTAAGAAATGATGAGCTGGAGTTAAGAAAACAAGAACTAGCTCGATAACAAAGAGTTGATGATGTGGCTCTTTTAACTTGCAGCTTAAACGAACTCAATCCAGTTTAGAGGATGTATATGGAGAAGCAACTCGAGGAGTACCATAGACGTCAAGGAGGGATGTAAGTGTTGGTTTTAACTTCAATTTTAGTGTTGTTGTCATTTTTAAATTCGTTATATTAGTTTGAGTTAATTTTTTATTATTGATATTGTAATTGTTAATGCAAGTGTTGATTGCACTAACCGTAAGCTTTGGTTGTACTAATCGTAAGCTTTGGTTGTAAGTGTTGGTTGTACTAATGTAAGTGTTGGTTGTAACTTTAATGGTCAAATAAGTTGTTATTACTATTGTTACTTTTTAATACTCGTAATTTGTCAACAACAACTTAGTAAAGTGGATATAACAAATTCAAACACAAAATTTAATACAAACCGTCAACAACCACTTAATATTACAATAGATAAGCAACATCGAACATTACTTCTACTAATTGCTTCCTATATGTTCCCAGTAGTGTTCCACCAGTTCTTATCTTAGATAAAGATGAGCTTGTGGACCTCGAATATCGTGTACTCTTCGCAAGTATTCAGCAAATGTATTTGGATCCTTATAAGCTTTTTTTGAAATGCTACAGCAATGTCTGGATAGTTTCTCAATTGAAGTTCTTACCCACCGCATTCTTCTTCGACAATCATATTATGTAAAATTATACGGCAGTATACGATATCAGAAAGTACCGCCGGATCATGGTAGTATACCTCTTTTCGTAATATATGAAACCTACCTTAAAGCACTCCAAATGCTCGTTCCACATCTTTCCTCAAGCTTTCTTGTTGTTTGGTGAACCTAACTTCGTTTGCATTATTAGGCCTTTTGTAAGCTTGCACAAGTGTTTTCCATATTGGGTAGATTCCATCTACCCGATAATAACCTACTGAAAGATCCTTGTCTTTGACTTTGTAATTGCATGGAGGTAAGATGTCATTAAATAAATATGACTGTTGTAGAACATTAATATCATTCGGTGAACTCGGCACTCCAAAAAAAGCATGCCATATGTACAAATTGTACAAAGCTGTAGCTTCCAAGATTAGAGTAGCATTTTTGTAATGTCTTGTATATTGGCCCTGTAATGCAACTGGACAGTTTTTCCACCTCTAATGCGTACAATCTAAGCTATCTAACACACCTGGAAATCCACGTTGAGATCCCATTGCCAGCAATCTGTCAATGTCTTGTATTGTTGGAGGGCGAAGATATTCTTCACCAAATATACAAACAACGGTTTTGCAAAACTATTTCATACGAAATGTTGCCATTGAGTCTCTAATCCTCACTTTGTCGTCTTGCGAATCTCCAAAAGTTCATATGATATCATGCGAAGTGCAGCCGTAACCTTTTGTAGGGGAGAAATACCAAGTTCATTGATTCCATTTCTTCTATGTGTAAAAAATGTTTATTTCCATTAATTTGTTGAGGAACCGATTAAAAATATTCTTCGACATATGAAATCTTCATCTAAAATCCACATCCCCGTACGTTGGATTTGCCGTAAAATAATTCTTGATCATTGATTATTCCCGCTAGCATAGTCACGTCTATAACGCAAGTCTCTTCTTCCCACAACGCTACCTCCTTGGGAAGTCGTAGAGCTTTCAGTAATTTCATGGGACATTAAATCCATTGTTTTAGTAGCAAACATTCTTTGTTAAGTAATACAATGTTCAACAAAGTCGTCGAAAGAAGATGACGATGATGAAGACGAGGATGAGAAGCACTATAAATGTTTTAGAGAACTCATGGAAAATTTGTAAAAGAACGATGTTTAATATTTTAGTTTATGAATGAGTATATTTTGCAATATTCTGGCCCCTATTTAAATGCTCTTGTTGATTGAAGCTACGGTGGTCAAAAGGCCGGGTCTTCTCACAAGTAGAGATAAAGTAGACAGACCCACCACTCGTACTGATTGAAGATGCTCTTGTTGATTAAAGCTGTGGTGGTCAGAAGGTCGGACCTCGTCACAAACAGAGATAAAGTAGACGGACCAACCTCTCATACTGAATGAAGATGCTCTTGTTGATTAAAGCTACGGTGGTTAGAAGGTCGGGTCTTTTCACAAACAGAGATAATGCAGATGGACCCACCTCTCGTACTGATTGAAGATGCTCTTGTTGATTAAAACTGCGGTGGTCAGAAGGTTGGGTCTTGTCACAAAGAGAGATAAAGCAGACGGACAACCTCTCGTACTGATTGAAGATGCTCTTGTTGATTAAAGCTGTGGTGGTCACAAGGTCCGGTTTTGTCACAAACAAAGATAAAGCAGACGGACCCACCTCTCGTACTGATTGAAGATGCTCTTGTTGATTAAAGTTGTGGTGGTTAGAAGGTTGGGTCTTCTCACAAATAGAGATAAAGCAGACAGACCAACCTCTCGTACTGATTGAAGATGCTCTTGTTGATTAAAGTTGCGGTGATTTGAAGGTCAGGTCATGTCATAAACAAAGACAAAGCAGACGGACCCACCTCTCGTACTGATTGAAGATGCTCTTGTTGATTAAAGTTGCGGTGGTCAGAAGGTCGGGTCTTGTCACAAACAGAGATAAAGAAGATGGACAACCCTCTTGTACCGATTGAAGATGCTTTTGTTGATTGAAGATGCTTTTGTCAAAAGGTCGGGTC
This sequence comes from Allium cepa, assembly GCA_030765085.1. Classification (NCBI taxonomy): domain Eukaryota; kingdom Viridiplantae; phylum Streptophyta; class Magnoliopsida; order Asparagales; family Amaryllidaceae; genus Allium; species Allium cepa. Next base: position 564,107,407 of record CM060943.1, read on the forward strand.
TTGTCACAAACAGAGATAAATTAGACAAACCCACCTCTTATACTGATTGAAGATGCTCTTGTTGATTAAAACTACAGTAGTCAGAAGGTCCAGTCTTGTCACAAACAAAGATAAAGCAGACGGACCAAGCTCTCGTACTGATTGAAGTTGCTTTTGTTGATTAAAGTTGCGGTGGTCAGAAGGTTAGGGCTTATCACAAACAGAGATAAAGTAGACAGACCCACCTCTCATACTGATTGAAGACGGTCTTGTTGATTAAAGCTGCGGTGGTCATAAGGTCGGGTCTTGTCATAAACAGAGACAAAGCAGATGGAACAACCTCTCGTACTGATTGAAGATGCTTTTGTTGATTAAAGCTGCGATGGTCTAAAGGTCAGGTCTTGTCACAAATAGAGATAAAGCAGATAGACCCACCTCTCGTACAGATTGAAGATGCTCTTGTTGATTAAAGCTACCGGTTGTCAGAAGATCGGGTCTTGTCTCAAACAGAGCTAAAGAAGATGGACCCACCTCTCGTACTTATTGAAGATGCTCTTATTGATGCTTGCCATCATAATCTGGTATATAAATATCGGTACACTTGCCATGCTTCTCTTCAATATTATCATAACTTTAGTATATAAAATGGTAGACTATGACCATATTTCATTGCCATCCTCATATTCATATAAAGGTCCTTTACAACACAATATCCCGCCGAATACCCCATCCTCGCAATCACCTACCGAGTGGTATATTGAAATAGAGGAGAGACATAATGCTGATGTAAGAGAGCATGAGATGAAAGTGTAGGAGCGCATACAGGTAGACAATGGATGACGTCAAAGACAATATCGACATAGCCATAACAGAAATAGAGCTAAAAGAAATGAAATACGACACCAAGTACCTCGCAAAGATCAAGAGGTAAACTCTAATGAGATATACTGTAACTGTGGGGTTTCTGTTCTTTACGCTGTTGTATATAACGAAACAGATATTGGTCGGCGTCACCATAGAAGCCATAATTCTCCTGATGGTTATGGCCTTTGGCAATGGCTTGTCGACCCTCTTCCTCACCATGCAGTTGTTTATGCTAACGAACTTGAAAACCAAATTCAGATGCTTCAAAGAACATTGAGTTCAATTAACCTATCTGATGGTCAAAGGAAGTTTTTTTCATTATATGTTGTCATGTTTGTTGTCTTGTTGTTTTTATATGTTTTTCTCATGTTTTCTTTAGTTTGTTGTCATGTTTGATTTCAATGAAAGCTGTTATTTGTTCTTTTCGTAACCTCAGTGTTGTTTTTTATGATTTCCAACTGTGTATATATAGTTATTACGTTAAGTGCGGAGTAGATTATGAGGACACAAACTTTACTTGAATTTGAAATTACATATAAGTTACTGATAGTGAAAACAACAAGCAGAATGTAATTAAATTAACAAACATACTTAACTAACCTATAAATCATTCTAATTGTCTAATATATCTAACCCAAAGATTGTACGCAACATGTCCAACAAAATCAACGTAATAATCCCACAAATAACGGGAATTATACGTTGCTCGTGTTAGCTAAAATAAATCTTCTTCTTTCATTGATTTTATAATTTGTCTATATCTTCGATAAGCCATTGTAAACGTTACAAAAGTGCTGTGAGTTTTCAAAATCCTTCGAATTAATCTGTAATCCGAATGACTATTGAAAGTCTCGTTTAGAGTGACCCAAAAATCTTGCTCCATCTCCTCTTCCATGTATCTAGGGTCAGTTTCTATGTAAGACTTGATTAGAATTAAATAATCACCATCATTCCAGTTTTCATTCGACATTGAAGCTTACTTAGGACGTTGAGAATAAATGAAGATGTGAATTTACAATACAAAAAGCTGCCTTATATAGAAAGTTCTTGATCCGCGTCTCGTGAATCAAGTGTCTTATAATCACCCACGTGTCAATCATCCACAAAGGTTTGAATATACAAACACATATGTGTTTGTTATTTCAAATAGTGATTTACACATATGCAAGCAAAATGTGAAATCCATAGTTGATACAGAATACATAACAACGACAATACTCATGTACAACCTCTACTGCTACATACAAACCACTGATAATACAATCATACAAACTCTGCTACATAGTACATAATAATGATAATACTTATATACAACCACTACTACTACATAGGCCTGTCAATGGATACCCGAAAAATCCAAAATACATCCGGATCCGTATCCAAAAAACAGATATGATCCAATATCCGAAAAGTGGATGCGGATATCAATATCCGAAAAGGAAATTGGATGTGGATGCGGATATGGGCATATCCGTATCTGAAAAACATTCGCCCGATCCAAAACTAATTATAATAATAATTATTATTATTATTGATTTATTATTTAATGATGAATTTAAAATATACTTAGAAATGAATTGTTCCACTTTGAAAAACTGATTAGTATTGTAGTGTGTGTATTGTCATTTGAGAAAGTGATTGTTTTAGTTCAAAAATATTAGTATAATAAAAATATTATTTAATTTCGAATACGTATATTTCAGATATTTTCGAATATCCGAAAATATAAGCTTTTTCTCGGATGTGGACATTTTCGGATATCTGAAAAATATCCGCGGATGCAGATACGAATGTTAATTTTCAGATATCCGCGGATATCGAATGCGAATTTACATTTTCGGATGCGGAAACAGCCATAACCGTATCCATTTGCATCCGTTGACAACCCTACTACTACATATGTAACGACCCCGAATTTTTATGAATTTAAATTGATAATTAAATGAATTTTTGAATTTAAATTGTAAAATTGATTATAAATGGCAGCGAGTTTCCCCGATTCAAATAGAAAATATATTAAGTCGTATGAATTTGTATATATGTATATACATATATAGATTGGATTTGAAATAAAATCTTAAATATGGGGTTTTAAGAATAAATGAAACATAGAATGAAACACATTAAACAAATTTGTTAAGGAACAAACACACTAAAACAACTTTTACAATTTGCACATAAAGTAAAAGGAATATATATCAAACATAAGCAAAAAATATCCACAAGAACAAAATCTGCATACAAATACCAGATCAAATCAGCTGATGTGTTTGATAACCCTGCATAACAAAATACTATTTCTCATTTGAAAACAAAAAGGACTCTAGCTATTAATGCTATGTCATCTCAGCCGAGATAATGGCTTCAATACAGGAAAACAAAGTAGGCAAGACAAAGAAGCAAACATAAACAAAGTTTCAGCCGAACCCAAGAGAAAAAAAAATGTGAGCATGGTACAAGGCAATTAATGAAAATATACTTCAGCCCCCAATTGAAAGTATGCATGTCCACATTTTTATAAAAAAAAGTATAAACCATTATACAAAGAAAATCTCTGGAAAAAAAATATATAATACATCCTGTACTTGCAAAGAACTTCAAGCTGCATGCTTCCTTTTATACATATCTCCCCTCACCATTTCGTTCACCTGAAAAACTAAGAAAGGAGAAAGAAAGAAAAAACTGAAGTAAGAAACATTTAAAACTCAAACAAAAAGTTAAACTTCAACCATATAGATTGGTAGAGGAGAATTGATATCCAAGCAATCAAGGCCTGGGCATCAGGAAGCAAAGAAGCTTCAGTTATCAAAACCTGATTACAATTTCAACATCGATTTGAAAGCTTTAAAACATGATTTGGAAGGTGAGTAGCAGTTAGTTTTTCTTTTCTTTTCTTTTTCTTGAAAATATGTTAACATTTCTCTGTGAATATCTGCTTGAATCAGTGCTTCTTCTCTGCTTAGTCTCAGAGTCTCAATACAACAAGAAAAATTCAAATTCTTCTTTTCTAATCAGTATTAGGCTTTAGTTTTAAAACAAAGTGGTCATATTTAAGAATGAGTTATAATCTAAGAATGGTTTCATGAAGTACAAATGAATATATAATGGAAAAGTTTTTGCAGTGAAAACTCTGAAGTCTGGAAAATACGAATGTCATAAAATATTGATTCAAGTATATAATTGGAGTCTACACTCAAAAATAAGATTTTTAAAACAAATGTGAGGATTTTTAGTTGAGTGTGCAGCGTGTAGTTCCAAATTGAACCAAATGTGCTTTTTAATCAATTTCTGGAAATTTAGCAAATCTGAGATGTTGAATTTTCGTTTGGAGATAGTTTGTTGATCGATGATTTCAGGAAAAATGCTAAATATTTTTTTTAATGCAAGAATGTTTGTGATGAATCGAATTTAGGGTTTAACGTGGATTTTGGGTTCGGCCTGATTCTCGTGCTCGCGTGGAGTCAAGGAGGGATCGAGTTTGATGGGATTCTGGGGATAGGTTCGTGGGGGATCGGTGATGGTGTGTTCGAAGTGGCGAGAGGCATGGTGGTCGGAGGCGTCAGGGAGAAAATGTTTTCTGGCCATGGTGGTTTTTAAGTACGGTTGAGAAGGCTCGAATTCGCATTGTTGGGTTTTCGTGCGATCTGGGTTCGCCTTCATGTTCACGAAGGTTCGTGTGGTTGTTGGGGGCGGTCGCGATCATCGTCAGAGGCCGGGGCCGTTGGTGCAAGTGCACCGCGTGCATGTCGTGTTGGGCATCAGTAAGCTACTGATTGAAGGCTCAGTTCAAACTCGAGAAGATTTCGCGTTTTGGGTATGGGGTGAAACTTGCGTACGCAAGTATATCTGGGCTATTATGGTTCAGGTACTTAAAAAAAAAAGGGAAGAAGATAGAATCAGGTTGAACAAGTTGCGTGAAGACCAGGGGAGAGTCTTGGGGTAATACGTGAAATACTCGAGGAACCACTCGAGTTTTATAGGGGAAGGCCCTGGTTTCCTATAACTGCAGTAGCGTATTTTAATAATTAAGCTAAATGAATGATTTCCATCAGGGTTAAGTACTGTAAAACTTAATATGTGGTTAATCGTTTAAGTTAAAACTTAATTCAGGTTTTTAATTACTTTAGTAAATGTTTAACCACGTTTTTTACACTTAGTTAATATTTAAAAAAAATTTAAGCCAAGTGTAAAGTTAATTAACACTTGAGAGGTGGTTAATAATAATTTGATTTCCAAAGTTTAAAGAGGGCTTTTAAAGGGAAAAAAAATTTAAGTGATTAATAAATTTGTAATTGACTACTTAAGTCAATAAATGAATATAATTAGTGGATGATTAATCAAGTAATTAGCAGTCAATAAATGGGTAATTAAGTTATATTAATTTAAAATTACGGTTATTAATTAATAATTAAAGAATGGTTAATTATAGCTAAATAACTTGATTCAAGAAGTAATTAATTAAATAGTGTGAATTAAGTAATTAAGACTTAATAATTGATTAAGAATTGATTTGATTAACTGATTTGAAATGGAAATTGTTTTAAAACCCTTTTTATAATAATAATGTAAACATTTATAAGAATGAGGTTTATCTTAAAGTCAAGGAAGATTTAACTATTTAGAATTCATTAAATTATGTTAATCAAGATGGATAATTTATTATTTAATTAATTGATGAATTGGACTAATTAAATAAGTAATTAAAAGTTTAAAATTAATTAATTAAGGTTTAAAGATAAATTTATTAAGGAATAATAAATTTGTGAATTGAGGACTTTTAATAAAATATTAATCAATGATTAAAGTTGATTTATCAAGTGATTAAGTAATAATAAATTTAAGGATAATGTGATAAATTGATTTAGTAATTAATTTATTTAAAGGTTAATTAAATCAATGTGATGAATTAAGAGTAACTTTATTTATTAAAGTGTTTGATAAATTAATTTATATGAAATGATTTGTAATTAATTAGTCAAAATTTGATAATTAATTCATAAATAATTAATTTATTTGGAAATAACTTGAATTGATTAGGATTAAACAATTAATTAATCCTATTTATAAATGTTTATTGAATGCTTGACCTTACTTATGAATGATCATATTATATGTGATGCCTTGAATTGATTGTCCTATCTGATCTGTAATATCTTGTTCTGTGAATTGAGCTATGTGAAATTTACTCATTTATTTATGTACATTTGTGTATTATCTATGAATCTGTGAATGGACGATAAGCATTATAGTTTATATTGCTTATCGAATATATTGTCGTATTTGATCTGTGATGATTGAATGGTTGTGCACTATTGTGTTAAACCCCTGGACCACACTTATACACACACCAATATGGATTTCACGAGGAAATCGGTTAAGTCACAGATTTTTGAAATAGTTTTGAATTTGAATTTTTAAATTCAAATGTTTTGGAAATGGAATCGGAATAAAAGTGAAAAACTTTTGGAATGAAATTTCAAGTTAAAATTTATTTTAATTTACTTGATTAAGTTTTGGAAATTAAATAAATTTATTTAAATTTAGATCCGAAATTTGAAATTGAATTCTATGATTTGAAATTAGGGATTAAAGATGTTATATCGGATATATATGAGTTAAACCACTTTTAAGTATTGTTTTTGGGAAATTGAATTAACCTAAAGATTGTAACTTATAAAAAGGAAATCGGGTTTTTCCAAAATAAAGCTGTTATTTCTAAATGATAAAAAGCTTTGGTTTCAAATCTTATTGAAAGGGATTTCAAGTTAAAACTAAGATAGTTTTCCAAGTTATAAATGAATATTTGGAAACAAATTTTGAAAATGAATGTTTGGGAACGATTTGAAAACTATGAGACAAATCTTTGAATTTAAAGATTTGATGAATTATGCTTTTTGAAACGGGATTGTTTTGAAATCCGATAATGAATATTTATGAAAGTAAGTGAACATTATGAAATAAATCTTTTGTTTAAAAGATTTGAAATGGTAATTGGATTAAACCATTTGAAAGTAAGTTTTGAATTATTAAGTTGTGACTTAATTGAAATCCCAATATCCATATGTTTTTGAACTATTTCGCTCACTATTCGGTTTAGCCGGGAGAGGACCTTTGTGTCATATATCCCATTCCGAATATGTGATTCGACGTTATAGATAGCATTTGAAGACCGGTGTTGAAGACCGGGTATTTGCGAGAACGATAGGATGACCTATCGATTGTCTCTGCACTGAGTCGCGCCGGTATAGAGATTTCCTAAGTGATGGGAAGTCCGATCGGGATTGTGAATACCCGGATTTGCAAGGGCTTCGTAAGAAGTGCCTTCGGTTCTGTTCGAGCCCGGAACAGACTTGTATGGATTGTGCGTCTGACATTACATTTTGAGATATAAAGCAGATTTCTTTCAAATACATTTCTGTTGGTGGCGGAGAATTTATTCTTTGATCATTTGTTGACCAAAGTATGGCTTTGTACCAAAGCGTAGCTTTGTGGACGTGACCTCGTCGAGCCTCACACCCCAGAATGGTCAAAACAGGAAAGATGCGGCAAGGTTATTAGGGGGTAGCGTCCCTCTAGGGTATGTACATCTCCTTCTGGATAGAAGTGGTATCATGGTATGGAGCCCAGATACTTACTTATGTGGACATCACAAACCTATATATATCTTGTTTTGTGATTTGATGTTGGGGCCCCGGTTAAAGATTGTTAGAACCGGGAGGTGGCATACTCGTGTCAGTAGTTACCCAGTTAGGGGTAACCCGGCCTTGTGTTGGCAGATATCCGGTTAGGTTCTCGGGGACGTCCTTCCAGAGGCGTTCTCATATGGCAATGGGAAGTTCCTTGACCTGACCATTTGTTGGAAATCCAAAGAAACAATACGATCCTTGTACGGTATTAGTTGTAGAACCTGCCATCTAATATGGCAGCTATAGCGGGCATAATATAATGGTACCTATGCTAGCTAAGATTTATATTCTACTTTCGAAATTGTTTTCTACACTATGCACTAATAATAATATCAAATGATTTGATTTTGCGTAGTAAGCATGTTTGACTATCATAAGAAGAAATCTTCTCCAAGTCTGCGTTTGCATTGTGTGTGTGGCGGGAGGTCTTATGGTAGTTTCATTTTCAAAAAGCATTGCGAATTTACTTTAGAATTCTCTTGTTGATTGTTTTTAAAGGTAAACTGTTTTTGTTGCTCACACCAGTCCCATGACTGATCCGGAGTTTATTGTTCCTTTCCTAAACTCTGGATGCTCATTATTTTCTACACGAGCAGTCTAGAGTTGGGTTTTTCAGATAGTTAGATATAGTGGATTATCTGGAGTTAGTTCAGTCTTTGGTTCGCACCAGTCTTGCTTATCTTTGTGCACCGTGATGTTGGATCGAGCTGTTATTGCTGGAGTTCTCTTTTGAAGATTATCTTAGAGTTATTTATTCCGCTGCTGATGTTATCATTTTCTTTTCCGCTGTTATTTGTTGCATCATATCTCTGATGTATATTGATATTCATTGTATCATTCTGTTGCATCAGATATTGTATATCGGTGTATTATTCTTTTATTCCACTATGTTATCTACTTAATGTTGTTATAAGCTCCGGCAAATCGGATTTGAACGGTTGAATCTACGGCATTCGAATACAATTTGAAGTATGGATGTCGATTTTCGAGCGGGCAAAATTCGTTATCGTTACATTTGGTATCAGAACTAAGGTTGAACTTTAGCTCAGGAGTATAACACATTAAGTAGCTCATTAGAGATAGGGTGAAGTGTCCCTAGAATGAGTCTATCCTTAAGATATCCGTTTGAACGCCTCAGTAAATTCTCTTGCTATCCACTGATAGTGAGTATGAGTGCAAGAAGAGAACGAGATAGGGGACAGGGAAATACGACTATAAGATTGATACTCTGTAACAACATTGGAAACAACTTTCTTATCAATTTCCTTTGATTCGTTTCCAAATTCTTTTGATTTCTTCGTGACAACTGCAAGAATTAGTTTCGGTGTAATGGTGGCCCTACGAATCGTTGTAGAAAATTCTTACTTCGTATCTTCATCGGTTTCTTATCAGTTTTTGATTTAAAACTCTAATGAATATGAATTAGAAATTGGAAATTTTGTATTGAGTTAAATTGATTAATAGGATATGAAGCTAACTTAGAATTGTATCGATAAAATGATTTTGTTTAAAACCAAAATTGAAATTCTATCGTAATTTCTTGTATCTATTGTTAATATTCTAATTTGGTAAGCCAAATGCAGAATTGGTATCCAGTTTGATCTGAAAGAATATTTCTCTATCTTTCATCTATCTTCGTTGTCTCTCTCTGGCGAATTTCGAGGACGAAATTCCTTTTAAGGGGGGAAGTCTGTAACGACCCCGAATTTTTATGAATTTAAATTGATAGTTAAATGAATTTTTGAATTTAAATTGTAAAATTGATTATAAATGGCAGCGAGTTTCCCCGATTCAAATAGAAAATATATTAAGTCGTATGAATTTGTATATATGTGAATATATACATATATAGATTGGATTTGAAATAAAATCTTAAATATGGGGTTTTAAGAATAAATGAAACATAGAATAAAACGCATTAAACAAATTTGTTAAGGAACAAACACACTAAAACAACTTTTACAATTTGTACATAAAGTAAAAGGAATATATATCAAACATAAGCAAAAAATATCCACAAGAACAAAATCTGCATACAAATACCAGATCAAATCAGCTGATGTGTTTGATAACCCTGCATAACAAAATATTATTTCTCATTTGAAAACAAAAGGGACTCTAGCTATTAATGCTATGTCATCTCAGCCGAGATAATGGCTTCAATACAGGAAAACAAAGTAGGCAAGACAAAGAAGCAAACATAAACAAAGTTTCAGCCGAACCCAAGAGAGAAAAAAAATGTGAGCATGGTACAAGGCAATTAATGAAAATATACTTCAGCCCCCAATTGAAAGTATGCATGTCCACATTTTTATAAAAAAAAGTATAAACCATTGTACAAAGAAAATCTCTGGAAAAAAAATATATAATACATCCTGTACTTGCAAAGAACTTCAAGCTGCATGCTTCCTTTTATACATATCTCCCCTCACCATTTCGTTCACCTGAAAAACTAAGAAAGGAGAAAGAAAAAAAACTGAAGTAAGAAACATTTAAAACTTAAACAAAAAGTTAAACTTCAACCATATAGATTGGTAGAGGAGAATTGATATCCAAGCAATCAAGGCCTGGGCATCAGGAAGCAAAGAAGCTTCAGTTATCAAAACCTGATTACAATTTCAACATCGATTCGAAAGCTTTAAAGCATGATTTGGAAGGTGAGTAGCAGTTAATTTTTCTTTTCTTTTCTTTTTCTTGAAAATATGTTAACATTGCTCTGTGAATATCTGCTTGAATCAGTGCTTCTTCTCTGCTTAGTCTCAGAGTCTCAATACAACAAGAAAAATTCAAATTCTTCTTTTCTAATCAGTATTAGGCTTTAGTTTTAAAACAAAGTGGTCATATTTAAGAATGAGTTATAATCTAAGAATGGTTTCATGAAGTACAAATGAATATATAATGGAAAAGTTTTTGCAGTGAAAACTCTGAAGTCTGGAAAATACGAATGTCATAAAATATTGATTCAAGTATATAATTGGAGTCTACACTCAAAAATAAGATTTTTAAAACAAATGTGAGGATTTTTAGTTGAGTGTGCAGCGTGTAGTTCCAAATTGAACCAAATGTGCTTTTTATTCAATTTCTAGAAATTTAGCAAATCTGAGATGTTGAATTTTCTTTTGGAGATAGTTTGTTGATCGATGATTTCAGGAAAAATGCTAAATATTTTTTTAATGCAAGAATGTTTGTGATGAATCGAATTTAGGGTCTAACGTGGACTTTGGGTTCGGCCTGATTCTCGTGCTCGCGTGGAGTAAGGGAGGGATCGAGTTTGATGGGATTCTGGGGATAGGTTTGTGGGGGATCGAAGATGGTGTGATCGAAGTGGCGAGAGGCCTGGTGGTCGGAGGCGTCAGGGAGAAAATGTTTTCTGGCCATGGTGGTTATTAAGTACGGTTGAGAAGGCTCGAATTCGCATTGTTGGGTTTTCGTGCGATCTGGGTTCGCCTTCATGTTCACGAAGGTTCGTGTGGTTGTTGGGGGCGGTCGCGATCATCGCCAGAGGCCGGGGCCGTTGGTGCAAGTGCATCGCGTGCACGTCGTTTTGGGCATCAGTAAGCTACTGATTGAAGGCTCAGTTCAAACTCGAGAAGATTTCGCGTTTTGGGTTTGGGGTGAAACTTGCGTACGCAAGTATATCTGGGCTATTATAGTTTAGGTACTTAAAAAAAAGAAAAAAAGAAAGGGAAGAAGATAGAATCAGGTAGAAGAAGTTGCGTGAAGACCAGGGGAGAGTCTCGGGGTAATACGTGAAATACTCGAGGAACCACTCGAGTTTTATAGGGGAAGGCCCTGGTTTCCTTTAACTGCAGTAGCGTATTTTAATAATTAAGCTAAATGAATGATTTCCATCAGGGTTAAGTACTGTAAAACTTAATATGTGGTTAATCGTTTAAGTTAAAACTTAATTCAGGTTTTTAATTACTTTAGTAAATGTTTAACCACGTTTTTTACACTTAGTTAATATTTTAAAAAAATTTAAGCCAAGTGTAAAGTTAATTAACACTTGAGAGGTGGTTAATAATAATTTGATTTCCAAAGTTTAAAGAGGGCTTTTAAAGGAAATTTTTTTTTAAGTGATTAATAAATTTGTAATTGACTACTTAAGTCAATAAATGAATATAATTAGTGGATGATTAATCAAGTAATTAGCAGTCAATAAATGGGTAATTAAGTTATATTAATTTAAAATTACGGTTATTAATTAATAATTAAAGAATGGTTAATTATAGCTAAATAACTTGATTCAAGAAGTAATTAATTAAATAGTGTGAATTAAGTAATTAAGACTTAATAATTGATTAAGAATTGATTTGATTAACTGATTTGAAATGGAAATTGTTTTAAAACCCTTTTTATAATAATAATGTAAACATTTATAAGAATGAGGTTTATCTTAAAGTCAAGGAAGATTTAACTATTTAGAATACATTAAATTATGTTAATCAAGATGGATAATTTATTATTTAATTAATTGATGAATTGGACTAATTAAATAAGTAATTAAAAGTTTAAAATTAATTAATTAAGGTTTAAAGATAAATTTATTAAGGAATAATAAATTTGTGAATTGAGGACTTTTAATAAAATATTAATCAATGATTAAAGTTGATTTATCAAGTGATTAAGTAATAATAAATTTAAGGATAATGTGATAAATTGATTTAGTAATTAATTTATTTAAAGGTTAATTAAATCAGTGTGATGAATTAAGAGTAACTTTATTAAAGTGTTTGATAAATTAATTTATATCAAATGATTTGTAATTAATTAGTCAGAATTTGATAATTAATTCATAAACAATTAATTTATTTGGAAATAACTTGAATTGATTAGGATTAAACAATTAATTAATCCTATTTATAAATGTTTATTGAATGCTTGACCTTACTTATGAATGATCATATTATATGTGATGCCTTGAATTGATTGTCCTATCTGATCTGTAATATCTTGTTCTGTGAATTGAGCTATGTGAAATTTACTCATTTATTTATGTACATTTGTGTATTATCTATGAATCTGTGAATGGACGATAAGCATTATAGTTTATATTGCTTATCGAATATATTGTCGCATTTGATCTGTGATGATTGAATGGTTGTGCACTATTGTGTTAAACCCCTGGACCACACTTATACACACACCAATATGGATTTCACGAGGAAATCGGTTAAGTCACAGATTTTTGAAATAGTTTTGAATTTGAATTTTTAAATTCAAATGTTTTGGAAATGGAATCGGAATAAAAGTGAAAAACTTTTGGAATGAAATTTCAAGTTAAAATTTATTTTAATTTACTTGATTAAGTTTTGGAAATTAAATAAATTTATTTAAATTTAGATCTGAAATTTGAAATTGAATTCTATGATTTGAAATTAGGGATTAAAGATGTTATATCGGATATATATGAGTTAAACCACTTTTAAGTATTGTTTTTGGGAAATTGAATTAACCTAAAGATTGTAACTTATAAAAGGAAATCGGGTTTTTCCAAAATAAAGCTGTTATTTCTAAATGATAAAAAGCTTTGGTTTCAAATCTTATTGAAAGGGATTTCAAGTTAAAACTAAGATAGTTTTCCAAGTTATAAATGAATATTTGGAAACAAATTTTGAAAATGAATGTTTGGGAACGATTTGAAAACTATGAGACAAACCTTTGAATTTAAAGATTTGATGAATTAAGCTTTTTGAAACGGGATTGTTTTGAAATCCGATAATGAATATTTATGAAAGTAAGTGAACATTATGAAATAAATCTTTTGTTTAAAAGATTTGAAATGGTAATTGGATTAAACCATTTGAAAGTAAGTTTTGAATTATTAAGTTGTGACTTAATTGAAATCCCAATATCCATATGTTTTTGAACTATTTCGCTCACTATTCGGTTTAGCTGGGAGAGGACCTTTGTGTCATATATCCCATTCCGAATATGTGATTCGACGTTATAGATAGCATTTGAAGACCGGTGTTGAAGACCGGGTATTTGCGAGAACGATAGGATGACCTATCGATTGTCTCTGCACTGAGTCGCGCCGGTATAGAGATTTCCTAAGTGATGGGAAGTCCGATCGGGATTGTGAATACCCGGATTTGCAAGGGCTTCGTAAGAAGTGCCTTCGGTTCTGTTCGAGCCCGGAACATACTTGTATGGATTGTGCGTCTGACATTACATTTTGAGATATAAAGCAGATTTCTTTCAAATACATTTCTGTTGGTGGCGGAGAATTTATTCTTTTAGCTTAACACCCTTCTCTGAGACGTACGAGCTCAGAGGTTATGTAGTTGAAGGTTATCAGCGATATATTCCCAATTTGGTAATGTGACATGCTAAGTATTGCTGTGAAATGATCATTGTTTGATCATTTGTGATATGATCATTTGTTTGATCATTTATCTTTGTGATCATTACTTTGATCATTTGTTGACCCAAAGTATGGCTTTGTACCAAAGCGTAGCTTTGTGGACGTGACCTCGTCGAGCCTCACACCCCGGAATGGTCAAAACAGGAAAGATGCGGCAAGGTTATTAGGGGGTAGCGCCCCTTTAGGGTATGTACATCTCCTTCTGGATAGAAGTGGTATCATGGTATGGAGCCCAGATACTTACTTATGTGGACATCACAAACCTATATATATCTTGTTTTGTGATTTGATGTTGGGGCCCCGGTTAAAGGTTGTTACAACCGGGAGGTGGCATACTCGTGTCAGTAGTTACCCAGTTAGGGGTAACCCGGCCTTGTGTTGGCAGAGATCCGGTTAGGTTCTCGGGGACGTCCTTTCAAAGGCGTTCTCATGTGGCAATGGGAAGTTCCTTGGCCTGACCATTTGTTGGAAATCCGAAGAAACAATACGATCCTTGTACGGTATTAGTTGTAGAACCTGCCATCTAATATGGCAGCTATAGCGGGCATAATATAATGGTACCTATGCTGGCTAAGATTTATATTCTACTTTCGAAATTGTTTTCTACATTATGCACTAATAATAATATCAAATGATTTGATTTTGCGTTGTAAGTATGTTTGACTATCATAAGAAGAAATCTCCTCCAAGTCTGTGTTTGCATTGTGTGTGTGGCGGGAGGTCTTATGGTAGTTTTATTTCAAAAAGCATTGCGAATTTACTTTCGAATTCTCTTGTCGATTGTTTTTAAAGGTAAACTGTTTTTGTTGCTCACACCAGTCCCATGGCTGATCCGGAGTTTATTGTTCCTTTCCTAAACTCTGGATGCTCATTATTTTCTACACGAGCAGTCTAGAGTTGGGTTTTTCAGATAGTTAGATATAGTGGATTATCTGGAGTTAGTTCAGTCTTTGGTTCGCACCAGTCTTGCTTATCTTTGTGCACCGTGATGTTGGATCGAGCTGCTGTTGCTGGAGTTCTCTTTTGAAGATTATCTTAGAGTTATTTATTCCGCTGCTGATGTTATCATTTTCTTTTCCGCTGCTATTTGTTGTATCATATCTCTGATGTATATTGATATTCATTGTATCGTTCTGTTGAATCAGATATTGTATATCGGTGTATTATTCTTTTATTCCACTGTGTTATTTACTTAATGTTGTTATAAGCTCCGGCGAATCGGATTTGAACGGTTGAATCTACGGCATTCGGATACGATTTGAAGCATGGATGTCGATTTTCGAGCGGGCAAAATTCGTTATCATCACAACATATAAACCACTAATAATACAATCATACAAACTCTGCTATAGAATAAATAACAATGATAATACAATAGTACATGCTAACACTAAGGCTCATCAAACCGACACCGATCATCAAAAAGATTGGCTGCTTCACCGTCGTCATCGTCATCTACTCTAGTCGTAGGATGATATCGCTGCTCATCAACTGTAGTAAGCTTGTTACTACAAGCAATCAACTCATCTATACTACGTCGATGCTCGACATACATGCCCTGGCGGAGTCCCAACCGCATCTGAAACAAATCCTCATACGAAAATGCTGCTGGATCTGGATACTGGGAAATCTCTGGCCGAGGATTATCAACATATCTATCAACCCCAGGCATTGTCAAAATACCGACTGTCCAACCATAATCTCCTACCTGGGAGACCTGTGGGGCATGATACACTTGAGTACTCTGTGTAAGGTCAGGCAAAATAGGGGGCAACACCAATACGTATGCCCGAGGGCCCAACCAAATCAACAGATACAGCATGAAAAAATGTAACCGTATGCGATGTAGTGTAAAGCGGTGCCAAAAGGAAGCATAATCTACATTCAGGACGAGGAAGTAATTTGTGGAACACCACTCTCCCGCATACTGTTGTAATGCAACGCTATCATAAACCCTCAAAAAAGGTGCATCCGGATGTGGATCATCGGGAATAAATTCACCATCTAAGGTCCGTCTCCAAGTACGCTCACCTAGGAACCAGTAGCATCCTAGAATGGCTGGGGATGAAACTAATAGAAAACACCTTGTAGGTAGGAAAGCAGCATGCATTACAATGGGGTCGGTCATAAAAGGTGAACCATCATACGGATGTCAAACAACACTCTCTCATGTGGTCCGTAATTCGATCTGATTTCGGGCCACAGCAAAAATATAACGTTCCTCCCCACCTTGCATCATTTTATGGTTATCACGTGCCCATGCTCTGACTGGGGAAAGAAAAGAGGTAATGTGGAGTCCAAAGTCGGATAAGTCATGTTATGGAAGTACTCATAGTACCAGTACAATAAAACCTCCCAAAAACCCTGTAATGGACGAGGATATACTCCTAACAACACATCGATGATCCAAAGAGTGATACAAATACGCTAATATCAGAGTCTCCCAGTCTTATGCGACTGGACTATCAAACGATAACTCCGCTACAGCTGCGACATAACTGGCCGGCAGCGTGTTCGATGCATTTGTAAAGGATAGGTTTTCCATCATGTACAAAATAAAATTTCAAGCAATCTCCAAGCGGTTGTCAGAACTATGTGTCTATATCAATTCCATTATTGCTTGTCTAAGGTACGAGCATCTAAGCTATAGTCCGGATGACAATCCGTCATGCAAATCAAAATGTGGAAGTACACTGGATAAACGCTGAAAATGTTGGTACTCCTCATCATAAGGTAAAGTTTCCCCGCGACAAATGCCTTTATCGGTCAACATAGTAAAGTCTAATGGTGAAATATCCAGCTCTCCAAAACTAAAGCGAAAGGTTTGAGTGGTCTTCCACCAACATGAGGCTAAAGTACCGCATAACCGAACATCTGAATTTAATAGATTATCGATACTTATTAAAGCAATTTAGCATTATTTAAAGCCTAAACATCATTAATAAAATAAACGGTAATTATGTAATTACGTACTCAGAAAATCTCCAAATTCTATCTCTCGCAGCAAAGCATGTATAATGACGTCAACATCATAAGATCGTATAATCATATAAATGCGTATTACGCTAACCCAAGATCCACGGGTGCGCTCACGACGAGCCTAAGTTAAAACATTTTACGTATTCAATTTTTACTGTACAATTTGAACTAATAAGAAAAATTGAAGGTAGATAACTTATAGAATTATCAACACACATGCTAACATATATTTCTTCGTCTGATAGTACTCGGAAATTGACCAAATCTTTATCCGGACCCAAATGTTGGTCGATGTGGGCGTCCAAAACTGCATCTGCTGTATTTCTTCCTGCGCATCTTCATCTAGTCACCGTGCTTCGTCGCCCTTCCACGAACACGGGCGGTGCGGGTGCGCTACCTTCGACGGAGGCGTTTTCCACTGGCGGTGGAACATTTTCTGCGCTACGATTGCCACTGCATCGGAGTCTCTAGAAAGCTCTTTTCATTTTTTTTCTTTTTTCGGTGGGCGGCTGTTTGCAGGAAGCTGAAAAAATGGTGGGCGAAAGAAGAAAGGAGGAAGGAAGAAGAAGCTGGGTGGGGATAGAGTAGCGTAACCGGCTATTATATAGCCGTTTACGCTGCATCCACATAGCCGATCAAATTTTGACTGGCTAAGAGGATGGTGTGGATTACGATCCACACCACGTTGTGGATTGCAATCCAACTGGTGTAGATTGCAATCCATACCTTAGTCCTTCAACTGGTCAAAATAAGGCCGGTTAAGAGAAAAGACATATCAGTGCTTTTGCAATCCGTTGGGGTTGCTGATGGAGTCGACTGTCTTGAATCGACTTCAAGCAACCCCAATGGCTAGGAATGCTCTTAGAGGCATAATGTTTTAAAATAATCGATTTAATACGTGAGTCACTTAAGAAAATATCTTTTACATATCTCTGACAACAAAAGAACGTCGACGTTTCATTTGTTTTGAGAATTGTATAATGATAATTTAGTTCCTTAATTATTGAGAAAGTTTATTAGCACACAAAATATAGGCACGATTGGTGACACAATGAATCTTAATTATTGGATTGCCGTCTGAATTTCACCTTTCATATAAGCATAAAAAGATTCAACGATTCATATCTTTTGTGTCATCTAATTACGTTTAATTTTATGTCCAAATAACCGTCCTCTAGTAATTTCTTCAACAAAAGCGTTGACCATTGTATTATGCAAACCTCCATAATAGAGCTTTCTGACAAGCCCGACGACTCAAGAAACCACAAATGGCATACTTTTTCAAACTATCATTTTCAAGAAATACATATTCAATATGACAACAGCAACAGCTGTTTGCACCACACTAAACTCTTCTCGATTCAAAGAAGATGATACGTTTAGGTCAGAGCTGCCTATCTACTTTCAACCCGCGTCTTTTCCCACGCCATCATTATCCTTTATTCAAACACTTTACCTTCTCCACATAACTCCTCTTCTTTCTTTTTTTCTCCGTTCTCTTAATATTATACACATATTAGACTTTACAGCTATTTGCCAACCCCGCAACTTCTTTATTCATTTTGTTGAAAATTTCCATCAGCTTTCCCTCGTGTACATTGCTTTCATTTCATTCACTATATAATATATATAGCACATACAATCCAACATCAATTCCATCCTATTCCATTCTCATCAAACAATTCGTCATAACAAAATGGCTACTTCCACCTACTCTTTTAATGCATGTTTCCTCTTACTTTTAAGTTGCATCTCTACAGCTCTTGCTGGTAACTTGTACCAGGAAGTAGATATTACATGGGGGGATGGCCGTGGTAAAATTCTCAACAATGGCCAGCTTCTTACCTTATCCATGGACAAATCATCAGGCTCTGGATTTCAATCCAAGAACGAATACCTTTTCGGAAAGATCGATATGCAACTCAAGCTTGTTCCTGGAAACTCTGCTGGCACCGTAACTGCCTATTATGTAAGAATCCTTAATTTGTTGCTGCTATCATGATGTACCGCACTCTAATTATGACATGATACTAATGTTGGTTGCAATGTTATAATGTACAGTTATCATCCCAAGGACCGACTCACGATGAGATCGACTTCGAATTCTTGGGAAATCTCAGTGGAGATCCTTACATCATGCACACCAATGTGTTCACACAAGGTAAAGGAAATAGAGAGCAGCAATTCTATCTATGGTTTGATCCCACTGCTGATTTCCACACCTACTCCATCCTTTGGAATCCTCAACATGTCATGTAAGTTTCACAACATCAAATCTTGATGTCATTTTACGTACGAAAAACTCATGTACTTACTTAGATGCGAAATGAGATATGCAAAGGCAAACTTATGCAAACATGTCTAATGCAAATTTATTTTTGGTATTCAGATTCTCAGTTGATGGCATACCGGTTAGAGACTTTAAAAATCATGAAGCAAATGGGATTCCATTCCCAAAGAATCAAGCGATGAGGGTATACTCGAGTCTATGGGATGCTGAAGACTGGGCTACAAGAGGCGGCCTTGTGAAAACTGATTGGTCGAAGGCTCCGTTCACTGCGTCTTATAGGAATTACAATGCGGAAGCATGCATTTGGTCGAATGGGAAGTCGAGTTGTAGCGCTGGGTCGACAAATGGTGCTTGGTTTAACCAAGAACTTGATAGTGCAAGTCAGCAGAAGATGAAGGATGTGCAGGCAAAATATATGGTGTATAATTATTGCACTGACTTAAAGCGGTTTCCGCAAGGCTTGCCTGCAGAATGCGGACTGAATTAGAAACAGATAAATTACTTTGATAGAGTGTACGAAGATAGATTCGATACAATGTTTTGAGATAAATGAAATAACAATCTCGTGGCTGCTGAAGTCTTCTTTTTGTTTCCTTGTGAAGACATCTCATCCGTTCATCTCTTCTGATCACATCCTGGCCATCTGTTCGCAACCATTTATTTCTGCATTGTATCAAAGCCTGTTGGGCTATAGCCCATATCAATTTATATATATTGTTTGTCATTTGTACAGAGAACTTATGAGTGTGTGAATTCTTCATTTTTCATCTCTGTTCTGAA
The DNA here is from genome assembly GCA_030765085.1 of Allium cepa. Taxonomy (NCBI): domain Eukaryota; kingdom Viridiplantae; phylum Streptophyta; class Magnoliopsida; order Asparagales; family Amaryllidaceae; genus Allium; species Allium cepa. Next base: position 564,127,352 of record CM060943.1, read on the forward strand.
TCAATACAGTTTTCATTTTTCTTCAATTCTTATTCAATTTATCTGCTGAAACTTTACATGGTATCAGAGCCAAAAGCTTAACAGCATAATATCATCAATACCAAGATCTCGCCATCAGAGATATTTCATCATTTGGCGAATAATTTCTTACCCATCAGATTTCACAATCATCACTTGGGTAAGGCAAGTTAATCTTCTCCAATCTAGTGCCTTGCCAAGCTTTGAACTGGCTGCACTCAGATCTTCCTCAAAGAAAACTCGATCAAGAAAGCAACAAGAAATCAGATTCAAGAAGTCTGAAAATCATCATAGCAAAATTCAAAAACAAGATCAGTGCCACGCCAAGATCCATCAGATAATAATCATCATTTGGATCTAGCTGCATCATACCTGTTTTTCATCATTATCTTGAAGATTTTCTTGTTCAAGAACCTCTTCTGTAGCTCTCTGTTATCTCAAACAGCAACTGTTTCATCATGACTGATGATCACTCAGCAACATCTAATAATCCCACTTCTGAACAACAATCTGATGCAACAACAAAACTGATCAGATCTGTCACGAGCCCACAGAGTCAATTGATTACAGTACATCTTGATGAGAATAACTATCTGCTGTGGAAGCTTCAGATTGAAACTGCTATGCAAGGTTATGGCCTTGAAGGTTTTCTTCTCGGCACCATACCAACACCACCAAAATTCATCACTGATTCAGAAAACAAAGTTGTCAACAATGAAGAATACATCAAACATCATAGACAAGATAGACTGATATGTTCATGGCTGTTATCATCTATAAACACCAATCTCCTATCACATGTCATTGGGTGTAAATCAGCTTGTGAAATTTGGTCAACTATTGAAAAAGTTTTCAATACACAATCAGCAGCAAAAGTTATGTATCACAAAAGACAGCTGCAAAGTATCAGAAAGGAAAATTGTTCCATGAGAGAATATCTATACAAAATCAAAACAATTTGTGATCTGCTTGAAGCTGCAGGCCATAAAGTATCAGATTCTGAGCAGATTCTAACCATACTGAATGGCTTGAGCGATGAATATGAAGCAGTTGTAGCAGTCATATCATCTCATAAGATCTTACCCTCAGTAGATGATGTCCATTCCATTCTACTGGCTCATGAAGCCAGAATAGACAATAAGAGACCCCAAGAATCTGAATTTACTGTCAACTACACAACTAATACAAGAAACAGGAGTCAAAGTAACAACAGAGGTGATAAACAGCCACAGAGAGGAAGCTACTCCAACAGATCAAGGGGAAGAGGAAGATACAATAACAATAACAGACCAAGATGTCAAATTTGTGAAAAAATTGGACATACAGCTGTAAAATGCTATTTTAGGTATTCAAATCAGAATAATAACAATTCAAGAAATGATAATCATAGTGCAAATGTGGCTCAAGCAAGTTCAAGTAGTCAAGCAGAGAACAAAGATCACTGCTCAAGTGCACATGATCAATCAGAACATGCGAATGACGACTACTGGTATCCTGACTCAGGGGCAACCAATCACATAACAAACAACTTAGAAAATCTAAATCTTGGCAGCAAGGAGTACAGAGGTAAACAGTCCATTTGCATGGGTAATGGTAAGTGCATCAAAATTTCTCATGTAGGAAATGCCTCTATTAAAGGAAAGAAACAATTATTTCTACATAATTTGTTAAGAGTTCCAAAGATCAAAAAGAATCTTATTAGTGTCTCTCAATTTGCTAATGACAATAAAGTGTACTTTGAATTTTATCCTAGGCATTGTGTTGTTAGAGACATACTGACTAAAGATGTTTTATTACAGGGTGATGCTGAAAAGGGACTGTACAGATTCAAATCAGTCAATTGTACAAATCCTACAAAGGAGCAAAACTGTTGTAATCAATGTGAAATGAAAAACTGCAATAGTATATTTGATCTTTGGCATCGCAAACTTGGTCACCCCAGTACTAAAGTTGTCAAACAAGTTCTTGCTGAAAATTGCATATCTTATGATAGTGTTACATTTCCTTACATATGCACACACTGTCAAATGGGTAAGAGTCACAAATTACCCTTTGATGACTCTTCAACCAAATACACAAAGCCACTAGAACTTGTTGCTACTGATCTGTGGGGACCAGCATCAACATGTTCAGACTATGGCTATAAGTATTACATATCCTTTGTAGATGCCTACACAAGATATACTTGGATATATTTTTTAAAAAATAAGTCTGACACACACAAAACTGTACTGGATTTTATCACCATGGTTGAAAAACAATTTAGTTCTTATGTTAAAACTTTTCAATCAGATGGTGGAACAGAATATAAATCTCTCAAAAATTATTTTACAAACAAGGGAATAATTCATAGAATCACATGTCCCCATACATCTGAACAGAATGGTTTAGTTGAGAGAAAGCATAGGCACATAGTTGAAAAAGGGCTTAGCTTACTGGCTCATGCAAATCTACCCCTAAAATTTTGGTCAGAAGCTTTCAGTACTGCAGTTTATCTTATTAATAGACTTCCAACCAAAATTTTAGAGGGTACAACACCCTTAGAAAAATTACAAGGGGTGAAGCCAGATTATCATAGTCTTAAAACTTTTGGGTGCTTATGCTTTCCATACTTAAGGCCTTACAGCAACAACAAATTAAACTTCAGATCAAAGCCTTGTACATTTCTTGGGTATGCCACAAATCAAAAAGGCTACAGATGTTTAGATGATAGTGGAAAATTATTTATTAGTAGACATGTTGTGTTTAATGAAAATGAATTTCCTTTTAAAAACTCAGAAGTAAAAACATCAAGCAAGGTATATAACCCAAGTGTATCTATACCTGAACTTCCCATATATTCTGAAGAAGAGAATCAAGCAGAGGTGATGAGGACTACTGAAAATCATCAGTTTAAACCTGCAGTCTCTGCTCAACAAACTTCTGATTGGATTGATGATTCCAGTCATGCCAGTCAATCACCTGCACATCAGACAAATGAAGAAAGTCAAAGAATTCAAGATCAACAAACTGATTCAATTGACAATTCCAGAAATGACAGTAGTGCTGGTTTACCTCATATTGGTTCTCCTGCCAAGTCAGGTCATCACATGATAACCAGAGCCAAAAGTGGCATTTTTAAGCCAAAAGTTTATACTGCCAGCACAAGTCATGATGAACCATCAAGCTATGAACAAGCTGCAAAGCACAAAAACTGGAGAACAGCGATGGATGAAGAGTATAATGCTCTCTTAAGGAATAAGACATGGGATCTTGTATGTCCACCAGCACATAAAAACATTGTTGGGTGCAGATGGACATACAAGATAAAAAGAAATCCTGATGGAACTATCAGTAAGTATAAGGCAAGATTAGTTGCCAAGGGATATACACAGGAATATGGGTTTGATTTTACTGAAACTTTTTCTCCAGTAATTAAACCTTCTACAATAAGACTTATTCTTACTATTGCTTTGCACAAAAACTGGAGAATAAGACAACTAGATGTCAACAATGCTTTTCTTAATGGCATATTAGAAGAAGAGATATATATGATGCAACCACCTGGCTATGAACAAAGTACAAACCTTGTGTGCAAATTAAATAAGGCAATATATGGTCTTAAACAAGCACCAAGAGTATGGTTTGATAGACTGAAAACAACTTTAGTATCAAAGGGATATCAGTCTATCAAATCAGACACTTCATTGTTCATTAAAGTCAGTCAGTTATCAACCATCTATATTCTAATCTATGTTGATGATCTTATAATTACAGGTAACAATCAGGATGAAGTTAATCAGATTATCAACTATCTAGACAAGCAGTTTTCAATTAAAGATCTTGGAAATCTCAGTTACTTTCTGGGAATTGAAGCTCACAGAACAACAAATTCTGAAATGACATTGTGCCAGAAAAAATACATAGCTGAATTGTTGGCTAAAACAAAAATGGAAAATGCTAAACCTATGCCAACGCCAATGATAAGCAACCACAGTCTATCAAAAAACAGTGGAGAAGTCATAAATAATGTCAAGCAATATAGAAGTGTTATAGGAGCACTACAATATGCTACTATAACACGACCTGACATTGCATATAGTGTTAATAAACTTTCTCAATTCATGCAGAATCCACTGGACCAACATTGGAAGGCAGTCAAGAGGATTCTCAGATATCTAAAGGGAACAATAAATCATGGTTTATCTCTTAAAGCTAGCAAAAATCTCAATCTAACTGGGTACGCAGATGCTGACTGGGCAACAGATGTGGATGACAGAAAATCAGTTACTGGCTACTGCATTTTCATTGGCAAAAACTTGATATCATGGTGTTCAAAAAAACAATCAACCATCTCAAGATCAAGCACAGAAGCAGAATATAGAAGTGTGGCAAGTGCTACAGCCGAAATAATGTGGCTACAATCAATATTGGGTGAATTAAATTTAAAATCAGATGTCAAGTCAACACTGTGGTGTGATAATCAAAGTGCGGTCTACATGACAGTCAATCCTATACAACATTCCAGAACTAAACATATCGAGATAGATTTACACTTTGTTCGTGACCAAGTTGCTAAAGGAAATCTACAAGTTAATCACATACCTGCAACCTACCAGATTGCAGACACCCTCACGAAATCTCTATCAAAGAGGAACTTCGAGAGATTCAGGTCCGAACTGGGAGTAACTGAGGTTCAGCCCTCTCACCAGCTTGATAATCAAAATCATGCTCAGATTGAAGAGCAGAAGAGGGAAGAACACCCAAAGGATCAACTTACGCTCAACTCAAATCGGTCTCAGCTCAAATCACAACTGCTCAGAAAAGAGACACATGCCAATATCTCAAATCAGACATCAGAAGAGCACAGATTGGAGAAGAGGCAAGAATTCAGTGGATCGCATCAATTTATGCAAAGATCTGAGTAATTTTGTCTTACGAACTCTAACCCTAGAAATCGGGTTAGGGTTCGAAGGGGGGAGATAAATGAAATAACAATCTCGTGGCTGCTGAAGTCTTCTTTTTGTTTCCTTGTGAAGACATCTCATCCGTTCATCTCTTCTGATCACATCCTGGCCATCTGTTCGCAACCATTTATTTCTGCATTGTATCAAAGCCTGTTGGGCTATAGCCCATATCAATTTATATATATTGTTTGTCATTTGTACAGAGAACTTATGAGTGTGTGAATTCTTCATTTTTCATCTCTGTTCTGAATCAATACAGTTTTCATTTTTCTTCAATTCTTATTCAATTTATCTGCTGAAACTTTACATTTTGTGATGCATAGATACTGGGTAAATATATGTATACTTTATGCACAGTTGAAATACATATTGATACTTATATTTCGTTACGTTAAACCGTCTGTTTTGTTGGTTTCTTTCCTTATTTTCACATTTGACACACGAAAACTGTTATTGGAAGCATATTTTTGTCTTTTATTTTTTATATTTTTTTTTAATTAGACCAACACCACTGGGCTTATTCGAAATATTCGCATCTAAAACTATCTAAAACTTTAGTGCTAATGTGTACGACCAATTGAGCATTCAATTTTTTAATCTTTTTCTCTTAAAATGCTTCAATATTTGCATAAAACTTTGCAAATACTCGTAGTCTATAAATTTTAGAAAATTTACAAATTTTTCTACAAATATTTGCAAAGTTTACTGCAAATTTTCTAAAACTTAAAAACTGTGTTCTTTTAAAAAGGGTATTTATTTTGAAATTCAAAATGCTGTTTTACAAAATTTCCCTTCATGTACATGGTTATGCGTCAGAGGAAAGGGAATTCTTGGAAGTAAGACGCCGCAAAGTAAGGGTGTAAATAGGTCGAACCGGACCAGACGGAGGTGTATTCAGTTTTTGTCCTAAATAAAATCTGATAGGATGAGATTTATATTCGTACAAATTTTGTTGTCCTATCTCGTGTCCCATTCGAAATCGGATATACACGTACATACGTATTTCGGACACGTACATGAACGAACATTGTTATTTACATCAAATTTTATGTTGTTTAATAGAATTTTCATCAGCTATATTAGTTTTATCAATGTGTATTGAAGTATAAATATTTTATGAATCTTCATTCAATTAACCGATCAAATAGTTGTCATATATGTTCTGAGAGACATGGAGGATATACTGAATTATAAGAAATTTATACGAATTCGAACGAACACGGACCGGACAAGATTTCTGTCCGTATAAATTTTGTTTTCCTAGCTCGTGTCCAAATTGAAAATCGAACGAACGAACTCGGACGGACATATTTTGACTGCGAACACGAATGAACATCGGATACTCGTACAAAATTAACACCTCTGTGGGAAAGAGACCTTATTAGGGAAGTAGTTTTTTTTCCTACCAAAGTTTGGAACGTCGTGATGCAAAAAACATTCACTCTGTCCTCGATACCACAGTAAAACTTGTCACTTGCTACTAAATTCAAATCCTGAACAAAGCAAAATCAAGTTGTAATTCCAATATTAACATTAATCTCTTCACAAAAGGCGACATTGGCAATAAGCTCTGCGACTCTGCAAGCCAATCGGACTAATGGAGAAATATAAATCAGTAACAATCACTTCATTTAAAACTAGTAAAAACTCAACAAGGGTCAGCTCGGATAATTCTGGATCTAGCCGTCTAGAAAAGAAAAAATTGTTACTTAAATTTTAGTTGGTTAGGAAGATGTAGCGGAAAATGAAGAAAATTTATAAAGATCATTACCATTACACAATTATAAAAAGTGAAAACTACCCAAATCTCATTCGACGATTCATTAAAATCTGCAATAGATTGTCGATTGAGGAAAGGAAAGGGGAAAAAAAACCCCTTGTATCGTTGGTTGACACTTTCATCAAAATTCTTGAAATCAAACATGTTTTGTACTATCGAATAAACTGAAGATCGTACTGTTTTTTGCCAATTGAAATTGGATGATATTGCGTTTTAAAAAAAAAAAAAACAAATTAACAACCCAGTGCTCTCATACTTGATTGGACCACAACATCACAGTGGGACCCACATTGATTTAATTAAGGACAAATTTTCAAAAGAGACCGATTTTCAAAACCATTTGGATAATGAGGCCAGTTTTGAAACTATTTGCAGATATAGGCTAGCTTAGGCCAGCTCATCGCTGAGCTGACCTTGTTTTTAAAACAATATAACGGGACGCATTTCAGAAATGCGTCCCTTTTAATTTGCACTGGCGCATCTGCAAAATGCGCCGGTGCAAATCTTTCTGCACTTGCAAAAGTTGCCATGTTTGCATGTGATGGACGCTTGTGCTCGAGCCATTGGAGGAGCGAATAGATCATATTACGATTTTTGTTCAATGTGGTTTTCCGTAGAAAATTATAAAGCAAGTTACGCTCCAAGTTTTCATCCAATTCCAGATAGTAGATATTGGGATGCATATCACGATCCGACCATATTGCCACCGCCTATAAAAGAAAGACGGGACGTCCACGGTCGACAAGAATCAAAGGTATGATGGATAAAATGGGAGGAAGTAAACAAAATACTTGTAGTAAGTGTGGTCAAATGGGACATAAAAGATCAACTTGTCCGTCAAAATAATTTGCATATTTTGTAGTGTATGATTTGAACGTTTTGTAGCGAATGATTTGTATGTTGTTTGGTTTGGATGTTAATCTTCGTTTGGATGTTAATATTCATTTGGATGTTAACCTTCAGTTTGTATGTTGTTTGTATGTTGTTAGTTGACTTCAATTTGTTTAATACTAATTTTCAGTTTTTATATGAAGCAGCAGGTCTCTGTTTTGAACAGAATTGAATGGGCGCATTTGGCAGTTGCGCCCATGAAAATTTGAGAAGGTGCATTTAACAACTGCGTCCATTTTGTATATGAACCAGTTTTGAACAGAATTGAATGGGCGCATTTGGCAGTTGCGTCCATGAAAATTTGGGAAGGTGCAATTACCAACTGCGCCCCGTGCTGGTAATATATCCAGCCAGCCTTCCTTTCTTCCTCATTTCATCCCATTCCATTATTTCCCTCAAAATCCCTAAAACCCCAAATCTACTAAATTCTAAAATCTAACATCAATTTTAGTTATTTCTTCGTCAAATTTTTTGAAAAATGGAAGGATCATCATCATCTTCTCAAGTTATAGGTATAATCTTCAATTCAAAAGTATACACCTTTGTTTATCAATTTGGAATTTTATCAATTTGTCCTTTTGTTTATCAATTTAGTTTTACACCATCAAAATGAACACCGAAGCAAGTACATTCATTTACATTAAAGCATTTACATCAATGCAATTACATTCATTTACATCAATTTGTTTATGTTTACATTCAATTACATTCACACTCGAACATTGTTTTCTTAAAGAGTTGGTAGCCGGTCCCGTGAATGCAAGTGTTTTGTATCTTCAGAATGAACATCGAAGCAATGGTAGGAACTTGATGCAGGTATTTTTCAAGAAAATTAAAATTACCATGAGTGTTTCTTTATGCAAGTTTTTGTTTATGAACTTGATGCAAGTGTTTGTTTATGAATGTGTAGAGTGATGAGCCACATGAGTGTCATGATCATTCAAGCAAATTAAAATTAATCAAGTCTAATGCTCCAAGAGTTCAACTTGCATTACAAAGAGCGAGATTCAGAGAAATATCTAGATCGGGTTTTTTCAAAATAGGTCATGCACTAATTATTTCATTGGTAGATAGATGGAGACCAGAGACTTCAACTTTCCATTTCCCTACTGGTGAAATTACCATCACATTAGCAGATGTAAGTTGTCTTCTAGGTGTTACAGTATAAGGAAATCCTGTTACAATCAGACAGCTAAGTAATTACGAAGATATTTATCAACAGTGTTTAGGTGTGGTTCCACCTCGGAGTGAGATAAGAGGTGCAACAGTTAAGTTGACATGGCTTCGCGATATGTTTGCAGATGAGCCATCACCGGATGCTTCAGATGAAGAAATCGAATATCATGCGAGAGCTGTTATTTTACATTTGATATCTTGTCGTCTATTTCCCGATCATTCTAAAGGACGACTAAACCTTTTTTGGTTATTGTTTTTGCGAAATCTGGATGAGTGTGCACGATATTCTTGGGGCAGTGCTATATTGGCAACATTATGTAATGAGTTAACAAATGTTGCACTCATGAAATATAAATCGATAGTTGATTGTCTCTCGCTTTTACAGGTACAATATGCATAGATATATTTTCTATAAACTCATATGTAATATTTAATTCTAAAGTATTCAAATTTTTAATTTATTTTACAGCTTTGGGTATGGACACATCTTCCCATTGGTCGTCCAAATGTGACTTCATCCATGCAAATCGACAAAACATTGCCTTATAGTGCAAGGTAGTGAATTTCCAACTTCATTTACATGTGTGTATTTTTGTACTAATAAAACTCTAATTGTTTAACTATTTATATAGGTGGTTTGGTTCAAGGAGTTGGGTTGAGTCTCCAAAGCAGGTGGCCACTTACTATCGCGACCAGCTCGACATGTTAACAGATGAAGCTGTTATATGGAATCCGTACACACAGAATGTGCTAGTCGATCTTCCGCAGATATGTCTAAGTGGGTTGCATAGTTGGCTTTGTCAGACATCTATCATATGCATGCGAGATGTAGAAATGTATAATTCTGATCGAGTGATGCGACAGTTTGGTCTTCAGCAGCACATACCTGATCCATGCGAACCAAAACCGGATTTGGAGTTTGCTATCGTCCAGTGGAACGATAGACATAACCGTATCGTACACCAACAGTTTCCTACGATTCCTATTTCGAGATGCATGACTTGATATTGGTTGATTACTCGAAGATTCATTGTTGCAGATCGGACTTCTCACGAACGAGCATACACCGCTCGTGCACCGCTTGAGCGAGATGTGGTAAATCTTCACATTATCGTGATATTTTTAGTTTGTTCACTTGAATTATATTTCTAATTTTGAATAAATAACTACAACTTGTAGGTCGATGTACTAGAGACGGTAGGAGGACATGGTAGAGTACCCGAACGAGAAGTCCAACCACGGTGTCTTGATTTGAAGAAACTTATTGACACACTCCTTTTTAGAAATCGATTAACACGGCCAAGCTCTTCTGAACAAGCTATGTGGATTAGAGAGCGAAGAACTAAAAGAAGGCATGATACACACTAATGCAACCTGCTGGACCTTCTCAACCCCCACCTACTCAAGACGATCCAACTCAACCATGAGTACTCCTATTTTTAGTTTACTATTAATTTGCTTTTGTAATCGAACTATAACTTCTGCTTTAATTCGAATGTAATCGAAGTTTAATTATGTTACACTGGAATTTATTTAATGGTAGTTTTATTTGTTGGCTTGCATATTGATAAACGTTTGCTATCATTTAAGATTGTGCATTTGAATTTCGATTTTGTGTATTTGAATATAGTTTGCTGTCCAGGTTTGGACAGAAAGATTTGCACTGGCGCATTTTGCAGATGCGCCAATGCATATTAAAAGGGGCGCATTTCTGAAATGCGCCCCGTTATATTTTAAAAAAAAACAAGGGCAGCTCATCGCTGAGCTGGCCAAAACTAGCATATATCTGCAAATAGTTTCAAAACTGGCCTCTTCATGGAAATGGTTTTGAAAATCGGTCTCTTTTGAAAATTTGTCCTTTAATTAAAAATAAATGTATTAGGCTGACTGATGGAGAAAGAGAGTGAGCAAGTGTGGCATAAACGCGAGTGTGCTTAGGGGTAATCGCGGTTCAGTTTGTTGCAGTTTGAAGTCTAAACCACAAACGCACCGCATCGAACGGTTAATCAAAAATACAAATCATTATTCTAATCATTTAAACGGTTGCTTTCGATTCAGTTTGAATGTAACGCGGTTCAGTTTCGATACAGTCCGTTTTGAACCCATATTAAATATGAAATAAGAGAACTACTTACATTAACAATCAATTTACGAAGACAACTATGTGAATCTTTTAAACTTGAAGGTTAAAACACACAATGTTATACTAAAATGAAAGATTAGTTCTTAGCTGTATGAATATTTCAATTTGACATTTAGCTACAGGAGAGAGTTTTTTGGTATATTAACCAAACATCAACATTAATCAATACATATCATCAAGGAATATGATTAGAGTAAGATTATAATTAGAATTTATCCAAAAAAATTAGATGAAAATTATTATATCAAAACTATAACTTCTTTCTTTATGACAACGAATATTATTAATATAACCACATACGCTAAAAATAGAATATACATCTTTAGAATCTAAAATAAGATAGAAGCTGCTTATATTTTTATCATAAGATTATTAGTGTAAATACTCGGTTCGGTCCGATTTAATATGGTTGATTCAATCGTTCAAACTGCAACCGAACCGTATCGATGTGGGTCGGTCCGGTTTAAGGTATTTGTTTTGGTTAGAAGATTCGGTGCGGGTTCCCGCATCGTTTTTGTGGTTCGGTACGAGCGGTTTTCGTATTGCGGTGCGGTTTATGCCCACTCCAAAGTGTGTCCTAGTAGTGCTCAAAAAGTTATACAATATTTACAAGCTACTAAATATTTACAAATAAACTAATACGGGCTTGAACCCAATCTACTTCCCCTTAAACGACCACCTTGTTTACAAATAAACTAATACCCGAACCCCAATCTACTCCCCTTTAAACAAATAATCTACTCCCCTTGAGAAAACACATTCTCTTCATTTATTTTCCGTTTCACTATAAAATGCTCCTTTATTTAAACCGAGATAAACAACCACCTTGTTCTCACACCTCCACATATATTTTCCCCTGTCCTATTTCTTTCTGCCACATTTCATTATTATATGTTAAGGAAAAAAAATTATTTAAATATCTACACCTTCCAATGTTACAAATTTTCTATTTTATAATTACTTAGACTGTAAGCAATATAGCTATAGATACGGATCATGTATTATTAAACTATGAATCAAGTTATTAATAAAATATAGCTTCTACTAGTGATTCATTTCTTTTACGCTCTCGCCGTCTTCTTCTTTCCTAAATATTATGTTTTGTTAAATAATTTCAACTTGGTATCAAAGTAGATTTCAATCCTGTTGGAAATTCAATTAATGGTTTGATTTATCAAAGCATCTCCTCCATCATATCTTTAAAAGCTGCATATCAATCATGCATGGCTCGACTTGGATTCACAAACTTCTGATCCGAGATACCAAACTTTCCAAAAATAGTTACCGAGCTTGCTTGTGAAACAATTTAGGACTGTTGTTTCCATTTCAAATTTCAATTTCTGTTATTCGCTGATTGACGTCAGTCTTCTAACAATGCCAATAATGAATCCTGTTTGGAATAACTCTTCCAATCCCACATGAACTCTTTATTCCTATTTTCTCTTTTTTCGCATTTCGCTTATAGTTTTTTGATTGGATTTTCTCTTACAATCCAAATTGTAATTCCACTTTCAATCCCGTAAGAATTCCCGTTTTCTGTTCCCAAATTTCAACTTCGGGTTTTTGATTTATTATTGTCATCTTTGTAGACAGCCGCCAACCAATTAGACTAAAGCTTTTATTTGATGTACTATATAGCAATTTGACCAATTTGTTTTTCTTTGGATAGCTTAGATGATATTATTTCTTAGCGATTCTTCTCTGATTGTTTCTTACATTGGCAAAGTCCAGTTGTTGCACCATGAATTCAAGTGGGGATGTTAATAGATCATTATTATATGTGAAGGAATAAATGAACGATAATTAAATATGTAAGCTTTGTTATAGAATAAAGAAAAATAGAAGCCAATGGAGAGAGAGACAAAAGATATATTATTCACTTCTGAGAATAGATATATATTTACATTACATGGCCTACTTTATATAAGGGCTTCAGAGGTAAGGACTAAACTTATCCCACGATGTGGGACTAAACAAAACAGTGTACAAGCATATTCACTTCATAATATACATATATTATAACACTCCCCCTTGAATATGCGTCTTCAAAATCTTGAATGCTCGGATAGTTTGGAAATTTCTGTTTCAAAACGTGTATGATGATTGCTCCCCCTCATTATTACCTTGCTTGCATTTATCGATTCAATCGATATAGATTTGCCTCATTAAAAACCTCTATTAGAAAAACCCAGTGGGAAAAAACCTTGAACGAGGAAAAGAGTGCAACTTGTGAAATCATAAATATCATACTGAAAATGATATTTCTTATAAGAGTTTGATACTTCAGAATCAAAATAATGCCTCATTAAAACCTTACTAAGAAAAACCCAACGGGAAAAATCTTAGTGAACGAAAAAGAGTACAATGACATATTTTATTTTCTTATTTCTTTAAATAAAGCTTGATACTTCTGGATCAAACTAATGCCTCATTAAAACCTTACTAAGTAAAACCCTATGGGAAAAATCTTAGTGAAGGAAAAAGAGTGCAATATAGTATGTCATATTTCAATAATTTACTGCATCAGATAGAGTTTGATACTTCTGGATCAATTTAATACTTCAGTAAAAACCTTGCAAAGGAAAACCCAATGGGAAAAACCTTAGTCAAGGATAAAAATATAATTTAACTTAAATAACATATTTGAGATGTTATTTCTTGAAAAGACGTTTGATTCTTCTAAATCAAGATAATGCCTCATTAAAACCTTAATAAGAAAAACCCAGTGGGAAAAATCTTAAATAAGGAAAAAGAGTACATTATAGCTTATTTCAAATGTTACGGGGAGTTGATACTTCTGGATCAAGATAATGCCTCGTTAAACCTTACTAATAAAAACCCAGTGGGAAAAATCTTAGTTAAGGAAAAAGAGTGCATTATAAAATACTTATGGATGCTTCCCCTGATTTAAAATTTTCCTCTGAATTCATATTCGTCTTTCGATAACTCGAATTGGTTATAGATACTTCTGGATCTATAAATATGAATTTCATTAATAATACAATTTATTAATAGTTTCCTTCGATACAATCAAATTTTCTAAGATTGTTTCTTCCAAATATGGTTTGCATTTTATGCATTTGTATGCTACTTTTATGAAACACACTTCATGTGCTTTCATTATTATTACTTTTTTGCTTCAAATTAGTTTTGCGCATTGCAACTATACATCTTTCATGAATATTAAAAATTTCATTACAATATTACTAGAAAGCAGGAAGTAATCTACTCATCTTGATGTATCAAAATTTTCATTACAACAATACTTAGAAGGAATTTGTAATCTACACTTCATGTCTTTTTCATTCTTTATAACTATAAAAGTTATGTATATTCTTCAGAAATTTGTATACTTTAATAAGTATTTTCATATCGCAACTATCACTTCAATGGATATTAAGAGTTTCATTACAATGATACTTAAAAATAGGAAGTAATCTACTCATCATGAATTATATCAAGATTTTCATTACAACAATACTTAAAAGTAGGTTGAAATTTACTCTCCTTGTTCTTTGCATTCTTTATAACAATGAAAGTTATTTATATTCTTCAGGAATTTGTATACTTTCATTATTTAATATGATTTAAACCATATTTATACCTTCGTGGTATATTAAGCATTTCAAGTACTTTTGGTACTTTGCGGACTACAAGTTCAGATTTCTTATTAAGGAGAATTTCATGATGGTCAATCATGTTTTTCTCTAATCCAGGATCTTTAATCCATTTATAAACATAAGCGCTTTATTATTTATAAATTTATCATCGATGATTATTTCTTGTCAGTTCTAGACATGATTTATTGAGATCTCTTTAATTATCATGTTTTAGGTACCTAACCCACTTCTAGGGTTATTTGAGAATCATGTCATGGATCTCTTTCAGAGCATCCTTAAGTGTTTCTTCAATAACACTCACCTCTTTTATTTGGCATCTTTATTACTTACTCCAAAAATATTTTGAACTGACTTTTGAACCATATTTCAAATGTGGTTTACAAATTTTGATCCTTCGGGGATTCAAATCTATATTGGAGAAAGTCTACTAGGGATATTACTGATAATTTATTCAAGTTACTTAATATTTTGCATCATTGTATATTTTAACAAATATTTAACATTGATGATCAAAATGAGCTTGTATCCCTTTATCCTCCCCCTCAATGTTGACAAACATTGTCACATTAAATAATAATCATCTTTGGATTCTCATTTTGATCCATTATGATATTGCTACTAGCAAATACACCATACATATTAATAATAGGAGGATAATTCTTTTATTCATTGATAAGATGCATTCAATTGATATTGATTATTAGAGTTTGTTCTCATTGATTGATCTAAGCTATTGGAGGAATTTACTTATTGTGTAGATCATTTGAATACATACATGACTTCAGGTCATTCAGCATTTATGTTGATTGAATTTTAAATCACTAAATAATATCTATGCATAATCACTAAATAATAGCTTATCACAAACTTCAGGTTGTTAGCTAAATATTTACATATATGAATGTATACGTGCGTCCACGTATCACATGTATATTGTAAAATTTTCTTATTCTTTCTCATTTGAATTAGTGATTTTTGGAACAAACTATTACAAGGATCAAAACTATTAATTTCTATTTATAAATCAATGTCAATGCAAAAGGTTTTATTCCTCAATTATATCTCAAATATCAGTTTTGAACACTAAGTATGATTACATATCAAGGAGTAATTTTTAATTGCATATAGATATTTCTACACATCTCTATTGAGAGTTCTGTAAAAAAAATTACAGTAAAAATAATAGTAGTATCTTCTAGATACTTGGAATGTTACAGATACAGATTTCCTCTTAGCTCTCAAACTTTTAGGATCTAATCTAAGCTAAATTAGGATCCTTTATAATCAAATTTATGCACACTTATTTGGTTTAATAAAATTACCAAATATATAAATAAATCTCTTCTAGAGATATGATATGTTATCATTTTCAAATTTATAAATCTCTTCTAGAGATATATTAGTATCACCACTTCTGGAGTGAACTTTCTTTTCTATATATATATATATATGCACTATTTGAATGCCATATCAATATACACTGTTTATTTTATACATATTACATAATTACTACTTTTACAGTAGCATAAACTATCCATCCTGGAGATTTTTATTGTAATTGCTTTTAAAATGGCATATCAAACTTTAAATACAGTGACAAAATTAGATTCACCAACTGAAAGTAAGATGCAAGAGATAAAACCACTACTTCTGGAGTGTAACTTTGGTATACAATATCATTATTCCTTTTTTTGAATTTTTATTACTAAAAAAAATTATATCATTATTCCTTGATTATATCTCTAATATTACTATTGAACATTAATTATGATTGTTTATTAGAAAATATATACTAACTTATAATTATATATAAACATCTCCTTTAGAGAGTTCAGTAAAATATATATAGTTACAACATAAATAAGAGTATCTTCTGGACCCTTGAAATGTTATAAAAATAAGAAATTATAATGGTTGCACATACCGATTTGTTCAAGACCGTATTTATATAGCTTTAGTGAAAATTATGATACGAAATATAGATTATCTCTTCAGGAGCATATCTAAAGATATTTCTTCAAGAATAGTTGTGCATATAATATTTGATTCATCGTAAGTTCTGAAAAGTAAAAGGTTACATATCATTATTTGTCTAATGGAGCTACGGGTCCATGACAATAGACGATTGAATTTTGGATAATTTATTATCACATTTGACAATATTTTATAGGCAATTCTTTTATAGTGCTATACGATGATATAATATCACTTCTGGGGATATTTCATAAACACCGCTTCTAGAGTGGTACATATCACTTCTAAAGATACTTTATGTGCATTATTTTTGGGATGTCATCAATGATCAATATCTTTTTCTGCATAATTGACATAATTCTACAACATCTCTTCTAGGATGTTTAGATTTTGAAATATAAAAATCATAAAACATCTCTTCAAGAGTATGTCATATGGATTATCTCTTCTGGAGAATATTAAAATGTACTTCTTCAAATATATAGTTTGGCAAACACACCCAAAGATTATCAAAACTTGGGTTTTACCAACTTCAAACTGATTTATTGAATTGAAATAAAATAAAATCCACATAGCAGACTTCAGGCTGCTATTATTGGTCAATTCGACCATATCATTTATTACTGCACTTAGATTTTCATCATTAATGAAGTTTCCTTCATCTTCGAAGAAATGATCTAACTTCAGGTTAGTATTACTAGACAATCCTTTCACATAATTTTAAAATAAAATTCCTATAACATCTCTTCTGGGATGTTAGATTTTGCAATATAAATATAAATAAATCTCTAAAACATTATCAGAAAATCTTTTCGTAATTCAAGACTTCAGGTCTTGGACTTTGAGTTATACAACTTCTGGTTGGAAAAGAAAATCTTTGCACAACTTCAGGTTGTTGTTCAAACTTATTTCTTTCATTATATCAAGCATTGTTTGCCAAAATGAATACACCATATAATAAACCATATGTCTATTCTTATTCCAAACATAAAAATACAACATCATTTAATTTACTGTAGTCAGTGCATTTATGATGATATGGTAATTTAATTTATTACCATGACGACAACATTTAATGCATTATGATTATAAAAAAATGTATACAATTTACCATTATTGTGGCATGATTAAGAAAAAAAATGGCATGACTTGTACCATACAATAAAATAGAAACCTGATGAAACTTTGTTTCTTGTGTTGCTTAATTTCATTGATCAAATAGTGGACTAACCATTTTTTTTTATATACTTCAATGAATGTCAAGTACCAAATAAAACAAGATGGTATGGTAATTATTATCATTAGCCGTATAATTCAAATCAAATGCTAGAGATGGAATATAATGTCCATAATATATGCACAGCTTTTATAAAAGAATGAAGAATCAGTTTAATAGATCTTTGTAAGCTGAACACAATGGAATACCTCATCTGAATATGGTTAATTCCTAAACAAAAACAAAAACAGATATAATCATATAAATTCTAAATTATTTCTAAATGAAAATATGAACATCATGGAACTTTGATTTACTCAATGCGTGAATGAAACCGGAAATCTCATAGCAAGAACAAAAGTGCGTGTTTCCATTAAAAGGAAATGTTTTTTATACATCGACGAATGAAAAATGGAACAAGTCAAAAATATAAGTACCATCGATTCGATTCCCATTACTGGAGTTATTGGAAATTAATCTGCTTGCTTCTCTTGCAACTCAAACCTCTATGTACTATTAAATCAACAATAATACAAATAATTATACACGATACAAATATCAAAACTATTTCATGTAGATATTTGATAATCAACATTAATTTGGTAGAATTTTTTATATAAAATCCTTCATAACAAAGAATATCAATTAAAAATAATGAAAGATCAATGAGATCTAAAATCAATCATTATACCATATCAAGGCTGTGGATCGAAAAGAAAAGCAACAATATATAAAATATAAAATGTTATAGATCTATAAAATAGAATTAGATCAGAAAAATTAGATCATATTGAGATCAACATTATAACATCTAAAAATAAAATCAATTTAATAATTCTACAAATAAGATCTGAAAAATGAAGTCTACAAAGTTACATCTATACAAATAAATAATATTAGATTCACATAATTAGATCAACATTATAAGATATACAAAATGAGATCCAGGAAAAAGAAATAAGATCAAAACAAATATTTACAAAACGAAATTTGATCTATGAAATAAAATTAGATCCCAAGAGAAAAGAAATAGATCTTAAATGCATAAAAAAAATCTTAAAAATAAAATATCGTGCTGATAACGTGTTATAGAATAAAGAAAAATAGAAGCCAATGGAGAGAGAGACAAAAGATATATTATTCACTTCTGAGAATAGATATATATATTTACATTACATGGCCTACTTTATATAAGAGCTTCAGAGGTAAGGACTAAACTTATCCCACGATGTGGGACTAAACAAAATAGTGTACAAGCATATTCACTTCATAATATACATATACTATAACAAGCTTCCTAATATTATAGTTGTTTTCCAATTTTATAATTACTTAAAGCTCTAAACTATGTTGCTATAAATATGAGTTAAGTATTATTGAATTATGAATCAAGTTATCAATCAATTATAGCTTTAATAGTAATTCATTTATTTTTCGCTCTCACCATCTTCTTCATTTAAATTTATCCTGGTATGATAATTTAAACTCTTTAGACCCTTTCTTTCAAGCTACAACACTTGTTCTTCTTTGGTGCAGCATCATTGTCCAAGTGGTTAAGTGATTCGGCTTTGGTGCGAGAGGTCACAAGTTCGAAAACTTGCATAGAGTGATTCGAACATTTATTGTCATGTGATATGTTGTCCCAATGACATGTTGTATATAAAGTACCATTTCAAAAAAAACACTAGCTCTTCTTGAAATCACTCTAATACACACTCTTCCTTACGTCCTCAAAGAAATTAACCTTCTGCCTTTTTATTGTAGATTTGACTCGAATCTATTCAGATCTACCAGGTCTGACACATATCTAGTCTAACTTATGGTGTTAGTTTTCGATTGAGTATCGACTTATGATTATTATCTAGTCTAACTCATATATCTCTTTTATACGTGGCATTATATTTTATCCATTCACTGTATGCATTGAAAGTTATAGTTAAAGTAGTTAACCTCATTTTTATACCAATTCATCTTAATGATCCCTCGTTTATAGTTTTTGGGATTTGTGCATCCATTAGGATACAAAATCAGAAGGTTGAAAATAGGGGGTTGTTACACGTGCGGTCGCACTGCGGTTTTGATGCTATTATTCTATCAACTCATGCATGTGTGACATGCACTAGCTTTGTATTACAAGTCTATCCTTCAGAAAACCAAATGGAGCTACCTAATGATACTGGTGCAATTGATACAAACTTGTAACTAGCATTATTCATGTTAAACATTCTATGTCTAAAAACTATGAATATTTTGAAGGTTCAATTAGTCACCATAACGAAATATGCAAACATATACATTGGTACATGAACAATTTATACACATATGCATTTAGTATATTCTATGAAATTTTTATATTAATACAATTTATGTATGGGCAGATATAACTTTACTGCTTGTTCTGCAACTTTTTTCATTCGTGATGATATGCTAACACGAGTGAACAATTTTTAGAACATACTCAACCTATCCTAGGTGATGTTAACAAAGTGATGCGTAAGCGGTTTTTGGTAAAATATATTTTTTACATAGTAGAGTGTGCGTGCACGCGCGTGTGTGCATATATGTGTGTGCGTCTGACACATCTGGAAAAGGTACAAGAGGCAAAGACATGCACGATATCTATCCTTTTTTATTGTATAAATGTAACTCATCTATTCTATTGCACAAAAATTTCCATCTCTTTAACACATTTATCTTTTTTTCAACTTTTTTCTCAGCTTTAATAATGTATTCTTCTTAATTTAAGAAATAACATTTCCTTTAAGCTCCTTCAAAATTTCCATTATTTCGAAATGCATACAAAATTTAATGTGGAATCCTATTTTTCATATCAAATATGCTACAGTCAGAAACTAAATAGCTAGCTTCTCTTAGCATATTTTGTTTCTTGTGATTAACTAATAATCATAGTTTCAAAGACCGAACCGTGAGTTGAACCGTGTTGATGTAAATTCAAAGGTTCTAGTGATTCAACCGGTCCGACCATGAAAACCGCGTTGATCGCTATTTTCTATTTTTCTGATTTAAATGTAAAATTATTTTAATTAATGTTATAGTTTAACTAATTATAATTAATATACTGAATTTTAAAATAATTATTCTTGAATATTTCATGACGAATATTAACTGGAATAATTCTACAACAATTTTTTTGGTGCAAAATTGTAATCTTTTGAAATGAAAGAGGTTCTATTCAATAATAATTCATAAAACGTACGCTAATAATGTATATTGTTGTCCAAAATTGATATGATAACCCAATAATTTAGTGGCTAAGGTTACAAAATTATTTGTTACTTTGATTATATGAATAAAGAAGAGCAAACAACAGTTTTTCCTCAAACTTGGAGAACCACATGGTTCAAAAAGGTCGATCCAGTGGTTTTTTTCAAGATTTTAAGGTTAGATCGCGGGTTTATGCACACGCAAGATTATTTCATTATCAAAGCCGTAGTGCTCCAAGGTTGAAAATTAACCATGGTCGAATCGAGATTAGGTTGGGTCTTTAAAATAATGCTAATAACATTCATTTCATTTTTATTTATCCACCGCAAAGAAATGTTCGCACTCTGTAATTTTCTTTCCCTTTCCTTAATCAAAATTTGGTTTTTCTTTTGCATATTATCATGTTGCAATTTATACAAATTAGTCAGCTACATCGATATCTTTTCCTTTGTCAACTGAATAAATTATCTCATATATTTATGTTTCTAGCAAAATTGTTTAACCCCCTTCCATTTACGTGGTTCTAATTCTGATTTGAACTCCCAATTTTGAAAAAATTAGTTAAAGAAATGTATTTTAGCATATTTTCAAACAAATTTACGTTGGTGTTTTATTTTAGGACTAACAAATTCCTATTTTTACGTAAATTATTAGAAAAGTTAATAAATCAAAGAATTTAAAGATTACTTTTCAGGTGCTTTTCCAATTTATGGTAACTTATCTTTATTTTTCATTTCATGAATCTTATTTACTAAAAAAATCAATTTTTATTGATTATAATTCATTTTTATTATTTTAAAATATATTTTTTTTATAAAAATAGGTGATTGGAGTATGTTCCGGTGGTGTTAAGTCTTTATGAATAATTTAGTGTTGTTTCAAAATTTAATCATGTCGCTTTCATATAATAATTATATATGTTCTTAATGTTTATGTGATCCATGAAGAAACTTCATTTAATATACATTTACTATTTAAGTATTATTCATTTATTTCTTGAATTGTCATTAGCTAACAAGAATTCAAATGTTATTTCTCTTGAAAGAATTGTAACGTCCCGCTATTTTGGACTATTCGCATCCGCACATGTTGGACTTGAATAATTCAAAATACCGAATTGTTAATTTAAATTTGGCAAAACTCAGATATACGGTAAATAAATAATCACAGAGTCACAGACACATAGTAATAATATGCAGCGGAAGTAAAAGAGATAGTAGTTCATGAAGCTAATATATAAATATATAAGATACATCAGAGTTTACAACAGAATAGTGAGTTGATACATCAAGTACAAATCAGAATACATCACTGGAATCATCGAATACTGAAAGCAGAATAGATGGCTGGATCTTCAAGTAAAGCTCCAAATCCAAAGGTGAGCCTTGAGTACTGGTACACTCAGTCTGACCCGAGCGTAAAGCAAAACACAAAACACTCGAGTCAGGATTAATATTCTTATATCAATAAATCCAACTCAAGTGAAATAGCAATCGAAATACAAGTAACTCAAAGGATGTTGGAATCACTATCCTCTAAGGATCCGTTAAACTATCTACTATGTAGTAGTGTCTGTTAAATAGATAATGTCTATCAGTAATATAAAGTATCAAAATAGAGTTAAGGCGTTACCATTATCCCCCTTAACACATTTTATGTAGATGTCATAGTCTATACAACACTGTAAACTCCACCGTAAACTGGTGGGATATCAGGGAGTACTCCATAGGTATAACACAAAACAAATGCGTAGTGGTCGCGTATATAGGGATACAAGTATGACAAGGCACATGAGGCAATACTCAAGGTAGTGAAACTACCGTTCGCCTGATCCGAACTGGTGAAAACGCATCACCGCAGCGATCGCAACACCGCAAAACAACACTCCCGAAAAGTACGAGGGTGCACCAATCGATAACAAGTAATGAGTAGTAGTTACGAAGAAGTGTGTCCGCTCGAGGTGGCTAACCCATTTTGGCCCGACACGGCTCCTGGTTTTACTCTTTTCCAACTTGACACAAGTGTCAAGGCTATCCATTATCGTTCCCTTTCTTCAGTCATCACGTACATCATTCCAACCACTTCATTCTGAATCATCACTTCGCGTATAGTTATTAAAGTGGTTTTCGGTTTAGACAGAGAGTATGTCCATAACCGATTCCGGTTTCTTTAATAACTTTCGTAATTATTACACCGATTGGTCGTTTACTATATTTCAAAACCAAATCAATTTCAATTAGAATTTATAATCAACATTTCATTCGTCTTTCGAAGTCGATTTCCATAATTTACGATTCAAAACTTCCAAATAACCATTTCAAAGTCTTACAATTCAATTTCAATTTTATTTAAACAATTCGAACATTCATTTAATTTCGTATATAAGTTTCATTCCGAAATCATTTAAAATAGTTTAATTTTCATTCAAATCAATTTAAATTCATTTATCGATTTCATTCAATATTCGTTAAGTTAATTTATCATTTAAAACAATTTTCAATTAAATTTCCAATTCGTTAAATCGATTACTTAAGTTCAACTTTATTATATGAAAACTTCAAATTGAATTAAATTAGATTCGTCAAATCAAATTCTTTAAATTTCAAGTCTTATATTTATTCTAATAAATCACGTTTTATTTCTTGTTAAAGAAATTCAGTTTCACTTATTTAGTTACTTAGTTCAAATTTTGAAACTCAATTAATAAAGAAAATAAATTTCACATATTCAAGAAGTTCAATTCCACTTATTAACTTGCTTATAATTTTCCAAACTTTAATAAATAAAGAAGCTCAATTTCATTTATTAACGAAGTTCAAATCCACTTATTCAGATGTTCAATTTCTCTTATCAAAGAATTCAATTTTTATTCAATTATCAAATAATTCAATCTCATTCAATTATTTAATAATTTCAATCTTAATTATTAATACTTTCAAAACTTAATAATTACAAACTTGATTATAAAATTATTAATTCATTTCCACTCAATTATGAATTCAAACTTAATTATCAAATCATTCCAACTTAATTATAAATTCAACTTAATAATTTCAAACTTAATTATAATTCCAAACTTAATTATAATTTCAAATTTAATTATTAAATGATTTCAAACTTAATAATTTCCAAAACATAATTATTACTAATTTCTAATTATTTATTAATAATTCCAAATTTAATTATTAAATAATTAAATTTCAAACAACGTGTTTTCATCAATTACTACGTTAACAATTGTTTCAGATTTCAATCTTTACATTTTCCCTTAAAAAAAAAAAATCAAATTCCAACTTCATTTCAAAACTTATTCTTTGCTCGAATAAAATCATTATTTTATTTTTAAATCAAATTATTGACCAATCGGATTTTATTTAATTCTCTATCCTAAGTCAAGTTCATTTTGAATATTTATCATTTCAACCCGATTCCAATCCAATTCAAAAATCAAAGCATAGCAAAGGGAACTTGCAGTGTGATAACTGGGATGGTGTCAAAGTAAATAAACAACCAATAACAATAATCAATAACAATCCAACACTTCATTCAAATAATACCGAAATAATCGTATTAATTCGCATTGTTGTTTGTGCGAATTAATATAATTATCTATAGAATCTACACTATCATTTCATGTAGATTAAAGATTATTACATTACGGTTTTTCACTTATCGTTCAATTTCAATTTTATACTACAATAATTAACCCAATATACGTTCAAAGGTTCAAAGCCTAATTTATCAAATTCTATGTGTCAATTAACTTAACAATTAAAAGGGTCATATTATTCAAATTAACTAATCAAATTCGACACATATGTCAATTTACATTTTTAAACTATCCTACGTCAAATTCAATTGCATAATATTTATCACTTTATACATTACAATTTACATCCAATATTAACAGCAAACAATCAATCAATTATCAACCAAACTGGATTATTATTGCATACATAACAGATAACGGTGTGAGATGTCAAAGGTGAACTGATACATAAATAATAGTGCAATAAATAACAACAGTATATTTCAATTGTCGTTCCAAATGAAATCAGATTTAATAAAAAAAAGAATATTAATCGTGAGTGATTGCTCACCTTTCGAGGCTAGAGAATACAGAGGGTGACACCGATACGCACGCTGATACGGATACTGAATTTGAAATGCGAATCCAAGCAAACAAGATCGGCACGAATTCAATGATCAAAGCTGATAAATCGGAATTGACGAAATCAAATCAGAACTGGAACGATGATGATAATAGTATAAGTGAATATATATAGATATTATATATAACTATGTATATACCAAGTCATATTCTACATACAAACACAATTCTTTTTAAATAAATATATATAATTCAAAATCATTGGTTAAATTAAAACATAAATGTTTTGAAACAAACCCATATATGTATATATTTTTTTCCACCAAAATTTACTGTAACACATAGTTATTGAACACATGTATATATATATTTTTAACTAGAGTACAAACTGATCTGACGTATATATACTAAGAAATCCAACAGAATATACATATATAAACCTTTATAACGAAATATACTTTATAAAATATCACTGTATAAAAATATATTAAACGACGGACCACACAGCTCTTATACTTGCCTATATAAACCTATATATAAACAAATCTTTTTTTTTCTATAATATATACAGGCAACCTAGCATATATTCGAGCCTAACTATAAATTATACCTATATTTTCAACAAATAAACATATATCGTCAGTTATACACACGTATTTCAGAAATCTGTGTTATAACTTGTACAGTAAAACACAAATAAAACATATATAATATAACATTCAACTTTATTAATCATATAACACTTAACATAACTGACACATAAGCTAACATATATTGACATATGAAACTCAGACGCTAACTATATACACATGCAAACCATACTGTATATGATGTATTTGAAACCAAGTAATGTGAAATATATATAATAACATATTATATTCTATAATTCCAACATTCAAATATATAAACAATACCAGGTTGAGGTAGCTCATGCAAAGCACGGCCATGGGAAGCGGTTAGTTGCAGAGATGATCGAAAGGCGGAGCACAAGTGGTTGCGGGGTGTACGGCGAGTGGTGGACGGTGGTTTGAGTCGAGCTTGGAGGTGGAGAAGGACATGGGAATGCTCGGATTTAGCGTTGAGAAGGCTGCGGTGGAGTGGTGCCGACGTGGTGCTCGGCCTTGGGTTGCTGCGGCTGTTCGAGTCTATGGTAGGGGCGGAGGTCGGGGATGATGGCACAGAGGGGCTGGGGAATGGTTGCGGCACCAACGTGCGATATGGTGGAGATGCGGTCGGGGTTCAGGTGGCGTCGAGGCTGGGTGGGTGTGCTCGGGTTTGGTGTATGTCAGAGATGGAGGGGACGAAGTGGGAGAGAGGGGTGATTGTTCGCTTGAAGTGGAGGAAGGTGCAATGGTGTACGGCCACGGTGGTGATGAACGGCTGCAAAATTTTTTTCTTCAGCGGATTAAAGAAGAGCAAAGAAGAGGAAGAAGATGGGATGTTTGGTGGAGGAGGGTGAAAGATGTTCAGGCTTGCATTAGCTCTTTTTTTTTTAATGTTATAAAACCCTTCTGCGCACTATCCCTCTTCCCAAATATGCAGAACAAAGAACGAAGGAACCGGAAAACGAAGCGAGCCAAAATATTTAATATGTAGGGAATAGAGAAAGTTCGGTATTGAAATTTGGGAACAATAATGTGTAGTGACTAATGGTATTGTACGGTGGGAATTGTAGAAACGTGGGAACCAAAAACTAGAATGCGTAACCGGTACGACTAAATATTACACCGACTTTGCCACGTACCGGATTCCGAAACCCAGAAGTGAGTATACCGTAGGGATCAGTGTGTCGAGACGATCAAAACAGTATAAAATTATCAGTGGCACGATCGAATTATAAAAAATCGAAATTTCTACCAGCGGAAAATGCGTAAAAATCGCAGAAAATTAAGATCGACGGAGCCAAAGATGTCCGAATTTGGAAAAACGACAAACTGACAACTTGCTCAAAAGATGCTTTAGAATTTTTCTATGTAAAAATATTTTGGTTTTGAAAACGTTTTATTTTCATCGCTTTTTAACTAATTAAATTGAAGTAATTTACACGCGAAATAAACTTTCATATTTTCGGACGAAAATTTATCAGTTGCTTTTCAGAATTAGAGGCATTCCAAATATAAAATTTATATTTCAAAATTTAATCGTTTAAAACTTCACAAAATTTCGATTAATAACGTTATTAAAACCGGTTAAATTTACGGGTCGTTACACTCTCCCCCACTCAAAACTTTTCGTCCCCGAAAAGGAAGGAAGTAGGAGAATAGAAACAACCATAAGAAAATAGACTTGAATTACAAAATAAACAATTAATTTAAACCATATACATTACAATTTAAAATAAATTAATATTCAACACTTTGTTTTTTAATTCAAGATTTCCATTAAATTGATTTGATTTCGCATTATTAATGTTAGGTACAAAAAGTTTCTTTCAAATGAAATTCACGTTATATTCAATACCTCATTAAATTGATTTAATTTCAAATTATTAACTTTCAAAACAAAATTTTTATTTTATTAATCACATCTATTATTCATTTAACTTATTATTCTATTTATCTCCATAAATATTTTATAATTAAAATTTAAGTGAATAACATTTGTTATAAGCACTCACATTTTATTTATAAAGACAATTTATATTGTATATTACCCAAATTTCTTAAATTAATGATTTCAAAGATCATAAATTTGAATAGTCATTTATTATAATCATACTTTATTCGACAAATTTAATTCTTCTTTATTCCAAATTATTATTAAATAATTTTACTTATTATATCTTATCACATATATATAATGAATACATTTGCATTTATATGACTACTCAAATTTATTTAGAAATTTTCTTTGATATCATTTATATTGTATAATATTCAACTTCATAATTAACTTTTTTGAAAATTTAGGTAAAGTTATATATAATGCAATTTAGCATAATGCAAGTAAAATTTCCTACTTTAATTATTCAGGCTTAATTGTTTATTCAAAGTATTGATTTCATTTTATAATTGAATTATTCTTTATCATAAATTTAAGGATTTAATTTTCGAGTAACTTCAAATTTATTGGAGATAAATATATATATATATATATATATATATATAATATCAAATTAGATTTAAATCATATATCATATTTTAAGAAATTCAATTCGATTTATTTTTAAAACAAACTGTAGAAAAGCTACAGAATAGTCTACTTACTTCGAAACTTGAAAATGAACGTCGATGATGCGGCCGTCATCACCGAAATTATTTTCCAGCGACAAAGAGAATAGCACTTATTTAAACATCTTAAATTCTTTGAAAATGGTTTCTATTTGAAAATACTTTAAATAATATACATTTTAAAAACCTTTAAAACCAAAGTTTGAAACCACCGGAAATTAAATTCTCAAATTCCTGATTTACATTCATTTCAAATTGTAAATCAAATTATAACCAAATTATATGAATACATTTATTTATTATGAAATTGTCAATGGTTTATAAAGCAATAAATGAAAATCAAATATTATCATTTCTGACAACAAATTCATTAACAATTTAATTTCAGAAACTTATATATAATATAATCATACAAAACTATTTTATTTACCAAATTTGAAAACAATATTGTGTCAGTATGCTCTGTTAAAGTGTTTTGGAAATTCTATTGATAGCGTTGATCAGACGAATCGATCGAAAACCCAAATCAGCATCAACAGCTCAAACAACACAATATATATCAAAACATTTTTAATATAATTTACAAATACACTTCCTCGCTCGACGATACAAGGATGGATTTCAAAATAAGTATAGAGATTTAATGTTGGTAGAAATCAAATCAAAGAGAATTTTGATTCGAAAATAGGTTCGAAACAGAAGATTAGATAATTCAATTAACAGAATCGGGAGATGGATAAGCTTATTTGATTCACGCACGACCTTAATCGGGTCGACCGTAATTTGAAGAATAAGATCGACGCTGAATTTCGAGGTAAATCAACATTCGATCTCAAGAGATAGAATTCAGGTATAGCAGGGAATAGATAGCATCATAAACCGAAAATACAGAAATCTTCGGTAAATCAATGTCTGTTGTAAAGGAGTTTCACCCATTTACAGATAAATTTAGGATTGGCGAGACCGCCGACTCACTATAAAGATCATTCGAAGTGGAGTTATGGGGTACTCCAGAATCAAAAGAAGATAAATAGTGAAAGATATGAATGAATTTTGAAACCACAGAGAACGTTCCAAAATTCAATGGAATTGAGTTAAAAGGAAGAGATTGAAACTCGAATGAGAGTAATTCTGTAAATACATTTACCCTATATACTGAGTTCTGCCTAGAGCTACCAAAAGCTTTGATACCAACTGTAACGTCCCGCTATTTTGGACTATTCGCATCCGCACATGTCGGACTTGAATAATTCAAAATGCCGAATTGTTAATTTAAATTTGGCAAGACTCAGATATACGGTAAATAAATAATCATAGAGTCATAGACACAGAGTAATAATATGCAGCGGAAGTAAAAAAGATAGTAGTTCATGAAGCTACTATATAAATATATAAGATACATCAGAGTTTACAACAGAATAGTGAGTCGATACATCAAGTACAAATCAGAATACATCACTGGAATCATCGAATACTGAAAGCAGAATAGATGGCTGGATCTTCAAGCAAAGCTCCAACTCCAAAGGTGAGCCTCGAGTACTGGTACACTCAGTCTGACCCGAGCGTAAAGAAAAACACAAAACACTCGAGTCAGGATTAATATTCTTATATCAATAAATCCAACTCAAGTGAAATAGCAATCGAAATACAAGTAACTCAAAGGATGTTGGAATCACCATCCTCTAAGGATCCGTTAAACTATCTACTATGTAGTAGTGTTCGTTAAATAGATAATGTCTATCAGTAATATAAAGTATCAAAATAGAGTTAAGGCGTTACCATTATCCCCCTTAACACATTTTATATAGAAGTCATAGTTTATACAGCACTGTAAACTCCACCGTAAACTGGTGGGATATCAGGGAGTACTCCATAGGTATAACACAAAACAAATACGTAGTGGTCGCGTATATAGGGATACAAGTATGACAAGGCACATGAGGCAATACCCAAGGTAGTGAAACTACCGTTCGCCTGATCCGAACTGGTGAAAACGCATCGCCGCAGCGATCGTAACACCGCGAAACAACACTCCTGAAAAGTACGAGGGTGCACCAATCGATAACAAGTAATGAGTAGTAGTTACGAAGAAGTGTGTCCGCTCGAGGTGGCTAATCCCATTTGGCCCGCCACGGCTCCTGATTTTAGTCATTTCCAATTTGACACAAGTGTCAAGGCTATCCATTATCGTTTCCTTTCTTCAGTCATCACGTACATCATTCCAACCACTTCATTCTGAATCATCACTTCGTGTATAGTTATTAAAGTGGGTTTCGGTTTAGACAGAGAGTATGTCCATAACCGATTCCGGTTTCTTTAATAACTTTCGTAATTATTACACCGATTGGTCGTTTACTATATTTCAAAACCAAATCAATTTCAATTTCAATTAGAATTTATAATCAACATTTCATTCGCCTTTCGAAGTCGATTTCCATAATTTACGTTTCAAAACTTCCAAATAACCATTTCAAAGTCTTACAATTCAATTTCAATTTTATTTAAACAATTCAAACATTCATTTAATTTCGTATATAAGTTTCATTCCGAAATCATTTAAAATGGTTTAATTTTCATTCAAATCAATTTAAATTCATTTATCGATTTCATTCAATATTCGTTAAGTTAATTTATCATTTAAAACAATTTTCAATTAAATTTCCAATTCGTTAAATCGATTACTTAAGTTCAACTTTATTATATGAAAACTTCAAATTGAATTAAATTAGATTCGTCAAATCAAATTCTTTAAATTTCAAGTCTTATATTTATTCCAATAAATCACGTTTTATTTCTTGTTAAAGAAATTCAGTTTCACTTATTTAGTTACTTAGTTCAAATTTTGAAACTCAATTAATAAAGAAAATAAATTTCACATATTCAAGAAGTTCAATTCCACTTATTAACTTGCTTATAATTTTCCAAACTTTAATAAATAAAGAAGCTCAATTTCATTTATTAACGAAGTTCAAATCCACTTATTCAGATGTTCAATTTCTCTTATCAAAGAATTCAATTTTTATTCAATTATCAAATAATTCAATCTCATTCAATTATTTAATAATTTCAATCTTAATTATTAATACTTTCAAAACTTAATAATTACAAACTTGATTATAAAATTATTAATTCATTTCCACTCAATTATGAATTCAAACTTAATTATCAAATCATTCCAACTTAATTATAAATTCAACTTAATAATTTCAAACTTAATTATAATTCCAAACTTAATTATAATTTCAAATTTAATTATTAACTGATTTCAAACTTTATAATTTCCAAAACTCAATTATTACTAATTTCTAATTATTTATTAATAATTCCAAATTTAATTATTAAATAATTAAATTTCAAACAACGTGTTTTCATCAATTACTACGTTAACAATTGTTTCAGATTTCAATCTTTACATTTTCCCTTAAAAAAAAAATCAAATTCCAACTTCATTTCAAAACTTATTCTTTGCTCGAATAAAATCATTATTTTATTTTTAAATCAAATTATTGACCAATCGGATTTTATTTAATTCTCTATCCTAAGTCAAGTTCATTTTGGGTATTTATCTTTTCAACCCGATTCCAATCCAATTCAAAAATCAAAGCATAGCAAAGGGAACTTGCAGTGTGATAACTGGGATGGTGTCAAAGTAAATAAACAAGCAATAACAACAATCAATAACAATCCAATACTTCATTCAAATAATCCCGAACTAATCGTATTAATTCGCATTGTTGTTTGTGCGAATTAATATAATTATCTCTAGAATCTACACCATCATTTCATGTAGATTAAAAATTATTACATTACGGTTTTTCTCTTAACGTTCAATTTCAATTTTATACTACAATAATTAATCCAATATACGTTCAAAGGTTCAAAGTCTAATTTATCAAATTCTACGTGTCAATTAACTTAACAATTAAAAGGGTCATATTATTCAAATTAACTAATCAAATTCGACACATATGTCAATTTACAATTTTAAACTATCCTACGTCAAATTCAATTGCATAATATTTATCACTTTATACATTACAATTTACATCCAATATTAACAGCAAACAATCAATCAATTATCAACCAAACTGGATTATTATTGCATACATAACAGATAACGGTGTCACATGTCAAAGGTGAACTGATACATAAATAACAGTACAATAAATAACAGCAGTATATTTCAATTGTCGTTCCAAATGAAATCAGATTTAATAAAAAAAAGAATATTAATCGTGAGTGATTGCTCACCTTTCGAGGCTAGAGAATACAGAGGGTGACACGGATACGCACGCTGATACGGATACTGAATTTGAAATGCGAATCCAAGCAAACAAGATCGGCACGAATTCAATGATCAAAGCTGATAAATCAGAATTGACGAAATCAAATCAGAACTGGAACGATGATGATAATAGTATAAGTGAATATATATAGATATTATATATAACTATGTATATACCAAGTCACATTCTACATACAAACACAATTTTTTTAAAAAAAATAAATATATATAATTCAAAATCATTGGTTAAATTAAAACATAAATGTTTTGAAACAAACCCATATATGTATATATATTTTTTCCACCAAAATTTACTGTAACACATAGTTATTGAACACATGTATATATATTTTTAACTAGAGTACAAACTGATCTGACGCATATATACTAAGAAATCCAACAGAATATACATATATAAACCTTTATAACGAAATATTCTTTATAAAATATCACTGTATAAAAATATATTAAACGACGGATTTCACAACTCTTATACTTGCCTATATAAACCTATATATAAACAAATCTTATTTTTTCTATAATATATACAGGCAACCTAGCATATATTCGAGCCTAACTACAAATTATACCTATATTTTCAACAAATAAACATATATCGTCAGTTATACACGTATTCCAGAAATCTATGTTATAACTTGTACAGTAAAACACAAAACTTATATAATATAACATTCAACTTTATTAATCACATAACACTTAACATAACTGACACATAAGCTAACATATATTGACATATGAAACTCATACACCAACTATATACACATGCAAACCATACTGTATATGATGTATTTGAAACCAAGTAATGTGAAATATATATAATAACATATTATATTCTATAATTCCAATATTTAAAACAAATATATAAACAATACCAGGTTGAGGTAGCACATGCAAAGCACGGCCATGGAAAGCGGTTAGTTGCAGAGATGGTCGAAAGGCGGAGCACAAGTGGTTGCGGGGTGTACGGCGAGTGGTGGACGGTGGTTTGGGTCGAGCTCGGAGGTGGAGAAGGACATGGGAATGCTCGGATTTAGCGTTGAGAAGGCTGCGGTGGAGTGGTGCCGACGTGGTGCTCGGCCTTGGGTTGCTGCGGCTGTTCGAGTCTATGGTAGGGGCGGAGGTCGGGGATGATGGCACAGAGGGGCTGGGGAATGGTTGCGGCACCAGCGTGCGTTATGGTGGAGATGCGGTTGGAGTTCAGGTGGCGTCGAGGCTGGGTGGGTGTGCTCGGGTTTGGTGTATGTCAGAGATGGAGGGGACGAAGTGGGAGAGATAGGTGATTGTTCGCTTGAAGTGGAGGAAGGTGCAGTGGTGTACGGCCACGGTGGTGATGAACGGCAGCAAATTTTTTTTTTCAACAGATAAAAGAAGAGCAAAGAAGAGGAAGAAGAGGGGATGTTTGGTGGAGGAGGGTGAAAGACGTTCAGGCTTGCATTAACTCTTTTTTTTTATGTTATAAAACCCTTCTGCGCACTATCCCTCTTCCCAAATATGCAGAACAAAGAACGAAGGAACCGGAAAACGAAGCGAGCCAAAATATTTAATATGTAGGGAATAGAGAAAGTCCGGTATTGAAATTTGGGAACAATAATGTGTAGTGACTAATGGTATTATACGGTGGGAATTGTAGAAACGTGGGAACCAAAAACTTGAATGCGTAACCGGTACGACTAAATATTACACCGACTTTGCCACGTAACGGATTCCGAAACCTAGAAGTGAGTACACTGTAGGGACCAGTGTGTCGAGACGATCAAAACGGTATAAAATTATTAGTGGCACGATCGAATTATAAAAATTCGAAATTTCTACCAGCGGAAAATGCGTAAAAATCGCAGAGAATTAAGATCGACGGAGTAAAAGATGTCCGAATTTGAAAAACGACAAACTGACAACTTGCTCAAAAGATGTTTTAGAATTTTTCTATGTAAAAATATTTTGGTTTTGAAAACGTTTTATTTTCATTGCTTTTTAACTAATTAAATTGAAGTAATTTACGCGCGAAATAAACTTTCATATTTTCGGACGAAAATTTACCAGTTGCTTTTCTTAACTAGAGGCATTCCAAATATAAAATTTATATTTCAAAATTTAATCGTTTAAAACTTCACAAAATTTCAATTAATAACGTTATTAAAACCGGTTAAATTTACGGGTCGTTACAAGAATAGTATTAAATTATTACATTCATGTTATTTAGAAACTCAATGCGACTGTGCGTGTTCGTGCACGTATATGCACATATACACACACACGCATGCGGGCGCACGCACACACAAACACATATATTCCTCTTCATTTTCATCTCCCTTTCTCAAATCAATATTAATTTTCTTTTATACATAACCTTCTTTTATTTTAGCCAAATTGGTCATGTTGTTCAATGTATCTCTTTTCTTCATCGTTCTATAATTTATATAAGGCTAATTATATTCATACACTAACAATTGTTTAACATACATCATAAGATATGATAGACCAGCATACACCAAAAGATACTTCACATACATCATTTCTTTTACAGATTACCTTTGTGTTCCATCTTTATTATCATCAATTTTTTAAATTTAAACCCATTCGCACAATTCTAGAAATTCCTAAAACTAAACTAAGTTAAAAATTTACAAAATGAATGTTAATGTTTTGCACTACTACTATATTACTTTCTCGTGTATTGGACAAGGCATGGATGGCTACACCAATTATCCTAGGGCCTATTTCTGATGATGTTGTTATGCGATTCAAATATGTGCTTATGAGTGTTCAAATTGAAGATATGGTGTAGAGCTTTGTATTGGAGAAGTCGGGAGTCGAATGGAGGAAGTGGAGTTCAACAGAAGATGGAGTGGAGAGGGAGTATGCTACCTATAGGAGGTCAAACTCTGACAACAACTGTCAGACGTATGACGAGGTTTAGGAAAAGTTCCTAAAAAAATCTAACAGACGTTTGACAAATTTGGCCAGACGTTTGAGCCTATTCAGATGTTGCTTCCAAATCTTTTGTCAGACGCCCAACCTAAGCAATCTAACGTCTAACCCGTTGTTTAGAATTTTTCTAGGTTTCATTTTGAATTATGAATGGCAGTTTTAGAATTTCAGTGCTTGATTCTTCTTCATTAACAATGTGGATTCTTTTGACACGATCGAATAACCTGGAGTGATTAATGCATCTATAAACAGCCTCCTAATCATCTTCATAATTAAGAGATTAATCCTAAGATCAGATTTTCAATCAATCGAAACCTAGCTAAATAAAATTAGGGGTATTCTATCTCGAGTGCTATGTTTTGTAATATCTTCAATTTTGTATTTGATTAGAGAGATTCTCCACATCTTGCAACTCTCTAATCATAGAATTGGCTTGTAATCTCTGGTGATTAAATAAAACGGGGTTGTTGGGTCTTCTTGGACATAAGATACCTATATTTGAACCACATTATCTTCTGTGTCTTTTATTTATGTTATTTTGTTTGTGATATTGCATAATTGAGTTTGAGTTGCATTGGTATCCAAATAGGCAATACTAGATCCTGATCATAGATTGCTTCCGCTCAATTCAATTTTGTCACAACATTTTGGTATCAAAGTTAGTGTTGTTGTTCCATTTAGGTTTTAATTGCTACTTCTGGAAAGTCTATTGGTAGATCTAGTATCGATTATGGTCTTTTGATGGAAAAGGAGATTTCTGTACTTGGAAGATGAATGCGGAGGCAGTATTGAAGAAGGAGAAGACTTTTAAGGTGTTTCCATGCTTGAGAAATTGAAAGACACCGAAATGGATGTATTGGAGAAGATGGAAGATGAAGCCCTTACAATTGTCCAATTATTTCTTTCAGATGAAGTTCTTTGAGAATTCTCTTAGAAAAAGATTGCGAAAGAATTATGGGATGCATTATCACATGCATATCAAGACAAGTATCTCACCAATAAGATTATTCTTCGGTAACAACTTTATTCATTTAAGATGAAACCTGGAGCTGATATTATGTAGCATGTAGATGCTTTGACCACTTTAATTATGAACCTAAAGGCAATGAAAGTTGATATTACTAATGATGCTCGGGTAATGATCCTCTTATGTTCCTTGCTTAAGGAATATACTGTTTTTGTTAATTTCATGATATATGGTCATAGCAAGATTAGCCTATCCGATGTAAAGGCTGGTCTCTATAATGAATTGTTAGGAGGTAGATTGGTGAGCACTAGTTTGGTTAGTGATACAGAGGGCTTATCTGTTCAGAGAGGTAAAAGCCAAAGCAAGTAAAAGAATGGTGGAGGTCGAAATAATTCAAGGTCTCAGACTAGGGGGCCTCAGCGATTGACATGTTATTATTGTAAGAAACTAGGGTACTTTATAGAAAAATGTCCCAAGCTTGAAGGAAGAAGAAAAGACACAAAGCAAGCTTTAATATCGACAGTAGAGAAATCAGATACAGAGAGTGATACCGATGTGTTTACAGCTTCCAACTCCTTTAGGAAGAGCAATTTATGGTTGATTGATTCTGGCGCATCCTATCACAAGAAGCCTGATAGGAACTACTTTTCCACTTACCATGAGATTGATGGAGTAAAAGTTCTGATGTGCAATAATGCTTCGTACCGTATGGTTGGTGTTGGTAGAGTGAAGATCACGATGTTTGATGGTGTTGTTTATACTATTACCAATGTTAGTTATGTAACTGATTTGAGAAGATGCTTGATTCTGTTGGGGCTTTAAGTAGGCTTGGATTAATGGTTGTAGTTGAGGGAGATAAAATGAAGGTATCGAAGGTTCCATGATTGTTATAAAAGGCATAAGGGAAGAAAATATTTATCTATTAAAGGGTATTACTGTAGTTAGTGAATTAGCTTCTGCTACTTCTACTGATTTAGATTCTTCCATATTGTGGCACTTGCAGATGGGTTACATCGATGAACAAAATTTGGATGAGTTGAGAAAGTGAGTCTTGATTAATGGATTATAACATTTAAATCTTGGCTTTTGTGAAGAGTGTGTTCTTGGAAAGAAAACAAAGATTTCTTTAGGCAAGAGAGCATAAAGCGAAAGCTGTCTTGGAGTATGTTCACATAGATGTGTGGGGTCCCTCCCCTTGTCCATCCCTAGGTGGAGCTAGGTAATTCGTTTCATTTATAGACGATTTCTCTCATAAAGTATGGATATACTTATTAGCAAATATTTTGAAAGCAACAATTACACAAGTAATATATGCACAACATAATCAAATGCTAGCCAAATGCTTAGTCATATGATTGGTTATAGGCTCGTTTATATGCTTGTTCATATGATTGGCCATAGGCTCGGTCATGAGCACAGTCACGGACTCGACTATGGGTTTGGTTATGCGCTCGATTATGGTTTCATTATGCTTTTCTCAAACATAGACCTGGTTATATGCACCGGATCAAGGGATCGGTTAATGGCTCGGTTAAAGGCTCGGTCATGGGCTAGCTTAAGGGCTCGGTCAAGGGCTTGGTCATGTGCTCGGTCATGGGATCGGCTATGTGCTCGATCATGGGCTCGGCCATATCATCATTCATGGGCTCGGTCATGGGTCGATGGGCTCGGTCAGGGGTTTGCATGGGTAGGTCATGCACTCGGTCATGGGCTTGATTGTGGGTTCGATTATGAGTACACAACCAAGATAATTTATTTATAACAAAGGGTATAATGGAAAACTAAATTAACCAAGGGTATAAAGATATGATGAATGCATATGGAACCTAACTATACTCGAGATATAATGTTTAACCGAGCATACAATTGAATGCGGAGGCTGACCGGATGTCTAATCTAATCGAGTACATATGGATGTAAAAGCTAATCGAATGTCAAACATAATCGACTACGTATGGATGTAAAAGCTAATTCGATGTCAAGCCTAGTTGGGTATCTATGGATGCAAAAGTTAACCGGATGCCAAGCCTAATCGGGTACATATGGAACAAATCTATACCCGGGATATATTGTTTAACCGAGTGTACCATCGAATGCAAAAGCTAATCGAATGCTAAGCCTAATCATTTACATATTGATGCAAAAGCTAATTAGATGCCAAGCCTAATCGAGTATGTATGTTGTTATGGAAAATTTCTAGCTGGCAAATATTTACCACAAAACAAATTTGTTCCATAAAACTTTACTGCCATATCCCATTAACGTAATATAATTCAACAACATACAATAACTATAACAATAACAACATGATCAATATTGAACTATAAAAATAAAAATAACAACATGATTTTAATAATAACAAAATTGTATTGGCAAATATTTTCCATAACAACAATGTACTGCAAAAACCTTCATGAACACATCCCCTTTATATCCTCTAATTCAACAACAACATATATGAACTACAACAATAACAACATCATAATTACAACCAACTATACTGATCACAATAACAATCATAGTAAATTTAACAAACTTGAAAATAGATAAATACATGAAAGGAAGACAAAAGTTAAAACCAAATTCAAAACCAAATTGAATTGGAAGCACAAAATAGTAAATGGGAAAAAAAATCCAAGTAAAAAAAATAACAACATAGTTTGTTTGCACCAAAATTGGTCACAAACCCCAAATGTCATGAAAGCACTAAAGTATGAATATAAATCAGCAATATGTCAAACACAAATCACAGATTACAGCAAACAGCAAGCAATAGTCCAGAAACAATGAATAGAGACACAAGATTTATAGTGGTTCGGCTATCTTCGGCCTACGTCCACTCCAAATTTTTATCCTTTTATTGATTATCCTTGCTGGTTACAGATGATTACAGCAGTATGTATGAAGAATTTTGAATACAATAGTAGTATTGAAGTTTAGAAATGAATCCAGCAGGGTCTGGGCGTTGAGCAGGCGAAAGATCCTCTTTCCTGCAGGCTTCAGTGGGCTATTTATAGGCGTAGGAGGCTGAGATCGAGCTAAAATTTTGGGAGACTTCTTTTGGCATGTGGGTGGGCCCACGTGACCGACCCCACCAAGTTTCGACTCGATCTGCGATCGATACGAATCCATTTCGTATCCATCAAAAAATGATCCAATCGAGATGAAACTTGGCAGGATTGTTCTTTACCTTGTATGCAAGTTGCTGTGAAAATTTCGTTTCATTTGGATCAATGTTTTGGGAGATATGATCGATACGAATTGCGTTTTCGTGGGTGCTGTTGCGTTCGTATCCACTGGTTCGAATCCATCCTGTTCGACTCGATCAGAAGCACGCGCTTGCTCGTGACGTGGCCCGAGCTTCCTGGACCGATCCACCTTGTGCACCGAGTTGAACGCTTCTTTCCTGGAGACGTGGGTGTCCTTCGCCGCTTTGAATGCTTATCTCTTTGATTCGTGGATCTTCTTTGTTCGCATCTGCATTTCATGCTTGTTCATATTCATAACATCGTACGCTCGCACCCATCAACTCGTGTCCTCCTTCGTATCGACTCGAGGAGTACATTTCGTACCGCTTCCATATGATCTGATCGATACGAAATGAGCATGGGGGTATCGACACGAAGTGGTCATGAAAAGGGACACGAATCTCATCCTTGGGATGGATAAGAACGAGACGTTAGCTGATGGATACGAACAAGGTTTTACCTGTTGGACACAAACAAGCCTTTACCTGATGGATGCGAAACCATTGAGTCGAGTCCATGCTGATCGATACGAACGATATCGATACAAAGTCCACCACTATGCTCTGTCTCTGATTGATACGAATAGTATCGTCACGAAATGCCAACAACCGATCGATGCGAAATGCATCGATACGAAAAGACCACCGCACGCTTGCTTACCAATCTGGGTCTACTGCTATCGAGTCAAAATCCTTCTGGCCTTCCCACCTGATCGATACGAATGAGATGCTGCTCCATGGATACGAACTACCAGGCATGCGGGAACCATCTCTTTCCATCCTGACCGATACGAATGTCATCGATTCGAACCAGAACCTAATCTATGCGAACTTCACCAAGTCTAACCTGTGTTGATCGATACGAATGGTATCGATTCGAACCACTATCTTTCAATCGATACGAAATGTATCGATACGAAACATCCCCTGCGCACCAATGGATACGAACAGCATGTTCTTCCTACATTGCATCGATCATATCTCCTTCATACGAACTCCGATTAACCTGAAATTTGAAACATAGCCTTTCCTAGTCCTCATCATCATCTCCAATTGATTCCGTCCTAATCGGAATTCGGCCAAATTTTGACGACATCGATTGCAACCTTGTTTCCAATCGATCTCCAATCCTGATATCCATCATTCCTTGCCAATTTGTTGATATTCCAGTTTTGACCAAAAAATGGGATAACATTTTGCCACCCAAATTGTGATAATAAGGCGTGTTTTGAATAGTTCCGAATCCGATATCCGAGGTCCATAACCACGTCGTCATAGTACATCATCCTCAACTGCTCCGAGTCGATGTCCAGTTCCAAATCCAATAACCAAAGCCTTAGCCAATTCCATATCCATCCGAACTCGACAACCGAGTCCTAATCCATCCTTATCCAATAGCCAATAACCGAATCCAGGACCTCTCCGGGTCGATGTCCAAATCCATAACCTCTCCGGGCTCTTGCCAAGCGCAATCCACACCTGTCGACCGTGGTCCAGTATCCCAGGACGTCGAGCTAACCTCACCGGGTTCTTGCCAAGCGCAATCCACACTTGGCGACCGTGGTCCAGTGTCCCTGGATGTTGGATAATGCCATGGCTTAAGTCCTAAGCCGAATCCTGGTCACTCCGGACCCTTGCCGAGCATAGTCTATACTCAACGACCTGAATAAGCCAATTCGCCACATGCGGGCGAAGAGACTTACCCCTTGCCAGGTATAATCCATACCCGACGACATTTACCAAAAACCAGATAAAAATCTAACCAAAATTCAATCCAAAATCCAAATCAAACCAAAAAATAAGAATCCAAACCAACATCCAAAACAGAAAACAATCGTCCAAGCAAAAATCCAAATCAGAAAGCAAACAAAACCAGGAGTTCAATCCAAACTCCAAAACCAAACCCAACAAGAAAAGCCGTGTCCAATCCGAAAGCAAAAGACAAATTTCACAAACCATAGCATCGCAGTTTGTCATCATTCAGAGCATGCCTAGGGGCTATCTCCGGCCCCATACATGTGTAAATGACTTGGTTACTTGTAAATAGTTTGCTACTTATTTCATACTATCCCGATCAATTGATAATCAATCGATCATCATTCTTGGGACTCCTACCATCATGGTTTGAGGTAGGCGGTGGTTGCTTCTGCTCCCCCGCTGCATTCCGAGTTCCAACATATTGTCGCAATAGTCCATTCCTTACATGCTCCTCGATTATATCCTTTAAATGCCTGCAGTTGTTGGTGTCGTGCCCATCCAAATCGTGAAAGAGGAAATGCCTCCCTGATGCCCTTTCCCGCTTAGAAGGCTCTCTCCTAACCGGCCTTCGGTAAGGAAGATGATTCCGAGTTTCCATGTATATCCGCTCCGGTGTCTCGTTTAATCCTGTGTATGTGGAAAACTTTGGATCCTTCCATCGCTTTTTGGCTTTTCCTGGATCGTCATCTAGCTTTCTCTTTCCTTTATCCTTATCCGAGCCTCCGTTGGATGGTTCTCCACACTCAGTCGCATTCACCCTCTTTAACTTTAAATCCATACGAGCATCTTCTTGCCGAAGGAATCTTTCGGCTTCGTGGAAGAATTCCCTAAGATCCAGTGGTGGGTCTCGTATTAAAGATACCTTGAAGTCCGAGTCATCTTTTACTCCCGATACCGCCGCCATCAAAACCATCGATGGATCCGGTCGATCCGCCGAAGTAATCGCCGCATTGAATCGAGTTAGAAAAGCTTTAAGCGATTCATCCATCCTTTGCTTTACCGATGTTAATGTCATTACGTTCTTTGGCCTCTTGATATGAACCCGAAACTGCCCTAAAAACCTATCCACCAATTCCCTCCAAGTCCTGATAGACCCTTCCTCCAAATGCCTAAACCACATTGCAGCTAAGTCCGTCAAGTACAAAGGGAAGCATCGGGCCATCACTTCCTCCGATGCCCCCAGCACTTCCATATGTCTAGTGTATCTCATCAAGTGATCGGTCGGGTCTGTCTTGCCATCGTATACTTCCATGCTAGGTAGCTGGAACTTGGGTAGGTTCTGAGCTATCCCGATTTCCTGAGTAAACGGACTCCTATTCATTCCTTCCAAATCTCTATTAGTCAAACCTCCATGCATAGTTTTCCTAATGACTTCCACTAATCCAGCATTGTCTGTCAAGGGTTGCCCCCCTGTCCCCGAGGGAATTCCGGTACATATTCCTCATGCGGTTCACCGATGTTAGCACTCGCTCTAGCCTGCTGAGCTCCATCCAAGGGCCTTCCAGTATCAGATCTTGCGGGCCTGCCCCCAAGCCTTTGTTGATTGCCATCTAGTTCTACATTCGGTCCTCCATTGGGTTCCGCGACCCTAGTTCCTTGTCCTGCACTTGTAGCCACCGTAGTTGGTCCAAGGTTCTGCGTTCCTGCAGCTCTCATCTGTTCAAAGAAAGTCCGCATCATTTCCTGTTGACTTTTTAACAATCTCTCCTGCAATGAATTGGCCATAGCCTCCATTTCATCCCTGGTTATGTACATCGAAGCCTGTCCTTCCCCAGCTCCGGAGGATTCTTGTTGACTTCCTTCTTGTTGGCTTCTCTCAGCTCTTTGTCTCTTGCTTGTCTGACGAGTCATTGTCTTTCAGATCTAAACTCTTCACTCTTTTCAAATCCAAACTTCAATCCGATGTAGCAGGTGCTAGTCCTTCTCAGTGAAAGCACCAAAGTGTTTGCACCGAAATTGGTCACAAACCCCAAATGTCGTGAAAGCAGCAAAGTATGAATATAAATCAGCAATATTTCAAACACAAATCACAGATTACAGCAAACAGCAAGCAATAGTCCAGAAACAATGAACAGAGACACAAGATTAATAGTGGTTCGGCTATCTCCGGCTACGTCCACTCCAAATTTTTATCCTTTTATTGATTATCCTTGCTGGTTATAGATGATTACAGCAGTATATATAAAGAATTTCAAACACAATAGTAGTATTGAAGTTTAGAAATGAATCCAGCAGGGTCTAGGCGTTGAGCAGGCGAAAGATCCCCTTTCATGTAGGCTTCAGTGGGCTATTTATAGGCGTAGGAGGCTGAGATCGAGCTAAAATTTTGGGAGACTTCTTTTGGCATGTGAGTGGGCTCACGCGACCGACCTCACCAAGTTTCGACTCGATCTGCGATTGATACGAATCCATTTCGTATCCATCAAAAAATTATCCAATCGAGATAAAACTTGGCAGGATTGTTCTTTACCTTGTATGCAAGTTACTGTGAAAATTTCGTTGCATTTGGATCAGTGGTTTGGGAGATATGATCGATACGAATTGCGTTTTCATGAGTGTTGTTGCGTTCGTGTCCACTGGTTCGAATCCATCCTGTTCAACTCGATCAGAAGCACGCGCTTGCTCGTGACATGGCGCGAGCTTCCTGGACCGATCCATCTTGTGTGCCGAGTTGAACGCTTCTTTCCTGGAGACGTGGGTGTCCTTTGCCGCTTTGAATGCTTATCCCCTTGATTCGTGGATCTTCTTTGTTTGCATCTGCATTTCATGCTTGTTCATATTCGTAACATCGTACGCTCGCACCCATCAACTCGTGTCTCCTTCGTATCGACTTCAGGAGTACATTTCGTACCGCTTCAATATGATATGTTCGATACGAAATGAGCATGGGGGTATCGACACGAAGTGGTCATGAAAAAGGACACGAATCTCATCCTTGGGATGGATACGAACGAGACCTTACCTGATGGATACGAACAAGGTTTTACCTGATGGACACGAACAAGCCTTTACCTGATGGATGCGAAACCATTGAGTCGAGTCCATGCTGATCGATACGAACGATATCGATACGAAGTCCACCACTATGCTCTGTCTCTGATCGACACGAACAGTATCGTCACGAAATGCCAACAACCGATCGATTGCATCAATACGAAAAGACCACCGTACGCTTGCTTACCAGTTTGGGTCTACTGCTATCGAGTCGAAATCGTTCTGGCCTTCCCACCTGATCGATACGAATGAGACGCTGCTCCATGGATACGAACTGTCGGGCATGCATGAACCATCTCTTTCCATCCTGACCGATACGAATGTCATCGAGTCAAACCAGAACCTAATCGATGCAAACTTCACCGAGCCGAACCTTTGCCGATCGATACGAACGGTATCGATTTGAACCACTATCTTTCGATCGATACGAAACATCCCCTGCGCACCAATGGATACGAACAGCATGTTCTTCCTACCTTGCATCGATCATATCTCCTTCATACGAACTC
Source organism: Allium cepa (assembly GCA_030765085.1). NCBI lineage: Eukaryota > Viridiplantae > Streptophyta > Magnoliopsida > Asparagales > Amaryllidaceae > Allium > Allium cepa. Next base: position 564,172,331 of record CM060943.1, read on the forward strand.
CGATTTACCTGAAATTTGAAACATAGCCTTTCTTAGTCCTCATCATCATCTCCAATCGATTTCGTCCTGATCGGAGTTCGGCCAAATTTTGACAACATCGATTGCAACCTTGTTTCTAATCGATCTCCAATCCTGATATCCATCATTCCTTGCCAATTTGTTGATATTCCAGTTTTGACCAAAAAATGGGATAACATAGTTAATAACAAATTGCATACATCCCTACTTTTAATATTAATTAGGCCCACGTCTCTTCTATTTATAAATTATAATCTACATCCCTATTTTAAAAAATTAAAAAAAGCGGAAATTTGTCAAACATCATTGATTTTAAACATAACTCGCATAACCCTACCCACTTTCTTCCTCTTCCTTCCGGTTATTTTATCGAGCCCCAAAACAACAAAAAAGACATGAAACCTCAAAATCAAACAAAATGCCTAATTTGCAAATTAGGCTTTCTTACACCTTCGATCGAAAAATTAGAAGCAAAACTAGTTGATTACTGTTTCAATCGAATAATGGAGCATATGCATGAAGGAGTCGAAGCTGTTTCTCAAAAAAGAAGAAAATATATGTAAATTTGTAGAAAAGGATATTTAATGTTTGGATGTCGCAACCAAAGATAACTATTATGATGAACATGCATCAGTTCAAACTAAAAAACCAAAAATTAAAGTATAACAGGTAATTTGAATTTCGATTTTACTATATTTATATTGTATATATAAGTGAAATGGAATTTATGAAAAATATTTGACATAAATTATTTTGGTACTTGATAGATTAGAATTGTAGATTTTTGTACAATTAAAATAAAAATGACAAATGGAAAATATTTTGCATACGCTATTTTGTTACTAGATAGATTTGAATTGGAGATTCGTGTGCAATGAAATGAAAAGTAAATTAGAATGGAATAAAAGAGAGATCATGGGACATATTGCTCAGTCAAATATGTACTAAGAAAATATTTGTCAGGTGAATATTTGTCTGGGACATATATGTCATGCTACGAATGAATAAATGAATGAAGTTGTAAATATCTTTTATAGGAAAAACAATTACCATATTATATTATGTTTAGAACATCACAAAGAAACAATTTGAAACTAGTAATGTGCAACATGTGAAAATTGTTCAAAAAACACTAGAAAGAGTAGTTAACAGAAAAAATTGTTATATTTTTTTTTTGTTTTTTCATACTCAAATTCCGAGTCCCATGATTAGTAATAGTTGGCAATAAACATATGTTGAAGCAAAAAGAGAAAAAAAGTAGTATGTATAGTTGCTTCATTATTGCGTACCAATATTTGGAATCAAATGTCTCAAGAAATTATTAAAAGCATTGGTCATAGAGGCTACACTAATAAATGATTAGTTTATGAATTTCAATCACATACACCCAAATGTGCTATGTAATTGGATATTGGATCCTCCCTTATAAAATTAATTACTAACTAACATCAGGTTTATACACAAAAACAACTTCAAGTTTGTAATATTATGATCCATCATTAGCAACTTTTCTCAATAAAGTTGAAATTTAAAGCTTATTTAATAGGTGTGTGGTGGACGATGACGGAAAAATATTTTACAAGCAAATATTTTCCATGACCATATTTGCTACTTATATATTTCAAACTAATTTTATAATTTTAAAACCTTTGTAGATAAAACGAGGAAGTGACAAAGTAGGAGCAAAAAAAATAAGAATGCCACTAAGACGAAAGAACTTTTATAATTTATCGTAAACCTTCTCAACTTGAATCACATCAAAATAAAGAATCCTCAAATTTTGAAGGTTCACCAACTCCAATATCATAATCTTCAAAATATGTACCATCAGATGATGATGTTCCTATTACAACGATGCTAAAATGAAAACAATTAGAAACAAGAAGTAGTATTGAAAAATACCTCTAAAGAAACAAAAACAGGAAGAGCCAAAAGAAAATTCAGAAAGCTATAGAAGCAGCTTTATGTCTTTCCATGCGTTAATAGAAACTTTAATGAAAGAAAAACTACTTCATGAAGCACACACTTGGAATTATTGAAGAAAACACCATTCTTCAACATCATCAATATGTCCTTAGAAAGAGCTATAATAACCAAAGAAATATCAAAAGCATTAGCTTCTATTGATAGATAATAGGTTCGTTTTCAATTGAAGAAACCTATTTTATTTTGAAGAGATGAAAGCAATTTTGAAAGAAAGTGACATCACAATAGTTTTTGGATTCCTAAATGAAGGCATCAACATCTCATTTAAAAGAATTTGACTCGAATATTAAAATAAAAGCATTCAAAGAGAAATATTTCAGTAATTCAAAAATGATCAAAGCAAAAATATGAAAATAAGCATCCCATTAGTCTTAAAAAGCAAGAAAAAGACAAAATAATTGATGTTATAGGGTTGCTCATTATGTTTTTTATTTCAACATACTTGTTCTCCAATCCAAACTCAGCATTTCATTTGGTGCTGCTGCCATTTTTTATCAAATAAAACAAATGAAAACTATTTCTTGGCCAACAACAATTGAAATCATTTGATGGAGCAAATAAGAAAAAAATAAAGAAAGTCCAAGAAAAATACGCGCATGCGTAAACCTGCTCCCAGTAACTCTAAAAACTTATTTTATTTTTCATAACTTCTATCATAAACTAAACTAATGTCATATACCTCGATGTGAAGTATTTGTTTTGTGATATTACATAAATTATTCCCTCTAAAAATAAGTTATAAATAGAGTGAGAGAACCATTGTGAATGGCTGGAAGTTACTCTAAGAAAAATCAAGTACTTCCTTTACAAAAAGGTAAATCTTCTAACAATACACAAAAATGCAGTTATAACAAGTGAATGATAAATATTTTCTTGGAAAATAGTTATGAAGCTAATTCAAAAGATAATTTTTGGTCTAATTTGCAGAAAAAAGGAGGGAAAAAAAGAAAAAAGTATTAAAATCTACCAAAGCTAAAGCTCTTAAAGAAAAATCTTCAGTTGTCAATAAAATATATGAAATATCAAAAAACGACTGGAAGATATAAAATTGAAAATGTAGAGTTTAGAAAGGAGAATGCAACTCTAAAAAAATTCTCTCCTAAAAAAAGAAAATAAAGATTTGAAAAAAAGCAAAGATAAAGAAAAGTTGATGAAGATGATAATGATGACGAGGTTGATAGTGATCAAATTGATGATGAAAAAACAATAGATGATGATGATAATGATCATAAACCAGATGAAGATGAAGACAAAGACCGAGATGATGTTGACAAAGAGGATGGTGGTGGTGGTGATGGTACAAATCAGTGTTGGCCCTGGGATGTACGAGGCCCTAGGCAATATTGTTGTAAAGGAGAAAAATTGTGGGCATTGGAATCTGAACTTGTAATATTATCTTCAAGGGCCTGACGCTTTACCACTGTACCAAACTATCTTTTGTTAATTTGAGGCTTCTATGATGATATTATATGTAAAATATTCCGTGAATCTGAGTCCCCTATAATGATATTATATGTAAAATATTATATGAATCCGAGGCCCCTATAATCAAAGTCGAGGCCTCCTCTGAATCGGAGGCCCTAGGCGGCCCACCTAGCTGGCCTATGCCTAGGGTCGGCCCTGGTGCTAATAAAGGTGAAGTGCGATGAAAATGTTATAGTATAGATGTTGATATTGCTGGTCTTAATGTAGACAAAGTTAGTGAAGGTGGTGATGTTAAGAAATAAAAACAAAATAGCGATGAGGATAAAGATGGCAATGAGAAAGATAAAGTTGATGATGGTGATGGTGATGGTGCTGCCAATGTTGATTATAATGGACAAAATGGCGACGAAGATAAACACAAAAATGATGATGATAAGAAAAATGAGCCTAAAGAAGGTGATAACGAGGGTCCAAATGAAAAGAAAGCTGAAGATGACAAAGATGATGATGGTGGGTGGTGATGGTGATGATAATGCTGATGGAAAAGAAACAATTCAGTAGCTACAGCAGGAGAAGGATGAAAAAGAAACAAAGGAACATCATTAGCAGAGGGAGGGTGAAAAGGAGCATCATACGGAGGATAAAAGAAAGTGTCAATAGATGGAAAAATTGACGAGACAAAAAAGGTAAATGTTTTAAAATTAAGATGATTTTAATATGCCAAATATCTGCCTTGTAAATATTTGATATGTTATACAAATATAATATTAATGAAATAATAAATTTGATACATAGATGATGATTCACTTAAATTAGTGAAGAATAAAGTTGCAATTGATAGTCAAACCAATAAGAAGATACAAGAAGATGACCCTAACCTAAATTTAAAGAAATGACTTACAAATACAATTAATTCTTGCATCAAAATATTTGTATGCCAAATATTTAACATATATATATATATATATATATATTGTAGGAACGAATTAACCTTAGAGGTGGGGTGCATAGGGTTTATAAAAAAATACATAGATATATATAAATTGCAATACAGATAATTACAAAGTAAATGCGAAAATTAAAAGCGACGCACAAATTTACCCAGCTTCGGCAAAACTCATCTACTGCTGCCCCCAAGGTTTCTACTAAGAATTAAAAAATTTGACGCTTATAGACCCTGTAAACTCGCGACCTTCGCTAACCAGATTGTTCTAACCCTACGCTGAAAACCCCGCTACTACTCTATCACAGAGTTGTGAATTCTTGAACTATCCCTCCTAGCTCATAACCTAGTTAGCACTAGAGTTTAACATTCAAAAAATTTAATTACAATTAAAATATAGAAACCATAATACAAATTATAATTCAATTCTTCTCAAGTAAAAGTAAACAACGGCCCAAATAAAATTTGTGTTTTTCCTCCCTTTTTAGCTTTGACTCGTATCTCCTTTTAGTCTATGTCGTTTGCTTCTCTTTCTCTTCGTTCTTCAAAATTAGGGTTTCATTTCGATTAAAGTGTCGATTCCAATTGATCAACTGAAGTGATGGTTTCACCATGGTTTGCTTCGTCTATCGATTGCTTTGCCTTGATTTCATACAGTCGCTTCATCGAGTCGGGTAATTCTTCGATTGTGGTTTTGGTATGATTTCAAATTTTTGATTAGATTTGTGACTTGGCTACTTTTGCCTGTGATGATTTGGGTGTTTATATGGAATTAATTTCCTATATTTTCAAATTGAAATGTTCAAACTTGATTCTGAGATTTTGCACTTTGACTATTGATTTCTAATTGAGTGGTTTAATGCTTTCTGATGAGTCCATGTTGTGATATAAATTCACAAATATCTTTTTCTATTGGTTGAATTTTGATTTCGACTTGCATACACCATTTTGAACTTATTCATACTGTTTTGACGAATTTAAGTTAGGTTGTGGTCCATATGCATTTCTGACTTATTCAGTGATATATATGTATACACACACACACACAGATATATATATATATATTCATTGATTTTTTGAGATCATCCTTGACTTGATCGAAAATTACTATTGCATGAATACTTTGTTCTTTAGTTGATAAGGATTTAACTTGTTTATAAAATTGCTTCGTTGTGATGGTGAAGCTTGAAACTGTTTGTTGCTTCGATGATGTTGAGACTTTGGTTGTATTTTGGTATTGCGTGCATATACATACATATGTATGTATATATATGTGAAGAGCTACTTCTTAGAGTTCTATATGGCTGTATATGATGCTTTGATACATGTTTGATTGCCCACGTTTGTTTATCATCATTTGTACTCGTTTCATGTTGAACTGCGTGGTTGCTTTTGAACATATCTTGTGCACTTCCCTTATTATCCTTGTTTGAACTTGGTTTCTGTGTGTGCAAAATTGTTTGATCTGGTTTGTATATAGTGGTATTTCTTTTGTGTGTACCTATCTTCTTGCGCGCTACTGCTATGTTCGTTCTAAGCTTCTATTTGCTGCACTCTTTCATTTTTGCTGTATTTGCACCCTACTTTGATCTAGACCTTTTGGTCTTGTCTTAGACATTGCCTTTCCTCATTGTGTACATGTATATATGTGTGTGTATATATATATATATGTATATATATATATATATATGTATATATGTGTGAAATTTATGCATTTTACTGCTTTCTTTTACCGATTCTGATATATTGCATTTGTTTTGATTGTTGCCTTTTATGCTCTAGTATACTGCATTCTGATGTGTTGGGTAACTCACTACCTTGAGTTCATTGATGTGCATCCCTTTTGTAGCTTGCTTGTGCATTGGTCATTACTTTTTCCTACACATGTGCACTTGTATATTTGTTTTATGATAAGCGCACTTGAGTTGACCCCGAGATGGCTTAGGCTAAACCTTGTGCACATTTGCACTAAGTTGAGCCTTCGGGCCTGACCTTTGCAATTATTCATGAGATTGAATCGAGGCTTGGCCTTATGACATTCACAGTGATACATTATGCATATCATGAGTTGTCCATGCATATGTATATTTGTCCCTGTCTAAATATTAGGAGAAAAACAAGCCCATAAACTGAGGCAAGATTAATATTCAAATTTAATTTAATTTTCTCGATTTAGGTTTGTTTCTTCTATTTTATTATATTGTTTATTTGATAGGTATAACAATGACTGGACATAAGTTGGAGAATAAAATCATGATCAAAACTAAGTATGAGTGAGTTGATATTGTATATGAGAGTGTATAATTTTTTTTGTATTTATGAGAGTGATAGTGAAAGTTGTATTGTAGTTGAAAATGTAAATATAGTGGAAGCTAAATATGTACTATTTGAATTTGAGATAAACTATTTGTTTGAAAAAAATATTTTTTCAAATTAAATTCTGATTCAATTATTTTATTTTGCAAATATTTTTTTAATTCTGTGAAATTACAATAGTACTACAACAAAATCATTTAACAAATATATATACATATATATGTTTATTCTAATCAAACAAAAATCGTAGACCGTTATACTCTGTATATATATATATATATATATAATTATAAATATACAGTATAAATACTTATTTCTATGCAAAGTCACCAAATTTTCTTCCGAATGATGGTTAAAAAGAAAAGCAGAAACATTGAAACAAAGAAAAATTGTAAAAGAACCTCTATAGTCAAAAGTGGCTGCAGAATACGAAATAGAGAAGGAAAAAGATGTGAAAATATCAAAAAAGAATAAAAGAAAAGTTTCCCCATCTTCACTATCCAAGCGAATTAAAAATGAAAATAGAAGAGAAAAAGCAGAAGATCTAAATTTCCAATACGAACCATAAAAAAAAAGACATAAAGAAATCTGAAATAGACAATGCCGACAAAAAAGAAGTTAAAAGGGTAATATTATTGAGGTACCTAAAGAAGATGAATCTGATCACGATAGATCAGAAACAAAATAAGATGTTGTTATAGATCTTGAAAAATTCAGGCTTGCAAAATGATGGCTTTCAAAGAAGCAAATAAGAGAACTAAAAGCTTTTTACTAATATGATGGAAATAAGCAAGTTATTTAAATAAAACATAACATAACATACATACATACATACATACATATATGTATGTATGTATACATGGAAAATATTTGCCACGTATACATGCTTATAAACTTACAATAATACATACTAATATGATTATAATAGTATAAAAATAGCATTCTGTGACCCAGACAATGACATTGAAATAAGGGGATTAAATATTTCAAATATGTTATTCAGAAAATTCATTGATTCGAAGGTATATAATTTTACAACATATTTTCAATAGAATATGATAGATATAGATTAAAATAAAATAAAATTGATATATGTTATTTAATCTCGATGCAGGTTATAGGCTAGTACACGAAAATCAAACGTGAACCAAAACATAAAAATATTGTTTATTTACATTCCTATAGAGTAGTATGAAATACTTAAAACCAAAAATGCAATCACTTTAAAGCTAATTTTACTGTAACCAAAGGTACCTATTATTGATGGCTACAAACCTATATACAAAACTATATATTGATGGCTACAAACCAATAACACAGGTCATATACCAAAGACCGAGATCAAAAAATGCCAACTGCCCACACAAACAAAAAGCTAACAAAAAATTGTAATTATAAATATGTGACAATTGATGTTGACGAATATTTATAGGGCAAATTTTTATAAATTGATATTTAACCAAAATTACCAAACAAATTTATTTATTTGTTCATAATTTTCAAAGAGACAATTTGATGAAATGCTTAGATCAATTTATTCAAGAAAGGGCAAGAAACCAAAAGACTGGTCAAATTTGTAATTTGCCCTTAATAGGAGTCACATTCGTAGGTAAAACTTATTATTTACAAAAGTATTTTTAAACGTTAAATATCAATCCTTTGAAATGATGCAGAATTGATTGTGTGATATATGTCATGAGATTCATGAATGATCTTTCCGAAGACAAAGACATTGAAGGGAGTCCTGAATCGTACCATAGAGGATATTAAAATCTTTAATGGTATATGATATAGTTATAGATAAAAAATATAAATGGAATGCCTATATTTTCATTTATTAGCCTTAAAGCAAATACTTGTTGTATCGCTAGAACATTCGAAATTGAATACCTATATTTTTCTATCAGGATGGAGGAAGATTTCAATTTACTTTAATCTCTCATTTAAAATCAGAGACAAGACTATTCCCAATCATTGTCTGAACTTTCTAAATCTTCTAACTCTTCATCTTCATCCCTTTCCTCCAAATCCTTTGTTTTCATTCAAGTGGACCTGAACTTGAGACCATTAAAGGAGATGGCCAAGGGATCGGAAAGCAGAGAAAGATGGGGATTGGTCACCACCTTTAAGAGAAAGAAGAAGATTACGGAGAGCCAGTAAATAGAGTGGCTATCGAGTCGGCACTCATTCTGGATTGAGTACTACAAGAATAATACACAAAAACACCATCATCACTCAAACTAAAAAGAATTGCCAACCCGATAAGGAAAAATAGGAGATAACAATAGTTAGCCATATAAGAAAGCTTAAAGGTATAACTTTTCAGCGAAGAAGAAGATGAAAAGCAAAGAGGAAAAAAGAAGATAATATAGACACAAAAAAATCTCAGCTGTAGACCTAAAAAATAGCCAACCAATCCCAGCCTTAAAACTCTGGTCAAGGTATAGGACTGAAAACTGATGCAATGACATCAATTCTAGACTATTTTGTTTCTATATTAGGAACAAGTCACAATATAACTGCTTCAACTGCATCTGACTAATGCACAAATGTTGCATGAATATTAAACCAGCTAATTAAATATTGAAACAACTTACTAAATATATATTTTAGACAATAGAGTAACTGCTAATACTTGAAATCAAACTCAAATACTAAATATTTATATGACAAGTATAAGCAGTGCAAATATTTGCTTGGAAAATATTTTCTATTCTTTAAAATATTAGACTTCCGATTCAACGACATCAATATTGGCCTTTATTGTTTGAAATGATGTAGAACTGACTGTGCGATATTTACAAAAAAAAACAAAAGGAGTAACTGTTGAAATTTGATATCAAACTCAAAGCTATTAAATATTCATATACAAAATATAAGCAAAGCAAATATTTTCATGGCAAGTATTTTCACTCTAATATTTGCTATTCTACAAAATATCATATGACTGGTTCAATGACATCAATAGTGAAATGTTTTGTTTGAAATGATGTAGAACTAATTGTGTGAGATTTGTTTCCACCATCTAATTTGCCATTTACAATCACATCATTTTGTGATATTCTTTAATTTTTATCCAAACACTATAAATAATACATACTCTAAATCTCTGTCAGTGCAATCACCCGCAACATTATCTTTCATTTTTAATAACATTCCATTACGTCCATAATATCAACCCAAAGGATATCTCTATTGGCCACGGTCACTTCAAATTCATCAAGAAAACAATATCTACCTTCATAACAACGACTACTACATCTCACCTCATTTTAACAAATCATATCATTACAACTATGTGCATATCATACCTAATATTGCGTGTATCATCAATCCCTTCACTCACTTGCATAGGCAAATAAGAACGTCCTTGAACTATTTTGTAATTATGGACTAATGCAACATCATTTATTAACAATAGAATAGCATAATCAAAGCAGAAACATATCACAGGCAAATATTACTGAATAAATATTTGAATGAAAAATATTTGCTGGGTTATACAAATTTATAAAAGTATTCTCCAAAACATTAAAAGTACCATTTAGTTTGAAGTGATGTAGAATTAGTTGTGCAATATTTGTAAAAGGTTGCTGCATTTTATTAAGACTACATTGACATGTTGCTATAATTTTCATACAGAAATATTATTTTTCAGGCCCAATTTGGTATATATAGATGAAAAGGCTAACTGAATACCAAGCCTAATTGGGTAAATATGGAATCAATCTATATCCAAGATATTTTTTTAGTAGAGCATACAATCAAATGCAACAGCTGATCGGATGCCAAGCCTAATCGGCCACATATGGATGTAAAAGCAAACCGGAGGCCTAATAGTGTATGTATGGATGCAAAGCTAACCAGATGCCAAGCCTAATCGTGTACGTACAGAACCAATCTATACCCTAGATATATTTTTTAACCGATCATACCATCGAATGTAAAAGCTAACCAGATACCGAGCCTAATCGGGTACATATGGATACAAAACCTAACTGAATGCTAAGCCTAATCAGGTTGTATTAATATAGAAACTAATTAGATGCCGAGCCTAATCAGGTATATATGAAACCAATCTATGCCCGATATATATTGTTTAGCCAAGCGTACCATCAAATGCAAAAGCTAATAAGATACCAAGCCTAATTGAGTAAGTATGGATGCACGAACTAACCATATGCCAAACCTAATTGGGTATGTATAAATGCAAAAGCTAACCGGATGCCAAGCCTAATCAGCTACATATGGAACCAATTTATACCCAACATATATTGTTTAACCGAGCGTGCCATCAAATGCAAAGCTAATCGTATGCCAAGTCTAGTCGGATATGCATGGATGCAAAAGCTAAGCAGATGCCAAGCCTAATCGGTAAATATGGATGCCAAAGCTAATCGGATTCCAAACCTAATTAGGTACGTATGGATGCAAAAGCTAACCGGATACCAAGCCTAATCGGGTACATATGGAACCAATCTATGCCCGAGATATATTGTTTAACCGAACATACCATCAAATGCAAAAGTTATCGGATTCCATGCCTAGTCGTGTACATATAGATGCAAAAATTAATCGGATGTCAAGCCTAATCGGATATGTATGAAAGCCAATGTCAAGCCAAATTGGGTACATATGGAACCAATCTATACTCGAGATATATTGTTTAATTGAATGTACCATTGAATGCAAAAGATAATTGGATTCCAAGCCTAATTGGGTATGTATAGATGCAAAAGCTAACCGGATGTCAAGTGTAATCGGGAAAGTGTGGACGCAAAAGCTAATCGGGAGCCAAGCCTAATCGGATACACATGAAAACGATCTATTCCCAAGATATATTATTTAATCGAGCAAACTATGGAATGCAAAAACAAATTGAATGCGAAACCTAATTAGGTACATATGGACAAAAAAGCCCATCAAATTCCAAACCTAATTGGGTACATATGAAAATAATCTATACCCAAGGTATATTGTTTAACCCAAGATAAATATTTGCCTGACAAATATTTGCATGTCAAATATTTGACAGGCAAATATTTGCTAGAAAAATTTCATTGCTAAACTATTACTAACCAAACAACGTAAATTACACTGCTAACAAAACAGTAAAAAAAATACATTTAATTCAATAAAGAAATGAAGGAAATCACAATAATTAACAATGAAAATCCAAAAATATATAAACGTTATGCTTTATTTTTTTGACAAACAAGATCTTTTGTTACAATCCAATTTCTTACACAAACTACAATGTTTGTACTTATTCACCTCACTAGATAACTTAATCCATTCACAAGAAGGTGGCCTTCCTGCACGACGCCTTCTCTTAGGAGGATGAATTTCAACATCTTCCAGCAACACATCTTCCATTGAAAATTAACAAGTGGATGAATCGGATGAGAATAAGATGCTCGGAAAAATGAAACTTTGAAATAGTCCAAAATACATGAATAAACGTCCAAATCAAAAGGAAGAATGCAATAACATGAACACATGGAAACCCATAAATCTGCCATAAGTTACAACTACGTCGCCATACACTCAAATCTACACGATAAGATGAGCTGACTGAACTGCATACACATCTATAGTAGATCTAGTAACTTTCCATTGAATACCCTCAAGGCATAATCGCTTAAAAGCTTCTCCATAACAATGCACGATTGACTATTTTAATTTTTACTTAACTCACATCTTTCCACTAATATCCATCGACTAAAACTATCCGCACAATTAGAAGTCATTTTCCCATATTGATTACCGATAAAAAAACATTAGCAAACTTTTCAAAAGGAAAACCATGCAAGAAATTTTCCACTTCTACCCTATCGGCACTTTTAAACTCATACAAAACTTGGTTATATACTTCTACTATAACAACAATGACAACTCGGTAAAACAATGAAATAATCCATTTCTTGTTACCTTAAGGACATTTTTTGTTAAAAAACTCTTTAAATGTTAGTAACAAAAACCATGAGCTAAATCTGGAAAAATTTGAGGAACAGCAAGCAAAAGACCATGATGCCGATCAGATATAAAGGCGAAATAATGATCATCATTACATGACATTTCCCGAAGCTTCATCAAAGACCAATACCAATTAGGTTCATTTTCACTAGATATAATCCAAAAGGCTAGTGGAAAAAAACTAAAAGAGATTAAAAAAAAGTTTGTAATATGATTAAAATAAAAATAAATGCACAAAATATAAGAATTGCGACATCAAAGGTATGTCAAATATTTAACATAATAATATGGAAAATATTTGACATTGTAATATTTGACAACCTAAATCATCGAATATTACAAAAAATTAAACTATTCCAAAATAAATTGGACAAGTAAATGAAATAGCATATATGATACTAATTTACCATACAAAATAACAAGAAAACAAACATATTGAATAAGATAAAACAACAGAGTTATGTCAAATATTTTCCATAAAAACATCGAAAATATTTGATAAGCAGATATTTTCCATAAAATTATGATAAACATTTAACATACAATCATTATATGAAATGAAAGACAATTAAATTATATTGTGATTTTTAGAACCGATTCATACCTTGAATACCATTCTTAGCCATAGCAAACACAATACAACATTGGCCTCAACCTTTCATAATACTCTCATCCAAGAAATCAAAGAACGATGATAATCAAATCCATATTTGCATGCTTCAAACCCAATGAAAACCCTCTCAAATTCATGAGTAACAGAATAAACTTGAAGTTCAGCAGTACTGCCAGGATTACACTCAATCACAGCTTCACAAAAATATTTCAAATTAGGATGTGAAAACAAATCATTCCCATGTATTTTTCTAAAGCCAATCTTTTCCCCTATAAGAAAAATTGTAATTTGACACAACATTACATTCAATCTAAAATAAATGAACAATATCTTTCATTTTCATAAGAGGGTTTAAATGAACAAAATCAACAACCATCTTCTTAACTAATTTGCTAGAAACATGTGGATGGTTAACATCTATAATACTAGCTTCATATGAATGATTAGGCTGCTTAGTTTTGATAACGAAAACAATCTGGTAGGTTAAAATTGCGAGAAGCATGAATATGAAAAGTACAACCTTCCCATAAACAAACAGTTATAACTCGCTCCCTATCATTTTTAACAACTTTAACTTTATAACCATTCCTAATACTATATATCATAAGATACAGTCGAAACTCCTCGGCGCCACCAGTAAATATTTAACCAACACCAATGAATACTGCATTGCTAAAATCATGTTTAACAAGCGTTTCAAAGTAGAACTAGAATCAACCAAGAAATAATCATAGAAGAAGCAGATGAGCCACAGTCACCAAAAGAACGAACAAATGAAGAACTATAAAAACCAACATCAACTGATATACTTTTACAATGCTTAATATAACTGAAACAAGTAAAAAATTATCATGGCTACGACCAACGAGCAACAATATACTATGCAAATCAGAATTAGTTTCAATTACTCTTTTCCTTCCATCTCTTTCATAAACCAATTAAGTAGAACCAGGTGTTAATTCAAAAAAATGTTCACAAATATCATTTTCATTCTCAACACACAATCACTCAAACCAAAACGTCTACTATAAGAATCACTACCCAACAGAAAAATGACAAGAACAATAATAAGATCAGAGCTTCAAAAGACAATATAATGTTAGAATAATAGTAAAACGACATAACAAATAGTAAAATCTATACTAACAATTATTTAACAAATATATATATATATATATATATATATATATATTGTTATGGAAAATTTCTACCTAGCAAATATTTATCGGGCAAATATTTGCCACAAAACCAATTTATAGCATAAAACATTATTTCCATATCTCATTAACATAATATAATTCAACAACATACATGAACTTGATCATTATTGAACTATAACAATAAAAATAATAACATAAACAACAATAAAAATAAATATTGTAATAAAAGCCATAACAGCAATGTACTGCACAAAACTTCACTAACACATCCCATTAATATCATATAATTCAACAACATATATGAACTATAATAATAAAAATATAAAAAACCAACAACAATGATAAGAATAACAATCACAATAAATTTAACAAACTTGAAACGGATGAATACACGAATGGAAGACAAACCTTCAAACCAAATTCAAAATGAAATCAAAGAAGAAACACAAAACAGTAAATAAGAACAAAAAAACTCAACTAAAAAAACAACTTAATTAATAACAAAATGGAAAACAAAAGAAGATGAAAATAACCATGACTGGAAAAATTAATCTCGAACTCATTTTTTAATGCAGAATAGAAGAAAATATATGTAATTAATAGAGATGTAGAAGAAGAAGAAGCTAAAAGAGATGAAGACGGAGCAAAAACTGATCGAGATGTAAGGAAAATTTAATTGAACTATAAAAGAAAATTGATGTATTGTATTATTTCTCAGCTACAATTGTTGTACGGACGTGTATTGTATTTCTATAAACAAATGCTAAAGTGGGCTTGCGGGTAGGCCCAGACTCTTTTTCTTATACCCGCAAATTATTTATAGAAACAAATATATGAGAAATACAGTCTTTTGTTTCATTCTCTATTACGTTCCCTCAAACCCAATACTAGGGTTAGCTCTCGCCTAAATCTAATAAAGTTTAGTCGAGAGAGTGGCTTGGTCAAGATGTCAGCCTTTTGGTAAGTTGAAGGTATGTATCTGACTTTTATGTTTTTGTTTATTACTTGCTCTCTCACAAAGTATAAATCGAGTTCGCTGTGCTTTGTGCGAGAGTGGAGTACTGGATTCGCTGAGATTGAGACTGAACTTTGATTATCGCACCAGATAGTTGGTTTGCTGCATAATTTGATCTGTAGTCCACTTAGTAGTGATGTTAATCACATGATTTCTGCAGTAGCACTAGCAATACTTGTATACTCAACCTCTGTGCTGGATCTAGATATAGTAGATTGCTTTTTTGCACACCATGATACGTGTTTTTGCCTAGATAGATACAGTATCCTGTAGTGGATCTTCTATCATCTTGATCAGTAGCCTAATATGATTCAATACAGCCATTAATACATAAAGTAGTACTTGCTTGCAGAATTAATCCTTGATTGATTATGCCCTTCAAATATCTTAAAATTCTTTTCACTGCTTTCCAATGTTCATCAAGAGGCTTTTGCATAAACTGGCTCACTTTACTTACACTGAATGAAATATCTGGTCTGGTGATAGTAACATACTGTAGTGCTCCTACAATGCTTCTGTGTTACTTATCATTTAGAATCGGTTCACCTCTATTTTTTGAGAGATGACTGTTGCTTATCATTGGAGTGGGCAAGGGATTTTCTTTTTGCGTTTTGGCTTTAACCAGTATTTCATTGATGTATTTTCTTCGATTTAAGTGGATTTCCGATGTTGATGTTCTTTTGACCTCTATGCCATGAAAGTATTTAGCTCCCCCAGGTCTTTGATTGAGAATTCTTCTTTTAGGCATTGTGTGATATTCATGATATCTGATTTTTTATTTCCTGTAATAATAAAGTCACCAACATAAATCAGTATATAGATTATTGTGTTATTAAAGAATTTAATGAATAGGGAGTTGTCAGATTTAGTAGAGTTGTAGCCATGTTTTGCTAAAATTGTCTTCAGCTTGTCAAACCATACTCTTGGTGCATGCTTGTGCCTATAGTGTGCTTTGTGGAGTTTGCATACTAGCTGATTTTTGTTTCCTTTTGTGAACCCATGTGGCTGCTCCATATATACTTCCTCATGCAGTTCACCATTAAGAAAAGCATTATTAACATCTAATTGTTTGATGGGCCAATTCTTATGCAAGGCAATTGTTAATATATCTCTGATGGTAGTGTGTTTCACAACAGAGGAAAAAGTTTCATTAAAGTGAAATCCATTTTGTTGTGAATACCCCTTTGCCACCAATCTTGCCTTGTATTTAAGAATTGAAACATCTGGATTTTCACTAATCTAAATGTCCATTTGCATCCAACTATATTTTTATTCACTGGTAGAGGTACAAGATCCCATGTCTTGGTTTTTATTAGTGCATTATATTCCTCTTCCATAGCATTTTTCCAAGTATCATCCAAGATTACTTGTTGATATGTGCTTGGCTCAGTGATTATAGACTCAATACTATATGTCTTTGGCTTGAATATTCCACACTTTGCTCTTGTCATCATATGGTGTCCAGTGTTTATAGGTGTAGGTGGATGTCGATCTTCATGAGCAACTTCTGGTTGAGTATTGTATGACTGGGTGTCATGCAGTACTTGACAGGGGTTTGGGTGACGACTTGTATCTTGTGTCACACTGCCAGATCTTACTGGTGCATCAGCATATTCTTGACCTGGTTCATTTGTGGGCACTGTGTGTTGAGGGATGATATCACCTCTTTCATGATGACCAATGCTATTAATTGGTATGACAACTTCTGGTGAAGGTAGCACTTGAGGTATTGAAAGCTTTGAATTGCATATTTTTTTGAGTTGTTTTGATTGCTTCATTGCTAAAAGGATACTCATGCTCATTAAATATAACATGTCTGGATATATATTTTGCCATTGCCATCAAGGCATTTATATCCTTTCTGACTAGTAGCATATCCTAAGAAAGTACATGGTTTGGATCTGTAATCAAGCTTGTGTATGTTGTATGGTCTTAGGTAAGGAAAGCATAGGCATCCAAAAGTCTTCAGACTTTAATAATCTGGTTTGGCATCGAATAGCACTTCTATTGGGCTTTTAAACTTTATAATTTTTGTTGGCAGTCTATTAATTAGATAGACTGGAGTGGAGAAGGCATCTGGCCAAAAATTTAATGGTAGAGATGCCTATGCTAGCAGTGTTAGACCATTTTCAACTGTATACCTATGTTTTCTCTCAACAAGACTATTTTGTTCTGAAGTGTATGGACATGTAACTCTCTGTGTAATTCACTTTATTTGAAAGTAACCTTTCAAGGGTAAAAATTCTTTACCACCATCTATTTTATGACTTTTAATTGACAGTTTGTCTGCCTTTCTGCATCAGAAATAAACTGTAACACAGCATCTTTAGTTTCAGATTTGGAATTTAGAAAGTAAATCCATACATATCTAGAATAGGCGTCAATAAATGAGATATAATGTTTATAGCCATAATCAATGGGTATAAGGACTGGGCCCCATAACTCTGTGGCAAAAAGTTTAAGAGGTTTGCTGTAGACAGTCTTCGAATATGGAAATACAAGCTTACGCCTTTTGTCCATTTGACAAAAGGTGCAAGTATAAGAATCAGGAATTTTACTAATATGAGTATTGTCACAACTGATCAAGACATGTTTTATTACATTCAAACTGGGATGTCCCAACTTACAATGCCATACATCGAAGTTTTCAGCATTTTCAATTTCAAAAATATGACACCATTTTTTATTATTTTCAACATTTCTTGAATTTGGTACATCAAATTTTTATAGCCCTTTATTTTCTTTATTCTGCAAGAGAACTTCACTAGTTAGATTATCTTTAACTAGGCAAAATGTAGAGT
Organism: Allium cepa; assembly: GCA_030765085.1. NCBI lineage: Eukaryota > Viridiplantae > Streptophyta > Magnoliopsida > Asparagales > Amaryllidaceae > Allium > Allium cepa. The sequence continues at coordinate 564,190,584 of CM060943.1, forward strand.
GAAACTCAAGGTATACATTATTGCCTTTGGAAAATTGTGACACACTCATTATATTTTTTTCTGATTAATGGAACCATAAATAGATTGTTAAGGTATAACTGTCTGGTTCCATTAATACTTGCATTTCCAATATGAGAGATCTTTACATATTTACCATTTTCCATATATAATGACTGGGTACCTTTGTATTCTTGTTGCCAAGATTTAAGTTACTCATATTATTTGTCACATGATTGGTTGCACCAGAGTCTGGATACCAGCTGTCATCATGTATGTCTTCAGCTTTTGCTATGTTTATGTTTGTATTGTCTGATGTTGACTCTGGTTGTACATTGACCATGTTGACATTGGGATTTTGAGGTCTTGAGTTACTTTTGCCTTGCTGTGCTGGTGTAAAGTTGACATCAAATCTGAAATAGCACTTATTGGCAGTGTGACCATGTTTCTCACATATTTGGCATCTTGGTTTGTTGTTGTTATTAAAATTCAATCTGCCACCTCTTCCCTGAATCTACCTGATTTACCACCTAGAGAGTTATTTGGTTGGTTTCTGTTGCCTTGATTTTTTTCTTGATTCTTGCTTTTGCTTACTGATACATGGTTAGCATTGTATTCCCAATTTGCTGGTTTCTTTTGCTCTAGTCTTCCCTCATGTGCAATGAGAATGGATTGAACACTTTGTAGTGATGGTAGATTTTCATTAGATGATATTATAGCAACTACTACTTCATAGTCTTCATCCAATCCACTTAGGATGCACAATATTTGTTCTGTGTCAGTTACCTTATGTCCAGCAGAGGCTAACTGATCACATATTGTCTTGGCCTTAGAAAGTTATTCTCTCATGCTGACATTGACTTTTATCAAGTTTTGCAATTGCCTTTCGTATTGCATGTTTCTAGCTGCAGATTGAGAATTGAATATTTGTTCAATGGTGTGCCATATTTCATGTCTGGTTTTACACCCAACTAACTGTGGTAGTAAACTGGTGCTAATAGATGATAGCAACCAAGAACTGATTAGACTATCTTGTCTTTCATGAATTGTGTATTCAGAATTACTTACTAATTTTCCTTCATGATCTGTAGTGAATCTTGGAGGATTGATTAGAGTGCCAAGAACATATTCTTGTAGCCCATATCCTCTGATGGCAGTCTCAATCTGGAATTTCCAGAGTAAATAGTTGGATTCATCAAGTTGAATGGTGATGACTTGACTTTGTGGTTTGATTATAGATTTGATGAGTTCTTGGGTGGTGTTGGATTGCTGTTGAGTGGTTCCTGATTGCAGATGAGGTGTGTTGGTGTTGTCACTGCCTTCTTCTGACATGATGTTGAAAACTTATCAAGAAGATGATCAGCAAGATTGAATAACAGTGATGCAAACAGATCTGAGATGAAGTGTATCCAGATTCAACTTGAATGATGATTCGGATCTGACAAGAGGCTTTAGGCATGGGACTTCAGGTAAGTTGATCAGAATATTGATGATCTGATGGAGTGGTGGCAGCCAGAGGGATGATAGATGATGAGTTTGTCTCTGATATCTCCCTTCTTGGCAAGGTAACCGCTTCCAAATGATGGTAAAATTCAAGATTGTTACACAGTTGTTAAACTGTGTGACTGAAATCTCAGTTGATGAGATTGCTCTGATGAGATTCAAACTTCTTTTCCTTGTTTTGAAGATTTTGATCAATATGTTGTTAAGCAATTTACTTCTGCTCCGATACCATATAAAAGAAAGTTGATGTATTGTATTATTTCTTAGCTACAATTTTTGTACAGACGTGTATTGTATTTATATAAACAAAATGCTAAAGTGGGCTTGTGGGTAGGTCTAGACTCTTTTGCTTATACCCGCAATTTATTTACAGAAACAAATATGTGAGAAATACAGTCTTTTGTTTCATTCTCTATTATGAACAACTCTAACCAACCGAATCGAATGAAAGGCATCACAAGATCTGTACGACTACTTTGGTTATTTGAAGTTGAAATTTGAAATTTAGAAAAATTCCATAAAAATTTGAAGTCGAATTCTCAGAAAAAAACATGGAGGCTATTGACAAGAATGTCAAAATTAGGTATATGGAAGGGTAAAAATGTAAACATGGATATGGGTAAAAAAGAGAGAACTAAAACAAAAGTTAAAATTAAGTGGGATATATTTTATAAACCAATTAAAAACAAGGATGTGTGAAAAATTTCCATTGGTATTATTGTGGTCTTTTTATTGCTTGAGTAAATGTTGATGTTGCTTTTGTAATAAGTAAGAAGAAGATATTACGTTTCTATTATACTAGATATAATGTGTTGTAATTTCGATGTAATAAAATACTTCTATAGTTTGTTTTGGTTTTTTTTCTCTAATTCATTTCGAATATTTTCCATTGTTCATCAATTTCTATGTTTTCTCGTTTCTACTTTAGTTATGAATTTGAGCTTTTGGATATGCAACATTCCTAAATTTAGTACCTGAGCTCACACATGTTTTACATGCATCAATAACCAAGATGGATTTTTGTAAATGAAAAGTTAGAAGACGCACCTATCCTTGGTTAAATTATTATTTCGGGTAAGATCTACATTTAAAGAAAGAGAACTTCAAACTTTTTGGCAGAAAACTTCATCAATATTTTCAGAGCTATAACCCCTCAAATTTGCATGGACCAATAATCTTATATAACTACATTGGTGTTTAATTATTTTACATGTTAATTACACGTTAGTTTTACTTCCATGTCATATATAAGGTGCCATAAAGTAGTATAATAATTAGCTTCAAGAACAACTTTTCTTTTCTTTACTACTGACGAGTAGATATAATGCAGACTAGTGTTGTGTTGCCCTTAACCAAAGTTGTTTTGCAAAGTTTCCAGCCTACTTTACCAGCACATGATGTTGGAACACCTTTTGGCTCATACAGTGCTTGCAACGCGGTGGCAAGCCTAACTGTTCTAGCAACAAGTCAAGGTAAGAAAATTTAATCAATCGCACTCTTTTATGGTACACATGGGTGGACAGTTTGCAATATTGACATCATAGATATTCTTCCTACAATAATTAGAATAGATACCTTAAAATTTGAAATGTGCATAAATTGTTGGTTCAACACTAGTAGCAGTATTTTTAGTATACAATTGTCGATCTAAACATGCATATTAAAGATGTTTAATTTGGGTAAGGTACATCGGATCAATGTACATATATAGATCAAAGATGTCTAATGTACTAATTTATAGATTGATGTTGTTTAGTTAGCAGCATATTATAATTGATCTTTCATACTCAAGATTTAGTAGTACCAAATTTTCTTCAGTTAGGCAATTGAATTAAATATTTTATTTTATTTGACTTTCCTAGGTGATTACTAATGTTAGCCTTTTGTATGGCCTGCTACCCAAAAAATGAAAATATATTAAAGAAACACAAATAATGTAAGAAATCAAAGAGAAAAGAAAGAAAAGAGAATATTTTATAATGGCTCGACAAATCGCTGTCTTGCATCCACTCTGTTGTTTTTATTGATCACCCTTTGTTAGAACAACCAATTTTATAAGAGAAATTCAAAATACAATGAATTGGATCTGAGATAGACGGAGTTTGATCTCGAATTGGTAGAGTTTTCCTTTAGAAAAGTTGTCCAAAGTGCCAAAAGTCATATGGATTTTCCAAATGTCATTTTCCATATGTTATAGTTTACTATTTATAGATGAATCAACACATAAGAATCACTGGATCTCTTTAGCAATCGGATTTGAGTTTCTAAATTGAAGAACAAGTCAAAATAGCATGTTTCCTAAGATTAGATGGATCGATACTGATCGATTATTTAATCAAATCTTCTTCTCTTTTTCATTAAATAGGTTCAAGTCTTTAAGATTTGGGTCTTCGATGGAAAAATGATAATTTTGTTGGATCATTACCGATCCATCCCTTATCATTAAAACTTGCATATTTCTTCAAAATAACTAGATCCATTATACAATTATCTTGGGTGCATTTCTCGATTTTGATGGATCAGCACATATCCGTCCATGGATCCTTATTGATCCACGGACTTAGACAGGTTTTCTTATTTTATCCTTTAATCTTTGTAGTTGACCGTCTTAAAGTTTGGAGTCCATTCACATGGTTCGATATAATCCATCACTATGAAGGATAGATCGAGGTCGATCCATCAAAAACGACTGGGGATAAAAAGGATGATCTTATCATAACTTTTTCATTTTAAATCAGATTCTCTTGAGTTTTGAACCATTCATTATGCACCGTCATGTAAAACACTCTTTGTTACTACATTTGATGATCGTATAAGGTATATGTCCAAGGTGCTATACTTATTGATTGAGGTTGATCGTTAAGAATGGACTAGGGAGAGAACGAACGATTCATCCATAACCTTTTCATAACAAGTCAGATTCACACACGGTTTGAACTTTTCATATTGTATCATCAAATAGAACAACTTGGCACACTCTATTGCCAGGTTTTCTAAATATCTTAAGGTATTCCCTAAAGTGGACTGAACTAGTAAATGAATGATCCATCATCAAACTGCAATATCTTGTTCAAAATAACATTGATTTGGATGTGGTTTCGACTAGCATTCATTATTTCCCATTGCAGACGTGTTCCACTGATTTGAGTCAATTCCAAGAGTGTGGGAAAATTTCTAATATCACTTTACCCTAAAGCAAGCTTTTTTGAATATAAAGTGGTTTTTGACAAGAACGTGCATCAATACGGAAAAATTATTAACATCTTTCTCAGTCATCTGTCAGATTATATATGGCGAATCATTCAGTTTCCATGGATTCACCTGCAAATAAAAAGTCGCTTCGAACCTATCGAGGTGAAGGACTCATATCTTTGTGTAAATATTAGTTATAAATCATCATCATCCCACTTTCCCTCAGGGTTTATATATCATGTATGAATCATATATTTGTTATCGTATAGTATAAATCATGTGTCAGTGTGCAATATTGAGCATGGATTACAAATTGGTTTGTATCTCCAAACATCCAACCATAAGCTGTAGGATCTAGATTAACCCTAGAGGGGGGGGTGAATAGGGTTATAGCAAATTTTCTCGAATTAAACACAGAATAAACTGCAGAAATAAATATGCTGAAAAGTAAATCACACACAAAATTTACCCAGCTTCGGCAACCCCTGCCTACTGCTGCATTCCCAGATATCTATTAGAATTAAACAGTATCACTCTTACAAACACTCTACTAGACTCGCAGACCCTTTTGCTCCCGCTCACAAACACTCTACTAGACTCGCACACCCTGCTCCCGCCTATAGAGTTTCGCTCACATGCAAACACTGCTCCCGCCTATAGAGCTTTGCAAACTCGCACACCCTGCTCACTGAACGAATTCTAAATAGACAATCTGACACTACCTAATCCCTAGTCGGTGATTTACAAATTCTTCGACTCGAAAAGAAAAACAAACTTCGAAATTAAAACCGGAGAAAAAATTAAAATACAACCTGAATGCGTAATTTTTGCTCAAAATAAAAACTAAAAAACCCCTTTATAATTAAACCCTAAAAAATAACTTAAGCCCCTTTTAAAACTAACAAGGCCGGCCCCTTGTTTTCCTTTAACCCAATCCACTCTTGTTCCTTTCTTCTCCTGAGAATAATGTCGGCCGATTCTCTTTGCCACTAATTAGGGATTCTGTCTTCGATTCAAAATTGGGGCTTTCTGATGATCGGTGCTCTAACTTGCGTTGCTCTTGCTCACACTCGTTCTCTGATGATTTATGCTTGTTGCTCGCTCGATCGAGTTGTTGATGATTTTGGTATGTAATTTCTTTTGTTGCTTGTTTGATTGCTTGCTCTTTAACTCGATTTTAACTCAATAGCCGATGATGAACTTGGGTTTTCGATTGATAGTTTGATTGTGAATTGAAGCTCCTATCTGATGATGATACCTTCGGGTTGAATTTATATGAACTCGTTACTTTCCATTTTCACAATTTCCTGATATTTTTGTGTCTTGATTTACACGGCTTTGTTTTTCCAACGTTCGATTTCGCTTGATTCACACGGCTTTAAAACTTTCCTCTTTTTGACATCTCTGACCATTTCAAAAATAAAGATACGAATTTGATACACTGTCATGAATTCGAATTGGACTTGGTCTGCTTGTAGTCTCTGGTATTTTATTGCTGACTTTTTCATTGCTGACTTTTTCACACGGCAACAACTTGTTGATTACCTGTAGTTGCTGCTATATTACTTCGAATTGCATTCACTTGCTTGTACTTGTGTTCTGGTGATTCCTTCTATTTATGTCGATACTGGCTATAGTTGAGTTGATACATTTGTCAGTTCTACATTTGTTTCACTTGGTATCGCTGTATCCATTCTGTTGCACTTTGATGTTGTATATGTGATGCATTCATTACTGCAATACTTGTTGCACTTTAGTTGTTCACCATGTTGCATTCATTCCATTTTGCATTGGTGCAGTGCTGTCATGTTGGTTGTTACAGTCCTGATCTTGTAGTTGTACACTTTGGCTTCACTGTGAACTTCACCTGTGATATTACTCGAATTGTAGTTGTGTAGTTGCACTTGGTCATTTTACCTATTGTATCTGAGTTGAGTACTTTCCACTGTGACCTTCATGCTTGGATATTGAGATCCTGTTTGCATGCTGGTGACATTCATGTTGCAGTGACATGTTTTCCTGTATTCATTTTCTTGCAGTCTTCATTTTCGACCTTGACTTTGAGCTGGAATTGGACATGTCGGCACTGACTGTTGTCTTTGTGGTCTTCTCATTGCATATGAACTTGGTCTCTACTTGATGCTGTAGTCTTCAAGTATATTTGATTGCCATATCATGTGCTTTGCATTGAGTTCATTTGAGATGTGACTCTGATCTTTATCGGCACTGGCTGTTCATTGCTTGGTCTCTGTTGCATGCTTGTTTGTATGTTGCACTTGTTACCTTCACTGTGTTGCACATGCTATATTGTATACTTATGTTGTCTCTATGACTTTGCTGTATACATGCTTTTATGCTTGTGACATTCCTCTGCCTGGTCGACTTGTGGTTTCATGCTTCATGCATGTTTTCTGTTCATATGCTCTTGGTGGCATTTCTTTGTGGTTCAGTGGTGTCACTTGAACTTAAGCATGTATTACTTGTGATATTCATTTGGGTTTGTGTGTTGTGTCTGACCTGAGCACATTGTTGCATGCATTGAGTATTTCCTTGGCCATTTGTGTTGGGCATTTCTTGCATCACTGGATTATGTAACTTATGCTTGTTGCAGTCCATGTAGCTGTTGATCTTGATCATGGCCTCTTCTGTTGAGATCACTATCGTTTTCATTGTGTTAAACTGAGTTGTTGCCTTTGCATTCATTCATTAGTTTATTTGATCATTGGACTGGCTGTTGTAGTCGAGTTGTATTCATGTACACTACTGCCTTGAGCTTGATTCACTTCATGTTGTGCTTGCACGCTTGCTATTGTTGGCTGCGCACACGAGTTGGCGAGGCAGTGCACACGTGTATGAATGTACACGTGTGTATTGCAGCCACTTATGGTTACCTGTCCCTGTAATATCTATATGCACGACTTTGTGATGAATTCAAGTGTGAATGATGACGAACAACCCAAATAACTGAGGCAAACCATATTTTCAAAAATCGTATTTCATTTTATATTGCAAAAATATTTCTTTTTCAATTTTACTGCGTTAGTGAATATTTTTGCAAATTGCTCAGATGCTGGATTCAAACTGGAATGCAGTTGAAGACAAAATACGAGTGTGAGTGATATGTAGTGAGGTTATAAATGTAAATTGAAATCATGATGTATTCAAAAATGTATATGTATAGTGAGAGCATGAATTTGTACTATTCAAGATTGTAATAAATATTTGTTTGAATAAAATTTCTGTTTGAATTCAAAATCAGTGTAACTTGTTCTGTTTGAATTCAAATTCAAATTCTGTGTAATTTATTTTATTCAACAAATATTTATTTAATCTATGAAAAAACAAAATAGTACATTACCAAATACATTTAAATGAATATATATGTTTATTATCATCAAACAAAAACATATAAGCGTATATTCAACAATCTCCCCCTTTTGATGATAACAAACATATATTTAAGATTTTGTACATGTGTTAAATGTATTTGATCAATGATATACTCTAATTGCTCCCCCTATTTAAATGTTTCCTCTCTACATGATGCTCCCCCTACATATATGCATACAAATAGAAATATTCAAATAAGCCTAGATGCATATGGAAAATTATTTGACCTTTGCTTGATTCTATTTTGACAAAATCTTAAATTTTCTCTCCCCCTTTTATTATCAGCAAAAGAATAATAGTGTGAGAGAAAAATAGAGATTAAATGATCAATATTAATCCAACATTAAACTCAAATTCAATATAAATAGTAAACTTCAATAAGAATCAAACAAAAACCATAACTACCCTTGTTAGGCGCCTATTCCACTTTTAGAAATGATGGATATGATGTTCATATAAAATCATACAGTTGAATCTTCTTGTGGTACATTCATATCAGGAATTTGAATATCTACTAATCATGCATAACCGTTAGGACTTTTAAATGAGATTAGTAGTATTCGAATTTAATATTAAAAAAATGAAATCAAGTATCTTCTAACCACGCATGACCGTGAGGACTTTTACATGGGATTAGAATCAACTTGTCTATTTAAGCAATTAATTTTGATATGCGTTCCATACATGCATAACCGTAAGGACTTTTAAATGAGCATGGAAGCACATAATCAAAAATCCAAGTAATTCACCCATGCATAACCGTGAGGACTTTTAAATGAGAGTGAATACTTTGGATATTTATTTATTTTTAAAAAAAGTGACATTAAAAACAAATGATTCCTGATTATAGTACCACATATCGACAAACTATATTGAATATTTGATAAACCATGGTCGATAGAAATAATGATAGATATAGAAATGGTCATGGAATCTTTGCCCAACAAAAAGTTTTATAATTCTTGTTTTAATTCCTAAAGAAATTTTCAAAATATACTCTCTTGAGTAATGTATGTTAAATATCAACACTCGTCACCTTTTCAATCACTATTTATCTTTTTGATAATTAGTAGGGAGTCGGATTAGTCAAAATTTGTCATTTAAAATCAAATAAAAATGACTAATCTGAAAATATTGTCAAACATGATTTTCTCGAAGGGGTTTTATGAACAGCTATTTGAAAATTGTTTCAAGTGAAAAATATGCAGATATTTTCTTTGAAAAACGATGCAGCAAATGAATGTTTCAAAAATTAATCACGTTACACTAGTAATTTCTCTATCAACTATATTACCAGTGTAATCTGCATCTGAATTTAAATTTCACTCAATATTCACTCGTTGGATGTCAAAGACCAGATTGTGAAATTTCAACAAACTATTTCAGAATGAAATTTGAAATGAAGCCATGTTCACACCCAAACAAATATCATGGTGTTAATTTCAGAAACCATAGGATAAACAATTTTATTCATGAGTAATCAACAGTCAATCAACATCATAATTATTTCAAAAACAATTTCTTGAAGTTTCAACAATTTCTTAAAATCCTTTTTAACAGCTTTCACATGAAATTTGAAATCGTGCAAATTTACAAGAAGTGACCAAAATGTCAAAATATATCTACGTGTAGCATGAGTAATCAAGGATCAATAAAATACCATCATTTGACCGAATAAATTTATATGGATTAGTTCAAAGTTGAAAATCTGATTGGTCATCATTTAAGCACAAATCAAGGTCATAAATAAGAACAAGTCAAAAGAAAAATCATATCAATAAGTCAGAATTAAAGACATCACATCATTATCGCAATTTTGGCTGATTTAATTCAGAATATGGTGCAGATTATCACATTTAATATACCTTCACCTGTTTTACCTTTACGATAATTTCTCGTGATTGCCCATTGTGATTCTGTCACCTTTATAACAGGCTAAGGAACTTTGCTATGTTGTCCGTTGTGTTTCTGGAACAGCCAAAATCCAGAGAACACCGTTGTTGTTCCTTAGCCTGCCACCACACCTACACGATGAAAGATTTTTGTGACCTATTTCTAGGTCCATGATTGTTAGTGGCAGAAGCATTATGAATAAACAAACCCTTTGGAACCCAAACTTTTTTAGTCCTTTTATTCTTGTTCCAATAGACATGAAATTTGTTTGTAGAATTCTTAGGAACCAAACTTGTATAAATTTTGTGTTCTTGTTCCTATGACTATAATTTTCAACACGATGTCCAATTATTTCACATCTATCAAAGACACTCTTCCCTTCTGCATTATCCTCAACTTGTGTTTTCCCAAAACCTAGTCCTTTTCTGTTGTTAGCAAAAATTTGATTTCCCAGTAGCATGTTGAAAGATTTTTCGCCTCTTGAAAAGTTATTCAAAGATTTCTCAAGATTTTGGACTTTGGTTTTTAGTGTTGTGATTTCAGTGACAAGTGAGGTGCATCGATTTATAAAATCCTTTTTCCTAGTGTCAATGATTTCCTTAAGACTCAAGTTTTCTTTTTCAAGATTCTCAGAGTTATTCTTAAGTCTTGTCAATTCTGAATCTAAAACTTTACATCTTTCACATTCTCGGTTTTGAATATTTTCAAGTTCAGTTTCTAACCTAAAATTTTTACGAGCAAGTTCTCTCCTATCAGTTTTCAGTTTTTCAATTTTAGATTCAAGAGAATCAACTACTTTAGTGAGATCAAGACACATAAAAACAAGATCTCTATAGGAATACTCACCTGCCTCACTAGATTCCTCGGAGCTTGCTTCTGATTCTGATTTCGCCATAAGACACAAGTTAACCTCCTCTGAGCTGCTATCCGAAACTTCCTCTCCTTCTTCATCATCCCAAGTCGCTGCAAATACCTTCTTCGTCTTTTTCTTTCCTTTGTTGTTTTTGAGAAGTGGGCATTTTTGTATGAAGTTTCCGGGCTTCTTGCACTTAAAGCACGTCGGTTCATTATCGGAATTGTCAGAATCTTTTGGCCTATTACGACTTGTTTTCTTCTTGCGTGGCTTGAATCTCGACCATTTTCTAAGATTATTGACAGCCATTGCAAGCTCTTCAATTGGATCTTCTCCTTCTTCATCGCTTTCTTCTTTGCTCTTTAAGGCAATCGTCTTCTTCTTTGGTTCGGAGTTGTTGCGTTCTTCCTTTGCTTTTAACTCAAGCTCATATGTCATCAAGTTACCAATCAACTCCTCCATGCTTAGTTTACTCAAATCTTTTGATTCTTGGATTGCCGTGACTTTTGCCTCAAAGTTCATCGGTAAGACTCGTAGTATCTTCCGCACAAGCTCTACCTCAGTGAATACCTTCCCAAGCGCTCTAGCGTTGTACACCAAAGTTGAAAAGCGTCCAAACATGTCCTTTATGCTCTCGCCTTTGTCCATCACAAAGTTTTCGTATTCATTGCTGAATAGGGCTGGACGAGACTCCTTGACTTGAGAAGTTCCTTCGTGTGTCACCTCCAAAGTGTGCCAAATTTCCTGTGCTGTTGTACAATGAGAAATTCTATTAAATTCATTTTTATCAAGAGCACATATCAAAGCATTCATGGCTTCAGCATTTGTCGTTTTCAATCTCTTATCGTTAGCATCCCACCTATCCTTAGGTTTAGGAATCTCAGTATCACCAACGATTATAGTGGGAGGTTTATAGCCAGTTTCAATAATATCCCAAACATCATAATCAACGGAACTAAGGTAAATACTCATCCTAACTTTCCAATAAGCATAATCATTCCCGTTAAACATGGGTGGCCTAACAATAGATTGCCCCTCAGAAAAAGCATTATTTGATGAATTCATGACTCTAGAGTTAAAGAAAAATACCGTGCTCTGATACCACTTGTAGGATCTAGATTAACCCTAGAGGGGGGGCGAAAAGGGTTATAGCAAATTTTCTCGAATTAAACATAGAAATAAACTGCAGAAATAAATATGCTGAAAAGTAAATCACACACAAAATTTACCCAGCTTCGGCAACCCCTGCCTACTGCTGCATTCCCAGATATCTATTAGAATTAAACAGTATCACGCTTACAAACACTCTACTAGACTCGCAAACCCTTTTGCTCCCGCTCACAAACACTCTACTAGACTCGCACACCCTGCTCCCGCCTATAGAGTTTCGCTCACTCGTAAACACTGCTCCCGCCTATAGAGCTTTGCAAACTCGCACACCCTGCTCACTGAAATAATTCTAAATAGACAATCTGACACTACCTAATCCCTAGGTGGTGATTTACAAATTCTTCGACTCGAAAAGAAAAACAAACTTCAAAATTAAAACCGGAGCAAAAATTAAAATACAACTTGAATGCGTAATTTTTGCTCAAAATAAAAACTAAAAAACCCCTTTATAATTAAACCCTAAAAAATAACTTAAGCCCCTTTTAAAACTAACAAGGCCGGCCCCTTGTTTTCCTTTAACCCAATCCACTCTTGTTCCTTTCTTCTCCTGAGAATAATGTCGGCCGATTCTCTTTGCCACTAATTAGGGATTCTGTCTTCGATTCAAAATTGGGGCTTTCTGATGATCGGTGCTCTAACTTGCGTTGCTCTTGCTCACGCTCGTTCTCTGATGATTTATGCTTGTTGCTCGCTCGATCGAGTTGTTGATGATTTTGGTATGTAATTTCTTTTGTTGCTTGTTTGATTGCTTGCTCTTTAACTCGATTTTAACTCAATAGCCGATGATGAACTTGGGTTTTCGATTGATAGTTTGATTGTGAATTGAAGCTCCTATCTGATGATGATACCTTCGGGTTGAATTTATATGAACTCGTTACTTTCCATTTTCACAATTTCCTGATATTTTTGTGTCTTGATTTACACGGCTTTGTTTTTCCAACGTTCGATTTCGCTTGATTCACACGGCTTTAAAACTTTCCTCTTTTTGACATCTCTGACCATTTCAAAAATAAAGATACGAATTTGATACACTGTCATGAATTCGAATTGGACTTGGTCTGCTTGTAGTCTCTGGTATTTTATTGCTGACTTTTTCATTGCCGACTTTTTCACACGGCAACAACTTGTTGATTACCTGTAGTTGCTGCTATATTACTTCGAATTGCATTCACTTGCTTGTACTTGTGTTCTGGTGATTCCTTCTGTTTATGTCGATACTGGCTATAGTTGAGTTGATACATTTGTCAGTTCTACATTTGTTTCACTTGGTATCGCTGTATCCATTCTGTTGCACTTTGATGTTGTATATGTGATGCATTCATTACTGCAATACTTGTTGCACTTTAGTTGTTCACCATGTTGCATTCATTCCATTTTGCATTGGTGCAGTGCTGTCATGTTGGTTGTTACAGTCCTGATCTTGTAGTTGTACACTTTGGCTTCACTGTGAACTTCACCTGTGATATTACTCGAATTGTAGTTGTGTAGTTGCACTTGGTCATTTTACCTATTGTATCTGAGTTGAGTACTTTCCACTGTGACCTTCATGCTTGGATATTGAGATCCTGTTTGCATGCTGGTGACATTCATGTTGCAGTGACATGTTTTCCTGTATTCATGTTCTTGCAGTCTTCATTTTCGATCTTGACTTTGAGCTGGAATTGGACATGTTGGCACTGACTGTTGTCTTTGTGGTCTTCTCATTGCATATGAACTTGGTCTCTACTTGATGCTGTAGTCTTCAAGTATATTTGATTGCCATATCATGTGCTTTGCATTGAGTTCATTTGAGATGTGACTCTGATCTTTATCGGCACTGGCTGTTCATTGCTTGGTCTCTGTTGCATGCTTGTTGTTGCATGCTTGTTTGTATGTTGCACTTGTTACCTTCACTGTGTTGCACATGCTATATTGTATACTTATGTTGTCTCTCTGACTTTGCTGTATACATGCTTTTATGCTTGTGACATTCCTCTGCCTAGTCGACTTGTGGTTTCATGCTTCATGCATGTTTTCTGTTCATATGCTCTTGGTGGCATTTCTTTGTGGTTCAGTGGTGTCACTTGAACTTAAGCATGTATTACTTGTGATATTCATTTGGGTTTGTGTGTTGTCTCTGACCTGAGCACATTGTTGCATGCATTGAGTATTTCCCTGGCCATTTGTGTTGGGCATTTCTTGCATCACTGGATTATGTAACTTATGCTTGTTGCAGTCCATGTAGCTGTTGATCTTGATCATGGCCTCTTCTGTTGAGATCACTGTAGTTTTCATTGTGTTAAACTGAGCTGTTGCCTTTGCATTCATTCATTAGTTTATTTGATCATTGGACTGGCTGTTGTAGTCGAGTTGTATTCATGTACACTACTGCCTTGAGCTTGATTCACTTCATCTTGTGCTTGCACGCTTGCTATTGTTGGCTGCGCACACGAGTTGGCGAGGCAGTGCACACGTGTATGAATGTACACGTGTGTATTGCAGCCACTTATGGTTACCTGTCCCTGTAATATCTATATGCACGACTTTGTGATGAATTCAAGTGTGAATGATGATGAACAACCCAAATAACTGAGGCAAACCATATTTTCAAAATCGTATTTCATTTTATATTGCAAAAATATTTCTTTTTCAATTTTACTGCGTTAGTGAATATTTTTGCAGATTGCTCAGATGTTGGATTCAAACTGGAATGCAGTTGAAGACAAAATACGAGTGTGAGTGATATGTAGTGAGGTTATAAATGTAAATTGAAATCGTGATGTATTCAAAAATGTATATATATAGTGAGAGCATGAATTTGTACTATTCAAGATTGTAATAAATATTTGTTTGAATAAAATTTCTGTTTGAATTCAAAATCAGTGTAACTTGTTCTGTTTGAATTCAAATTCAAATTTTGTGTAATTTATTTTATTCAACAAATATTTATTTAATCTATGAAAAAACAAAATAGTACATTACCAAATACATTTAAATGAATATATATGTTTATTATCATCAAACAAAAACATATAAGCGTATATTCAACATAAGCAAGTTTGACCAGATCAAAGCATTATAGCATACTATCACATGTCATGTATTAATGTGTCATTTTATCAAATTAACACTAGTTGAAACGTTACTTATAAATAGTCAATCATCTCTTAGCATTCCATTATAAGTAAGTCCAACCAAATCAAAATAATAATATCTATCAAACAATCAATAACAACAAAGTAATTCCAAATTAGAAGGTGTTTATACTTTGAAATGAAGTTTTATCGCAAATCTACATTGATCAAATGCACTCACTCTTCGATGAGGGAACTCAATGTTAAGGTGAGTCCATCCACTCACTCTTTGGTGAGTGATGTAGCTATTATATATAAGTCCATGCACTCACTTTTCAGTGGGAGGACTTGTATTTCAAGATTCATAGCTCTGTCTTCCAGATGAGGGACTGTAACCTATCAATTTATGTATGAAATTAATATCCCATATCAATATTTGAATCAAATTCATATCGTAAGTTATGTCTCATGATATACTCATATAGGTAGAGCTTTGATCCAGCCCTGCATAGTGTCTGATGGATCAATACTGATCAGCAAGGGTCAATTGGTACCGACCGATCAGGCTATTTGTATTAAAGGCTCTGTCTCATGCCGTAGGCCCCTTGTCCATCGTTCATACTTCCTGGTATCCTTTGTCTTGGTCTCCAGATGCTCCAATCGTCCTTTATTTCTTTGTTCATTTAAAAAAGTGGTTTAACATATCCTTCTATTGGGCTAATTGCCAGAACTGTCTAGATTGACAACAGGTGAAATGAGTGAATATTTTTTAAAAAAAATTCCTAATTGGATCTTAGTGGGCCTACGAAATCTAACAAGTTTTACTAAATCCAATTTAGTTAAATAAAATCAAATTTTATTTATTTTTAATTGATGTATATTAGTTAATTAATGCTTACATAAAAATTAGAGTATATTAATATATTGCATTTCAATATCTCCAAGGTGAAACTGTACCACCATGAAGAAACCGAGTCACGTCACCAAGACTCGGCCCCAAATTCGACTTCCATAATAGTTAAGAACTACGATGCAATTTCACATTAGAATGAAGTATAAGTAATTCAATTATAAAGCATAGCACGGACCCTCGGGATTCATATGGTATTAATGCAACCACAAACCCCATCAGTTCATCAATTCAACATTCCAAATTCAAATCATCCCGCCTAAATCCAAACCTTCCCACTAAAAACAGACTCTTCCGCATATAGCCATGTCTACAATTTACGCAACTACAACAATCAATAGGTGGAAGAAATGTGACAATATCAGATGGTGGGGAAGAATGTAGAGGTGTGACATCAAAAATGCGTGAGAATTTTATACTATAAATGAAAAATTACTATAGCAAAGAAAATGAATATTGATTAATTTTTAAAAAATTACCAATACTCTTGCACTCTTTTCTGCCATTGAAATCAGTGTACGAGGATGAAGAAAGATAATAATGTATTTGACTCGTGGACGTAGTATTCTTTAAAATCTAAACCATATAAATTTCTACACTTATAATTTTCTATTTTTTAGTAGATTCCGTTTGGTTCTTACTTTGCTAAATCTACTATCCAAGTTAATCTAGACATTTAACAAACTATTGAAGTGTTTCTTCATAATCGTGTGAGCAAACGTTGACATAAATTACTACCTTAAGGAAAACTTAATATCACTTTAATTTGTTGATTCATAATTACAAAAGTGATTAACCCTGTAATTACTCTGCAATCAATTAGGTGTTGTGAGATGAAAAATCACACAAACATTTTGATGCCAAAAGAAGGACCCTCCTAGCAAACCGTAATCAAAGTCCTGAACAATGCAACCAAGAAATTCTCTTACTCCCCAACCACAAGAACATGAGAATTTATTTTTCAAACTGGAAAATCCTTTTTCCATCTCATCAAAAACCAGCTTAAAAAATAGCTCCAGAGCCCATCCTTGACACATTCAACACATTTATTGCTCGTATCAATGAAAGGATGACTGCTATCGTGAAGGTGGTAGCTCAAAATTAGAATAGATCTTCAAACTCCCGTAGCTTCATTCACACCGCCATACTTCTCCTAATGCACAAAAGTGCAGGTGGGATGGGGACGTGGTGCTCTCATCAATGAGAATGGTGGCATCGAAGTACTTAGCTTGGGAACATAAACAAAAGGCAAAATAGCAATAAACCCAGATATTAAAGACAAAATGCGAATAACAACTCACCATTGTTGAAGAAAAACAAGAACTAGACTACATAGGCTTGAAGCCAGTTCAGCTTATAAAAGTGCCTCGTCATGCATTAGTAAGAAGGATAAGGGGATAAAAGAATCGAAGGCTAGCGTGGAATACTTGGAAAAAAAATTGTGAAGAAGATGAAAATAGGGATGGAAAGGAGAAGTGCTCATCTCCTACAGCGAAGCCATTATGGAACCATATTTCCCAAATAGCTTCCATGTTCCAACCATTAAGAAATATGATAAGTTAACAAATTTGATTGATCACTTATGCACATTTGAGTATTGTATCGACCTCTTGAAGGTCGGCGGGCTAGCCTACAACAAACTATTCCTAGTCTACCTTAGCATCAAGATGGTTCAGAAGATATGCCTCAAGAGGAATCAATTTTTGGACGCAATTATCCATAGATTTTCATAGACAGTTTCATGCTAGTGGCTAAAGCTTAGCAGATCCATATACCCCATCCTTGATTAAGCAATAAAAGAATGAAAGCTTGTGAAGTTTCATTAAGCGTTTCAAAGAAGCGATATGAATTGAGGTTACGAGTGAGGAAGCACTTATGATGGTAGTGCATTCTATAATAAAAAGAAATACTGAATATGGGACAAAAATAGTAGAAAGTCATGTAGGATCATGAAAGCCTCTTATTAGAGGGCCGGTTGGTAACATATGAACTAAGGAGTCTAAGGCTTCATGAAGTGTTCCAGTCGAAAGGACAGTTCAAATTACTGGAGAAAGGATGCGGGGGCAAAAGCATATAACGGCCCTACAGCAAAATGACCAAAGGAAATTGACTTCACAGTCAATACTTCAACTACTCGTGAACTAAGCCAAGCTTAAAAGTAAGCGAAACTGAGTTAGTTTATAATGTACATAATAAATGGAAAAAGGGAAACCCATGACCCTAATGAAAGTTTGGCTAAAAACCCGACCAACCTTATTGCATCCATATATGGAGGACCTTGCCTTAGAGCAAAAAGGCATAAGAAAGGTACATGGGAGAGGCCCACAAAGAGCATCAAACATATACCACATAAAGAAGAAAGCAGTTCCAAACATCACTTTTACCTCTTGAAAATCAAATGGGGTTATATTCCCACATCATTATCCTCTCATAGTAACCGTGCAAGTCTCCAACCATACAATGAAAAAGTCTTTGTAGATTCGGGAAGTTTTGTGAATGTTATCTTCAAAACGGCTTTTGATAAAATGGACTTACTAGGTGAAATTTTGAAATCAAGCCCTGAACCAATCAACGATTTCAATAACACAAGGACAACACCAATGGTATGGCAAGACTACTCGTAACAGCCAGAACTTCCCTTCTTCACAAGTCCATCTACGCAAGCTTTTTGATCATCGACTAGCAGTCTCTGTATGTTTCCATTTTAGGGAAATATGCGCTAATAGAGCCGCACACGATGATCTTGCAAAAGGATTTTCTCATGAAGTTTCCAACCTCTGCAGCAATAGGAAGTGTGAGTGGAGAAAGTGTTAGGTAGGGAACTTTACAACGTAACCGTGAATTCTAAAAATAAAATTGTACCAAACTATATTGTTGTGTCATCTTGGCTAAATAATAATGAAAGAAAAAAAATGAAAAGACAATTAAATAACTGCATCAGAATTAAATTCCAAGGGAGGTGCTGAAACATGTCATCCTACAACCATAACACCAACAGAAAATTCTAAATGGACCTACCTTTGCATGATTAAACAGTTGAATGTGACTCGGTGCATGCGTAGTATTTGTTAAATAATCTCTTGGCATAAAGCACTAAAAGCTCGCCTAAAGAAGATGAGGCTGAAAGTTAGGTGGATCCTTTATTGGGAATAAAGGGAAAGGACCTAGAACCATTAGACAACTTGTAAGAAATACAGCTGAACCCATCCGACTCCTTAAAGATGGTAAAAATCGAAAACAATCGAACTATACAAAGAATTGATTGGCTTCTTGAAGAAATCAAAGGATGCATTTGCTTGGGCCTATTTAGATATGACCAAAATCTACCTTGCAATTATATGTCATGCTCACAATATTGATCCCAATGCGCATCATTGAGACAAATGTAGCGCAT
Organism: Allium cepa; assembly: GCA_030765085.1. Lineage (NCBI taxonomy): Eukaryota > Viridiplantae > Streptophyta > Magnoliopsida > Asparagales > Amaryllidaceae > Allium > Allium cepa. The sequence goes on from CM060943.1 coordinate 564,209,939, forward strand.
ATTGGACTAACAGAGGTACAACGCGCTCCATGAAAAAAACAAGTAGCTAAAAGAGAAGGGGTTCATCCGAGAGGCATACCACCTAAAGTGGATAGAAAATCCCATATTAGTACAGAATTCACACGAAAAGTGGAGAACCTGCATAGATTTCACAAATCTCAACAAAGTCTGCCCAAAGGATAGTTTTCCATTGCCTAGAATAGATCGGTTGGTAGATGAAACAAGTGGGAATGAGTTACTAACCTTCATAGATGCATACTCAGATTTCAACTAAATAGAAATATTTGAACCAGATAAGGAACACACAAGCTTCACCACTGATAAAGGACTTTACAGTTACAAAAAAAATGTCATTCGGGCTTAAGAATGTAGCAACAACATATCAAAGGCTAGTAAATAAAATGTTTAAAGATCAAAAGGAAAGATGTTGAAGTCTATCTAGATGACATGTTAGTAAAATCTAAAGCTACCTTGGATCACGTGAAGGACTTGTAGAGACCTTTTCAACTTTAAGGTTATATGGAATGAAGCTCAACTCATAATAGTGTGCATTTGCAATACTATTAGAAAAGTTCCCAGAATACATAGTAATTGCTAGGTTGAAAGAAGCCAATCTGGAGAAGATTGATGCAATAAAAATAATGAAAAGACCAGACAAGCCTAAAGATGTGATGAGTTTGAATGGGAAAGTAGCCGCCCTAAGCTGATTCATTTCCAAAGCCACAGACAAATGCATCCCCCTTTTTAACCAGATCAAGAAGAATAGGAATTTCAAGTAGACCGAGGAATGTAAAGAACCCTTCGAGATATTGAAATCCTATCTGGTCAATCCCCCAATATCTCTAAGCAAATCCTAGGTAAGGACCTATACATATTCCTAACAGTAACAGATCAAGTAATGAGCACAATATTTATAAGGGAGGAGAAAGGTGTTCAACATCCAATATTTTACAAGAAAATTTGTTGATGGAGCAAAATTGAGATACACAGTAATCGAAAATCTAGCATTCAAACTGCTTCTAACGGCAAGAAAGCTATGACCATACTTCCAAGTGCACCTTATAAAGGTACTAACAGACAAGCCATTGAAGCAGATACTGCAAAGACCAGAGATTTCGTGATGCCTTCTAAAATAGGCGATTAAAATGAGCCAATATGATATCACATACCACCCTTGTAAAGAAATTAAAGGACAGGTGTTAGCAATCGTAGAATGCACCCTATAGGAAGAGCCATCTAGCACAGTACCAAATGACGTCTCGCTAAGTTGGCAATTGTATGTCGATGGGACATCCAAAGAGAAGGGGTAGAGTAGGTTATATGCCTGTTACCCCTGATAAACAAAGACACCATGGAGCAGTTCGATTATAATTTAAAGCAACTAATAATGTTGCTGAGTACAAAACATTGGTCGTAAACCTAAGGATGGTGCAGGTAATGAAGGTAACCCTTCTCAAAATACATAGTGATTCTTAACTCGTAGTTAATCGGGTGCATGGTAACTATCAAGCAAAAGATCTAACTCTAGCCAAATCTATGAAATTATTTAAAGAATTACTTTCTTAGTTTGAGTATTTTGACAATGAAAAAATTCAAGGGAGGAAAATTTATCTATAGACACCTTAGCTAAAATGGCAAGCATTAAGGTTGCACATGAAATGAAGGCAATCCCAATAGGGTAGTTGCTGGAGACAAGCTTTTCCAAAGCCCAATAGGTTCTAATACTAACGAAGGCGCAATGGGACAGGGGCTATATAGGAGAAGGGTAAGAAAGGCAAATTAAACCCAAGGTGAACATAGCCCATTGAGCACAATTTAGGAAGAAGTAGAGTCACGGATGACCTCAATCAAGAATTTCTTATCAGAAGGAATTTTTCTTACAGACAGGAATGCAACTAAAAAGATAAGATGTCAAGCCCTCATTATACATTCTTTGATGAGATGCTTTATCAAAAAGGATACTACACCCCTTACTTAAGATGTGTAACCAAGAGGGAGGGAGTCAAGTTATGAAAGAGATCCATGAGGGATACTGCAGGGATCATTCAGGTGGGATTAAGTGTAACATCTCTAACTGGAAACCCGAAGATGAACACTAATGATAATGCAATCATTATTGGAATTATCTTCCAAAGACTAAAGTGAGCTTAGTGTGATATGATTCCATTGATAAAGTAAACAGAGAAAATTAATATGGTTTCATTCCACGGCAATATATTTCTTATATATTTTTTACAATTACTTTTGTCAATTCCCAAATATCGTGCCTATGTAGGGGTCAATTATAATATTAAACAACATAATAAAGAGTCTGGTCTGCATATGAAGATGCGCCCCGGTAATTACTTTTCGCTGTAACCCTCAGTATTACTTAACCATTTACTCCTGCAATAGCTTTTCGCATATCTCATTTATCCTTTAAAGCATTCTTTAAATTGTTCAATACCTCCCTTTAAGGTGTCTCCTGCGAACTATTGCATGGAATTACTCCATCGTAGTTTCCTTCTAAGTTTATTAGTTATTACAACTTGGAATCATCCCATCGTAGTATTCTTCTAAATTTATTCATCTATTCGAACTGTCTCGACCCTGCCCTTCCATACTTAACGATTTATGTAGTAAGCCTTGGACAATAAAGAAATGACCATCTATAGTACAATTATATTTATTTACTAAATTTTACAGCTTGGTGTCACTCCACCGCAGTAATTTTTTACTTAGTTTTCAAACCACTTGGAACCACCCCCACCACAGTATACTACAAAGAAACTCACATGAGGCCTTTGACTACAAAGAAATATAGGAGGACTACAAAAATTCATATAAAATAATAAAATTCGTATAAAATATAGAAGGACTTATTTTTTTTAAAACTTTAAGAATATTTCATTTGTGATTTTCAATTTAAACATAAAAAATTCATATAAAATTATATAAGCTTCAGAAGTTCCTTAAATAGAAAACCCACTTCAGCAATCATGTTTTAAACATTACATAAAATTTCCATTAAGTTTCAAATTCACTAATGTAGGGAAAACACATATAAACATCCCATGTTCACATGTCCTTTCCAAAAACGTATATACAAACCTCATCATAAATAAAACCATATAGATCTGAACCGAACCTGTTGTACATATAAGCAAAATCGATTTAGAAGGGTTAAGTATTACTCACCTAGATCTTTTAGACGTATGGCGTTAATCTACTTAGTCTCTTCTAGCTTGTGTTTACTTCTCTTCTTCCTATTTGCCTTCTTAAGCTTCCACTACTAAAGAGTTTTTCTAGCTTTTGTTTTATTTTTGAGTAAAATGAAATGAATAAATATGTATAAGTATTGTATATTGTGTTGAGTCAAGATTTTTATAGAGTTTTGATTTCTGACAAAGGGATAAGCCGTGATCGACAAGACAAAGGGATAAGCCGTGATCGACAAAAAGAAGTTATTCATTAAAGAGACACAAAGAGCTCCATATGTTAGAGGTTGATTATTTGGTATGTTAGTAATGTTATTTATGTTAAAATCTATCCTCAAATAATCTTATACCTTCAATCTTTGAATATATATATATATGAGTGCACATTAACTGTGCAATCTGGGCTAAACTGGTCGACCGGTTAAAACAAGGCAGTCGACCGTTTCTGCCCAGAATGCACAGTTAACATGCACAAGTGTACATAACATATATATATATTCAAACTCCTTTCTACTGGTCCTTTTTGACCTGTCGACCGTTTTCAAACAGAAAGCAACCTTTCGTATAGACACTTCCTTTTCTTCAACGGTTGCTTCTCTTTCTCTTCACCAATGATCAAGACCTTTGTTTGTACCTTTTCACAAAGGGTTACAACTGTTTATTTCTTATATAAACATCATGAAATCATTATTTCAATTAACCAATTCTATTATTCTAATCTCTATTCTATTGATCTCAATCTTATACTTTCAAGCGTTCAAATTGCTCATATTCTATCATACATCATTTTGAATCCTGAAATTTATTTAACATTCTTTTGATTCAATACGATATCCACTTCCAAATCTTTATATATACAAATATTCTATTTGAGGATAAGATTATAGGAAGTTTGTACTACAAGTGACAAAATAGTGTTAGCAAGAACACATACCGTCAACAAACAATTATTTTCATCTTTGTTGAAGTCCTCGGTGTTGTAAGAGGCAAGTGTTGAAGTCCTCGGTGTTGTAAGAGGCAAGTGTTGAAGTCCTCGGTGTATTAGAGGCGTGAAATCCCGTTCGTCTGCTCGGGTGTTGTAAACCTGTTCCTCCGGGTGAAGCGAGGTAGTTGGTAGTGAAAATCCAGATAGAAGTCTGGGACTGGACGTAGGACGGTGCTCCGATACCAAATGAAAATGTGTACGTGCTAATATAGTACACACGGATCGTGTAATATGATGTATAACACACAAAAATATGACTAATCACAGATAATAGAAAATTCAGTAAAATAGAAAAAGCACACCAGAGATTTCGATCCAAAAGCCGATGAAGGAATATTTGTCGGTTATTGGAACGAAGCAAGGCCTATCGTATATTTAATAAACAAACCAAAACTATTGAAGAATCACTTTATGTCTCTTTCGATGAATTCTATCAGCATCCTCAAAATATATTAGATGATGACGAAACAATAGTCACTGATAATCCAATCATCACAAATGTTGATTCTGACTCGGAAATAATTATTGAGAATATTCCTCAAATATGTGAGTTTCAATCACCACCAAGGATATTAAGAGACCATTCGGCCCAAAATATAATCGGTGAAGTAACATCACATGTCAGAACAAGAAGTCAACTCAACCAAATGGGTCATGTCGCTTTTCTCTCAAATATCGAACCTAAGAATCCAAAAGAAGCTGCTGTAGATGATTACTGGATCATTGCCATGCAGGAAGAACTAAATCAGTTCGAGCGCAATGACGTTTGGGAACTTGTTCCAAGACCAACTGATCAATCAGTTATTGGTACTAAATGGGTCTATAAAAATAAGGATGACGAACAAAGAAATATCACCAGAAATAAAGCAAGATTAGTAGCACAAGGGTATAATCAGGAAGAAGGTATCGATTATGAAGAAACTTTTGCACCGGTTGCTCGATTAGAAGCTATTAGAATCCTATTATCTTTTGCTTGTCACCATAATTTCAAACTTTATCAGATGGATATCAAAAGTGCATTTCTCAATGGATTTATCAAAGAGAATCTATATGTCGAACAACCTCCTTTGTTTGTACATGAAAAATATCCTGACCATGTGTTCAAACTTAAGAAAGCTCTGTATGGTTTAAAACAAGCACCTCGTGCTTGGTATGAACGACTACGTAGCTATCTTATTAACTCAGGATTTCAAATAGGCAAAGTCGATCAAACTTTGTTTATCAAACATTCTCAAAAGGATATTCTAGTTATTCAGATATATGTAGACGATATCATCTTTGGTTCAACAAACGATAAACTCTGCAAGGAATTTGCAAATATTATGACCAAAGAATTCGAAATGTCTCATATGGGAGAACTGTCATATTTTCTTGGACTTCAAATCAAACAACTTCTGAATGGTATCTTTATTAATCAAGAAAAATACTACGGAAATCTTATCAAACGCTTCGGGTTAAATAACACATCTGGTAAACCTACTCCTATGAGTACAACTACACATCTTGAAAAAGATAAAAATGGTAAGAATATTGACCAGAAACTATATCGAAGCATGATTGGTTCTCTTCTTTATCTTACAGCAAGTCGTCCAGATATAATGATGAGTGTTTGTCTATGTACACGCTTTCAAACAGATCCAAAGGAATCACATCTACGAGCAGCGAAACGTATAATTCGTTATCTTAATAATGCCAAAGATTTCGGTCTTTTTTATCCAAAAGAATGTTCATTTGAATTAGTATCATATAGTGATGCTGATTTTGGAGGCTCTCGAACGGATAGAAAGAGTACAAGTGGTACGTGCCATTTTATTGGAAAATCTCTTGTCCTTTGGTTTAGTAAGAAACAAAATTGTGTTTCACTATCAACATGTGAAGCTGAATATATATCAGCAGCTCTCGCTTGTACTAAAGTAATATACATGCAACAAACACTTCAAGATTTTGATATTCATTTATCAAATTCTATTATATACTGTGATAACACAAGTGCTATAAATCTTTCTAAGAATCCAGTGAATCACTTCAGAACCAAACACATTGATATCCGTCATCATTTCCTTAGAGACAATATTGAAAAAGGAAATATATGTCTCGAATATGTCCAAACTGATAGTCAACTAGCGGACATTTTTACTAAGCCTCTACTTGAGGCTAGTTTTATTAAATTTCGTAGAGAACTTGGTTTAATTTCTAGAAAAGAACTTGATAAATAATCACTAATGTTATATTCTTAAGTTCTTTTCGGATTATTTTTTGCTATTGCTATATTAGGAAATTGAATATGAGCTTCTAATTTTTTCTACGGCCAAGTTTGCATGACAATTCTCATCCACAAGCTTATATATAGGAATTTTTTTTTAATATAAGCTTGACAAAAAATATTTTTTTTATCACTTCCTATCTAAGCCTAAAAGTTTATACATATAGTTCATTATAGCACATATTTGTGATGAGTGTGCTCAAAAGTCCCATATTTCGTCACAAGTTCTGAGCCAGAAGAATATTACTCTCCTGAAACTCCAAAACACAAATCAAAGTGTCATCACCAATGCATTCATACTCCTGGCAATACGCCAACTTCGAAACGAGCAAAGAAGGTGTTGTTTTGTTCACCCCATACCAGAGAGAAGATCAATGAGATTCATCATTATCAAAAACATCAAATCGATCTTCAAAGACAGCTGCACTATGAGCAACAACTGACTTCGGAATGACTATCTCTTCTAGAAAGAATGACATCATTCTTTTGTGGTTCAAACAAACATGGCGTATACGAGCCAATGCCTCATGCACCTTCATCCTCTAGAAGCCCAAATTCATGGGATAAAAAATATGCTCAGAATGAAGGAGCAAAAGAAAAATGATCGCCATGGAAACCACGCATTACCGATGTCAAAGAAGAGACTTCCGACCAAAATTCCTCTACCTCTCATTAAATTTGTTTCAATATTATGATTGTATTCTCGTATTTGTTTTTATGAACTGATATATATATATATATATATATATATATATATACACACATACATATATCATGTTTTGAATAAACTCAATATTATATGGACCGTTAACACTCAGAAATACAAGCAAGAAGAAGGAAAAACAACTCACAGGCAAATCAGTCGACTGGCCAGATACCAACGGTCGACCGTTTTTTCTTCTGTATGAAAACGGTCGACCGATGATTTCAAGGCGGTCGACCGGTTTCGAGCAGTTTTGTTTTTTTAAAAGGCACATACGGTTATTTTTTCACTCCATCTCTTCATTTTTTTTTCAACAAACTCTCATAACCCTAGAACTAAATTCTTCTACCAATCTCACCCAAATGGCTCCTCCACAAAAGAAATTAAAGCAAGCTTCTACCTCCGAGACTCATCCAATCGATCTCTCTGTCAGGAAGTGGCTTGGGATCCAATCGCAGTCAAAAGGTGGAATGAGATGAAGGATTTTACAATCCATTCAGGTTCTTTTGTTAATTTTTCAGATTTGTCTAGCTATCGTATTCTTGGCTTAGCAAAGGATGCCGACGTTGAAAACCTAATTGACTTTGATCAAAACAATGTGGAAATTAACCATGTAATGATCAAATTATTCTATGCTAACCTAAATTTAGAGAAAAACAAGCCAGAGAATCCTAATTATTGTCTTTGGTCCGTTGTTTATGGCAAAAAAGTGTTTATCTCATGTGATAGGATGGCAACCGTTCTTGGTTCTTCGTTTATCGGTGAAAAATTCTCAAGTAATTTTTGCAATGTTCATGTCCGTAATCAAATTAGCCATCAATTTATTGAAGATGACAAGGATAGCACTAAGTCTATTCGTTTACGGCCTTCTGCAAGAATTCTTCATCATACTCTTATGCACTCTCTATTACTGAGAATAGGAAATTTTGATGCCGTCTATAAAGAAAATTTCAAGGTATTATACTCAATCTATGGGGGTATTCGTATAAATTGGATTGGTATGATCTTTGATGAGATCTTGAAAGTAAATGATTGCTCTAGGCCACACTTGTTCTATAACGAGTATATTATGCGTCTCTTGCTTGATTGTGGCATTGAACCTCCCAAGTCTTCAATTTCCAAACCAAAAGTCATCAACAAAGCATCGATTAAAAGAATGAAGCTTCCCGCTCCATACTTTAATATTATGCCTTTTGAACAATGGAAAGAACAAGGACATAAAGAAGCTTCATCACGTTCATCCCGCCCTAAACCTGAGGAAGTTAAACTTTTACGACCATCTTCCTCAACAAAAGAATCACTTGATACTATTGCTCAAAATCAATTCCTTCTCGAAGCACGACTTAAGCGCATGAATACAAAAATGGACAAACGCTTTAACAAACTTAAGTCTTTCTTCGTTTCTATATGGGAAGCAATATCATGTAGTGCATCATCTTCATCAATGCAAGCTCCATACCTTGGCAAGCGCCCAGCTCCTCCTACTTTTGCTTGGACATCTTCGGAGGAGGGTACAAGCTCGGGAACTAGTCATGAACGTGGATACGGAAAATCTCAGCTTGTTGAAGAAGAAGGAGAAGAAGAAGAAGAGGGTGAGACGGAGTCAGATTAAGTCTCAGCTTTTTTGCATTCTTATGACTTTAGTTTTTGCTTTAAAGACATTATCTGGCACTTGTACTAAATAGTGTCTTGTTTTAATTCGTACTAGACTTGTGTGTATTATCATCTTGTGTGAATGTTACTCTTGATCTATGGTAGTAGTTTTATGTTGCTTATAATCTCATTTACATCCGCCATTCAACAACTCCTTTTCGTCGATGACAAAGGGGGAGAAAATTGTGCTAACAGTATATATGTAGGACACAATCTCAGGGGGATATCATATACAGGGGGAGATTCATAACTATGTTGTCATCGATCAAAAAGGGGGAGAATGTTGAGTCAAGATTTTTATAGAGTTTTGATTTCTGACAAAGGGATAAGCCGTGATCGACAAGACAAAGGGATAAGCCGTGATCGACAAAAAGAAGTTATTCATTAAAGAGACACAAAGAGCTCCATATGTTAGAGGTTGATTATTTGGTATGTTAGTAATGTTATTTATGTTAAAATCTATCCTCAAATAATCTTATACCTTCAATCTTTGAATATATATATATATATATATATATATATATATATATATATGAGTGCACATTAACTGTGCAATCTGGGCTAAACTGGTCGACCGGTTAAAACAAGGCAGTCGACCGTTTCTGCCCAGAATGCACAGTTAACATGCACAAGTGTACATAACATATATATATTCAAACTCCTTTCTACTGGTCCTTTTTGACCTGTCGACCGTTTTCAAACAGAAAGCAACCTTTCGTATAGACACTTCCTTTTCTTCAACGGTTGCTTCTCTTTCTCTTCACCAATGATCAAGACCTTTGTTTGTACCTTTTCACAAAGGGTTACAACTGTTTATTTCTTATATAAACATCATGAAATCATTATTTCAATTAACCAATTCTATTATTCTAATCTCTATTCTATTGATCTCAATCTTATACTTTCAAGCGTTCAAATTGCTCATATTCTATCATACATCATTTTGAATCCTGAAATTTATTTAACATTCTTTTGATTCAATACGATATCCACTTCCAAATCTTTATATATACAAATATTCTATTTGAGGATAAGATTATAGGAAGTTTGTACTACAAGTGACAAAATAGTGTTAGCAAGAACACATACCGTCAACAAACAATTATTTTCATCTTTGTTGAAGTCCTCGGTGTTGTAAGAGGCAAGTGTTGAAGTCCTCGGTGTGTTAGAGGCGTGAAATCCCGTTCGTCTGCTCGGGTGTTGTAAACCTGTTCCTCCGGGTGAAGCGAGGTAGTTGGTAGTGAAAATCCAGATAGAAGTCTGGGACTGGACGTAGGACGGTGCTCCGAATCAGTATAAAAATCTCTGGTGTGCTTTTTCTATTTTACTGAATTTTCTATTATATGTGATTAGTCATATTTTTGTGTGTTATACATCATATTACACGATCCGTGTGTACTATATTAGCACGTACACATTTTCATATTGTCCCATAATAAATTGGGCATGTGCCCTCATAGTTACTTCTTTTAATTCTTTCTTCTCTATTCGCTTTATTTAACTTGCCTTTTTCCTTTAATTAACTTATTTAATTAATTGTAAAATTTAGGGATATTACACTAATCCAGCAAATAAGATCTTAAGGCATGGATACTTCTGATCGACCATGTTAGCAAACTCATGAGAATTCATACAAAGATGTGATATGTGCCAAAGGTTTGCATGCATTCCAAGATTTCCATCTCATGAATTAACCCTAACGGCTAGTCAACGACCATTTGATGTATAAGGAATCGATCTAGTAGAGCCTCTTCTCATGCCCAAAGGAGGAATGAAGTACGCCGCCATAGTAGTAGATTATTTCACTAAGTAGGTAAAAGTTAAGCCCCTTTGAACAATTACGGCTAAGAAGGTGGTTATCTTTGTGGTATGAAATATCGTCACGAGATTTGGAATTTCTTATAAGATAGTGTCAGATGATGGAATGCAGTTTAAGAGTAAGAAATTCGTAGACCTATGCCAAAGGAATGAGATCATAAAAGCTTTTCCTCTATAGCTTACCTCAGGCCAATGGACAATTGAAGCCACTAATAGAACAATAAAGAAACTACTGAAAAAGATACTAACAAAAGATAAAGGAAGATGGGTAGAAGAGCTACCTCTGGCTTTATGGCCAGATATAACATCAATGAGATCCCCTAAAAGACACATCCCATTTTCCCTCACATACTGATATAAGGCCATGCTTCACAGTTGAAGTGCATATACTATCAGATTGGCGGTAATCTTTTATGGTGGAAAGGAATTCATGCTTAAAGGAAGTTACCTTGGACCATATCCAAGAAAGAAGAAACGAAGCTGTGAAGAGGTTCGCTGTCTATAGACAGTGAATGGCAAAGACATACAGCTCACATATCTCTACTACTTATAAAGAAAATAGGTTGAACTAATTCACTCGGTGTCGTTTTGAAATTCCAAAAATTCCTTTGCTTTTTGTTTACGTGTTTGCACTCAAACAAAATATCAACGTATGCAATAATACGAACAGTCCGTGTGCGAAGTACGGGTCCATACTAGTATGTAAGAAAGAAAATTCTGTAAGGGAGACTTAGTTTTCAGAAAAGTAATGACCAACACCAAGGATCCTACAGAAGGTGTGCTAGGGACAAATTGGGAAGGAGCATTGATTATCGTGAAAGCTGTGTCAAATGGAGCATATTGTCTCTCCAAAGCTGATGGAAATTTAGTTTCAAGAAGCTAAAGCTCAGAATACCTTAGATTGTATTGTGTTTGAGATGCTCTTCCCCTTTTGTAACTTTTTAAATACGTAAAATAACTTTAATGATCAGTTTGTACAGTAAAAGATACTAAATGGATGTAGGGATACTAGACAACCCAAACCAGTATAAAAAATCCATGACCGTTATAAAAGTCCATGTGTATGATTTTCTTTTCATATACTTATAAATCGTATGACCTTTACTTCTGAAGCTTGGCTTATCGGCCACATATTGCACTGCCTATGGGGATATTAGACAGTCCAACCCAACTATTAAAAGACATGTGCATGAACTACAAAGGGTTGTAAAATACATGACTTGACTTCTCAGTAAAAAAACACAATTAGTTTGCACCATTGACAAAGCAGACCATGCCAAGCGCATGATAGGGAATGAATGACAAAATATAATTTCATGAAACATTAACTGGATCATACAAATATATACAATGGAAATAAATAAGAATGATGGAAAAAGGCAATTCACGTAGCATAATACAACAAATAAGTTAGGTACAATTTCAAAATCTACATAAAGGCCACCAAGTAAATGCTAAAATTATAATCTAATTTTAGCTACACCCACTTTTCACACATCATGCATGGACACAGAATATCAGAATTTATGTTTAATGGAAAAAATTGCATCCATTTAATCAAACAAGCGATACAAATGTAAAATATACTATGAGTTCGGGTCCGAATCGAAGGTATCATTAATGATGACTATCCTATCGTAAAAATGCCTCTGAGTGTAAACCTATCCTTGAGTGGGTAGTGTAGGGCCTAGGATGAAATCTCCTATAGGGGTGAAGATCTGATCGAGGCAGATTTGTCGATTCGACAATCACTACTGACGGGAAATGTCAGGCGCCATCGAAAGTAAGCCGGGGATTGTAATTGGCTTCAGTGTAGTGGTTGTCAACATCGCATTTGTTAAACATGGAGTCATCTCGACTAAAAGAAAACCTAAGTCCGAGGTTGGTGTAAAATGTGAAAGGACTCCAACCGTATGTTTTAAGGAAATCTTTTCCATGACATGCTTAAACCTTTCTTCCTTAATCTTCCCAACAGATCAAGCTGCACATGTGTGAGTAAAGTCAGATGGAAGGAAAATATAGCCAAAGTCAATGTGGTAGAATCCGAGTGCAGTACCTGCTCCTCGAGATAATTAATTCGGTCGATAGTAGTACGGCGCACATGCTCATAATCATCCAATCCTCTGCTTTTGTCTTCTTAGTCTTCTTTGAAAAAGGGCCAAAAAATTGTAGGCGGAGGAACACTTCTCAACCTTCACTCCACTAGCCAAGTCTGTTGGTTGTGTTTCGTAAACAGTTTTCAGTTCATAAAATTTATTCTCGTAATACGCCAAGAACTGGCCTTTTGATTGAGAAGATTCATCCTTACCATACTCGAAGAAGGGCAGGGGTGCTTGAGAATGGAGGGCGTTGGGATCGTTTTCCTTGGACAGCTGGATAACGACTTTTTGTGATAGTTTATCATTTTCTTTTCTTAGTTCTTTGATCTCATCTTTATAAATAACCCTATAACAGCTCTGCTTTCATTCAGCGATCCCTCTAGTTTAGTAATGCAAGCCAAACAGACCTGAGCATCTCTTCCAATTCAGTTATCTTTGCACGTAGCTTAGTCATATAGACATACTGCCAAAAATAGCTTTATTAGATTCTTCCAACTCCCCTGCTTGTTTATCACACCGAAGACGTAATTTCTTTTGAGTATCTTCAACAATCAACTCATGTTCCCTAATAAGATCTGTGTTAGTTGCTTTGAGTTCTTTGATCTGGGTTTCATAGCATTAATAATAAATGAAGGAGTTGGTTCATTTGAACAAGGAGTATGAAGAGCACACAAAGGACAGCTACTTTCAAGAAAGTCGGTTTGAATAGCTTCAGTTTGAGAAATAAGCATAATATAAAAGAGATGAATATGAGGTAAACAATAAGGAAATCAATAAATAATCAAATTAAATACACACACACATATATTTCTCTGTGTGTGTATGCATGTGTACAACATGGAAAGTGTCTTATGCAATTAAGGGTCGAAGATACATAGAAACAAAAGCTACCCTCACTAGTGACCGAGTCTATTTTTGAACCATAATAAATGAGGATGTCCTAAAAGAAGAGGTTAATTCTTTAGTGAAGAACCCCGTCTATGTATTATGAAATCACAAACCGCATCCCTCTCATGAATGACTTGGGTAATCCTAAACAAAAGCCCTTGATACTCTCTTAATTGCACTACAGACCTCTTAAGCTCATTTTCCCTTCTATGTACGAGGTCAATTTTCATTGACAGCCTCTTCATAGCTTGCTTTTAAAGACGCTTGGTACACTTCTTTAAGTGTTGAACTAAGTCATCTCCCTCATAAGACTTCAATTACAAAATTTTCTAGAGCCTACTTCTCTTACCTGAAAGGAAAAGGTAAGAGTACACAAGTCCAAAATACATTACTACGCATAATAAAATAAGACAAAATACAGTAAAGCAAACAACCAACATCTTATAAAACCACCTTATACATATACAAAACCTAAGACGATATAATTAAGTCAAAACAACATAGAATAAGGTAAAAAGGATGATCAAACGTTTATTACTACATCATCCTAAGATATTGCAAGTTGAGTCCTGATTATGCTCCTGCATTGGTCGAGTTCTCCTCTACATCAGAATCATGAAGCACTACCTCCTCCTAGACTACCTTAGAAGGGGAATCAGGAATCCCATTATGCTCTTACGACCACTCCCTCATGTACTAATCTAAGGCATCCACAATAGCTTTGGGGTCGCCAATAAAATCTAAATTAACCTCGGCATCTACTATGTCAAGTCGATTCATAAAAATGCTTCTTTACCATAGCATAAATATTGTAAAGAACATTGAAGATGATGGCACTAAAATCTTTCTCCATCTCAAGAAGTTTCTTCTTAAACTCCGTTGCTCTCTTATTCCATCTATCCACTCTTTTCCTAGCCATGGATGGTTCCTATTCAGCTTTCTTAAGTTTCTCGTTAACATCATCAAGCTATTTATTAATCTTCTCTAATCTTGTTATAGCATCCCCCTTCCCTTAAGCCCCTGCCTCAATGTCCAATTTCAATCAGGTAATCTCCACCTGATCCCCAACCGATGCTGTTTCTTAATTTTGGAGTCGTTTATGCCACTCATTTGTGGAAGCCATACTCTGAGTACAATGGCATAATAAAGCGTAAGAAATACTATCAAATTTCCACTAAATTAAGTTAACCAATAAATAATCAACAAACTTACTTGGAAAATACCACGATGAAAGATAGAAAAAAGGTCATTAGTAAGCAGATAAGAAGGCACCAGCAAAGAAAGGGGCAAGGAGTCACATCACCAATGAGGCGGCGCCCTGCTCATTCAAGGTTGGAATGGCGCCCTCCCCCAGGATAGGTAGGAAGCGGGAAGGAGGAAGCATACTAATGGGATGCACCTGGAATGGAGCAGGAGGAATAGCTTCAAAAAGGAGGGAGGGTCTACTTTTCTTCTCTTGATCAGATCGTATATCATAGCGAGAACGTCCTCCGGCTTCTTTGCTTCTTTCTTTTTTCCAGTGCAATGTCCAATTTTGAAGACATGGTACATGCACAATTTAAGCAACAACTTATTTAATATAAAACATGATGCAAGAAAGAAAGAAAAAAAAGAGAAAGACATAAAAAAGAACTAACTAAAATACATATAACTAAATTATAACACTTGGTGCAGCCTCATCAAAATTATAAACGAAAATAGGACGGCAAAAATGGTGATGTGGGTGGAGGAACTTACGCCTACATAGCAGGTCTTCCGTGAACAAATTCAAATATGCACAAATCTTTGCACCATAATTAAGTGCTGTTGTCCTACGAGATGAAAAGAGCTCTCATTCATTTTTAGTAAAATCGCGAAAATTAACTAAAGGGAAAGAAATTCAAGTTAGTGAATGAAGTCTTAAGAGTTGAAATAAGGCAGTACTAGGTTCCCCAAATGAGGGAACGAAGCCTTCATGGTTCGAAATGAAAAGGAATTGATCTGCTCACTTATAGGTCTTGCATGGTGTTGTCACAAAAGATACTTAGTAGATTGAATATAATAAAATCCAACAATCCTCATGTTACGCTCTGACGTATCGAATATAAAATAAGCAATTCTGGATAAGAAGAAGGAAACCAGTTTTTGCCTAATAAAATGAAGGTGCAGGCAAGTAGATGATAAGATATAGGGGTTAACTGAATGATGGATAAACCAACCATAATCAACCATTCTTTAGTAATGGGATGTAGAGGAAGACAAATGCCACATCGAATGTGTTTCGAAGTAAGGAGAATATACCCCCGTCCATGAATATGATCTAAGTGTGTAGGGACCCTAAACCCATAGCCATCAATTCCAAATTTAGTCGAGATTTCATCAACCCGACTTCCCTCTCAGATGGTCGAAGTTGGAATTAGAAAAGATGAATCATGACCTGATAAATTAGGAAGATCATCGAGGCCATTGATAACTAAAAGAAGGGACGAATTAAAATCAAAACCCACAAATATCACTTTAACTCAAACAGTAGATGAGAAAAAAATAAGAAATTTGTATATGTAATAAAAACATTTCAAATCAAAGAAAAAAACCAATTAATTAAACAAATAAAATCAAGATTTTACTCAACAATTTGAAATCGTACATGATTGGAAAAACAATTTAAAGATCGAATATTAAACAAATAAAAATCTAAGAATGATTTCCCCAAAAAAATGAAAAAATATACCAATTTCTAACAGCATTGATAAACAAAAAAATCTAACCAATCGCCTAAAAAAGAAGCGAAATAAATAACTTACGGATTAATACTGGTCGAGGCTTGGTAAGAGGAAGTTGAAATGAAAATCGTAAACCGCCTAGGTTTTCTTCAATGTTTTATGAGCAAATGAAAGTGAAATGGAAGAATAAAGGAGAAATAGTTAAAATTAATTTAGAGTGTCTCGGCCCTTGAATTCAAGCGACACTATTAATTAGAATCATTAAATGATAATGATGAGAAGGGATCTTCATGAAAAACTAAGCTAATCCATTGAAAACTGAAGTGACATTTCTGATCACGTACGAAGAGCATGGCCATCCGTATGATGACACATGTATGAAGCATTAAAAGCGAGGCGATTATTTAGACGGTATGAAAAAAAGGTACGGTAAATTACAAGTCCGTTGTAGATGCATTAGTGCAGACTTGAAAGACAAATGTTACACCCAGTTTCGACCATAATATATGGAGCGCAATCCAAAAATACCAACAAGAATTACGCTTCTATAAGGTGAAGTAAACTCCTAAACTTCCAAGAGTCAGCACAACCTACATACTAGACTCCATTACCATCTGCGATGAACACTACGGCGTTACTCCTTTAGACAACGTCGTCATTTCCCAGGCTATAAACCATCTCCCAAACATGCATGGCGATTTTGAATAACATATTTGCCTTATAATTAAATAATGACATGACACCTAAGCTGAATACGCATCCATCATATAGGACTGTATCATGATACCAAAATAATTATACAAGGGAAAAAACTATGACTATTAATGTAGATTTGTTTCATAGTCCTCTTGACTATGAAAATGATCGTGGACGAAGCAGGTCATCAAGATGTATATGACACAGCGCCATGGTCGAACCAAGTACTGAAATAAGAGTCAAAGCAAAGAAACTACGCTGCGCTTATTAATCGAATGGATTAAGTATATAGTCGACTCCAATTGAAGGAACTACATCAATATAAAAAACGGCGCCACTATTATTCTTTCAAACCTGGCTACCATAACTCAACCTAAAAGACATATCGCACTGTAACATCACCAAGGTAAAACTGCACCATCATGAAGAAAGCGGGGTTAGGTCACCAGGACTCATCTCTAAATTCAACTACCACAACAATAATGAACTGCGACGCTATTTCACATTAGAACAAGAAACAAGCAATTCAATTACGAAGCACAACACTAACCCCTTGAGATGCGTATGGTGTCAAAGCAACCACGAACCCATCAGTTAATCAATTAAATATTTCAAATTCAAATCATCTTGCCCAAATCCAAATCTTCCAGCCAAATACAAACTCTTCCATCTATGATCATGTCTACAATCTGTGCATGCTACAAAAACCAACATATGGAAGACACACAGCAACATAGCACGGTGACGGAAGAATGTAGAGGAGTGACATTAGTAATCCATGAGAATTTATACTACAAATCGGAAAGTATAGCAGCAGAGAAAATGACTTCTGGTTAACTGTCTAAAAAATTACGATATACTCTTGTACTCTTTTCTACTATGAAAATCAGCGTAAGAGAAAGAAGAATGATACTAATGGATTTTGACTCATGGATATAGGATTCCGTAAAACCTGAACCACGTAAATTTATTTGTCCCTTACTTTGCCTCACTTTTCATTTTCCCTTTTTAGTAGATTCTATTTCATTATTACTTTGCTAAATCTGGCATCTAATCTAACATAGGCATTTTAAAAAAGAGTTGAAGTGTCTCTTCATAATTTTAAATAGCGACAAAATTACTACCTTAAGGCAAATTTAATATCACTTAAACTTGCTAATTTATAACTACAGAAGTGATTCGCCCTATAATTACTTTGTACGATTGGGCGTTGTGAGAAGAAAAATCTCACTAACACATACATGTATGCATATTGTAAAAAGAGTAAAAAGCATTTTTTAAATTATAAAAAAATCAATTTTGATATTTATAAAATTAATATAATATTTCATGGTTGAATAGAAATACAATTTATTTTTGATTTTATACAAAGATCTAAATAACAATATTGATTTACATGGATAGCTTGGTGTGATTTAATAAAAATAATTGCAGAGACAACAAATACATATATAAAATCATTATATAGTTTATTAGTGGGATAGCCTTTGAATGCACCTCGATTGGTGGAGTCTCCTAGAATCAGCTTGAATCGACCATTGAAGGTTGCTACAATCAAGTCTACCACCAGATTTACTTTAATTTAATAAGAAGTGGCTCTTGACTTTCGGTAATGGGGTGAGAGGGATAAGGTTTCAATTAGAGAAGAGGGAAAGAAGTAAAAAATAATAAAATAGCGAGCCTATGAATTTGTTTAATTAGAGAAAGAGGAAGAGACAGGCTCTCCTCCTTTTTTTCTTTTACCCTTTGTTAATTCTATGTCTAGATCCAAATCGCAAACCAACCTACTCCATCTCTCTCCCAAGTTCAACTATGATATAGACCTTTATGCCCATGAAACCACAAAATCGTTAGCAATTAATGTCATTCAAATCGTATTCAAATGCACATTAAGTATATCGGTAGTTACATATATAACGTTTACACACATAACCAATTAGTTACAAATGGAATCCAGAAAATACTAATACCGCCCAATACACCAACCAAATAAATAATTAATATTTCATAAATATTAATTAATTTATGACAGTTATAAATTAATTAAATCGTGTAGTATTTCAAAGATTTCATTAACTCGGTTGTGCGACTCATAAGTGTAAATTCGGCCAACGATTAATATCGAACAATTGAATATCGATGAACACACATTATCTTAACTAATCGTGTAACAACATTATTAAATTTATCGCTTATTGTTATAAAACATTACAACTATTTGCAGAGAACTCGGTAAATATTTGCAGAGAAATATGCAAATTTAAAAGTTTATGGACTATAAATATTTGTAAAGAACTTTGCAAATATTTGTAGAGTTATATGCAAATATTTGTATTTTAAAAAAAACTAGAAAAATGCCAAATAAATTGGTTTGATCATAAAAATATGAAATTACATTTAGGATTTAATTTTCATAATAAATGTTTTTTTATATTGAAACTAAAAATAAGGGTGTAATCTAAAACATGTTTTCAAATCAATATAGTTGGGAAAACACATGTAAACATCCCATGTTCACTCCTACTTTTCCAAAACATTCATTAAACTTTTAGATTTGTTCATGAAAACCTGTATGAACACCATCATACATAAAAACATATAGGTTTGAAACGAACCCATACATATAAGGAAATCAGTTTAGAAGGGTTAAGTATTACTCACCTAGATTTGTTAGATGTATAACTTTAATCTTCTTTGCTCTTCTAGCTTGCATTTTCTTATCTTCTTTCTATTTGGCTTCTTAAGCTTCCACCATTAATGATATTTTCTAGCTATTTTTTTAGTTTTGAGTCAAATGAAATGAATGAATAGAAATGAGCATAGTATGTTGTCCCACAATAAGTTAGGCCTACGCCCTCATACTCGCTTCTATCAATTCGTTCCCCTCTACCCGCTTTATTTAACTGGAATTTTCATTTTGATTTACTTATTTAATTAATTGAAAATTTTAAGGTTATTACAATCTTACCTCCTTAAAGGAATTTCACCCCGAAATTCAGTTAAGGTCAATTACAGACCAATCGTCCCCTTTATGCTTACCCTATGCACCCTCATGAATTCCTAATTCATGCATACTTAAAATGTATTAGTACTACCTACTACTATAGCAAACAACCATTATATATATATATATATATATATATATATATATATATATATATATATATATTGTCTACATTAGCACAACTCGATACATATCATATGCGCTACACTTTGACAAACACTTTAGATAGGTCCTCCTAACTATATCCTTAATTTCCCACATGCAGACCTCCCGATCTATGCTCCATTGAACGCATACTAGCTTCACTACCTTGTTCCAAAGCCGCTTCTCGTCCTGATCCACTATTTGAGCCGGTCTACACACATGTCATATTTGGTTTAATGTCACGATCCAATAAACTTAATAATATTAAAGAAGTAAATTAGTACTTGCAAATGTTTTAATTGTTAATTAACTTTTAAAGTCTAAGTTAATTTATTTGTTAAAGGAAATTAATTACTCAAAGTTAATTACTTAATAAAAGTAATAAAGGTAAATTAATTTAATGATTTAAGTTTGATTGATCAAGTAATTAAAGAATAATTAAATAATTAAGGATTAATTATTTAACAATTAAAGGTTGATTTATTTATTAATTAAAGATGATTAACTATTAATTTAAAGGTTAATTAATTTATAATTAAAGGTTAATTAATTTAGAAATTAAAAGTTAATTAATTTTCAATTAACTTATGTTAATTAACTAGGAGTAGTGATTATCTGATTTAAATTAATCAGATAATTAATTAACCTTACTTATGGATGTTTGAATTATATGAAATGCTGTGAATTGTTTGATATCTGTGTTGTGTGATGATTTGTGATATAAATTGTTCTAATTCAAGTTGTGATAAATGTAATTTATTATCTGTATTGAATATGTATTATTTATCTGTGAATTATGTGAATGAAGATAAGCATTATAGATTATACCGCTTATCGATATTGCTGTGCTTGAATCTGTAATGATCAATGATGTTGCACTATTGTGTAAAACCCTAGGACTACACCATACACACACAAATATGGATTGCATGAGGAAATTGGTTAAGTCACAGATTTTTGAAATGGTTTTAAAGCTGGATTTTGAATCCAAATGGTTTTGGAAATGGATTTGGGTTAATTGTAATAAAGCTTTTGAAAAGAAGTTTTGAAGATGAAAGTTATTTTGAATAACTTAATAAAGTTTTGAAATTTTAATAATTTGATTTAAATTTGAATTCAAAATTTGAAACTGAATTCTATGTTTAGAAATTATGGTTTAAAAATGTTACACAAGTTATAAGCTCCAGCACGAGTCGGATTTCAACGGTTGAATCTGCGGCATTCGGGTACAAGGAAGTACGGGCGTCGATTTTCGAAAGCTGAAATTTGGACCGTGACAATTATCTTTAAAAATAATATTACACCATTACAATCCTTTTTCATTCAGAAGTCATTACTTAAAAATGTTTATTTGGAGAGATGTAGATTTACTTATGCTGTCCTTAGCCTGTAGATATTTTAACAGAGAAATATTTCTAATTTTACAAGTATGTGCTTGTTTATTTATATAAATATGATTGAAATAGAATTTTGGTTTGAAATTCAAAAATGAATGTCTTGAACATTTGTAAGGTTGAATTTAAAACTTTATATATATGTATATGAATTAATTGTGAAATTAGATTTTTGAAATTGAAATTCAATAGTAAACATCTTGGAAATAAATTGAATTTGAAAACTCTATATTTTAAAAATAATAAAATTTTATTTTCTAATTTTAATATATATATATATATATATGTATATGTATATCTATTTTGAAATTAATAAGACATTAACATAGATTTTATAAAGGGTTCATTTCTTTTGCCTTTTTAAAAAAAACATAGTTTATATGTATATTTTTAATTTAAAGACATAATAAATAAATAAATGTACGATTTGTTTTAAAAATCATTTTCTTAAGATTATATAAATATTTATAAAAGGAAAGTATTTATTTACAATTGAAAATATAAACATATTACAAAAATAAAGTTAGGTTTAAAACACAATTTGTAAATTAATTTAAAGTCAGGGTTGTTGCATTTAATAACTAGGTCTTCTACTACTCTCTAGTTTACTACTACGCTTGGATCCCTAATGCATTTCTGCAAGTATGATATGTGAAATACATTGTGAATCCGTGGAAAAACATCTAGCAGATCCATAATATATGCCACCGTCCCAATCCTTCATATGATCGAAAACGGTCATACTTATCTAGGTGCTAACTTCCCAATATTATCAAAATCCATCATGTCACTCATCAGAAAAACCTTTGCGAACACCTGATCACCTACCACGAACTCCAGTTCCTTTCTACTTATGTCAACATAACTCTTTTACCTAGACTACAATGCTTTCATCCCTGCTCAAATTAGCTCTACCTCCTCAGTAGCATGCTTCACCGCATCTTGTCCCAACACAACTCTATCTCCTCCTTCCAATCAACATGCAAACGACTTACACAGTCTTCCATATAAAGCCTCAAACAGAGCCATCCCAATACTGCTCTAATAATTGTTATTATATGAGAATTCTACTAGATGTAGATAATCTTCCTGTGATCCATTGAAGTCTAAATACATGCTCTCAACAAATCTTCTAGAAGCTTATTGGCCCTCTCAGTTTTTCCATTTGTCTATGGATGGTAATCAGTACTAATGTGAAGTGTTGTGCCTTACACCTTATGTAGACTTCTCCAAAATTCACTAATGAATAGTGAATCTCGATCACTAATAATAGTGCATGGCACCCCATGCAGTCTCATTATCATCTTCATGTGTATTTTTGCTAACTTTGGTGCAGTTCTCTTAGCCTTAAATAGAATGAAATGGGCATACTTAGTTAATCTATTAACTATGACCCATATGGCTTCATTCTCTTTCTTTGTCCTTGGAAATCCATCTATGAAGTCCATAGATGCTGAATCTTATTTCCACACTGGAATTTCTAAAGGCGGCAGGAGCCCACTTGGCTTTCGATGTTCAGCCTTCACTTGCTGAAATATAAGACATCTTCTCACATATTCTCTTACATCCTTCTCCATTCCTTCCCAGAATGAAACTCCTCTTCATATCATGTTACATATTTGTACCTCCAGGATGTATGGTAAACTTTTAACGATAACATTCATCCAATACTTCCGTTTGCAGTTCTCCGGTACTTGAAACATATGGCCTGCCATTCTTTCGTGGTACTCCTTTCTTATTCGCACTGAATCTCTTCAATTCTATAGCCTTGACTCCTAAGTCAAAATCCTTACTATATCTGTGTAGAACTTATCATTCTTCTGTAGTTCAACAATCCTTTCTACCAGTGCATGTCCTACTCCTAAGAAGGCTAATATCCTATTTAGGTTGCTTGAACCCACACCAGTCTGATACTGCACATTACACGTGAACAAAGTTTCTAACACATTTCATTCTTCTAACATTGCTAAAACTCAACTTTGCTATCTTTAGATTAAATCATTGGCTACTTTATTGCCTTTTCTGGGGTGTATTATATCCCAAAATCATGATGCTAGAAACTCTAACCATTTCTACTGCCACATGTTCAGCTCCTTTGGAAAGAACCAATATCTTAATGACTTGTGGTCATTATGCAACTCAAACATTTCCCTCAAGAGATAATGTCTCCAAATCATCAATGTAAAGACTACCACGCTCTTTGGATACCTAACTTCATGGGTTTGTAACTGCCTAGATGCATAAGTAATTACGTTGCCCTTCTTCATCAATACTGCACCTAACCTCAATCCTGACGCATCAGTACACACAATCATGCTTTTAGTTATTACTATAGCAGGTGCGTTTCTCAATCTATGCTTCAGTTTCTAGAATGTCTTCTCACACTCCTATACCCAAACAAACTACTCTCCCCACCTAGTTAGCCTAATCATTAGCACGGCTATACGAGAGAAATCCTTAATGAATCTCCTGTCATAACCAGTCAATCGTAGAAAACTTCACACCATAGTCACAGTCTCATGTCTTTTCCACCCAATTACTGCCTCCACCTTTTCTAGATCTACCGTTGACCCTTCTTCTAAAATTACAATGGCCTAGAAACTTCATTTCCCTTCTCTAGAAATGACACCTAATAAATTCACCTTCAACTTATGTAGTCTCATCGTGTGCAGGACAATCCTTAGGTGAACCACGTGCTCCTCCTTATCATTGGAGTACACTAAAATGTCAATTATGGACACCAACATGTATATTTCCATCTTAGCTTGGAAGATTATGTTCACCAAGTTTATAAAGAATGCAGGAGCATTGGTTAGCCCAAATGGCATAACCAACTACTCATAAGAACTATACCTAGTTCTGAATGCAGTTAAAGGAATATTTTCCTCCACAACTCTCAGTTGATGGAACCTTGCATCCAAGTCTAGCCGTGAAAACACCTTAGCTCAACTCAACCGATTAAAAATGGCATATATTCTAGGCAAAAGATATCTATTCCTCACCGTCGGCTAATTCAACTTCCGGTAGTCTATACATAGTCGCAAAGACCTATCAGATTTCTTCATAAACACTACTGCATCTCCCCATGGTGAGCTGCTTGATCTTATGAAGCTTGTAACACCTCGTAAAATTTAACAAGGAATTTAATAATTAAAATAAGGTTAAAAATGAAAATTTTCTAAATGTCATAATTTGGTAGTGGGAATTGCACCATTGCATCCGTGATGATTTTCTGATCAATTTCCATCTATAATGTTTTGTAAACGGAGAAGTTAGGGACATTTGAAGTTTACAAGTTTAAAATGATTCAAATGAGTCGAGTTTGAAAATTTGAAATTTGAATTTTAATTTGAATTTAGAAATTTAATAGAGGCTTAAGTTCTAAGTAAATATTAATGATAACGTGGAGGAATCAATGAGGTTAATTAAGTCAATAAATATAAATTAATAAAAAATAACATGATAAAATTTTATATGGTCATAAGTTAAAGATTGGTCGACCGCTAGCAGTCGATCGAGGAAGGGTTGAGGCTAACAAAAAAACATAGGCCAGAGTGACCCAGTTTTAACTATTTTAATCTAACGATTATGATTCCTTCTTACTTCTAGAAATAGAGCTCTAGACCCCTCACTTTTCTTCATAAAATTCTTGTAACAACAGTGAATCTCTGCCAGATCCCTTCTACTTTAGATTTCAGAATCTGCTAGGATTTCCTAGCCAGGGGTTCAGATCTTCAATTATTTCAATTCTGATTCTATCCTAGTTTCTGATCTAATCTATATAATCTGCTTGTTGTACGTTCCGAAAGGAAAGGATCTAAAAGAGAAAATAGGAGGGGCATGAATCAAATCCAATTTAGAAGCAGACAATTATTTATAAGTAGAAATTTCTCTTTTTCCTAATTTTGTAATTGTGTAGTATTTGTTTGGATTTGATATATACCTTGAGAAATTTTGATAAACAAAAACATAACACTAAAACCCCAGAATTTCCCCAAGTAAGTGTCAATATATGAATATGTTGGAATTTCAATTGGCTTATATTAATATAATAGAATAAGATCTATGTTTGAGATTTAAGCAATTTATTATCTATTCCACTTCATCTCTTTTGATTTTTTTTGTAGTAATAAAGGATTCTAAAAAGATAAATGAAGTTAGAAATTATGTACAAAGTCTAAATTTGCCTATTTGTAGTTTGCATGGTCCATTTCTGTAAATTTAGTAAGTATGAATCCTTTTTCACTCTAAGGTGGTAATTTAAAAAGTTGAATGGAATATAAAAGGTTTAAACTATAAGATTGACCCTCTAAAAGGAGACTTAATTATATTATATTAATATATAAGTTTGGTATCATTCCATTTTTATAAGAGTCTAGTTGTGTTGGCTAAGGATATTAGCTATTTTTGTTTGGAGCTTGGGATTTGTATGAGTTTCACATTTCGACTAATTTCATAAGTGTTTCCTTCACGTATGATTAGTGATAATTAATTATAACTAAGATCTCATGCACGTGTGTGTGTTTATATTGTAATTTATTGATTATAGCATATTGATCATATTGAATATTACCAATGGGGTAGTTAATAGCAATAAATTTCTTAGGAATGGAGTAATTGATAATCATGGGAAAAAAATCCATAATTTAAGGTGAAACAAGGAGTTTCACTTTATATGACCTTAAGTTTTACTGTGTAAGGTAGTATATATTCATTTAGTACATACATTTGAAATATGACTAAGTTATAAGATGCAAGGTCAATCAAAAGCACCTAAAAATCTATCGAGTTAAATCTGGCGACCAGTTGTGTTGATTTGGTGACCGATGTTAGATATCGTCTATAATAAACAACCTTGGTGGACACGAGGTTAGTCCCAATTCTATAGGGTAAATCTGCCCAGTAATCTGGCTATAAGTACCTATGAATGGTCGATTAATCTAAATCATCACGGTGGGTTATAGGTAATAAATACATATTGGATATGATAGGTTAAAGATCTATGGAGGGGTTTGCTTATGATTTGGGATATTAAGTGACTATTGTAGGGTCTACCTCTTTTCCACAAAAGTAGTATTAAATGATCCATGAGATTACTTACGATCCAGCTAAAGGGGATCACAGAGGACCTGCCTTGGGTAAGGTATTCAATGATGATGACTTGCATATTCAATAGGTATTAAATGGTTAGAGTCTGCCTAATTTCCATTTAAAGGTATTAAGTGGTTCTAGTGCTTCCTCTTGCACTATTAACGATAGTTGCGTTAGAGATTTGAATTGGACCGGGAAAGCCCATTGAGTCTATGGTTCAAGCTTTCGAAACATTTTAAAAAGCATAAGACATATTACTTATCTTGATGACACTGGCCAAATACAATTTTAGTACAGCTTAAGATCTTCACTCACCAAACAATTGTTATTCCAACTCCCTCCTCACCACAGCACACAAAATATATGAGGCTATGCTAATTTAGGAGATGAAGATGGAGAAGGGGGCTTATGGAAGTTATCTACCGATTTATGTTTTTATTTCTAGTATCTTTATGTACTCGGTTTTGAACAATTGTGTATTTTGAGATATTGTACTATGGAGGTTTTATATTGACACATTATGAGATTCTATGATAAATTGAATGTTTTAGAAATGGTTTTCTTTTATCCAATGGGTAAATGTCTGATATTATATTATATCCACTTCATTTTAAGATTTTGAAAGTATAGATAGATATCTCCATGCACTACGTATCGTTCAAATTTTATCAACCAAAAGTCGACCTTGGAATGGGTCTAAGTATCGAAGGACATTTTTGGGTTGGAATTTTGGCCTGTTTCGGAGCGGGTTGTTACAAAGTTGTTCCCTTTTAACTCTACCAATTTCTTCTTTAATTCCTCTATCTCCCTCGAAGGCATTCTACAAGGAGGTAGACTAAATGGTTTAGCCCTTGGTAGTAAGTTAATATGGAACTCTATGGCTCTTGGGGCGGCAACCCCGAAACCTGTTCAAACACCTCCTTGAAATCCTTCACTACCCTTACTGCTCCCATTTGCTCTTCCTCCTGAGCTAACACATATAATGCACCTCCTCATACTTCTCCATGTTCTGTGCCAATAACATAAACACCCTATCTCCATTGTCAGGATGACTCAAGGTAATTATCCTTTTAGCGCAGAGCAACCACGCACTATACCTCTCCAACAAATCCATCCCTATTGACGTCAAAACTTACGCCAACACCCTAAACAGTATGGAAGCCAAAAAATATTCAAGAACCAACTCCAAATAGAATAAAGTAGAGAATAAAATATGAAGAACAATGAACTAAAATTGAAAGAAATGAACGCAGAAAGTTTTATAGCGGTTCGGCTGACTCTGGCCAACGTCCACTTCAATAATTTTCCTTCTATTATACTGTAGTTTATAATTACAGTCCAGAAGATAGACTAATAATAATAACAATGGAAGACGAAGACAGCCCGAAAGAAGATTACAAAATGAGTGTCATTCCTACTGTATTTTAGGGGAAGACATGCAAATATCTAGTTGAAAAATCACCTATAAGATCCCGAGATTAGACCGACTACACTCACCAAAAATAGGCCACATGGCCCACTTTTAGGGGTCGGTGCTAATCCCTATAGGGGGAGCGATGCTGATCTCTATAGGGGGATCAGTGCCGATCCTTAAGATAAGGGAGTGGGGCCCAACGATCCCTTCCAGGGGTCCTCCTCAATGTTTACTTCATATTTCCTGAGTTGTTCTACGATGTTGCCTAAGTGAAAATTGGATATATCAATCGATTTTCATTGAGTTGAGATGTTGAGTTAAGTGTCCATAACCATAGTGATCCAATCCAATTCACTGCTTGGGGGAAGGGGTAGGTACTTATCCCTTTCCTAAGGGAAGCAACAATCCATACTTAGTCAATTCTAGGATGTTATACGTCTGAATCCGCTAGACTATCATCCATAGCCCTGCATATACTTAATTCACAAACCTAACAATCATCCCTTTGTGTTTTCTGCCTTGATAATCATGAAATCCATTCAATTAAGTCCGCCCGTATACTGCTTGGTCAAAAGGCGGATTAGCACTTGCCCTCCAAAACATGCCTTGACGCAGGAAGGTGTGTTTTGAACTACCATAAGTCCGAAGTCCATAATCCATCAATTGCTAAATCCATGATCTCACTGGATTATCACCCGATACGAAGGTTTCGCTGGACCAATAGCCCGATTCATAGTTTCTTTGGACCGATAGTTGGGTTCTTAGCCTCATCGATCCTATTCGTGGTCTCTCCGGACCCTTGCTTAGTCTAATCCAAACTTAATGATGAGTGGACCGATCCTTTCACTCTCTGGCGAGGTGATCTACTCCTTGCACTCTGGCTTCGACAATCCGGCGGGACATATAGTGATGTAAGTATGAATCATGGCCTAGTTGGACCAATCATGGTCTCTTCAGGCCCTTGTCGGACCCCACTCACTCTCTTGCGAGGAGAGAACAACGATAAGAAAACTAACCATGTCGCTCTTCGATGAAGCGGCCTACTTCTTGCACTCCGAATCCATCTCTCCCATTGTAGTATAACACGATATGTGGGGTTTTATTCTCCAGCTTCGATTCCACGATCGAGGACTTAATCCATGATGTACGAGTCCATCCTGTCACTTTTTGACGAAGGGAATCACATCATGCATTTACTCCCCGTTTATCTCGTTGAGACAACTGTGACCTCTTTCATTCATTACTTTAATGCAAATTTGAGTATTCTCAATTTTTTTTGTTAAATTATTAAATTTAAGTTCTTACAACTTTAAAACTAGAAAACAAGAAAAACCAAATGTTGCCTCTCCAAGCATGACAGATTATCATCATCTTAAAGCATTCCCAAGGACCTAATTCGGTTCCGTACATGGGCAGTGACTTAGTCGTTTTATTATGGAGTTTATTATTTATTTAGTTCATGCCATCCCGATCAAGAGAAGACGATCTGTGACCTCGATCCAAGGCCATTTCCACTTGACGCGGACGGTAGCCGCTCATGTTCCATCACTGCAGCCCGAGTCCATGCATATAATGTTAGCTGATTTTTCCTCACCTGTTCTCCAATCATATCCTTTCAAGTTCCTACATTCATTTATATTATACCTATCCCATTCATGGAAAAGATAGTACTTTATGATGCCCATTCACATTCGGTGGGCTCTCTCCTTACTGACCTTTGGTACGGAAAGGGTCCTCGAGTATCCAAATAAACCCTCTTCAAAGTCTAGTTTAAATCTATACAAGAAGAGAATGTTGGTTTGCTATTTTCTGCTTCGATCCATCAAAGCCATCATCCGCCTTCCTCTTTCTTTTGCCCTTGCCTAAACCTTCTCCAGATGGTCCTTCATCCATCACTATGTTAACCTCTTCTCAATTGGCATTATCATCTTCCTAACGCAGGAACCTCTCTGCCTCATGATAAAATTTCACAAGATCCATCGAAGAGTCCCGTTCTAGTGCCACCTTGAAATCTTCACCGTCAGCTATTCCTGATACTGCTGCCAGCAAAACCATTTATGGATCTGGCCGATCCACAAAAGCAACTTCCACATTAAACCTTTTTAAGAAATTAGTAAGGGATTCCCAAACTTTCTACTTCATCATCATCAACGTCATCACGCTCTTGGGTCTCCTGATGTGGACCTAAAATTTCCTTAAGAATTTATCCACCAACTCCGTCCAAGAACTAATGAAATCGTTGTCCAATTGCCAAAACCATAGTGTAGCTATATCTTCCAAGTACAAGGGGAAACAATGCACCATCGCCTCCTCCGATGCCCCTAGCACTTTTATATGCCTCATGTACCTCATCAAATGAATAACAGGGCCGTTTCTCCATCATATACTCCTAATGTCGGTACCTTAAACTCCAATGGATTCCTATCACGCTTAATATTAGGAGTTAAAGGACTCCTATTCAGATCTTCCAAATCCCAATTCAGCAATCCTCCTTTCATAGCTCATATGATCATCTCTATAAATCTATCGCTGCCATCCAAAGGTAGATTCCAATCATCATTTCCCACCTGCCCCCCGACTCCGTAGGAATCCTAGATTATACAATTCCACATACCGATTCACATCTGCATGGCCTACTTCAACCACTGGCCGAACAACATCCACATCAACACCTATACCGGCCTGACTCACGGGCATGCCTCTAAGCCTCGGGGTTTGGTGCTGACCCCTTTGGGTGGATTGATGTCGATCCCTTGATGTTGGCTGGAGGCTGCCTTCGGTTGCTCCGATTTGATCTCTTGCCTGTTGGCTTCATTTCCATGCTCCCAGTTTCAAATTTCAGTAGCTTATGCTCCTCCATCCCATTGATCAAAATTTCCAATAGCTCATGGCGCTCCTAATCCTTGATTTTGAGTTTCTGTAGCTCCTACTGCTCTACTGCTCCAGCCTTTCCAATTTTCCTATGAAATTCTGCATCATCTCCTCTTGTCTCTTCATTATCTGCTCTTACATTACCTCCATCATAGTCTCCATCTCATTCCTAGTGATGTAGATGGAGGTTTGATTAGCTCCAACTCTTGAGGATGCCTCCTAACTTCCTCCATTGAGACTCCTATCTACCAATGCTTTCCTTGTGGATTTCCTAGACATTGCTTCCTAGATTCAAGTATCCAAGCTTCCAAATCCACAGGTGCAAGTATACTTAGTAAAAGCACTAAAATAATGACCTTAAAAATGGTTCCAACACTCTAAACAGTGTGAAAGCACTAAAATATCCAATAACCAACTCTAAATAGAAAGAAGTAGAGAATGAAATATAAAGAACAACAAATTAAAATTGAAAGAAATGAAAATAGAAAGTTTTATAGTGGTTCGGCTTACTCTAGCCTACGCCCACTCCAATAATTTTCCTTTTATCAATAGGTTACAATTACAGTCCGGATGATAGCCTAATAATAATAAAAATGGAGGAAGAAGATGGCCAGAAAAAAGATCCCAAAATGAGTGCAATGCCCGTCGTATTTATAGGAGGGGATGTGCAAATATCCAGCTGAACATACCCACAAAACCTCGAGATCAAGCCAAATCCACTCACCAAAAATGAACCACACTGGGCCCACGTCTAGGGATCGGTGTCGATCCTAAAGATATAGGAGTGGGGCCCAGCGATCCCTCCTAGAGGTCCTATTTGATTTCCTGCATTGTTCTGCAATGTTGCCTAGGTGAAAATCGGAGGTATCAGTCGATTTCCATTGAGTTGAGTTGCTGAATTAAGTGTCCATGGCCATAGTGATACAATCTGATCCCCTGCCTAGAGGAAGGGAAAAGTACCGATCCCCTGTTTAGGGGAAGTATCAATCCATACCTAGCCAATTCCAGGATGTCATTCTTCTGGATCTGCTTGACTATGATCCATAGCCTTGCTTATACCTGATTCCCAAACCCAACAATCATCCCTCCAAGCTTCCTGCCTTATTGATCATAAAATCCATTTAGTTAAATCTGCCCATGTATTGCCTAGTCAATAGGCAGGTTTACAATCACTAAAACAACTTTAAATCCGATAAAGTTGAACATGTAAGGATCATAACAAAACTTATATCCACCTAACTCAATATCTAGGTCAATGCATCTCAATCTGAGAGTGGCATGCCCTCCTATCAGATTAGATAAATATATGGAAGTGACTAAATAGACAACCCATAACCTAAGTCTATCCACCAAATCTTTAACTATAAAATAATGTGTAGCTCCAGTATCAGACACTACTATAACTGAAATACCTTAAATCAAAGAAATACCTATTATTACTTTCCTCTTGCCTCTCTTGCATGCATATGGCCCTTCCCTTGGCCCCTGGAAAGCATACACCCGTACTTTAAGCTTTGGGAAGTCCTTCAAATGTCTCATCTTATCACACTAAATGCATTTCACCCATGCAGCATTCTTTGGCATGGGGAACTTTGAAGCATAGTGTCCCTTCTGTCAGCAGTCGTAGCATTCTATACTGGAAACTTCAGTATTAGCAACTACACCCTTCCCCTTCTGCGCTCCTTTCATGCCATTAGTGTGTGAGGTGAACTTCTTCTTCTGTTCTGCCTTGGGCCTCATCTCCACCCTTCTCTTCTCTTGATACATGCTATCATATCTTCTGCCCATGTCCACTACAAACTCATAAGGAGATACTAGATGAGCTATTACCTTATGATCTAGCCCTTTCTTCTTGCCCTTAAAAAACTTCGCATTTTCTTCATAGGAGTGTTAATGATCTCTCTGCCATACTTAGCCAATGCATTGAACTTCTAGATGTACCCCTCCATCGTAAGGTCATACTACTTCAAGTCAATAAACTCCCTCGACAACACACTCTGTCGAGACTCCGATATGAACTAAGCTTCAAATGTCTCCTTGAACTGCTCCCAAGTGATTACCTCTTTGGAGGTTTGAACAATTTCGGACTCCCACCAATCTAGTGCATGTTCCTATAACTGCCTTGATGTCAGTCTTCTCTTCTGTGCAATATTCAATCATAAGTCACCAAAATATATGCTCATAATTTCTCAACCAATTCATCACTTCTATTGCTGACTCTTTTCCTGTACACACCTTTCCTCCTAGATTTTTGTAGTCTTTACTCATCCCAGGCACATCTTCCCACACCACCATAGATTTAAGCCGTGTTTCCTTCGATGTAGCATCATGCATCATCTAGACTATAAACCGTCTAACTAAGACATTCACATCCATGTTTGCTTCATTTGCTGGCGATACAGGTTCCTCTCATACTGCCCTTGGAATTCTTCCCTGATTTCCTTCCTCAGTCTGCGTTAATTCAATCTCTCTTCTTGTACTTTTCCCTCCAATTGTGATTCGTTCGCTTCTCAAATCCATCTTGCTTTTCTGTTAATCACGTCTTTATTAGAATGAAAAGATAAGAAGAAGTGAAATCATGATAAAAGAATAGATATATCTTCCTATATATATAGCAATATACAAGTGTGCACACACATACAAATATATATATATATATATATATATATATATATATATATATATATATTAGCAGATCCCCTTCCCGGAGTGTTTATTTTTATGTTAGTCACTACTTTTATCCTTTATATGCTCTGTTTTATTTAAGTGTCCCTAACCAATGCTTTGATACCAAACTGTAACATCCCTCATGTGAAACCCAAAGATGAATGCCAATGTTGCTGCAATCATCACTAGAATTATCCTTTAACGACTAAAGTGAGTTTAATATGATATGTTTCCACAAATATAGTTAACAAAGAAAACTAATATGGCTCCATTCCACAACAATATATATTTTTCTAATATTATATATAAATACTTCGGTCATTAATTACCAAATAACATGCACACACAGGGGTCAAATATAATATCAAACAACAGAATAAAGGCTCGGGTCCACATATGAAGATGCGACCTGCAATCTTTTATACAATGGAGACAAAATCTTTATTATCTATAGAGCCTCTTGCTGCATGTTCAGTCTTTATACTATGACCATTACTCTAAAGCTTCCTATGTCCAAAAACTCAGCCCACTCAAATGAGTGCCCATGAGTTTATGGGGAAATGGTAATAAAGCATAGGTCAGATATAAAGTCTGGTGTGAATAATACCGTCCCCAAAACAAACATATAGTGAGGCCAACCTACACTGCATAGATTAGGTTTTCCCCTCACTATTCAATCAACCATGTATAAAACACTTCAAACTGCCGATGCAATTATTTCTTATATAGGTCTTCAACTAAATGCTTTCTTAAGCAGATTTCCTTTACTTCTGCACACCATGCGCAGACCCAACCATCTTCCTAGTTTAAATAGCTTTGACATTTAAATATAGAATACTACACTCATTGCCCAGGCTCTATCTGGTTTCCCTTATGGGTTCTTCTTTAATATAGTTTTACTTGACCATTTACTCTTGCAATAACCCTTCGCAGGCCTCATTAATTTTTTGTTAAAGCATTCTTTAAATTGTTCAAAACTGAGCCTCTGCACGGTACACTTTACAATCCTTTAGGTTTTGTCTTCTGCCTACCACTACTTGAAATTACCCCACCGTAGTTCTCTTCCAAATTTATTTGTTTTTACTACTTGGAATCACCACATTTCATTATTCTTCTAAATTTATTCATCTATCAAACAGCATGGACCTCACCCCGTTAACACTTACCGATTTATTTAGTTAGGCCTTAGACTATAGAGAAACAACAACATGCGGTCCTTCTATATTTATTTACTAAATTTCCTTACTACTTGGTTTCACCACATCGGAATAATTTACTTACTTATTTTTCAAATTACTTGAAACCGCCCCGCCTTAGTAGACATCATAGAAATTCACATGCATCCTTAGACCGTAAAGAAACCCACATGCATTCCCTAACCATTTGTTTAATTTGGAATCACTTGGCCTTCCCTACCGCAGTTCCTAAAAGTTGAATACCTTTTCTTACCTTTCCTGGGTGTGCATTAAAGCGATCATCCCCATCTGATGTCAGTAGACTTTCCAACTTTTTCTTCCCATTTTAATGCAGGATCCCTTCCTCGTCTAACCTGGCTTCTCCCCGAGTCCCATTAACTTATCTTTTCTAAGTCTTAAACATTTTCCCCTTCCACACAATCACCTTGACCCATGCAATACGATTTACACTTAACTTATTAAGTGTTCTTCTCTAAGCTTTAACATATTATGATTTCTTCATATTTAGCGCAATACCCTAGTTATAAGTTTACAGCTGCTGCCCAAATGCCGTTATCCGACAACTCTGACATTCTTGATAACGCCTTTATACGTGTCATTATCTAATTAGATTTTATTTCACTTAATGTTATTTGCGGTGTTTCTTTCAGCAAACAATTTGGATCGTTTCTAGCTTTTTCCTAACCCCTGTTAATATATTTTTTTCCTTTGATTTTATTCCCATGCATCCTTCGCAGTACCCCTTTACCCCGTATAGTACTTAGCTATTTAACCCTTATATTTTCTCAAAAAAAATTCTCTAAACTTCATGAGCCTCTGTTCATTCAAAGTTTGCATATATTTTGCCTTTTAAAAATATTCCGTTTGTGATTTTTATGTTAAAAAACTTTCAAAATTTGTATAATATTATATAAACTTCGACAATTCCTCAAACTGAAAACCTATTTCAAAAATCATGTTTTAGACATTATATGAAATTTCCATTAAGTTTCGAAACCACTAAAATTAGGGTAACACATTTAAGCATCTAGCGTTCACTCATCCTTTCCCTGAACATTAATTAAACTTTAAAATCATTATCGGAAAACCCCTATGAACCTCATCATACATAAAAACATATAGATCTGAACTGAACTCGTACATATAAGGAAATTTGTTTAGAAGGGTTACGTTTTACTCACCTAGATCATTTATATTTATAGCCTAATCTTCTTAGTCTCTTCTAGCTTGCATATTCTTGTCTTCTTCCTATTTGCCTTCTTAGGCTTCCACCATTAAAGAGTTTTTCTAGCTTTTATTTTAGTTTTTGAGTAAAATGAAATGAATGAATAGAAATGAGTTTCTTATATTATCCTATAATAAGTTGTGCCTGGACCCTCAAACTCTCTTCTATTAACTCTTTCACCTCTACCACTTTATTTAACATACTTTGTCCCTTTAATTAACTTATTTAATTAATTGTAAAATTTAGGGTTATTACAGTCTCCCATCCTTAAAGGAATTTCATCCTGAAATTCTGTTAAGATCAACTAGAGTCTAATTATCCCCAGGAGTTCCCAATTCATGCATACATAAATTGTACCAGCAATACCTATAAATATAGCAAATAAACATAATAATATATATATATATAATCTACATCAGCACAAATATGTACATAGTATATGCACTATTCTATGACAAACAATTCTAGATAGGTCCTCCTAACCTTATCCTCCATTTCCCACGTGTCGTCCTCCCGAGCTGTGCTCCACTGAATACATACTAGCTTCACTACCTTTTTTCAAAGCCGCTTCTCATCCTGATCTACTATCTAAACTCCTTTACCACCCTTACTGTTCCTAACTCCTCTTCCTTTTGAGCTTACGCATATAAAGCACCCCTATGTACTGCTCTACCTTCTTCTAATACCACAAACACCCTATCTCCACGGTCAGGATGACTCAAGGTAATTATCCTTTTAGAACATTGCAACCTCAACCAATTCATCCCTAAAATAACTCCAAATCCTATGAAGTCAAACGCATAAAGATCACAAGAAAACATACACCCACCTAACTCAATATCCAGGTCAGTGCATCTCAATCCAAGAGTGGCATCCCTCATATCGGATTAACTACACATGTGAAAGTGATTAAATAGGTAACCCTTAATCCAACTCTATCCACTAAATCTTTAACAATTAAAGAATGTGTTACTCTAGTATCAAAGAGTACTCAAACTAAAATTCCAGAAATCAAAGCTATACCTTCTAAGACATCCCCTTGCCTCTCTATTGTGAAGATGGTCCTTCCCTTTGTCTCTCCAAAGCATACAACTACGCTTTAAGCTTTGGGATTATAATGAT
Organism: Allium cepa; assembly: GCA_030765085.1. Lineage (NCBI taxonomy): Eukaryota > Viridiplantae > Streptophyta > Magnoliopsida > Asparagales > Amaryllidaceae > Allium > Allium cepa. The sequence goes on from CM060943.1 coordinate 564,247,071, forward strand.
CCTGACTCGACCTTCGAAAATCGGCACCGAATACGACACTCATATTCGAATGCCACAGATTCAAACGTCGAATCTGGTTCGCCGGAGCTTATAACACATTAAGTACAACACAGCGGAAGAAATGAAATAATACATTTGATGCAATATTCAGATACAATGATGATACAATATAACTATACAACAGATATCCATACGATCAGAGGTACAAGAAATAGCAGCGGAAAGATAATGACTTCAATACCAAACTCCACGAGCTCCATCTTCAATCCAAAACTAGCTTGAACCACCATTACATTGCACAAAGCTAAATAAGGTCAGCTATGAATGCTGAAATGTAGCAAATGCGATCCCCGAATCCAAAGGGTATTGAAGGCTATCGAGTCAGTTCCTACTATTCGACTATATGAAAAACTCAACTCTAGACTGCCCGTGTGGAAAATAGCGGGCATCCAGAGTTTAGGAAAGGAACAATAAACGTCGGGTCAGTCATGGGACTGGTATGAGCAAACAAAAACGGTTTTTATCTTTAAAACAAACAAAAGAATTTAGATTGAAATCCGCAATGCCTTTGGAAAATGAAACTACATAAGGATTTCCGGCAATCACACAATGCAATCGCACACATGGGGGAGATTTCTCCTTATGATAGTCAAATTATCTTAATACGAGAAAACTCTTTGATATTATACTAGTGCATAGTGGAAAATATTTCGAAAGTATAATATTAATCTTAACTAGCATAGGTACCATTATATTATGCTAGCTATAGCTACCACCTGAGGTGGCAGGTTATACAATTGAAATTGTAAAGGGCACGTACTGTTTGATTGGATTTCCAACAAATGGTCAGGCTAAGGAACTTCCTATTGCCACATGGGAACGCCTCTGAAGGGACGCCCCGAGAACCTACCCGGCTCTCTGCCAACACAAGGCCGGTTACCCCTTTCCCGGGGAGTAAAACCTAAGATATACCACCCCCGGTCGTTTGCGACCTTTATCCGAGGGCCCTCTACACCAACAACATCACACAGTAATAAATATACTATAGTGTCCACATGAGTAAGTATCTACGCTCCATACCATGATACCACTCTTTTCCAGAAGGAATGGTCATACCCTAAGGGAGCTACCCCTGAAACCTTGCCGCGTCTTTCCTTTTTCGACCATTACCGGGTTGTGAGGCTCGATGAGGTCTCGTCCACAAAGCTATGCCTTTTCACAAAGTCATGCTTTGATCAACAGATGATCAGCAGCACTTCGTATGAAACATTACCAAATTGGGAATGTATCACTAGTAACCATCAACTACATAACCTTTGAGCTCGTACGTCTCAGAGAAGGGTGTTAAGCTATGAGAATGAATTCTCCACCACCAACATAAATGTATTTGATAGAAACCGGTTTTATATTTCAAAGTGTAATGTCAGACACACATCCATACAAGTCTGTTTCGGGTTCGAACAGAACCGAAGGCACTTTCGAAGAAGCCCTTGCAAATCCGGGTATTCACAATCTCGATCGGACTTCCCATCACTTAGGAGATCTCTATACCGGCGTGACTCAGTGCAGAGACAATCGACGGGTTATCCTTTCATTCTTGAAAATACCCGGTCTTCACCACCGGTCTTCAAAAGCTATCCGTATCGACGTATCATTATTCGGAGTGGGTTATATGACACAAAGGTCTTCTCCCGGCTAAACCGAATAATGAGCGCAATATTTAAAAACATATGAATAATGGGATTTCAATTAAGTCACAACTTATTATCCAAAACTTTTCTTTCAAATTTTTTAAACAAATTACCATTTCAAATCTTTTTAAATAAAAATTTTTATTTCACAAAGTTTGCCAATCTTTCACAAAGATTTATTTATGGATTTTTAAAACAATTTCATTTCAAATTGGATTAACTTATCCAATCTTAAAGTAAAGATTTAATTCATAACTTTCAAACCATTTCCAATTCAAATCTTTTATATGAAAGATATACCATTTAAAACTTTCTTCGATTTCAAAACAAGGTCTAATCATCTTCACAAAGGTTAATTCATAGTTTTTTTTCAAACTATTTACAATTTCATTTCAAACTTGAAATCTTTCAACACAAATTGGAAATCCTTTCTTTTTATGAAAGCTATTATTATTTGAAACAAATAGTTCTTGTTTTGGGAAAAACTGATTACAATTTACATAAGTTAAAGCCATTCAAGTATAAAACTTGGGTTTAAATTTAAATTTCCAAAACCATACTTTTTAAATGGTTAAAAACCCATATAAACACCATTATAACTTGTATAACCTTTTTAGACCATAATTTCCAAATCATTGAATTCAGTTTCAAATATTGAATTCAAGTTTAAATCAAATTATTTAAATTTCAAGTTTTATTAAGTTATTAAAATAACTTTTATTTTTGAAACTCATTTTCGAAAGCTCTTAATTCCATTTCCAAAACTACTTTGGATTCAAGAATTCAATTTTTAAAATTGTTAAAAATCTATGACTTAGCCGATTTCCTCGTGCAATCCATATTTGTGTGTGTATGGTGTAGTCCAGGGGTTTTACACAATAGTGCAACGTCATAAATCATCACATATTTAAGCACATCGATATTGATAAGCTGTATAATCTATAACGCTTATCGTTCATTCATAGATTCACAGATAAATAATATAAATTTATCATAGATAAATAAATTACATTCATCACAGATCACACCGAAACAACTCATAGCACAAAGCGTATCAGAAATATCAAACAGTTCGACAATCAATAGAATTCAAACATCCATAAGTAAAATTAATTATTTGATTAATTTAGATCAGATACGTCATCAATCATGGTTAATTAACATTAATTAATTTCAAATCATTTGATTAATTGTCCTTTACTCGTTTATTAATTAAATTAATCAACCTTTAATTATTAAATCATTAACCTTTAATCATTCAATTATCCTTTAATTAATTTCCCCTAGTTAATTCATTAATAAATTACTCAACCTTTAATTAATAACCATTTAATTAATTATTCTTCATTAATAACAATAAGTGATTATCCCTAATCACTTAATCAACTTTAATTAATTAATACTTAATTGACCATAATTATGTAATTAATTAGCCTTAATCATGAAATTGATTATCTTTAATTATCTAAACACCCATAAGTGATTATCCTTTCATTAATCACTAACCTATCATTAAAAATCTTTAATTAAACATTTTTGTAATTAATTATCATTAACAATTCTTAATTATAAATAAATTAGACACTTAATTATTAATTTACCAATCTTTAATTACAAATTGATAAACCCCTAATTACTTAATTAATTATAATTATAAATTAATTAACCTTTCTTAATTTCCCTTTTTAAGCAATTAATTAATAATAATTATTTATATTAATTAACATTTTAAAATATTCCTTAAACTTTGAAAACAAATTATTGCTAACTTGGAAAACTTTCAATGTTAACTAATTTAAAACTTATCTTATATTAATTACTTAGCTAAAGTATTAATTAAGATTTTAGAACATTCTAAACTAAAATATTAAAACTTGTAATAAAGTCTTAACTTAATATTGTCAAACATTAATTAAGTCGACCATACTTAAAATTGTTTTAAAGAAAAATTTGCTTAACTCATTATTTTCATTTTGCTGCAGGTTTGGGAATCAAACCCGAGCAATATTTATGTTTACTCGAGTAACAACTCGAGTTCCCCCTCCATTTTATCCGAAGCCTTCTCTCTTCCTAAAAAACTTCCTTCTTCCACTTCTTTTTTTTACTTAAGTTTTAAAATTAATAAACTGTTTCCAGGCCCGCGCTCCAACCCGAAGCAACGCATCGTCTTCCTCGAGTATCAACTCGAGTCGCTCACCATTAAAAGTTGCTGACACCATAACGAGATCGTGCACGTGCACGACGCTTCGTCGCGTTTCTGGCGAACTTCGCCACCACCAGCAAGTCGCGTACGATCTCAACAATCGAATCCCCAGACCAACTCGATGCTGCAACATCCAAATCAAGATTTGCCCCTTCGTTCGAACCTGTAACTTAAGCTCACCAAACAAAAATGCATCGTCTTCCTCACACCAACCACCAGAGGCGATACAACTCCGGCCTCACCACGTCAATCCCCTACACTACACTTCCCTAGAGTTTCGTGCAACTCGGTTAATCAGAGGTGACGAAATCACCTCCTTTCCAGACCACTACAGCTCGAACGTTAAACCCTAGTTTTGCCTCGTTCAATCATTATTTGCAATAGAAAAATTATTGAACATTTTTCCCGACTTCACTATCATACACACTAGCTTCGATCAAAAACTCCACACCCAGTATGCTTCCGATCGCCAGGAATTGATCGAAACTCCCATTTTGATCAACTTCAAACTGCTCTTAACTTACACAACTAAAAATCACCATTCTTGTTTTAAAAATCATATTTTTCGAATGTTGATTCAAGTTATGCAATCGAATTAACAAATTATATCATTTTAATTTTACATATATTTAAGTTTTCTCAGTAAAAATCAATTTTTTTGAGACAAGATATCACCATCCAACTTAAAACTATTTTTAGATCCTAACTCCAGTATAAACAAACCTGTTTTGTTTTAAACTCCAGGCCTAAAAATGTTTTAATGAGGATATATTGAATTTTCTTGGTGATTTCCACACTGTAAACTAAAAACAGAGAAGAAAAACTATACACAGCACAGTTATATAGATATACACAGAGCAAAGCACAAAGTTATTCATAAATCATATACACGGGTTTTAGTTTTGAAATGGTATGTTTACTCACCTGAAAAGATTTTGAAACAGAGAACACTTTTTCTTTTGTTTTTGAAAACCTGCAGATTTGTTCTGCCTTAACCCTGTTGCTTGCTTTTGTTGTTGAACTGAACTGTTTAAGTTTGTAAATATAGTGATGTTCATTTTTTTCTGGAATGCTAAGTTTGATGATCGAACTGGAACAAAGAGTAGATGTAAATATATAGAGAGAAAGGTGTTTACAGGGAAGGTGTTTACTGGAGTAAGATTATTTCCTTTTTGATCAGATTTTTTTTCCTTTTTTTTTCTTGCCTCCATCTTTGACCAGAGATATTTTTTTCTTTTGGAGGCTGAGATGATGCTGAGATGATAGTAATAAATGTATATGTTTCCCATTTTGTTTACATGCATTATCTCATTCTTGTATGTTCTTAGATTTTTATTTGTAGATATTTTTTATTATTATTATCTCCTTGTTTTGTACATACAAACTCACAGCAAACCTACTTGTTATTAATATTTTTATTTTATTTTATATGTACATAGACATTTTGCAGGTAGAGATTTTTGTTTCCTTACGTACATAGATATTGTATTTTCCTTGCATTATTCATATACATATATTTGTCATAATTAGCATTTTTTTATGTTAAAGTCCTTTATGTAAATAAATTTAAAATTTATAGTTTAAACCTTGTTTACAAATTAACTTATAACTTTGTTTTTAAACCCTCATTTCATTTTAATTTAATTCTTTCACAAAAATAAAACTAAATGACACTTGTATTTCTCATGAATCAAAAGCTTTTAAACAAATCTTTTATTACATTTTTTCTATTTTATAAATACATCTTCTTAATCATTATTATATACATATTATTTAAAAGAAAATGCTTTTAAAACTAACTACCCATTAATTAATTTACATAAATAATATTTTCAAACCCAATTTTTCTAAGTCATTTATTTAAATTTTAAATGCAAATACAAATTCAATATTCAAATTCAAATTCTGAAGTCAAATTCAAATTTACTCTTATACACACACACACACATATATATATATATTTCAAATTAATTCCAAAATTAATTCCACAATTTACATTAACTATTAATTTAAAATTAATTCAAAATTGGGATCGTTACAGGGCAGTCCTTCAATAGATGTCCCGGCCCATCACACTTATAAAACTTCACCGTTGCCACATTCTTTAACATGAGCACTTCATAGCATAGTGTCGCTTCTATCCTTAGATGTAGCAGACCACTTCTGTAATGGCAACTTCAGTATTAGCAACTGTACCCTTCCCCATATGCGCTCCTTTCTTTCCTTTAGTGTATGGGGATGAACTTCTTCTTTGGTTCTGCCTTGGTCCACGTCTTCACCCTTCTCTTCTCTTGATATATGCCATCATATCTTTTGGCCATGTCCACTCGAACTCATAAGGAGATGCTAGATGAGTCATCACCTTATGATCAAGCCTTTGCTTTATGCCCCTAATAAACTTCTCATTTTTCTTCATAGGAATGTTAATGATCTCTCTACTATACTTAGCTAATGCATTAAACTTCTGGAAGTACCCCTCCATTGTAAGGTCACCCTACCTCAATTTAACGAACTTCCTCAATAGTGCCCTTTGCCAAGACTTCGATATGAACTGAGCCTCAAACCTCTACTTGAGCTGCTCCCAAGTGATTCCCCCCTTCGAGGGTTTAAGCAATTATGGTCTTCCACCAATCCAGTGCACCATTCTTTAACTACCTTGATGTCAATCTTCTCTTCTACGCATCATTTAATCGTAAATCACCAAATATATGCTCGTAACTTCTTAACCAATTCAGCACTTCTACTATAGAATCTTTCCTTATAAACACCTTTCCTCCCAGATTTTTGTAGTCCATGCTCATCCTAGGGAAATCTTCCCTCACCACCGTAGCTCTCGATTGTGCTGCCTCTGGTGTTGCTTCCCGCGTTATCTAGGCCATAAATCATCCAAATAAGACACTCATATCTACGCCTGGATCATTTGCCGAGGGTGTTGCTTCTTCCCCCACTGCCTTTGGAATTTTTTCCTCATTTCCACCATCAGTCTGTGTTTCTTTAGTCTCTCTTCTTGCATTTTCCACGCCCATCGTGATTCGTCTGCTTCCCAAATCCATCTTGCTTTTCTGTTAAGTAATTCTTCATCATAATAAAACGATAGGAATTGAAATCACAATAGAAGAATATATGTATGTATATGTATATATAATAGCGCATCCCCTCCTAGAGCATTTATTTTTATCACTAATTTTATCCTTTATTGGCTTTGTTTTATTTCGTTGTCCCTAACCCATGCTCTAATACCAAAATGTAACATTCTCCACTCGAAACTTGAAGATGAACGTTGATGATGCTGCAGTTAATGTCAGAATTATCTTCCGGTGACTAAGTTGACTTTTGTATCATATTATTCCATAGATAAAGTAAATAGAGAAAACTAATAGGTTTCATTCGATAACAATATATTTCTCCTAACATTATATACAATTACTTCGGTCAATATTTCCCAAATAACGTGTCCACGCAGGGGTCAAATATAATATCAAACAACATAATAAAGAGTCGGGTCTACATATGAAGATGAGGCCAATAATCTTCATGCAGCGAAAACAAAACCTTTATTAGCTAGAGAGCCCCTACTCCATGTTCAGTCTTCATACTGTGGCCATTAATCCAAATCTTGCTAAATCCATAAACTTTTTCTGCTCAAATATATACCTGTAAGTACATGGAGAAAATAATAATAAAAATACGGATCAAACATAAAGTCCGATGTCAATAATATTGTCCCTTAAACAAATATACAGCGAGACCAACCTGCACTACACAGATTAGGTTTTCTCCTTACTATTCAATCAATCATGCATAAAACACTTTAAACTACTGACGCAATTGTTCCTTATGTACATCTTCAACTAAATACTTCATTAAGTAGATATCCTTTACTTCTACACACCCTATGCAGACCCAACCATTTTCCCGATTTAGATAGCTTTTACATCCACATATAGAATAACGCGCACCCTGTACAGACCCTACCTTTTTTCCCTTATGGATTCTTCTTTAATCTAGTATTACTCAACCATCTATTCCTGAAATAACCTTCATAGGTCTCGGTTATTCTTTAAAGATTCTTTAAATTGTTCTATACTGCGTCCTAACGTAGTACTTAGTTTACCTCCCTTTAGAGGTTGTTTTCTACCAATTACTGGTTGGAATTACCTCACCATAGTTTTCTTTTAAATTATTCCTTATTATTACTTGAAATCACACCACCACATTATTCTTCTAAAATTTTCATCTATTTGAACTACACGGACCTCACCCACGCAATACATAACCATTTATTTGGCTACGTCATGCACTATAAAAAACTACCACTTATAGACCTTCTATATTTATTTACTAAATTTCCTCACTGCTTGGCGTCACCCCATCGAGTAATTTATTTACTTATCTTTCAAACTACTTGGAACCAACCCACCACAATATACCATAAAGAAACACACATGCAGCCCTAGAGCGCAAAGTAACACACATGCAGCCTTTGAACATTTATTTCATTTGGAACTACTTCGCCTTCCCTATTGCAGCTCCTGAAAGTTGAATGCCTCTTCTCAACTTTCTTGGGTGCGCATTCGAGCGAGCATCTCCACCTTTATCTTTCCATTTTAATGAAGGATGCCTTCCTCGTTTTGACTTGACCTCACCCTGAGTTCCACTAACTTATCTTTTCTTAGTATTATAAATTTCTCCTCTTTAATGCGGACCCCTTGACCCATGTAGTACGTTACACGTTACTTATTAAGTGTTCTTCTCTAAGTTTTTGCGTATTATGATTCCTTCATATTTAGCATAGTACTCTTACTTATAAGTTTAAAGCCACCGCCCCAATGTCATTACTCGTCAACTCTAGCATCCCTGATAGTGCCTTTACACATGTTGTTATTCCATTAGATCTTAGTTCGCTTTCATTTTTTGTTATTTATAGTGTTCTTTTCAAAAAAAAAATTTGGATCTTGTCTCCATTTTTCCTAACCCTTGTAAATTTTTTTCCATGGATTTTATTCCCTCGCATCCCCGCAGTGCCCCTTTACCCCTACGTAGTTCATAGCTGCTTAACTCTTTTATTTTCATATAAATTTTTTCGGTAAAATTCTCTAAAATTCCCGAGCCTCTGTTCTTTCATAACTTACGTGTATTTTATCTTTCTAAGAATATTTCACTTATGATATTCAATTTAAATAACTTCAAAATTTTGTATAAAATTATATAAGCTTCGGAGTTTCTCAAACTGAAAACCCGCTTCAGCAATCATGTTTTAAACATTATATAAAATTTCCATTAAGTTTTAAAATCACTAAAGTAGGGAAAATACATATATACATTCCGTGTTTACTCATCCTTTCCATCAACATTCATTAAACTATTAGATTTTTACATGAAAACTTGTATGAATCCCATCATACATAAAAACATATAGATATAAATCGAACCCATACATGTAAGGAAACCGGTTTAGAATGGTTAAGTATTACTCACCTAGATCTTTTAGATGTATAGCTTTAATAATCTTAGTCTTTCCTATCATGCCTTTTTTTTTTATCTACTTCCTATTTTCCTTCTTAAGCTTCCACTATTAAAGAATTTATCTAGCCATTGTTTTAGTTTTGAGTAAAATAAAATGAATGAATAGAAATGAGTATTGTATATTATCCCATAATAAATTGGGTTTGGGGACTTATATCCACTTTATTTAGCTTACCTTTTTCTTTAATTAACTAATTTAATTAATTGTAAAATTTAGGGTTACTACAATAAGCTAGCAAAGAAGATCACAAGGCAGGGATACTTTTGGTTGACTGCATTAGTAGACTCATGAGAATTCGTACGAAAATGCAATATATGCCAAAGTTTTACAAGCATTCCAAGATTTCCATCTCATGAATTAACCCTAATGGTTAGTCAACATCCATTCGATGTATGAGGAATCGATCTAATATGGCCACTTCCCTTCTCCAAAGAAGGAGCGAAGTACGCTGTTGTCGCAGTAGATTATTTCACTAAGTGGATAGAAGCTAAGCCCCTTAAATAATGATGGCAAATAAGGTGGTTATCTTTATGGTATGAAGTATCATCACCAGATTTGGAATTTCTTATAAGATACTTTCAACAGTAGAAAACAGTTCAAGAGTAAGGAGTTTGTAGACATATATGAAAGGAATGGGATCATTAAAAGCTTTTCCTCCGTAGCTCACCCTCAGGCCAATGTACAGGTTGAAGTCGCCAATAAAACAATAAAGAAACAACTGAAAAAAAGGCTAACAAAAGCTAAAGGTAGATGGGTAGAAGAGCTTCCTTTGGCTTTACAGGCACATAGAACGTTAACGAGATCCTCCATAAGAAACATCCTATTTTCCCTCACATATTGATATGAAGTCATGCTTCTAGTTGAAGTGGATATGCCATCACATCAATGACTATCTTATGCGGTGGAAAGTATTTCATGCTTGAATAAGTTACCTTGGACCATATCCATGAAAGAAGGGACGAAGCTGCGATGAAGTTTGCTGTTTATGGATAGCGAATGACAAAGACATACAATTTACATATAAAAGAAAGAAAGTTTTGTAAGGTAGACTTATTGTTAAGAAAAGTAATGGCCGATACCGTGGATCCTATATAGCGGTGCTAGGGCCAAACTGGGAGGAAGCATTAGTTATTGCAGAAACTATGTGAAACGGAGCACATCTTCTCTTTAGACCCAATGGAAATTTAGTTTCAAGAAGCTGGATCTCAGATCACCTCATATCAAATTATGTTTGAGATGCTTTTCCCTTTTTGTAAATTTTCAAAAATATGTAAATGATTTTTAATGATTAGTTTGTGCAATAAAAGATATTAACTGGATGTAGGGATAATAGACGGCCCGAACAAGTATAAAAAAAATCTATATGTGCATTTTTTGTATACTTACAAATCATATGAGCTTCAGTTATGAAGCTCGCCTTGTCAACCACATACTACATTGGACATAGGGATACTAGAAGGCCTAAACCAACCATAAAAAACATATGCATGAACTACAAAGGGTTGTAAAATACATGACCTGACTTCTTAGTCAAAAAACACAATCAGTATGTATCATAAATGGAGCAGACCATGCCAAGCGCATGATAAAGCATGAATGCCAAAAACCAAGTTCATGAAACATGAGCTGGATGATACAAATATCCACATAGGAAATCTATAATAAATGATGGAAAAAGGAAATGCATGGAACACAGCACAACAAACGAGTCGGGTACAATCCTAGAATCTAAATAAAGCCCATTAGGTAAATGCTAAAATTATAATCTATCTGTATCTACACCTACTCTTTCACACACCACACCTGGATATAGAATATCCGAATTTGAGTTTAATGCAAAAAATCACATTCATTTATAAAACAACCGATACAAACGCTAAGTACATAATGAGTCTGGGTTCGAGTCGAAGAGATCAATGATGATGATTCTCCTATCGTGCGAACACCTCTGAGTATAAACCTATCCTCAAGCATGAGACGCGGGGTCTAGGATGAAATTTCCTATACGGACGATGCCGGGCACACTGAAAGTAACACGAGTAGCGTAATTGTGCCCAGCCCAGTGGTTGTTAGGACCGCATTTGATAAACACATAGTCATCTTGATTGTAGAGAATTATGGAAAGATGTCAGTCGTATGTTTAAAGGAAATCTTTGCTATGACATGTTCAACCCTTTCTTCTTTAAGCTTCCTGACTAGACCAAGTTGCACGTGCATTGGTGAAGTTGGATAGGAGGAAGATTTGGCCAAAGTCAATGCGGTAGAATCTGAGCGTAGTATTTGCTCCTTGAGACAATCGATCCGCACGATAGGGTACTGTGCACATGCTCAAAATCATCTAAAATCTATGCTTTCGTCTTCTTAGCCTTCTTTGGAAAAGGGCTAAATAAATTGCAGGCATAGGAACACTTCTCAACCTTCACTCTACTAGTCAAGTCTTTCAGTTGTGTTTCATAAATAGTTTTTAGTTCGTAAATTCATTCTGATAATATGGCATGAACTACCTTTTCATTGAGAAGCTTCATCCTCATCCATACTCGAAGGAGAGGCAAGGTCTGCTTGAGAATGGATGATACTGGGATCATCTTCCTTAGATAGTTCGATAACGACTTGTTCAGACAGTTTATCATTTTCTTTTCTAAATTCTTTGATCTCGACCCTGTAATATTTTTTTTTTGCCATTTAGCGATATCTCCATTCAATAATGCAAGCCAGTGCAGACCTGAGCTTCTCTTTTAATTTAGTTATCTCTACACGTTGCTTAGTGATGTAGTGCTTGTTTAAATTCTTCCAACTCATGTCCTTGGTCATCATACCGAATACGTAATTCCTTTCGAGCATCATCAGCAATCAACTCTTGCTCCCTAATAAGATCTACATTATCAGCTCGAGTTCTTTGATCTAGGTTTCGCAGTCTTCAATAATAAATGAAGGAGCTGGTTCTTTTAAATGAGTAGTACAAAGAACGCGTGATGAAGGACAGCTACTTTCACAAAAATCAGTTTGAACAGCCTCAGTTTAAGAAATAAGCACAATCTAAATGAAACGTAAATGAGGTAAACAAGAAGGAAGCCAATGAATAGTCAAAGTAAACAAACAATTATATATATACAAACGCACACGCACAATAAGGAAAGTGTCTTATTAAGGGTCAACAATGCATAGAAACAAACACTGCCCTCGCTAATGATGAGTCTATTTTTGAACCACAACAGATGAGCATGTCCAAAATGAAGAGGCCCATTCTTTAGTGAAGAACCCCATCTGCACAATACAAAGTCACAAAGTGCATCTCTGTCATGAATGACCTGAGTGATCCTAAACAAAAACCCTCGAGTCTCTCTCTTTAGTTGCGCTACAGACCTCTCAAGCTCATTTTCCCATCTATGTACAAGGTTAATTTTCATCGACAGCCTCTCTATAGCTTTCTTCTCAAGACATTTGATATGCTTCCTTAAGTGTTGAACTAAGTCATATCCCTCATAGGACTAAGCACAAAGTTTTCTCAACGCCTACTTCTCCTACCTAGAAGGAAAAGGTAGTAGAACAAAAGTCCAAAATACACTACTATGTATAATAAAACAAGATAAAATATGGTAAAGCGAACAACCAACATCTTATTAAACCACCATGTACATATACAAAACAAAAGACGATACAATAAAGTTATAACAACAAAAAACAAGATAACTATAATGGTCAAACATTGATTACTGCATCATCCAAAGATCCCAGCAAGTTGAGTCTATATTTTTCTCCTACATTACTACATTGAGTACAGAACATTGAAGATAGTGGTATGAAGATCTTTCTCCGTCTCAAGAAGTTTCTTCTTACACTCACTTGCTCTCTCCTTTGACCTGCCAACTCTTTTCCTGGCCTTGGCCGGTTGTGGCTCGGCTTTCTTAAGTTTCTCGTTAACACCATCTAGCTGTTTAGTGATCTCCACTAATCTTGTTTTAGCATCCCTCTCCCTCTGTGCCCCTGCCTTAATGTCCAACTTCAATCGGGTAGTCTCCGCCTGATCCTTAGCTGACCCTGTTTCCAGATCTGGGATTCATTTATGCAACTCCAATGTGGAAGCCACACCCTGAATACAATGGCGTAATAAAGGATAAGAAATACTTTTGAATTTCCACTAAATTAAATTAACCAACGAATAATCAACAAACTTACTTGAAAAACACTAAGATGAAGGATAGAAAAAGGTCTTCAATAAGCGGAGCATAAACGAAATACATATAACCAAAGTATAACACTAGGTGTAGCCTCGTCAAAAGCATAAACGAAGATAGAACGACAAAAATGGTGATGTGGACAGTGGAAGTTATGCATGTGCGATGGGTCTTACATGAACAGATTTGAACACTTATGAACCTTTGCACCGCAACTAAGCGTTGTCGTCCTACGAGATGAAAACAGATATCGTTCATTTTTAGTAAAGTCATGAAAGTTAGCTAAAAAAGAAAAGAAAATTCAAGTCAGTGAAGAAATTCTTTGGAGCTGAAATAAGAAAAGAAAAAGTAAGGCAGCACCAGGTTCCCTAAACGGGGGAATGAAGCCACCCTGGTATGAAACAAAAAAGAACTGATCCACCCACTTATAGGTCTTGCACAGAGTTGTCAAAAAAGAGACTTGGTAGATTGAATATGATAAAATCGAATGCATCCCAAGTTAGGCTCATACGCATGGAATATAAAAAGAGCAGTTCTCAACAAGAAGGAGGAGTCAAGTTTTCGGCATATGAAATATAAATGCAGGCAAGGAGATGATAAGATATAGAGGCTAACTGAATGAGGGATACCATAGCAACCATTCTTTAATAATAGGGTGTAGAGGAAGACAATGACCATATTGAATGTGTTCCAAAGTAAAAAAATATATACCCCTTTATGGAATACGACCCGAGGCTGTAGAGACCCTAGACCTATAGCCCTCAGTTCCAAATTTACTTAGATTTCTTCAACCTAACGTTCCTAGCAAATGGTTGAAGTAAGATTTAGAAAAAATGAATCATGATTCGATAAACTATAATCATCATAGCGATTGATAACTAAACGAAGGAACAAACTAAAATCAAACCCATAAAGATCACTTTAACCCCAATAATGGATAGACAAAAATAAGAAATTTGTATATGTGAGAAAAATATTTCAAATCAAAGAATAAAATCAATTAATTAAACAAATAAAATCAAGATTTTATTGAACAATTTGAAAGCGTACATGATTACACAAACAAATGGTAAACTAATAAACCTCTAAGAATGATTTCGTTGAAAAAAATTTGAAAAATATACCAATTTATACTAGTAACGTTTATAAACAAACAAATCTTATCAACCACTAAAAAGAGAAGCAAAATAAATAGCTTATAGAGTAACTTCGGTCGAGGATTGGTAAGAGGAAGTCGAAATGAAAATCATAAATAGCCTAAGTTTTCTTTTTGATGTTTGATGAGCAAGTGAAAGTGAAATGGAAGAAAGAAGAAATAAATACGAATTAATTTAGATTATCTTGACCCTTGAATTCAAAATGATATCATGAATCAAAATCGTTACATGATAATGATTAGAAGGGATCTTCGTGAAAAACTAAGAAGATCTCTTGAAAACCGAAGTGACGTGCCTGATCACATACGAAGAGCATGGACACCCATATGATGACACATGTAAGGAGCATCAAATGCGAGGTGACTGATTAGATGGTATAGTAAATCTCAATACGTGCTAATATGCATTATTGCAGACTTGCGAGACGAATGTTACACCCATTTTCAATCACAATATATGTAACGCGGTCCAAAAATACAAAAAAGAACTGCTCCTCTATAAGGCAAAGTGAACTCCCAAACTTCCAAGAGTCAGCACAACCTATATAATAGACTGTGCCACCATCTTCGACGAACACTACGCTGTCATGCCCTCAGATGGCGCCGTCATTTCATAGGCCACAAATGATCTCCAGAACTTGCGTCGTCGCTTGGAAACCATATTTGCCTTATAATAAAATCATGACATGACAACTAAACAGAATATGCTTCCATCAAATACGGCTGCGCCACGATACCAAAAATAATTATACAAGTAAGAAAACAAGCAGAACTAGAACCATTAACGTAGATATATTTCATAATCTGCTTGACTGTCCAAATGATCAGTGAAGAAGCAGGTCACAAAGATGTATATGGCATAACTCCATGGTCTAACAAAATACTCAAATAAGAGACGAAGAAAAGAAACTGTGTTGCACTCATCAACCGAGCTGATTGAGCACATCGACAACTCCAATGGAAGGAACTATATCAAGACACAAAACGACACTGAATTTTTTCTATCAAAACTTGGTTACCATAACTAAACTACGAAGACGTATTACACTGCAATATTTCCAAGGTGAAACTGCACCATCATGAAGAAATCGGGTCACGTCACTAGGACTCAGCTCCAAATTCCACTTCCACAACAATTACGAACAGCTCCGCTATTTCACATTAGATTAGAGTAGGACAAAAGTAATTCAAGCACAAAGCACAACACTGACCCCTTGAGATGCATGTGGTGTCAAAGTAACCATGAACCCATCGGTTCATCATTTCAAATTCAATTCATCCGGCCCAATTCCAAATCTCCCCACCAAAAATAAACTCTCCAGCCTACGGTCACGTTTATAATCTGTGCATATTACAACAATCAACTTATGGAAGACATGTGGCAACATCGGATTTGGGGGAGGAAGGGGGAATGTAGAGGAGTGATATCAGAGAATTTTACACTATAAATGGAAAATTATTGTAGTAGAGAAAATAAATTTTGTTTAATTCTTTGAAAAATAACTTTATATTCTTGTACTCTTTTTCCATTAAAATCAATGTGTGAGGAAGAAGAAAGATACTAATGGATTTAACCCACGAACAAAGGATCCTCTGAAATACAAACCCCTTAAAATTTTGTATCCTTTACTTTACTACATTTACCATTTTTTAGTTTAAATTTCATTGTTACTTTGCTAAATCTAGCATCTAAGCTAACCTTGGCATTTTAACAAACAATCGAAGTGTCTTTTCATAGACATAGTTATTATCTTAAACCAAATTTAATACCATTCAAATTTGCTGATTCATAATTACAAAAGTGCTTAGTCCCATAATTACTTATAATCAATTGAGTGTTGTGAGATGAAAAATCTCAGTAAGACACACATAGTGTACAGATAGCAAATTAAAAAAAAATCAATTTTGATACTTAAAAAATTAATATATAAAATTTATTTTTCATGTACGAATTGTAATCCAATTTTTATGATTTTATGCAAAGATCTAAATAACAATACTAATTAACATAGCTAGCTTAGTGTGATCTAATAATAAATAATTGCAGAGACTACAAATACGTAAGATGTGCTCAATTAGTGTATTATTAAAATTTATATTTCATGTGCGAATAACAATCCAATTTTTCTGATTTTATGCAAAGATCTAAATAACAATACTAATTATCTTTTACACAAATTTCCACTTATTTCTGCATCAGGCAATTGCAATGCATATAGCAAAAATAAAATAAAAAACTAAAATAAAAACTAAACCTAAAACATTGCATCCCGTGTAGCACTAGTAGCCTACTAGTTTGTATGACATATTGAATCTTTTACCATTTTTTTTTATTTGACAAAGCGGTCATTTAACTTTTGTTAGAAACTTAGAAAGGGAAACGAGTTACAATAGTTAACGATAAGGTACTATAAGAAGAAGGCATTTTTATTGTGCAGCGTTTTCTTCACTCTCAGGTAAGCCCGTTACATGTAAACGGATGCTTTCGAATACGGATAGGATCATATCTGTATTTGTATTCGAAATCATTTTTGAAATCAGATATCCATATCCGCAGAGACGGACGTATATCAGATATTTATCGAATGTTTTTCGACCAGTTCACAACCAATAAATCTAAACAAATGTATAGAAGATTTTAGTTTATTGTAAATTCAATTTTATACTAAATATATATACATTAATAAATACACTAAGAAAAATACAGCAAAACATGTTTTTTTATATACATATTAATTTTTTTATCTGAATAAATTAGTAAACGACAATAATTTAATGTACTAAAATACATTAAGAATTAACTATAATCTTGATAATGACCAGATGGACAATTCGTATATGGATATCGTCATATTTGAAACTGTTTTTCGGACATTGGATATTTTTTTATATTTCGAATACGGATACGGTTGTGGATAGATATTAAATTTTTCGGATACTCATTCACAGTCCTGCTCTCGATTGCATTTTTTTTTTTTTGGGAAACGTAGGTCATTTTTCTGCTTTTCTATTTTCTTCTTCAGCATTCGTTCCTCCGTCAATTCCTTTTGAAATATTTTTAGCCAATTTGCCAGCGTATCCAGGGCAAGGAGCTCCTAAGGTTTGAACGCTGTTTACACGCTCTTGATTTTTATCTTCGATTTGTTGTTCCCGTTTGCCAATTTCTTTCGGTACTACTTGGTATTTTTATTTTTCACTTGCATTTGTTGCAGGATATTAACATAACATGTCAGCAAAGCAATACATGCAGGGTTATTTTATTAAATTAGCAAGCTATGATTCTTCTTTTCTTAATCTATTATATTTTTCTATGGTTCGTTGGCCGTCTTATCCAAGATTACCTTAATTTTTGTAGGGAATACATATAGTTCAGTTTCCTTTCACTATATTTTTTTGCATCGACTCATTTTTTGATGTAAAGTTTGAATTTTATGATATACGATTTGAATCGCATTTCGACAATCTTGCTTTCTAGCATTCTAATCCTCTTATTTCTCATAATATTTTCCTGAAACTATAGAAATTAAGCTTTGGAATGAAAATTATTATCCTACTTTAAATCTGTAATCCATGTTCATATAATAAGTGATTGATAATGATCTATTTACAACTATATTTGTACTCTTGTTCTGTATGTGGTGAAGCCTCTTTTGTTGTCCAATAAAAGTTTTCCTTACCGAACTGTCGCTTTGTCAATCACCAAGTCTATGCAACTTCCATGTAAAGTGTTTCATATAGGCTAATAATCTTCTTCCTAAAATAACGCAAGTTAGTCTTGTGTACTCATTCTTGACACTGGAATCTATTCTCTTGTGAATAGATCTCTTCTATGAAATTAAATTAGAAAGAGAAAAGGTTGACGGGGAAATTAATCGTATGTTTCTTAAGAATTTCTAATCTACCGAAACTTATTAGAGTGTGTTTTCCTATTATAAGAAGGAAGGTAACTCTATTATCTCTCGTTGTGACAATGAGAATGTTAGTTTCTTCTATTGTGAGAATGATGTTATTGTCATCGTCTATGTTAACGGTAAAAATGGTTTTAACGCTAACACTCAGTGTAGGTCGTGATGAAGTGAAAGCACCACCCGTCTGCACGGGAAACAAAGTAAAAAGAAAATAGCAGAAAAGTAAAAGAGACAGAGATTTTTATAGTGGTTCGGATTCTAACCAGCCTACATCCACTTTACATCCTCCATTATCTTCTTTGTACATGCTTTTACAAGATTACAGCACTTTTACAGCACGATCTTTCGATTACAACACCTTTACAACATGATTTTACAATTACAATACGATTGAAGGGAGGAGTTAGAATTTTGATGATCAATTGCTCTTCGAATCACTCTTGAATGAAGTAGATCTCTTGATGAAGAATCTTCGATGGTTGAAGTGTTGGAAGAATGGTGAAAACTGCGGAGTGTCGGCGTCTTCGAATCCGGAAAAAGTCCCCCTCTAGTTGGAGTAAGCAGAGTATTTATAGGAGAGCTCGGAGTTAGGTCGGCTAGGCTTAGGCCGTGAGCGACCTAAGATAGGTCGTAGGTCGTGGGTTGATGAGTTACAACCTAAAGGGGTTGACTATAGGTCGTGGGCGACTTATGGAGTGGCAGAGGAAGGAGTAACGACTTAAGGGATAACGACAGTAGGAGTTATGGCGTGGAGCGACCTAAGAGAAAAGGCGGGGTCTGCTTTATGTCGTGAGCGACTTATCTTTGTAGAGTGGATAGGTCGTGAGCGACCTATGGGTTAAGGAGAGGAGTTAGGTCGCGAGAGACCTAACTTTGATGAGGCGAGATTGGTTAGGTCGTTTAAGTATTAAGTCGTTAGGTCGGTAGAAGTTGCCTTAAGTCGTGAACTCTTTAGGTCGTGAACTCTTTAAGTCGTCCCACTTTTAGGTCGATGCACCCTTAGGTCGCGACTTCCTGTGAGTTGTTAACTCGTTTAGTTTTAGGTCGCTGGACCACTTTATGCCTTAAGTCGCTGAGCCGCTTAGGTCGGTCATGCTTTAGCTCGCGAGGTCTTCGTTGTAGCTTAAGTCGCCTGCATGTTAGCTCGTAAAGTCTTTAGGTCGGAGCCATCTTAGGTCGGAGTCTGCAGTTAAGTCGTGAGCTTACTGTAGCTCCTGGAGAAGTTAAGTCGCGATATCTCTTAGGTCGCTGCAACCTTGAGTCGTGACTTTCTGTGAGTCATTAACTCGTTGGAAGCTTTAGCCCCCGGGACCCCTACGACCTGATCGGTCAGGTCGAACACCGTAGCGGTGGCGTTGCCCCCGCACCCCCACCTTGGGGTGTTGGCACCCCCCGGACCCCCCCTCCGTAGGGGATTTTAGAGGAAAAGTCATTTAACAGAACTTGCTTTGTTGAGATGTTGAGTTGACCAATCTTTGGGGCGATCTATCTTGCTTTTCTCGGTCGATCTTTTGATATCATGGCCTTGCTAAAAAGGCGGGATAACAGTCTAGATACAAAGAAAGGCAAATTCTATTTGAGCCAAACAAAAGTCGAAGTAGCCAATTGAAAATTTAAAAATTAATTTGACCATAATGTCCTCACATAAATATAACTCATATTATTATTTTGAAACCTTTTTGATAATTAATATACTAGGCCCTACTATTCAACTCATAAAAGAGACTAATTTATAAACCCGCTCCATCAGATCCAATTAATATAGGGTTGGTTGTTTCCGCATTTAATATATCGCGTTCAGTTCGTAAGACATATCCCAAAGGACAATTGCGAGGTATGACTATAAACCTCGTAATTCCAGTGCGTCCAGTGCGTGGTAGATACATTAACCACACACTAGCTTTCCGTGATTATATATGAATCCATGTATGAGTTCTACATGGCGTCATAAAAAAATATGAAAAAAATATCCAACAGAGGGCATTTTTGCTCAGTCAATTTTATACAATTAAAAGAGAGTCATTCGACATTTTCGTGTGTTTAAATAAAATTTGCCATAAAGAAAACGTGTCTTTTTCCCACTAAAAACAAGGGGGTAATACTGTGATGGTCTTTTTATTGTTTGAGAAGAAGTTGATATTTCTCCGATAATAAACCAGAGGAAGTTATTATGTTCTAGTTATACTGGATATAAAGTGTTGTAATTTAGATGTGTTAAAATCCTTCTACATTTTGTTTGTGGTTTTCTTCTCCAGTTCGTTTTGAATATTTTCTACTATTCATCAATTTCGTTTTACATATATCAGTAAGCAAGTTAGACATTCGAAAATAAAAAGTTAAAAGGCACACTTATTCTTAATTAAATTATAATTTTAGGCAAGATCCGAGTTTAAAGAGAACTTCTAATTTTTGGCAGAATACATCGTCAATATTTAACTATTAGAGCATACCCAACAGACGGGGAAATTTCACGAATGGTTGAAAGAATTAAAATTTCACGTGCTTACTAAAGTTGTTTAATTAGCTTCAAGAACAGTTTTTCATTTCTTTGCAGTACATACAATGGAGGCAAATGTTACGTTGTGCTTAACCAACCGTTTTGCAAAGTTTCCAGCGCACTTTACCAAGCCATGGTTTTGGAGCTCATACAGTGCTTGCAACATGGTGACAAGTCTGCCTGAAAACTCTGCGTCTCCAGCACCAAGTCAACGTAAGTGGATTTTTTCTGTCACATTCTTTTACAAGAACACATGAGTGGACAGTTTGCATTATGGACAGCAAAGATATTGTTCCCACAACAATTAAAACAGATACCTTGAAGTTTGAGATGTACATAGATTTTTGGTTCAGCAGTGGTACTTTTATTTCTGGTATACAATTGTTGATCTAAACTTGTAAATTAAAACAGTATGTTGGTAAAAGTACATATTCCTCTCTTTCTAGTATCATTGTTAAAAAATATCATAAATTTTTATCTTATACTTTTTCTAGTTCCGGAATTTTCAAGATGCTACCAAATGCATCATTTTTGACTTTTTTTATGACGAACACGATGACCAACACCGTTTCTCACGGCGATCAAGCACCGAACAACGGTAGTCCGATGGCGGTGGAAAACGAGGTTGATCAGCGGTTGTTCGCCGTACAAAACAACTTTAGACGGTAGTTGATTGCCGTGTGAAATAACTTTTTTGAGAAAAATGTATGATCCTCTTCAGAAGAGGAGAACACACATGTACATATATATAACAACAATAGAAAAGAAGCTGCTAACGAGCCTGACAGGTAGCAAAAGACCCCCTACAAAAGAACAAAAAATCAAACCCTCCTAAACGCTTATAAAACTAAAGACTAATCATAAACTGATAACTCTATCCAGAATTCAAAGTCTAAAGCGACACCAAAAGATAAGTCGTCATCTGAAACTACTTCCACAACCGCAACCTCAACAACCGAGCTGCATAACCATAAAATACTGCATCTACACAAACCATGAACAGACTCCAAAACAACAAATATCATAATAAATACCTAAAATATCAACAGTCCTCAAGCAAAAAACTTAAAAGCTTTACGATTTAAACGAGGACTTCTCTTAATATTACCAGTTGAATAATTCCAACTATTCCTTCTATCAGATTTGGATGCATGAAGCAATTTCCTAGCAAGGATACGAGAACGAGGAAATTTGCCTATAGACGCAAAACAGCAATACATAACAAATCTAAAAACCCCAATTCAATAATAGACAGCTTGATCAGAACCACACACATCATTTAAAATAGAACCAAAAGACTCCTCATCCAATCATTATGAACCAAATCATCATCCAAATAATCGGACTTCTTCTCAAATCCAGCTCTATGACTACCATCCACCATCACTGTAGAAGATATGTTATTCTAAGGAATTCTATCTAAAACCCTATCATCAACAGGAGTAAGCAAAAAACAACTAGAGGAACATTTACAGATCTATCAAAACCCTCAAGAGCATTATCAACGGCTCCATTAAAAAACTCTTGCACACTATCATCATGATGAACCGTAGCAGTTCCATTATCTGACAAACCATCCTCAAGAACATTATCAGCAAACACCCTACTTTTATCACCGTCTAACACCATCATATATTTAGCACCAGACATCTGAGAACTAACTTTACCAGAAATCAGAACTTTCATCACCACCTATCCTTGAATCATCAACATCAATACTTGAAGATGTATTACAATCAGACAAATAGCTAACAATTACCATATCACTTATAGCTAAAGACACTTCCACATTATCATCCACTTTGAATTTTCAGAATACAGTGATTCTTCCAAAACTTCGGTTTGCAAAATTTCAAACATCTGTGCATAGTGAGAAGTATGCGCGCATCTGGATACATTTTCTGATACCAGTTCAACATTTATGCACATTGAGAAGTGAGCTTCAATTCTCTTTACTCTTTGATATTTTAAGAGACTGTTCAACTAAGAGTGTCGGCATCAATAATTTGTAGATCTTGACCATTTGGCAACATGCAATTAATCTTTTTACAGAAGCTTTCTTCATCAAGTGGAATTTCACTTGATTAACAAGTGGAATTTCACTTTGATTGAAGTAATTGATGCTGTTACGCTTCGATTTTGTTCGAGTTGCAAGTGGAATTTCATTTTGATTGAAGTAATTGATGCTATTATGCTTCGATTTTGTTCGAGTTGGTGGAGATTTTGCCTTGCTCGTTGCTGTTAGGTTCATTCACCTTCAGCTCTTGCCCGAAGCGAATGAATTTTTTCTTCGATGGAGGCTTTGTCAAGATGTCGGCAACTTGGTAAGATGATGGTAAGTGATTTATGTTGATTTTTCCTTCTGTTACCTGTTCTCTTACAAAATAGAGATCTAGTTCTATGTGCTTAGTTCTAGCATGTAGAACTGGATTTGCTGAAAGTTGAACAATGCTCAAATTGTCGCACCACATTGTTGGTTTGTCAATGGTCTTGACATGAAGTTCACTGAGTAATGACTTGATCCATATTACTTCAGCAGTAGTATTAGCAACACTTATATATTCGGCTTCTGTACTAGATCTAGATACATGAGATTTGGTTGTTCCCTAAAAATATACAGTAGCCAGTGGTAGATCTTCTGTCATCCATGTTTGTAACCCAATCTGCATCTGCATAGCCTTTTATATTGATAGATTCACATGACTGTAGTTTTAGTCCATGATTCATGGTTCCCTTGAGATATCTTAGAATTCTCTTGACAGCTTTCCAGTGTTCATCAAGTGGATTTTGCATATATCAACTTACTTTATTAACACTGAATCAGGCCTGATAATTGTCACATATTGTAACGCTCCTACAATGCTTCTGTACTGTTTGTCATTTGATATAGATTCTCCTTTATACTTTGACAGATGTAAATTGCTTGCCATAGGAGTGTACAATGCATTTGCTTCATCTATTTTTGCTCTTTGTAGAATTTCCGGGATGTATTTTCTTTGATTTAAATGTATTTCTGTGTCAGAGATCCTTTTAACTTCAATGTCAAGAAAATAATTCAAGTTTCCCAAGTCTTTGATTAAAAATTCCTTGTTTAAGAGTTCTGTAAGTTTGTGTGATCTCTGATTCACTGCTACCTGTAATAATAAAATCATGAACATATATCAGTATATATGTAGTTACATTGTTATTAAACTTTGTGAATAAGGAATTATCTGATTTTGCTGATTTGTAGCCAAGTCTGACTAGTGTTGACTTTAGCTTTTCAAACCAAATCCTTGGTGCTTGTTTGAGCCCATAAATTGCCTTATTCAATCTGCATACAAGCTTGTCACTTTCTTCTTGTTTAAAACCTGGGGGCTGCTCTATGTACACTTCCTCCTGTAAAATGCCATTTAAAAAAGCGTTATTTACATCTAATTGCTTGATGTTCTAGTTTCTATGTAAGGCAATGGTAAGAATAACTCTAATAGTAGAGGATTTCACAACCGGTGAGAAATTTTTCTAATAGTAGAGGCTTTGGGTTGGCTCATGATGCAAGTGACTCGAACTCTGTTGATAAGTGATATTTGTATGTGTTGGTCACCGGTTCATTTCTCATTTCTTTCGAAACCCCTTCTCAATCTAATTAGGGTTAGGGTTTGCGATTCCTTTGAAATTCAGCCGCACATCATAAAAATGAGAGCTTCAATACCCTTTGTTCTTCGATATTTTGAGAGACTATTCAACTGAGAGTGTCAGCATCAATAATTTGTAGATCTTGACCGTTTGGCAACATGCAGTTAATCTTTTTATAGAAGCTTTCTTTATCAAGTGGAATTTCACTTGATTAACAAAAGGAATTTCACTTTGATTGAAGTAACTGATGCTGTTATGCTTTGATTTTGTTCGAGTTGCAAGTGGAATTTCATTTTGATTGAAGTAATTGATGTTGTTATGCTCCTTATTTGAGTGTGAGATATGTTTATAGATTGAAGTAACAATACAAGTATGAGATGTGTTTCAATCACCGGATCAGCAATATGAACTATTTCCCTCTTATTTGCATGTCCGATGAAGAAAATTTTGACCTGCATTGTTATGTGTAGTTCATATAAATTGTCCCTCCCTGGAAAACAAACATGCTATGTTCATGTTCATAAAGCAAAACAAGTGTATTTTGGGCTGCCCGCGCTAAAAAGAATAAATTACGAATATGACGATAAAAATTACAGTAGATATTCAAATCAGCATGAACATGATTGACAAACTATATTTTTCTGCCACTAATTAAATATCATCTTAAAGAAGTTCCTGATTTTGTGAATTTATAGACATTGGTTAATTAGGGGAGTATATTTATTATTTCTAGTTTCGCCTGTTAAGTTCATAGTCAGGCTGCGGATGCATGTCTCAATCCATTGATCTCTTCTACTAGCATGCTGGCTCATGTAAGATTATTAATTAACATGCTTGAATACTATATTTTGAAAGGTTTTGCCAGAAACATGAACGAAGATACTAAAAGAATTAATGATCAATGGTTTGCAATCTTCATTATTTTCACATATAATTTTCTTGTCTACAACAAGGCCAAATCAAATAGCTGTACAAATAAATAAATAAATTTAAATTACAATTGGTCACAACCGACAGTCAAATTACCTAAGTTTGCATTCTTTAGGAACACCACCGGGAAATCTATTAACGTCACTGCAATAATTGTAAATCATATGCTTCCTCTGCACCCATCTCATCCTTCTATAACTCGCGTCATCCAACTCATGATCGTACCACCCCTCTTTTATTTTTATGGATGAATCAGAATCATCCATTGTGTTATCGGCTGATCCACAACTAGTGTTATTTGTCTAGTGTACTAAAACAGATAGCACGCTACAATAAACTCGTCGCACAAGTTTATTAATTAGAATTCCACTACGCTGGATTCTGTATTAGATAAATGTAACAATAAGTTACGTTGTAAATGAATTACAACAACAACGTTATACTATTGTAAGAAATAGTACAACTTATAAACGGGAAAGATTACAGTGAATCTAACCAGTATATAAAGGAAATTTCGTCTGAGGCTTGTCGTAACAATTTCCTTAAGAATTTTATTTCAAAACTCTCCCAAGATACAACAGACGTAATCTGCACGAGATTGTAATGAGTATGTCAACTCTGTGATATATATGGAATACAGAGCAGTGGAGCAAAGAAGCAGAAGAAATTAGATTGGAATAGGATAAGAATGTGATCAGTATTCTCTTCTATTTATAATTTCGTCCGCATCCCTTCGAACAGTCGCGTCCGCTTTGATGGGTCGCAACCGTTGCCTTTTGGTCGCTGCTGTTCGTTAACGGGTCGCACCCGCTCGCTACTGGCTTGCACCAGCTCGTACCGCCTGGTACTGTTTCGCCTGCACTGCTTCAGTCAGGTCGCACCCGTTCGTGTTTGGCCGCACCTGTTTGCTTCTAACGGGCCGCACCCGCTACTGTTCGCCATGTTTGTAACCCAATCTGCATCTGCATAGCCTTTTATATTGATAGATTCACATGATTGTAGTTTTAGTCCATGATTCATGGTTCCCTTGAGATATCTTAGAATTCTCTTGACAGCTTTCCAGTGTTCATCAAGTGGATTTTGCATATATCAACTTACTTTATTAACACTGAATCAGGCCTGATAATTGTCACATATTGTAACGCTCCTACAATGCTTCTGTACTGTTTGTCATTTGACATAGATTCTCCTTTATACTTTGACAGATGTAAATTGCTTGCCATAGGAGTGGACAGTGCATTTGCTTCATCTATTTTTGCTCTTTGTAGAATTTCCGGGATGTATTTTCTTTGATTTAAATGTATTTCTGTGTCAGAGATCCTTTTAACTTCAATGTCAAGAAAATAATTCAAGTTTCCCAAGTCTTTGATTAAAAATTCCTTGTTTAAGAGTTCTGTAAGTTTGTGTGATCTCTGATTCACTACTACCTGTAATAATAAAATCATGAACATATATCAGTATATATGTAGTTACATTGTTATTAAACTTTGTGAATAAGGAATTATCTGATTTTGCTGATCTGTAGCCAAGTCTGACTAGTGTTGACTTTAGCTTTTCAAACCAAATCCTTGGTGCTTGTTTGAGCCCATAAATTGCCTTATTCAATCTGCATACAAGCTTGTCACTTTCTTCTTGTTTAAAACCTGGGGGCTGCTCTATGTACACTTCCTCCTGTAAAATGCCATTTAAAAAAGCGTTATTTACATCTAATTGCTTGATGTTCTAGTTTCTATGTAAGGCAATGGTAAGAATAACTCTAATAGTAGAGGATTTCACAACTGGTGAGAAATTTTTCTAATAGTAGAGGCTTTGGGTTGGCTCATGATGCAAGTGACCCGAACTCTGTTGATAAGTGATATTTGTATGCGTTGGTCACCGGTTCATTTCTCATTTCTTTCGAAACCCCTTCTCAATCTAACTTAGGGTTAGAGTTTGCGATTCCTTTGAAATTCAGCCGCACATCATAAAAATGAGAGCTTCAATACCCTTTGTTCTTCGATATTTTGAGAGACTATTCAACTTAGAGTGTCAGCATCAATAATTTGTAGATCTTGACCATTTGGCAACATGCAGTTAATCTTTTTATAGAAGCTTTCTTTATCAAGTGGAATTTCACTTGATTAACAAAAGGAATTTCACTTTGATTGAAGTAACTGATGCTGTTATGCTTTGATTTTGTTCGAGTTGCAAGTGGAATTTCATTTTGATTGAAGTAATTGATGTTGTTATGCTCCTTATTTGAGTGTGAGATATGTTTATAGATTGAAGTAACAATACAAGTATGAGATGTGTTTCAATCACCGGATCAGCAATATGAACCATTTCCCTCTTATTTGCATGTCCGATGAAGAAAATTTTGACCTGCATTGTTATGTGTAGTTCATATAAATTGTCCCTCCCTGGATAACAAACATGCTATGTTCATGTTCATAAAGCAAAACAAGTGTATTTTGGGCTGCCCGCGCTAAAAAGAATAAATTACGAATATGACGATAAAAATTACAGTAGATATTCAAATCAGCATGAACATGATTGACAAACTATATTTTTCTGCCACTAATTAAATATCATCTTAAAGAAGTTCCTGATTTTGTGAATTTATAAACATTGGTTAATTAGGGGAGTATATTTATTATTTCTAGTTTCGCCTGTTAAGTTCATAGTCAGGCTGCGGATGCATGTCTCAATCCATTGATCTCTTCTACTAGCATGCTGGCTCATGTAAGATTATTAATTAACATGCTTGAATACTATATTTTGAAAGGTTTTGCCAGAAACATGAACGAAGATACTAAAAGAATTAATGATCAATGGTTTGCAATCTTCATTATTTTCACATATAATTTTCTTGTCTACAACAAGGCCAAATCAAATAGCTGTACAAATAAATAAATAAATTTAAATTACAATTGGTCACAACCGACAGTCAAATTACCTAAGTTTGCATTCTTTAGGAACACCACCGGGAAATCTATTAACGTCACTGCAATAATTGTAAATCATATGCTTCCTCTACACCCATCTCATCCTTCTATAACTCGCGTCATCCAACTCATGATCGTACCACCCCTCTTTTATTTTTATGGATGAATCAGAATCATCCATTGTGTTATCGGCTGATCCACAACTAGTGTTATTTGTCTAGTGTACTAAAACAGATAGCACGCTACAATAAACTCGTCGCACAAGTTTATTAATTAGAATTCCACTACGCTGGATTCTGTATTAGATAAATGTAACAATAAGTTACGTTGTAAATGAATTACAACAACAACGTTATACTATTGTAAGAAATAGTACAACTTATAAACGGGAAAGATTACAGTGAATCTAACCAGTATATAAAGGAAATTTCGTCTGAGGCTTGTCGTAACAATTTCCTTAAGAATTTTGTTTCAAAACTCTCCCAAGATACAACAGACGTAATCTGCACGAGATTGTAATGAGTATGTCAACTCTGTGATATATATGGAATACAGAGCAGTGGAGCAAAGAAACAGAAGAAATTAGATTGGAATAGGATAAGAATGTGATCAGTATTCTCTTCTATTTATAATTTCGTCCGCATCCCTTCGAACAGTCGCGTCCGCTTTGACGGGTCGCAACCGTTGCCTTTTGGTCGCTGCTGTTCGTTAACGGGTCGCACCCGCTCGCTACTGGCTTGCACCCGCTCATACCGCCTGGTACTATTTCGCCTGCACTGCTTCAGTCAGGTCGCACCCGTTCGCGTTTGGCCGCACCTGTTTGCTTCTAACGGGCCGCACCCGCTACTGTTCGCCATGTTTGTAACCCAATCTGCATCTGCATAGCCTTTTATATTGATAGATTCACATGATTGTAGTTTTAGTCCATGATTCATGGTTCCCTTGAGATATCTTAGAATTCTCTTGACAGCTTTCCAATGTTCATCTAGTGGATTTTGCATATATCAACTTACTTTATTAACACTGAATCAGGCCTGATAATTGTCACATATTGTAACGCTCCTACAATGCTTCTGTACTGTTTGTCATTTGACATAGATTCTCCTTTATACTTTGACAGATGTAAATTGCTTGCCATAGGAGTGGGCAGTGCATTTGCTTCATCTATTTTTGCTCTTTGTAGAATTTCCGGGATGTATTTTCTTTGATTTAAATGTATTTCTGTGTCAGAGATCCTTTTAACTTCAATGTCAAGAAAATAATTCAAGTTTCCCAAGTCTTTGATTAAAAATTCCTTGTTTAAGAGTTCTGTAAGTTTGTGTGATCTCTGATTCACTGCTACCTGTAATAATAAAATCATGAACATATATCAGTATATATGTAGTTACATTGTTATTAAACTTTGTGAATAAGGAATTATCTGATTTTGCTGATCTGTAGCCAAGTCTGACTAGTGTTGACTTTAGCTTTTCAAACCAAATCCTTGGTGCTTGTTTGAGCCCATAAATTGCCTTATTCAATCTGCATACAAGCTTGTCACTTTCTTCTTGTTTAAAACCTGGGGGCTGCTCTATGTACACTTCCTCCTATAAAATGCCATTTAAAAAAGCGTTATTTACATCTAATTGCTTGATGTTCTAGTTTCTATGTAAGGCAATGGTAAGAATAACTCTAATAGTAGAGGATTTCACAACTGGTGAGAAAATTTTCTAATAGTAGAGGCTTTGGGTTGGCTCATGATGCAAGTGACCCGAACTCTGTTGATAAGTGATATTTGTATGCGTTGGTCACCGGTTCATTTCTCATTTCTTTCGAAACCCCTTCTCAATCTAACTTAGGGTTAGGGTTTGCGATTCCTTTGAAATTCAGCCGCACATCATAAAAATGAGAGCTTCAATACCCTTTGTTCTTCGATATTTTGAGAGACTATTCAACTGAGAGTGTCAGCATCAATAATTTGTAGATCTTGACCATTTGGCAACATGCAGTTAATCTTTTTATATAAGCTTTCTTTATCAAGTGGAATTTCACTTGATTAACAAAAGGAATTTCACTTTGATTGAAGTAACTGATGCTGTTATGCTTTGATTTTGTTCGAGTTGCAAGTGGAATTTCATTTTGATTGAAGTAATTGATGTTGTTATGCTCCTTATTTGAGTGTGAGATAAGTTTATAGATTGAAGTAACAATACAAGTATGAGATGTGTTTCAATCACCGGATCAGCAATATGAACCATTTCCCTCTTATTTGCATGTCCGATGAAGAAAATTTTGACCTGCATTGTTATGTGTAGTTCATATAAATTGTCCCTCCCTGGAAAACAAACATGCTATGTTCATGTTCATAAAGCAAAACAAGTGTATTTTGGGCTGCCCGCGCTAAAAAGAATAAATTACGAATATGACGATAAAAATTACAGTAGATATTCAAATCAGCATGAACATGATTGACAAACTATATTTTTCTGCCACTAATTAAATATCATCTTAAAGAAGTTCCTGATTTTGTGAATTTATAAACATTGGTTAATTAGGGGAGTATATTTATTATTTCTAGTTTCGCCTGTTAAGTTCATAGTCAGGCTGCGGATGCATGTCTCAATCTATTGATCTCTTCTACTAGCATGCTGGCTCATGTAAGATTATTAATTAACATGCTTGAATACTATATTTTGAAAGGTTTTGCCAGAAACATGAACGAAGATACTAAAAGAATTAATGATCAATGGTTTGCAATCTTCATTATTTTCACATATAATTTTCTTGTCTACAACAAGGCCAGATCAAATAGCTGTACAAATAAATAAATAAATTTAAATTACAACTGGTCACAACCGACAGTCAAATTACCTAAGTTTGCATTCTTTAGGAACTCCACCGGGAAATCTATTAACGTCACTGCAATAATTGTAAATCATATGCTTCCTCTGCACCCATCTCATCCTTCTATAACTCGCGTCATCCAACTCATGATCGTACCACCCCTCTTTTATTTTTATGGATGAATCAGAATCATCCATTGTGTTATCGGCTGATCCACAACTAGTGTTATTTGTCTAGTGTACTAAAACAGATAGCACGCTACAATAAACTCGTCGCACAAGTTTATTAATTAGAATTCCACTACGCTGGATTCTGTATTAGATAAATGTAACAATAAGTTACGTTGTAAATGAATTACAACAACAACGTTATACTATTGTAAGAAATAGTACAACTTATAAACGGGAAAGATTACAGTGAATCTAACCAGTATATAAAGGAAATTTCGTCTGAGGCTTGTCGTAACAATTTCCTTAAGAATTTTATTTCAAAACTCTCCCAAGATACAACAGACGTAATCTGCACGAGATTGTAATGAGTATGTCAACTCTGTGATATATATATGGAATACAGAGCAGTGGAGCAAATAAGCAGAAGAAATTAGATTGGAATAGGATAAGAATGTGATCAGTATTCTCTTCTATTTATAATTTCGTCCGCATCCCTTCGAACAGTCGCGTCCGCTTTGACGGGTCGCAACCGTTGCCTTTTGGTCGCTGCTGTTCGTTAACGGGTCGCACCCGCTCGCTACTGGCTTGCACCCGCTCGTACCGCCTGGTACTGTTTCGCCTGCACTGCTTCAGTCAGGTCGCACCCGTTCGCGTTTGGCCGCACCTGTTTGCTTATAACGGGCCGCACCCGCTACTGTTCGCCATGTTTGTAACCCAATCTGCATCTGCATAGCCTTTTATATTGATAGATTCACATGATTGTAGTTTTAGTCCATGATTCATGGTTCCCTTGAGATATCTTAGAATTCTCTTGACAGCTTTCCAGTGTTCATCAAGTGGATTTTGCATATATCAACTTACTTTATTAACACTGAATCAGGCCTGATAATTGTCACATATTGTAACGCTCCTACAATGCTTCTGTACTGTTTGTCATTTGACATAGATTCTCCTTTATACTTTGACAGATGTAAATTGCTTGCCATAGGAGTGGACAGTGCATTTGCTTCATCTATTTTTGCTCTTTGTAGAATTTCTGGGATGTATTTTCTTTGATTTAAATGTATTTCTGTGTCAGAGATCCTTTTAACTTCAATGTCAAGAAAATAATTCAAGTTTCCCAAGTCTTTGATTAAAAATTCCTTGTTTAAGAGTTCTATAAGTTTGTGTGATCTCTGATTCACTACTACCTGTAATAATAAAATCATGAACATATATCAGTATATATGTAGTTACATTGTTATTAAACTTTGTGAATAAGGAATTATCTGATTTTGCTGATCTGTAGCCAAGTCTGACTAGTGTTGACTTTAGCTTTTCAAACCAAAGCCTTGGTGCTTGTTTGAGCCCATAAATTGCCTTATTCAATCTGCATACAAGCTTGTCACTTTCTTCTTGTTTAAAACATGGGGGCTGCTCTATGTACACTTCCTCCTGTAAAATGCCATTTAAAAAAGCGTTATTTACATCTAATTGCTTGATGTTCTAGTTTCTATGTAAGGCAATGGTAAGAATAACTCTAATAGTAGAGGATTTCACAACTGGTGAGAAATTTTTCTAATAGTAGAGGCTTTGGGTTGGCTCATGATGCAAGTGACCCGGACTCTGTTGATAAGTGATATTTGTATGCGTTGGTCACCGGTTCATTTCTCATTTCTTTCGAAACCCCTTCTCAATCTAACTTAGGGTTAGGGTTTGCGATTCCTTTGAAATTCAGCCGCACATCATAAAAATGAGAGCTTCAATACCCTTTGTTCTTCGATATTTTGAGAGACTATTGAACTGAGAGTGTCAGCATCAATAATTTGTAGATCTTGACCATTTGGCAACATGCAGTTAATCTTTTTATAGAAGCTTTCTTTATCAAGTGGAATTTCACTTGATTAACAAAAGGAATTTCACTTTGATTGAAGTAACTGATGCTGTTATGCTTTGATTTTGTTGGAGTTGCAAGTGGAATTTCATTTTGATTGAAGTAATTGATGTTGTTATGCTCCTTATTTGAGTGTGAGATATGTTTATAGATTGAAGTAACAATACAAGTATGAGATGTGTTTCAATCACCGGATCAGCAATATGAACCATTTCCCTCTTATTTGCATGTCCGATGAAGAAAATTTTGACCTGCATTGTTATGTGTAGTTCATATAAATTGTCCCTCCCTGGAAAACGAACATGCTATGTTCATGTTCATAAAGCAAAACAAGTGTATTTTGGGCTGCCCGCGCTAAAAAGAATAAATTACGAATATGACGATAAAAATTACAGTAGATATTCAAATCAGCATGAACATGATTGACAAACTATATTTTTCTGCCACTAATTAAATATCATCTTAAAGAAGTTCCTGATTTTGTGAATTTATAAACATTGGTTAATTAGGGGAGTATATTTATTATTTCTAATTTCGCCTGTTAAGTTCATAGTCAGGCTGCGGATGCATGTCTCAATCCATTGATCTCTTCTACTAGCATGCTGGCTCATGTAAGATTATTAATTAACATGCTTGAATACTATATTTTGAAAGGTTTTGCAAGAAACATGAACGAAGATACTAAAAGAATTAATGATCAATGGTTTGCAATCTTCATTATTTTCACATATAATTTTCTTGTCTACAACAAGGCCAAATCAAATAGCTGTACAAATAAATAAATAAATTTAAATTACAATTGGTCACAACCGACAGTCAAATTACCTAAGTTTGCATTCTTTAGGAACACCACCGGGAAATCTATTAACGTCACTGCAATAATTGTAAATCATATGCTTCCTCTGCACCCATCTCATCCTTCTATAACTCGCGTCATCCAACTCATGATCGTACCACCCCTCTTTTATTTTTATGGATGAATCAGAATCATCCATTGTGTTATCGGCTGATCCACAACTAGTGTTATTTGTCTAGTGTACTAAAACAGATAGCACGCTACAATAAACTCGTCGCACAAGTTTATTAATTAGAATTCCACTACGCTGGATTCTGTATTAGATAAATGTAACAATAAGTTACGTTGTAAATGAATTACAACAACAACGTTATACTATTGTAAGAAATAGTACAACTTATAAACGGGAAAGATTACAGTGAATCTAACCAGTATATAAAGGAAATTTCGTCTGAGGCTTGTCGTAACAATTTCCTTAAGAATTTTATTTCAAAACTCTCCCAAGATACAACAGACGTAATCTGCACGAGATTGTAATGAGTATGTCAACTCTGTGATATGTATGGAATACAGAGCAGTGGAGCAAAGAAGCAGAAGAAATTAGATTGGAATAGGATAAGAATGTGATCAGTATTCTTTTCTATTTATAATTTCGTACGCATCCCTTCGAACAGTCGCGTCCGCTTTGACGGGTCGCAACCGTTGCCTTTTGGTCGCTGCTGTTCGTTAACGGGTCGCACCCGCTCGCTACTGGCTTGCACCCGCTCGTACCGCCTGGTACTGTTTCGCCTGCACTGCTTCAGTCAGGTCGCACCCGTTCGCGTTTGGCCGCATCTGTTTGCTTCTAACGGGCCGCACCCGCTACTGTTCGCCATGTTTGTAACCCAATCTGCATCTGCATAGCCTTTTATATTGATAGATTCACATGATTGTAGTTTTAGTCCATGATTCATGGTTCCCATGAGATATCTTAGAATTCTCTTGACAGCTTTCCAGTGTTCATCAAGTGGAGTTTGCATATATCAACTTACTTTATTGACACTGAATCAGGCCTGATAATTGTCACATATTGTAACGCTCCTACAATGCTTCTGTACTGTTTGTCATTTGACATAGAATCTCCTTTATACTTTGATAGATGTAAATTGCTTGCCATAGGAGTGGACAGTGCATTTGCTTCATCTATTTTTGCTCTTTGTAGAATTTCCGGGATGTATTTTCTTTGATTTAAATGTATTTCTGTGTCAGAGATCCTTTTAACTTCAATGTCAAGAAAATAATTCAAGTTTCCCAAGTCTTCGATTAAAAATTCCTTGTTTAAGAGTTCTGTAAGTTTGTGTGATCTCTGATTCACTGCTACCTGTAATAATAAAATCATGAACATATATCAGTATATATGTAGTTACATTGTTATTAAACTTTGTGAATAAGGAATTATCTGATTTTGCTGATCTGTAGCCAAGTCTGACTAGTGTTGACTTTAGCTTTTCAAACCAAATCCTTGGTGCTTGTTTGAGCCCATAAATTGCCTTATTCAATCTGCATACAAGCTTGTCACTTTCTTCTTGTTTAAAACCTGGGGGCTGCTCTATGTACACTTCCTCCTGTAAAATGCCATTTAAAAAAGCGTTATTTACATCTAATTGCTTGATGTTCTAGTTTCTATGTAAGGCAATGGTAAGAATAACTCTAATAGTAGAGGATTTCACAACTGGTGAGAAATTTTTCTAATAGTAGAGGCTTTGGGTTGGCTCATGATGCAAGTGACCCGAACTCTGTTGATAAGTGATATTTGTATGCGTTGGTCACCGGTTCATTTCTCATTTCTTTCGAAACCCCTTCTCAATCTAACTTAGGGTTAGGGTTTGCGATTCCTTTGAAATTCAGCCGCACATCATAAAAATGAGAGCTTCAATACCCTTTGTTCTTCGATATTTTGAGAGACTATTCAACTGAGAGTGTCAGCATCAATAATTTGTAGATCTTGACCATTTGGCAACATGCAGTTAATCTTTTTATAGAAGCTTTCTTTATCAAGTGGAATTTCACTTGATTAACAAAAGGAATTTCACTTTGATTGAAGTAACTGATGCTGTTATGCTTTGATTTTGTTCGAGTTGCAAGTGGAATTTCATTTTGATTGAAGTAATTGATGTTGTTATGCTCCTTATTTGAGTGTGAGATATGTTTATAGATTGAAGTAACAATACAAGTATGAGATGTGTTTCAATCACCGGATCAGCAATATGAACCATTTCCCTCTTATTTGCATGTCCGATGAAGAAAATTTTGACCTGCATTGTTATGTGTAGTTCATATAAATTGTCCCTCCCTGGAAAACAAACATGCTATGTTCGTGTTCATAAAGCAAAACAAGTGTATTTTGGGCTGCCCGCGCTAAAAAGAATAAATTACGAATATGACGATAAAAATTACAGTAGATATTCAAATCAGCATGAACATGATTGACAAACTATATTTTTCTGCCACTAATTAAATATCATCTTAAAGAAGTTCCTGATTTTGTGAATTTATAAACATTGGTTAATTAGGGGAGTATATTTATTATTTCTAGTTTCGCCTGTTAAGTTCATAGTCAGGCTGCGGATGCATGTCTCAATCCATTGATCTCTTCTACTAGCATGCTGGCTCATGTAAGATTATTAATTAACATGCTTGAATACTATATTTCGAAAGGTTTTGCAAGAAACATGAACGAAGATACTAAAAGAATTAATGATCAATGGTTTGCAATCTTCATTATTTTCACATATAATTTTCTTGTCTACAACAAGGCCAAATCAAATAGCTGTACAAATAAATAAATAAATTTAAATTACAATTGGTCACAACCGACAGTCAAATTACCTAAGTTTGCATTCTTTAGGAACACCACCGGGAAATCTATTAACGTCACTGCAATAATTGTAAATCATATGCTTCCTCTGCACCCATCTCATCCTTCTATAACTCGCGTCATCCAACTCATGATCGTACTACCCCTCTTTTATTTTTATGGATGAATCAGAATCATCCATTGTGTTATCGGCTGATCCACAACTAGTGTTATTTGTCTAGTGTACTAAAACAGATAGCACGCTACAATAAACAAGTCGCACAAGTTTATTAATTAGAATTCCACTACGCTGGATTCTGTATTAGATAAATGTAACAATAAGTTACGTTGTAAATGAATTACAACAACAACGTTATACTATTGTAAGAAATAGTACAACTTATAAACGGGAAAGATTACAGTGAATCTAACCAGTATATAAAGGAAATTTCGTCTGAGGCTTGTCGTAACAATTTCCTTAAGAATTTTATTTCAAAACTCTCCCAAGATACAACAGACGTAATCTGCACGAGATTGTAATGAGTATGTCAACTCTGTGATATATATGGAATACAGAGCAGTGGAGCAAAGAAGCAGAAGAAATTAGATTGGAATAGGATAAGAATGTGATCAGTATTCTCTTCTATTTATAATTTCGTCCGCATCCCTTCGAACAGTCGCGTCCGCTTTGACGGGTCGCAACCATTGCCTTTTGGTCGCTGCTGTTCGTTAACGGGTCGCACCCGCTCGCTACTGGCTTGCACCCGCTCGTACCGCCTGGTACTGTTTCGCCTGCACTGCTTCAGTCAGGTCGCACCCGTTCGCGTTTGGCCGCACCTGTTTGCTTCTAACGGGCCGCACCCGCTACTGTTCGCCATGTTTGTAGCCCAATCTGCATCTGCATAGCCTTTTATATTGATAGATTCACATGATTGTAGTTTTAGTCCATGATTCATGGTTCCCTTGAGATATCTTAGAATTCTCTTGACAGCTTTCCAGTGTTCATCAAGTGGATTTTGCATATATCAACTTACTTTATTAACACTGAATCAGGCCTGATAATTGTCACATATTGTAACGCTCCTACAATGCTTCTGTACTGTTTGTCATTTGACATAGATTCTCCTTTATACTTTGACAGATGTAAATTGCTTGCCATAGGAGTGGACAGTGCATTTGCTTCATCTATTTTTGCTCTTTGTAGAATTTCCGGGATGTATTTTCTTTGATTTAAATGTATTTCTGTGTCAGAGATCCTTTTAACTTCAATGTCAAGAAAATAATTCAAGTTTCCCAAGTCTTTGATTAAAAATTCCTTGTTTAAGAGTTCTGTAAGTTTGTGTGATCTCTGATTCACTGCTACCTGTAATAATAAAATCATGAACATATATCAGTATATATGTAGTTACATTGTTATTAAACTTTGTGAATAAGGAATTATCTGATTTTGCTGATCTGTAGCCAAGTCTGACTAGTGTTGACTTTAGCTTTTCAAACCAAATCCTTGGTGCTTGTTTGAGCCCATAAATTGCCTTATTCAATCTGCATACAAGCTTGTCACTTTCTTCTTGTTTAAAACCTGGGGGCTGCTCTATGTACACTTCCTCCTGTAAAATGCCATTTAAAAAAGCGTTATTTACATCTAATTGCTTGATGTTCTAGTTTCTATGTAAGGCAATGGTAAGAATAACTCTAATAGTAGAGGATTTCACAACTGGTGAGAAATTTTTCTAATAGTAGAGGCTTTGGGTTGGCTCATGATGCAAGTGACCCGAACTCTGTTGATAAGTGATATTTGTATGCGTTGGTCACCGGTTCATTTCTCATTTCTTTCGAAACCCCTTCTCAATCTAACTTAGGGTTAGGGTTTGCGATTCCTTTGAAATTCAGCCGCACATCATAAAAATGAGAGCTTCAATACCCTTTGTTCTTCGATATTTTGAGAGACTATTCAACTGAGAGTGTCAGCATCAATAATATGTAGATCTTGACCATTTGGCAACATGCAGTTAATCTTTTTATAGAAGCTTTCTTTATCAAGTGGAATTTCACTTGATTAACAAAAGGAATTTCACTTTGATTGAAGTAACTGATGCTGTTATGCTTTGATTTTGTTCGAGTTGCAAGTGGAATTTCATTTTGATTGAAGTAATTGATGTTGTTATGCTCCTTATTTGAGTGTGAGATATGTTTATAGATTGAAGTAACAATACAAGTATGAGATGTGTTTCAATCACCGGATCAGCAATATGAACCATTTCCCTCTTATTTGCATGACCGATTAAGAAAATTTTGACCTGCATTGTTATGTGTAGTTCATATAAATTGTCCCTCCCTGGAAAACAAACATGCTATGTTCATGTTCATAAAGCAAAACAAGTGTATTTTGGGCTGCCCGCGCTAAAAAGAATAAATTACGAATATGACGATAAAAATTACAGTAGATATTCAAATCAGCATGAACATGATTGACAAACTATATTTTTCTGCCACTAATTAAATATCATCTTAAAGAAGTTCCTGATTTTGTGAATTTATAAACATTGGTTAATTAGGGGAGTATATTTATTATTTCTAGTTTCGCCTGTTAAGTTCATAGTCAGGCTGCGGATGCATGTCTCAATCCATTGATCTCTTCTACTAGCATGCTGGCTCATGTAAGATTATTAATTAACATGCTTGAATACTATATTTTGAAAGGTTTTGCAAGAAACATGAACGAAGATACTAAAAGAATTAATGATCAATGGTTTGCAATCTTCATTATTTTCACATATAATTTTCTTGTCTACAACAAGGCCAAATCAAATAGCTGTACAAATAAATAAATAAATTTAAATTACAATTGGTCACAACCGACAGTCAAATTACCTAAGTTTGCATTCTTTAGGAACACCACCGGGAAATCTATTAACGTCACTGCAATAATTGTAAATCATATGCTTCCTCTGCACCCATCTCATCCTTCTATAACTCGCGTCATCCAACTCATGATCGTACCACCCCTCTTTTATTTTTATGGATGAATCAGAATCATCCATTGTGTTATCGGCTGATCCACAACTAGTGTTATTTGTCTAGTGTACTAAAACAGATAGCACGCTACAATAAACTCGTCGCACAAGTTTATTAATTAGAATTCCACTACGCTGGATTCTGTATTAGATAAATGTAACAATAAGTTACGTTGTAAATGAATTACAACAACAATGTTATACTATTGTAAGAAATAGTACAACTTATAAACGGGAAAGATTACAGTGAATCTAACCAGTATATAAAGGAAATTTCGTCTGAGGCTTGTCGTAACAATTTCCTTAAGAATTTTATTTCAAAACTCTCCCAAGATACAACAGACGTAATCTGCACGAGATTGTAATGAGTATGTCAACTCTGTGATATATATGGAATACAGAGCAATGGAGTAAAGA
The DNA here is from genome assembly GCA_030765085.1 of Allium cepa. Lineage (NCBI taxonomy): Eukaryota > Viridiplantae > Streptophyta > Magnoliopsida > Asparagales > Amaryllidaceae > Allium > Allium cepa. The sequence continues at coordinate 564,287,626 of CM060943.1, forward strand.
AGCAGAAGAAATTAGATTGGAATAGGATAAGAATGTGATCAGTATTCTCTTCTATTTATAATTTCGTCCGCATCCCTTCGAACAGTCGCGTCCGCTTTGACGGGTCGCAACCGTTGCCTTTTGGTCGCTGCTGTTCGTTAACGGGTCGCACCCGCTCGCTACTGGCTTGCACCCGCTCGTACCGCCTGGTACTGTTTCGCCTGCACTGCTTCAGTCAGGTCGCACCCGTTCGCGTTTGGCCGCACCTGTTTGCTTCTAACGGGCCGCACCCGCTACTGTTCGCCATGTTTGTAGCCCAATCTGCATCTGCATAGCCTTTTATATTGATAGATTCACATGATTGTAGTTTTAGTCCATGATTCATGGTTCCCTTGAGATATCTTAGAATTCTCTTGACAGCTTTCCAGTGTTCATCAAGTGGATTTTGCATATATCAACTTACTTTATTAACACTGAATCAGGCCTGATAATTGTCACATATTGTAACGCTCCTACAATGCTTCTGTACTATTTGTCATTTGACATAGATTCTCCTTTATACTTTGACAGATGTAAATTGCTTGCCATAGGAGTGGACAGTGCATTTGCTTCATCTATTTTTGCTCTTTGTAGAATTTCCGGGATGTATTTTCTTTGATTTAAATGTATTTCTGTGTCAGAGATCCTTTTAACTTCAATGTCAAGAAAATAATTCAAGTTTCCCAAGTCTTTGATTAAAAATTCCTTGTTTAAGAGTTCTGTAAGTTTGTGTGATCTCTGATTCACTGCTACCTGTAATAATAAAATCATGAACATATATCAGTATATATGTAGTTACATTGTTATTAAACTTTGTGAATAAAGAATTATCTGATTTTGCTGATCTGTAGCCAAGTCTGACTAGTGTTGACTTTAGCTTTTCAAACCAAATCCTTGGTGCTTGTTTGAGCCCATAAATTGCCTTATTCAATCTGCATACAAGCTTGTCACTTTCTTCTTGTTTAAAACCTGGGGGCTGCTCTATGTACACTTCCTCCTGTAAAATGCCATTTAAAAAAGCGTTATTTACATCTAATTGCTTGATGTTCTAGTTTCTATGTAAGGCAATGGTAAGAATAACTCTAATAGTAGAGGATTTCACAACCGGTGAGAAAATTTTCTAATAGTAGAGGCTTTGGGTTGGCTCATGATGCAAGTGACCCGAACTCTGTTGATAAGTGATATTTGTATGCGTTGGTCACAGGTTCATTTCTCATTTCTTTCGAAACCCCTTCTCAATCTAACTTAGGGTTAGGGTTTGCGATTCCTTTGAAATTCAGCCGCACATCATAAAAATGAGAGCTTCAATACCCTTTGTTCTTCGATATTTTGAGAGACTATTCAACTGAGAGTGTCAGCATCAATAATTTGTAGATCTTGACCATTTGGCAACATGCAGTTAATCTTTTTATAGAAGCTTTCTTTATCAAGTGGAATTTCAATTGATTAACAAAAGGAATTTCACTTTGATTGAAGTAACTGATGCTGTTATGCTTTGATTTTGTTCGAGTTGCAAGTGGAATTTCATTTTGATTGAAGTAATTGATGTTGTTATGCTCCTTATTTGAGTGTGAGATATGTTTATAGATTGAAGTAACAATACAAGTATGAGATGTGTTTCAATCACCGGATCAATAATATGAACCATTTCCCTCTTATTTGCATGTCCGATGAAGAAAATTTTGACCTGCATTGTTATGTGTAGTTCATATAAATTGTCCCTCCCTGGAAAACAAACATGCTATGTTCATGTTCATAAAGCAAAACAAGTGTATTTTGGGCTGCCCGCGCTAAAAAGAATAAATTACGAATATGACGATAAAAATTACAGTAGATATTCAAATCAGCATGAACATGATTGACAAACTATATTTTTCTGCCACTAATTAAATATCATCTTAAAGAAGTTCCTGATTTTGTGAATTTATAAACATTGGTTAATTAGGGGAGTATATTTATTATTTCTAGTTTCGCCTGTTAAGTTCATAGTCAGGCTGCGGATGCATGTCTCAATCCATTGATCTCTTCTACTAGCATGCTGGCTCATGTAAGATTATTAATTAACATGCTTGAATACTATATTTTGAAAGGTTTTGCCAGAAACATGAACGAAGATACTAAAAGAATTAATGATCAATGGTTTGCAATCTTCATTATTTTCACATATAATTTTCTTGTCTACAACAAGGCCAAATCAAATAGCTGTACAAATAAATAAATAAATTTAAATTACAATTGGTCACAACCGACAGTCAAATTACCTTAGTTTGCATTCTTTAGGAACACCACCGGGAAATCTATTAACGTCACTGCAATAATTGTAAATCATATGCTTCCTCTGCACCCATCTCATCCTTCTATAACTCGCGTCATCCAACTCATGATCGTACCACCCCTCTTTTATTTTTATGGATGAATCAGAATCATCCATTGTGTTATCGGCTGATCCACAACTAGTGTTATTTGTCTAGTGTACTAAAACAGATAGCACGCTACAATAAACTCGTCGCACAAGTTTATTAATTAGAATTCCACTACGCTGGATTATGTATTAGATAAATGTAACAATAAGTTACTTTGTAAATGAATTACAAAAACAATGTTATGCTATTGTAAGAAATAGTACAACTTATAAACGGGAAAGATTACAGTGAATCTAACCAGTATATAAAGGAAATTTCGTCTGAGGCTTGTCGTAACAATTTCCTTAAGAATTTTATTTCAAAACTCTCCCAAGATACAACAGACGTAATCTGCACGAGATTGTAATGAGTATGTCAACTCTGTGATATATATGGAATACAGAGCAGTGGAGCAAAGAAGCAGAAGAAATTAGATTGGAATAGGATAAGAATGTGATCAGTATTCTCTTCTATTTATAATTTCGTCCGCATCCCTTCGAACAGTCGCGTCCGCTTTGACGGGTCGCAACCGTTGCCTTTTGGTCGCTGCTGTTCGTTAACGGGTCGCACCCGCTCGCTACTGGCTTGCACCCGCTCGTACCGCCTGGTACTGTTTCGCCTGCACTGCTTCAGTCAGGTCGCACCCGTTCGCGTTTGGCCGCACCTGTTTGCTTCTAACGGGCCGCACCCGCTACTGTTCGCCATGTTTGTAACCCAATCTGCATCTGCATAGCCTTTTATATTGATAGATTCACATGATTGTAGTTTTAGTCCATGATTCATGGTTCCCTTGAGATATCTTAGAATTCTCTTGACAGCTTTCCAGTGTTCATCAAGTGGATTTTGCATATATCAACTTACTTTATTAACACTGAATCAGGCCTGATAATTGTCACATATTGTAACGCTCCTACAATGCTTCTGTACTGTTTGTCATTTGACATAGATTCTCCTTTATACTTTGACAGATGTAAATTGCTTGCCATAGGAGTGGACACTGCATTTGCTTCATCTATTTTTGCTCTTTGTAGAATTTCCGGGATGTATTTTCTTTGATTTAAATGTATTTCTGTGTCAGAGGTCCTTTTAACTTCAATGTCAAGAAAATAATTCAAGTTTCCCAAGTCTTTGATTAAAAATTCCTTGTTTAAGAGTTCTGTAAGTTTGTGTGATCTCTGATTCACTGCTACCTGTAATAATAAAATCATGAACATATATCAGTATATATGTAGTTACATTGTTATTAAACTTTGTGAATAAGGAATTATCTGATTTTGCTGATCTGTAGCCAAGTCTGACTAGTGTTGACTTTAGCTTTTCAAACCAAATCCTTGGTGCTTGTTTGAGCCCATAAATTGCCTTATTCAATCTGCATACAAGCTTGTCACTTTCTTCTTGTTTAAAACCTAGGGGCTGCTCTATGTACACTTCCTCCTGTAAAATGCCATTTAAAAAAGCGATATTTACATCTAATTGCTTGATGTTCTAGTTTCTATGTAAGGCAATGGTAAGAATAACTCTAATAGTAGAGGATTTCACAACTGGTGAGAAATTTTTCTAATAGTAGAGGCTTTGGGTTGGCTCATGATGCAAGTGACCCGAACTCTGTTGATAAGTGATATTTGTATGCGTTGGTCACCGGTTCATTTCTCATTTCTTTCGAAACCCCTTCTCAATCTAACTTAGGGTTAGGGTTTGCGATTCCTTTGAAATTCAGCCGCACATCATAAAAATGAGAGCTTCAATACCCTTTGTTCTTCGATATTTTGAGAGACTATTCAACTGAGAGTGTCATCATCAATAATTTGTAGATCTTGACCATTTGGCAACATGCAGTTAATCTTTTTATAGAAGCTTTCTTTATCAAGTGGAATTTCACTTGGTTAACAAAAGGAATTTCACTTTGATTGAAGTAACTGATGCTGTTATGCTTTGATTTTGTTCGAGTTGCAAGTGGAATTTCATTTTGATTGAAGTAATTGATGTTGTTATGCTCCTTATTTGAGTGTGAGATATGTTTATAGATTGAAGTAACAATACAAGTATGAGATGTGTTTCAATCACCGGATCAGCAATATGAACCATTTCCCTCTTATTTGCATGTCCGACGAAGAAAATTTTGACCTGCATTGTTATGTGTAGTTCATATAAATTGTCCCTCCCTGGAAAACAAACATGCTATGTTCATGTTCATGAAGCAAAACAAGTGTATTTTGGGCTGCCCGCGCTAAAAAGAATAAATTATGAATATGACGATAAAAATTACAGTAGATATTCAAATCAGCATGAACATGATTGACAAACTATATTTTTCTGCCACTAATTAAATATCATCTTAAAGAAGTTCCTGATTTTGTGAATTTATAAACATTGGTTAATTAGGGGAGTATATTTATTATTTCTAGTTTCGCCTGTTAAGTTCATAGTCAGGCTGCGGATGCATGTCTCAATCCATTGATCTCTTCTACTAGCATGCTGGCTCATGTAAGATTATTAATTAACATGCTTGAATACTATATTTTGAAAGGTTTTGCCAGAAACATGAACGAAGATACTAAAAGAATTAATGATCAATGGTTTGCAATCTTCATTATTTTCACATATAATTTTCTTGTCTATAACAAGGCCAAATCAAATAGCTGTACAAATAAATAAATAAATTTAAATTACAATTGGTCACAACCGACAGTCAAATTACCTAAGTTTGCATTCTTTAGGAACACCACCGGGAAATCTATTAACGTCACTGCAATAATTGTAAATCATATGCTTCCTCTCCACCCATCTCATCCTTCTATAACTCGCGTCATCCAACTCATGATCGTACCACCCCTCTTTTATTTTTATGGATGAATCAGAATCATCCATTGTGTTATCGGCTGATCCACAACTAGTGTTATTTGTACAGTGTACTAAAACAGATAGCACGCTATAATAAACTCGTCGCACAAGTTTATTAATTAGAATTCCACTACGCTGGATTCTGTATTAGATAAATGTAACAATAAGTTACGTTGTAAATGAATTACAACAACAACGTTATACTATTGTAAGAAATAGTACAACTTATAAACGGGAAAGATTACAGTGAATCTAACCAGTATATAAAGGAAATTTCGTCTGAGGCTTGTCGTAACAATTTCCTTAAGAATTTTATTTCAAAACTCTCCCAAGATACAACAGACGTAATCTGCACAAGATTGTAATGAGTATGTCAACTCTGTGATATATATGGAATACAGAGCAGTGGAGCAAAGAAGCAGAAGAAATTAGATTGGAATAGGATAAGAATGTGATTAGTATTCTCTTCTATTTATAATTTCGTCCGCATCTCTTCGAACAGTCGCGTCCGCTTTGACGGGTCGCAACCGTTGCCTTTTGGTCGCTGCTGTTCGTTAACGGGTCGCACCCGCTCGCTACTGGCTTGCACCCGCTCGTACCGCCTGGTACTGTTTCGCCTGCACTGCTTCAGTCAGGTCGCACCCGTTCGCGTTTGGCCGCACCTGTTTGCTTCTAACGGGCCGCACCCGCTACTGTTCGCCATGTTTGTAACCCAATCTGCATCTGCATAGCCTTTTATATTGATAGATTCACATGATTGTAGTTTTAGTCCATGATTCATGGTTCCCTTGAGATATCTTAGAATTCTCTTGACAGCTTTCCAGTGTTCATCAAGTGGATTTTGCATATATCAACTTACTTTATTAACACTGAATCAGGCCTGATAATTGTCACATATTGTAACGCTCCTACAATGCTTCTGTACTGTTTGTCATTTGACACAGATTCTCCTTTATACTTTGACAGATGTAAATTGCTTGCCATAGGAGTGGACAGTGCATTTGCTTCATCTATTTTTGCTCTTTGTAGAATTTCCGGGATGTATTTTCTTTGATTTAAATGTATTTCTGTGTCAGAGATCCTTTTAACTTCAATGTCAAGAAAATAATTCAAGTTTCCCAAGTCTTTGATTAAAAATTCCTTGTTTAAGAGTTCTGTAAGTTTGTATGATCTCTGATTCACTGCTACTTGTAATAATAAAATCATGAACATATATCAGTATGTATGTAGTTACATTGTTATTAAACTTTGTGAATAAGGAATTATCTGATTTTGCTGATCTGTAGCCAAGTCTGACTAGTGTTGACTTTAGCTTTTCAAACCAAATCCTTGGTGCTTGTTTGAGCCCATAAATTGCCTTATTCAATCTGCATACAAGCTTATCACTTTCTTCTTGTTTAAAACCTGGGGGCTGCTCTATGTACACTTCCTCCTGTAAAATGCCATTTAAAAAAGCGTTATTTACATCTAATTGCTTGATGTTCTAGTTTCTATGTAAGGCAATGGTAAGAACAACTCTAATAGTAGAGGATTTCACAACTGGTGAGAAATTTTTCTAATAGTAGAGGCTTTGGGTTGGCTCATGATGCAAGTGACCCGAACTCTGTTGATAAGTGATATTTGTATGCGTTGGTCACCGGTTCATTTCTCATTTCTTTCGAAACCCCTTCTTAATCTAACTTAGGGTTAGGGTTTGCGATTCCTTTGAAATTCAGCCGCACATCATAAAAATGAGAGCTTCAATACCCTTTGTTCTTCGATATTTTGAGAGACTATTCAACTGAGAGTGTCAGCATCAATAATTTGTAGATCTTGACCATTTGGCAACATGCAGTTAATCTTTTAATAGAAGCTTTCTTTATCAAGTGGAATTTCACTTGATTAACAAAAGGAATTTCACTTTGATTGAAGTAACTGATGCTGTTATGCTTTGATTTTGTTCGAGTTGCAAGTGGAATTTCATTTTGATTGAAGTAATTGATGTTGTTATGCTCCTTATTTGAGTGTGAGATATGTTTATAGATTGAAGTAACAATACAAGTATGAGATGTGTTTCAATCACCGGATCAGCAATATGAACCATTTCCCTCTTATTTGCATGTCCGATGAAGAAAATTTTGACCTGCATTGTTATGTGTAGTTCATATAAATTGTCCCTCCCTGGAAAACAAACATGCTATGTTCATGTTCATAAAGCAAAACAAGTGTATTTTGGGCTGCCCGCGCTAAAATGAATAAATTACGAATATGACGATAAAAATTACAGTAGATATTCAAATCAGCATGAACATGATTGACAAACTATATTTTTCTGCCACTAATTAAATATCATCTTAAAGAAGTTCCTGATTTTGTGAATTTATAAACATTGGTTAATTAGGGGAGTATATTTATTATTTCTAGTTTCGCCTGTTAAGTTCATAGTCAGGCTGCGGATGCATGTCTCAATCCATTGATCTCTTCTACTAGCATGCTGGCTCATGTAAGATTATTAATTAACATGCTTGAATACTATATTTTGAAAGGTTTTGCCAGAAACATGAACGAAGATACTAAAAGAATTAATGATCAATGGTTTGCAATCTTCATTATTTTCACATATAATTTTCTTGTCTACAACAAGGCCAAATCAAATAGCTGTACAAATAAATAAATAAATTTAAATTACAATTGGTCACAACCGACAGTCAAATTACCTAAGTTTGCATTCTTTAGGAACACCACCGGGAAATCTATTAACGTCACTGCAATAATTGTAAATCATATGCTTCCTCTGCACCCATCTCATCCTTTTATAACTCGCGTCATCCAACTCATGGTCGTACCACCCCTCTTTTATTTTTATGGATGAATCAGAATCATCCATTGTGTTATCGGCTGATCCACAACTAGTGTTATTTGTCTAGTGTACTAAAACAGATAGCACGCTACAATAAACTCGTCGCACAAGTTTATTAATTAGAATTCCACTACGCTGGATTCTGTATTAGATAAATGTAACAATAAGTTACGTTGTAAATGAATTACAACAACAACGTTATACTATTGTAAGAAATAGTACAACTTATAAACGGGAAAGATTACAGTGAATCTAACCAGTATATAAAGGAAATTTCGTCTGAGGCTTGTCGTAACAATTTCCTTAAGAATTTTATTTCAAAACTCTCCCAAGATACAACAGACGTAATCTGCACGAGATTGTAATGAGTATGTCAACTCTGTGATATATATGGAATACAGAGCAGTGGAGCAAAGAAGCAGAAGAAATTAGATTGTAATAGGATAAGAATGTGATCAGTATTCTCTTCTATTTATAATTTCGTCCGCATCCCTTCGAACAGTCGCGTCCGCTTTGACGGGTCGCAACCGTTGCCTTTTGGTCGCTGCTGTTCGTTAACGGGTCGCACCCGCTCGCTACTGGCTTGCACCCGCTCGTACCGCCTGGTACTGTTTCGACTGCACTGCTTCAGTCAGGTCGCACCCGTTCGCGTTTGGCCGCACCTGTTTGCTTCTAACGGGCCGCACCCGCTACTGTTCGCCATGTTTGTAACCCAATCTGCATCTGCATAGCCTTTTATATTGATAGATTCACATGATTGTAGTTTTAGTCCATGATTCATGGTTCCCTTGAGATATCTTAGAATTCTCTTGACAGCTTTCCAGTGTTCATCAAGTGGATTTTGCATATATCAACTTACTTTATTAACACTGAATCAGGCCTGATAATTGTCACATATTGTAACGCTCCTACAATGCTTCTGTACTGTTTGTCATTTGACATAGATTCTCCTTTATACTTTGACAGATGTAAATTGCTTGCCATAGGAGTGGACAGTGCATTTGCTTCATCTATTTTTGCTCTTTGTAGAATTTCCGGGATGTATTTTCTTTGATTTAAATGTATTTCTGTGTCAGAGATCCTTTTAACTTCAATGTCAAGAAAATAATTCAAGTTTCCCAAGTCTTTGATTAAAAATTCCTTGTTTAAGAGTTCTGTAAGTTTGTGTGATCTCTGATTCACTGCTACCTGTAATAATAAAATCATAAACATATATCAGTATATATGTAGTTACATTGTTATTAAACTTTGTGAATAAGGAATTATCTGATTTTGCTGATCTGTAGCCAAGTCTGACTAGTGTTGACTTTAGCATTTCAAACCAAATCCTTGGTGCTTGTTTGAGCCCATAAATTGCCTTATTCAATCTGCATACAAGCTTGTCACTTTCTTCTTGTTTAAAACCTAGGGGCTGCTCTATGTACACTTCCTCCTGTAAAATGCCATTTAAAAAAGCGTTATTTACATCTAATTGCTTGATGTTCTAGTTTCTATGTAAGGCAATGGTAAGAATAACTCTAATAGTAGAGGATTTCACAACTGGTGAGAAATTTTTCTAATAGTAGAGGCTTTGGGTTGGCTCATGATGCAAGTGACCCGAACTCTGTTGATAAGTGATATTTGTATGCGTTGGTCACCGGTTCATTTCTCATTTCTTTCGAAACCCCTTCTCAATCTAACTTAGGGTTAGGGTTTGCGATTCCTTTGAAATTCAGCCGCACATCATAAAAATGAGAGCTTCAATACCCTTTGTTCTTCGATATTTTGAGAGACTATTCAACTGAGAGTGTCAGCATCAATAATTTGTAGATCTTGACCATTTGGCAACATGCAGTTAATCTTTTTATAGAAGCTTTCTTTATCAAGTGGAATTTCACTTGATTAACAAAAGGAATTTCACTTTGATTGAAGTAACTGATGCTGTTATGCTTTGATTTTGTTCGAGTTGCAAGTGGAATTTCATTTTGATTGAAGTAATTGATGTTGTTATGCTCCTTATTTGAGTGTGAGATATGTTTATAGATTGAAGTAACAATACAAGTATGAGATGTGTTTCAATCACCGGATCAGCAATATGAACCATTTCCCTCTTATTTGCATGCCCGATGAAGAAAATTTTGACCTGCATTGTTATGTGTAGTTCATATAAATTGTCCCTCCCTGGAAAACAAACAAGCTATGTTCATGTTCATAAAGCAAAACAAGTGTATTTTGGGCTGCCCGCGCTAAAAAGAATAAATTACGAATATGACGATAAAAATTACAGTAGATATTCAAATCAGCATGAACATGATTGACAAACTATATTTTTCTGCCACTAATTAAATATCATCTTAAAGAAGTTCCTGATTTTGTGAATTTATAAACATTGGTTAATTAGGGGAGTATATTTATTATTTCTAGTTTCGCCTGTTAAGTTCATAGTCAGGCTGCGGATGCATGTCTCAATCCATTGATCTCTTCTACTAGCATGCTGGCTCATGTAAGATTATTAATTAACATGCTTGAATACTATATTTTGAAAGGTTTTGCCAGAAACATGAACGAAGATACTAAAAGAATTAATGATCAATGGTTTGCAATCTTCATTATTTTCACATATAATTTTCTTGTCTACAACAAGGCCAAATCAAATAGCTGTACAAATAAATAAATAAATTTAAATTACAATTGGTCACAACCGACAGTCAAATTACCTAAGTTTGCATTCTTTAGGAACACCACCGGGAAATCTATTAACGTCACTGCAATAATTGTAAATCATATGCTTCCTCTGCACCCATCTCATCCTTCTATAACTCGCGTCATCCAACTCATGATCGTACCACCCCTCTTTTATTTTTATGGATGAATCAGAATCATCCATTGTGTTATCGGCTGATCCACAACTAGTGTTATTTGTCTAGTGTACTAAAACAGATAGCACGCTACAATAAACTCGTCGCACAAGTTTATTAATTAGAATTCCACTACGTTGGATTCTGTATTAGATAAATGTAACAATAAGTTACGTTGTAAATGAATTACAACAACAACGTTATACTATTGTAAGAAATAGTACAACTTATAAACGGGAAAGGTTACAGTGAATCTAACCAGTATATAAAGGAAATTTCGTCTGAGGCTTGTCGTAACAATTTCCTTAAGAATTTTATTTCAAAACTCTCCCAAGATACAACAGACGTAATCTGCACGAGATTGTAATGAGTATGTCAACTCTGTGATATATATGGAATACAGAGCAGTGGAGCAAAGAAGCAGAAGAAATTAGATTGGAATAGGATAAGAATGTGATCAGTATTCTCTTCTATTTATAATTTCGTCCGCATCCCTTCGAACAATCGCGTCCGCTTTGACGGGTCGCAACCGTTGCCTTTTGGTCGCTGCTGTTCGTTAACGGGTCGCACCCGCTCGCTACTGGCTTGCACCCGCTCGTACCGCCTGGTACTGTTTCGCCTGCACTGCTTCAGTCAGGTCGCACCCGTTCGTGTTTGGCTGCACCTGTTTGCTTCTAACGGGCCGCACCCGCTACTGTTCGCCATGTTTGTAACCCAATCTGCATCTGCATATCCTTTTATATTGATAGATTCACATGATTGTAGTTTTAGTCCATGATTCATGGTTCCCTTGAGATATCTTAGAATTCTCTTGACAGCTTTCCAGTGTTCATCAAGTGGATTTTGCATATATCAACTTACTTTATTAACACTGAATCAGGCCTGATAATTGTCACATATTGTAACGCTCCTACAATGCTTCTGTACTGTTTGTCATTTGACATAGATTCTCCTTTATACTTTGACAGATGTAAATTGCTTGCCATAGGAGTGGACAGTGCATTTGCTTCATCTATTTTTGCTCTTTGTAGAATTTCCGGGATGTATTTTCTTTGATTTAAATGTATTTCTGTGTCAGAGATCCTTTTAACTTCAATGTCAAGAAAATAATTAAAGTTTCCCAAGTCTTTGATTAAAAATTCCTTGTTTAAGAGTTCTGTAAGTTTGTGTGATCTCTGATTCACTGCTACCTGTAATAATAAAATCATGAACATATATCAGTATATATGTAGTTACATTGTTATTAAACTTTGTGAATAAGGAATTATCTGATTTTGCTGATCTGTAGCCAAGTCTGACTAGTGTTGACTTTAGCTTTTCAAACCAAATCCTTGGTGCTTGTTTGAGCCCATAAATTGCCTTATTCAATCTGCATACAAGCTTGTCACTTTCTTCTTGTTTAAAACCTGGGGGCTGCTCTATGTACACTTCCTCCTGTAAAATGCCATTTAAAAAAGCGTTATTTACATCTAATTGCTTGATGTTCTAGTTTCTATGTAAGGCAATGGTAAGAATAACTCTAATAGTAGAGGATTTCACAACTGGTGAGAAATTTTTCTAATAGTAGAGGCTTTGGGTTGGCTCATGATGCAAGTGACCCGAACTCTGTTGATAAGTGATATTTGTATGCGTTGGTCACCGGTTCATTTCTCATTTCTTTCGAAACCCCTTCTCAATCTAACTTAGGGTTAGGGTTTGTGATTCCTTTGAAATTCAGCCGCACATCATAAAAATGAGAGCTTCAATACCCTTTGTTCTTCGATATTTTGAGAGACTATTCAACTGAGAGTGTCAGCATCAATAATTTGTAGATCTTGACCATTTGGCAACATGCAGTTAATCTTTTTATAGAAGCTTTCTTTATCAAGTGGAATTTCACTTGATTAACAAAAGGAATTTCACTTTGATTGAAGTAACTGATGCTGTTATGCTTTGATTTTGTTCGAGTTGCAAGTGGAATTTCATTTTGATTGAAGTAATTGATGTTGTTATGCTCCTTATTTGAGTGTGAGATATGTTTATAGATTGAAGTAACAATACAAGTATGAGATGTGTTTCAATCACCGGATCAGCAATATGAACCATTTCCCTCTTATTTGCATGTCCGATGAAGAAAATTTTGACCTGCATTGTTATGTGTAGTTCATATAAATTGTCCCTCCCTGGAAAACAAACATGCTATGTTCATGTTCATAAAGCAAAACAAGTGTATTTTGGGCTGCCCGCGCTAAAAACAATAAATTACGAATATGACGATAAAAATTACAGTAGATATTCAAATCAGCATGAACATGATTGACAAACTATATTTTTCTGCCACTAATTAACTATCATCTTAAAGAAGTTCCTGAATTTGTGAATTTATAGACATTGGTTAATTAGGGGAGTATATTTATTATTTCTAGTTTCGCCTGTTAAGTTCATAGTCAGGCTGCGGATGCATGTCTCGATCCATTGATCTCTTCTACTAGCATGCTGGCTCATGTAAGATTATTAATTAACATGCTTGAATACTATATTTTGAAAGGTTTTGCCAGAAACATGAACGAAGATACTAAAAGAATTAATGATCAATGGTTTGCAATCTTCATTATTTTCACATATAATTTTCTTGTCTACAACAAGGCCAAATCAAATAGCTGTACAAATGAATAAATAAATTTAAATTACAATTGGTCACAACCGACAGTCAAATTACCTAAGTTTGCATTCTTTAGGAACACCACCGGGAAATCTATTAACGTCACTGCAATAATTGTAAATCATATGCTTCCTCTGCACCCATCTCATCCTTCTATAACTCGCGTCATCCAACTCATGATCGTACCACCCCTCTTTTATTTTTATGGATGAATCAGAATCATCCATTGTGTTATCGGCTGATCCACAACTAGTGTTATTTGTCTAGTGTACTAAAACAGATAGCACGCTACAATAAACTCGTCGCACAAGTTTATTAATTAGAATTCCACTACGCTGGATTCTGTATTAGATAAATGTAACAATAAGTTACGTTGTAAATGAATTACAACAACAACGTTATACTATTGTAAGAAATAGTACAACTTATAAACGGGAAAGATTACAGTGAATCTAACCAGTATATAAAGGAAATTTCGTCTGAGGCTTGTCGTAACAATTTCCTTAAGAATTTTATTTCAAAACTCTCCCAAGATACAACAGACGTAATCTGCACGAGATTGTAATGAGTATGTCAACTCTGTGATATATATGGAATACAGAGCAGTGGAGCAAAGAAGCAGAAGAAATTAGATTGGAATAGGATAAGAATGTGATCAGTATTCTCTCCTATTTATAATTTCGTCCGCATCCCTTCGAACAGTCGCGTCCGCTTTGACGGGTCGCAAACGTTGCCTTTTGGTCGCTGCTGTTCGTTAACGGGTCGCACCCGCTCGCTACTGGCTTGCCCCCGCTCGTACCGCCTGGTACTGTTTCGCCTGCACTGCTTCAGTCAGGTCGCACCCGTTCGCGTTTGGCCGCACCTGTTTGCTTCTAACGGGCCGCACCCGCTACTGTTCGCCATGTTTGTAACCCAATCTGCATCTGCATAGCCTTTTATATTGATAGATTCACATGATTGTAGTTTTAGTCCATGATTCATGGTTCCCTTGAGATATCTTAGAATTCTCTTTACAGCTTTCCAGTGTTCATCAAGTGGATTTTGCATATATCAACTTACTTTATTAACACTGAATCAGGCCTGATAATTGTCACATATTGTAACGCTCCTACAATGCTTATGTACTGTTTGTCATTTGACATAGATTCTCCTTTATACTTTGACAGATGTAAATTGCTTGCCATAGGAGTGGACAGTGCATTTGCTTCATCTATTTTTGCTCTTTGTAGAATTTCTGGGATGTATTTTCTTTGATTTAAATGTATTTCTGTGTCAGAGATCCTTTTAACTTCAATGTCAAGAAAATAATTCAAGTTTCCCAAGTCTTTGATTAAAAATTCCTTGTTTAAGAGTTCTGTAAGTTTGTGTGATCTCTGATTCACTGCTACCTGTAATAATAAAATCATGAACATATATCAGTATATATGTAGTTACATTGTTATTAAACTTTGTGAATAAGGAATTATCTGATTTTGCTGATCTGTAGCCAAGTCTGACTAGTGTTGACTTTAGCTTTTCAAACCAAATCCTTGGTGCTTGTTTGAGCCCATAAATTGCCTTATTCAATCTGCATACAAGCTTGTCACTTTCTTCTTGTTTAAAACCTGGGGGCTGCTCTATGTACACTTCCTCCTGTAAAATGCCATTTAAAAAAGCATTATTTACATCTAACTGCTTGATGTTCTAGTTTCTATGTAAGGCAATGGTAAGAATAACTCTAATAGTAGAGGATTTCACAACTGGTGAGAAATTTTTCTAATAGTAGAGGCTTTGGGTTGGCTCATGATGCAAGTGACCCGAACTCTGTTGATAAGTGATATTTGTATGCGTTGGTCACCGGTTCATTTCTCATTTCTTTCGAAACCCCTTCTCAATCTAACTTAGGGTTAGGGTTTGCGATTCCTTTGAAATTCAACCGCACATCATAAAAATGAGAGCTTCAATACCCTTTGTTCTTCGATATTTTGAGAGACTATTCAACTGAGAGTGTCAGCATCAATAATTTGTAGATCTTGACCATTTAGCAACATGCAGTTAATCTTTTTATAGAAGCTTTCTTTATCAAGTGGAATTTCACTTGATTAACAAAAGGAATTTCACTTTGATTGAAGTAACTGATGCTGTTATGCTTTGATTTTGTTCGAGTTGCAAGTGGAATTTCATTTTGATTGAAGTAATTGATGTTGTTATGCTCCTTATTTGAGTGTGAGATATGTTTATAGATTGAAGTAACAATACAAGTATGAGATGTGTTTCAATCACCGGATCAGCAATATGAACCATTTCCCTCTTATTTGCATGTCCGATGAAGAAAATTTTGACCTGCATTGTTATGTGTAGTTCATATAAATTGTCCCTCCCTGGAAAACAAACATGCTATGTTCATGTTCATAAAGCAAAACAAGTGTATTTTGGGCTGCCCGCGCTAAAAAGAATAAATTACGAATATGACGATAAAAATTACAGTAGATATTCAAATCAGCATGAACATGATTGACAAACTATATTTTTCTGCCACTAATTAAATATCATCTTAAAGAAGTTCCTGATTTTGTGAATTTATAAACATTGGTTAATTAGGGGAGTATATTTATTATTTCTAGTTTCGCCTGTTAAGTTCATAGTCAGGCTGTGGATGCATGTCTCAATCCATTGATCTCTTCTACTAGCATGCTGGCTCATGTAAGATTATTAATTAACATGCTTGAATACTATATTTTGAAAGGTTTTGCCAGAAACATGAACGAAGATACTAAAAGAATTAATGATCAATGGTTTGCAATCTTCATTATTTTCACATATAATTTTCTTGTCTACAACAAGGCCAAATCAAATAGCTGTACAAATAAATAAATAAATTTAAATTACAATTGGTCACAACCGACAGTCAAATTACCTAAGTTTGCATTCTTTAGGAACACCACCGGGAAATCTATTAACGTCACTGCAATAATTGTAAATCATATGCTTCCTCTGCACCCATCTCATCCTTCTATAACTCGCGTCATCCAACTCATGATCGTACCACCCCTCTTTTATTTTTATGGATGAATCAGAATCATCCATTGTGTTATCGGCCGATCCACAACTAGTGTTATTTGTCTAGTGTACTAAAACAGATAGCACGCTACAATAAACTCGTCGCACAAGTTTATTAATTAGAATTCCACTACGCTGGATTCTGTATTAGATAAATGTAACAATAAGTTACGTTGTAAATGAATTACAACAACAACGTTATACTATTGTAAGAAATAGTACAACTTATAAACGGGAAAGATTACAGTGAATCTAACCAGTATATAAAGGAAATTTCGTCTGAGGCTTGTCGTAACAATTTCCTTAAGAATTTTATTTCAAAACTCTCCCAAGATACAACAGACGTAATCTGCACGAGATTGTAATGAGTATGTCAACTCTGTGATATATATGGAATACAGAGCAGTGGAGCAAAGAAGCAGAAGAAATTAGATTGGAATAGGATAAGAATGTGATCAGTATTCTCTTCTATTTATAATTTCGTCCGCATCCCTTCGAACAGTCGCGTCCGCTTTGACGGGTCGCAACCGTTGCCTTTTGGTCGCTGCTGTTCGTTAACGGGTCGCACCCGCTCGCTACTGGCTTGCCCCCGCTCGTACCGCCTGGTACTGTTTCGCCTGCACTGCTTCAGTCAGGTCGCACCCATTCGCGTTTGGCCGCACCTGTTTGCTTCTAACGGGCCGCACCCGCTACTGTTCGCCATGTTTGTAACCCAATCTGCATCTGCATAGCCTTTTATATTGATAGATTCACATGATTGTAGTTTTAGTCCATGATTCATGGTTCCCTTGAGATATCTTAGAATTCTCTTGACAGCTTTCCAGTGTTCATCAAGTGGATTTTGCATATATCAACTTACTTTATTAACACTGAATCAGGCCTGATAATTGTCACATATTATAATGCTCCTACAATGCTTCTGTACTGTTTGTCATTTGACATAGATTCTCCTTTATACTTTGACAGATGTAAATTGCTTGCCATAGGAGTGGACAGTGCATTTGCTTCATCTATTTTTGCTCTTTGTAGAATTTCTGGGATGTATTTTCTTTGATTTAAATGTATTTCTGTGTCAGAGATCCTTTTAACTTCAATGTCAAGAAAATAATTCAAGTTTCCCAAGTCTTTGATTAAAAATTCCTTGTTTAAGAGTTCTGTAAGTTTGTGTGATCTCTGATTCACTGCTACCTGTAATAATAAAATCATGAACATATATCAGTATATATGTAGTTACATTGTTATTAAACTTTGTGAATAAGGAATTATCTGATTTTGCTGATCTGTAGCCAAGTCTGACTAGTGTTGACTTTAGCTTTTCAAACCAAATCCTTGGTGCTTGTTTGAGCCCATAAATTGCCTTATTCAATCTGCATACAAGCTTGTCACTTTCTTCTTGTTTAAAACCTGGGGGCTGCTCTATGTACACTTCCTCCTGTAAAATGCCATTTAAAAAAGCGTTATTTACATCTAATTGCTTGATGTTCTAGTTTCTATGTAAGGCAATGGTAAGAATAACTCTAATAGTAGAGGATTTCACAACTGGTGAGAAATTTTTCTAATAGTAGAGGCTTTGGGTTGGCTCATGATGCAAGTGACCCGAACTCTGTTGATAAGTGATATTTGTATGCGTTGGTCACCGGTTCATTTCTCATTTCTTTCGAAACCCCTTCTCAATCTAACTTAGGGTTAGGGTTTGCGATTCCTTTGAAATTCAGCCGCACATCATAAAAATGAGAGCTTCAATAACCTTTGTTCTTCGATATTTTGAGAGACTATTCAACTGAGAGTGTCAGCATCAATAATTTGTAGATCTTGACCATTTGGCAACATGCAGTTAATCTTTTTATAGAAGCTTTCTTTATCAAGTGGAATTTCAGTTGATTAACAAAAGGAATTTCACTTTGATTGAAGTAACTGATGCTGTTATGCTTTGATTTTGTTCGAGTTGCAAGTGGAATTTCATTTTGATTGAAGTAATTGATGTTGTTATGCTCCTTTTTTGAGTGTGAGATATGTTTATAGATTGAAGTAACAATACAAGTATGAGATGTGTTTCAATCACCGGATCAGCAATATGAACCATTTCCCTCTTATTTGCATGCCCGATGAAGAAAATTTTGACCTGCATTGTTATGTGTAGTTCATATAAATTGTCCCTCCCTGGAAAACAAACATGCTATGTTCATGTTCATAAAGCAAAACAAGTGTATTTTGGGCTGCCCGCGCTAAAAAGAATAAATTACGAATATGACGATAAAAATTACAGTAGATATTCAAATCAGCATGAACATGATTGACAAACTATATTTTTCTGCCACTAATTAAATATCATCTTAAAGAAGTTCCTGATTTTGTGAATTTATAAACATTGGTTAATTAGGGGAGTATATTTATTATTTCTAGTTTCGCCTGTTAAGTTCATAGTCAGGCTGTGGATGCATGTCTCAATCCATTGATCTCTTCTACTAGCATGCTGGCTCATGTAAGATTATTAATTAACATGCTTGAATACTATATTTTGAAAGGTTTTGCCAGAAACATGAACGAAGATACTAAAAGAATTAATGATCAATGGTTTGCAATCTTCATTATTTTCACATATAATTTTCTTGTCTACAACAAGGCCAAATCAAATAGCTGTACAAATAAATAAATAAATTTAAATTACAATTGGTCACAACCGACAGTCAAATTACCTAAGTTTGCATTCTTTAGGAACACCACCGGGAAATCTATTAACGTCACTGCAATAATTGTAAATCATATGCTTCCTCTGCACCCATCTCATCCTTCTATAACTCGCGTCATCCAACTCATGATCGTACCACCCCTCTTTTATTTTTATGGATGAATCAGAATCATCCATTGTGTTATCGGCTGATCCACAACTAGTGTTATTTGTCTAGTGTACTAAAACAGATAGCACGCTACAATAAACTCGTCGCACAAGTTTATTAATTAGAATTCCACTACGCTGGATTCTGTATTAGATAAATGTAACAATAAGTTACGTTGTAAATGAATTACAACAACAACGTTATACTATTGTAAGAAATAGTACAACTTATAAACGGGAAAGGTTACAGCAAATCTAACTAGTATATAAAGGAAATTTCGTCTGAGGCTTGTCGTAACAATTTCCTTAAGAATTTTATTTCAAAACTCTCCCAAGATACAACAGACGTAATCTGCACGAGATTGTAATGAGTATGTCAACTCTGTGATATATATGGAATACAGAGCAGTGGAGCAAAGAAGCAGAAGAAATTAGATTGGAATAGGATAAGAATGTGATCAGTATTCTCTTCTATTTATAATTTCGTCCGCATCCCTTCGAACAGTCGCGTCCGCTTTGACGGGTCGCAACCGTTGCCTTTTGGTCGCTGCTGTTCGTTAACGGGTCGCACCCGCTCGCTACTGGCATGCACCCGCTCGTACCGCCTGGTACTGTTTCGCCTGCACTGCTTCAGTCAGGTCGCACCCGTTCGCGTTTGGCCGCACCTGTTTGCTTCTAACGGGCCGCACCCGCTACTATTCGCCATGTTTGTAACCCAATCTGCATCTGCATAGCCTTTTATATTGATAGATTCACATGATTGTAGTTTTAGTCCATGATTCATGGTTCCCTTGAGATATCTTAGAATTCTCTTGACAGCTTTCGAGTGTTCATCAAGTGGATTTTGCATATATCAACTTACTTTATTAACACTGAATCAGGCCTGATAATTGTCACATATTGTAACGCTCCTACAATGCTTCTGTACTGTTTGTCATTTGACATAGATTCTCCTTTATACTTTGACAGATGTAAATTGCTTGCCATAGGAGTGGACAGTGCATTTGCTTCATCTATTTTTGCTCTTTGTAGAATTTCCGGGATGTATTTTCTTTGATTTAAATGTATTTCTGTGTCAGAGATCCTTTTAACTTCAATGTCAAGAAAATAATTCAAGTTTCCCAAGTCTTTGATTAAAAATTCCTTGTTTAAGAGTTCTGTAAGTTTGTGTGATCTCTGATTCACTGCTACCTGTAATAATAAAATCATGAACATATATCAGTATATATGTAGTTACATTGTTATTAAACTTTGTGAATAAGGAATTATCTGATTTTGCTGATCTGTAGCCAAGTCTGACTAGTGTTGACTTTAGCTTTTCAAACCAAATCCTTGGTGCTTGTTTGAGCCCATAAATTGCCTTATTCAATCTGCATACAAGCTTGTCACTTTCTTCTTGTTTAAAACCTGGGGGCTGCTCTATGTACACTTCCTCCTGTAAAATGCCATTTAAAAAAGCGTTATTTACATCTAATTGCTTGATGTTCTAGTTTCTATGTAAGGCAATGGTAAGAATAACTCTAATAGTAGAGGATTTCACAACTGGTGAGAAATTTTTCTAATAGTAGAGGCTTTGGGTTGGCTCATGATGCAAGTGACCCGAACTCTGTTGATAAGTGATATTTGTATGCGTTGGTCACCGGTTCATTTCTCATTTCTTTCGAAACCCCTTCTCAATCTAACTTAGGGTTAGGGTTTGCGATTCCTTTGAAATTCAGCCGCACATCATAAAAATGAGAGCTTCAATACCCTTTGTTCTTCGATATTTTGAGAGACTATTCAACTGAGAGTGTCAGCATCAATAATTTGTAGATCTTGACCATTTGGCAACATGCAGTTAATCTTTTTATAGAAGCTTTCTTTATCAAGTGGAATTTCACTTGATTAACAAAAGGAATTTCACTTTGATTGAAGTAACTGATGCTGTTATGCTTTGATTTTGTTCGAGTTGCAAGTGGAATTTCATTTTGATTGAAGTAATTGATGTTGTTATGCTCCTTATTTGAGTGTGAGATATGTTTATAGATTGAAGTAACAATACAAGTATGAGATGTGTTTCAATCACCGGATCAGCAATATGAACCATTTCCCTCTTATTTGCATGTCCGATGAAGAAAATTTTGACCTGCATTGTTATGTGTAGTTCATATAAATTGTCCCTCCCTGGAAAACAAACATGCTATGTTCATGTTCATAAAGCAAAACAAGTGTATTTTGGGCTGCCCGCGCTAAAAAGAATAAATTACGAATATGACGATAAAAATTACAGTAGATATTCAAATCAGCATGAACATGATTGACAAACTATATTTTTCTGCCACTAATTAAATATCATCTTAAAGAAGTTCCTGATTTTGTGAATTTATAAACATTGGTTAATTAGGGGAGTATATTTATTATTTCTAGTTTCGCCTGTTAAGTTCATAGTCAGGCTGCGGATGCATGTCTCAATCCATTGATCTCTTCTACTAGCATGCTGGCTCATTTAAGATTATTAATTAACATGCTTGAATACTATATTTTGAAAGGTTTTGCCAGAAACATGAACGAAGATACTAAAAGAATTAATGATCAATGGTTTGCTATCTTCATTATTTTCACATATAATTTTCTTGTCTACAACAAGGCCAAATCAAATAGCTGTACAAATAAATAAATAAATTTAAATTACAATTGGTCACAACCGACAGTCAAATTACCTAAGTTTGCATTCTTTAGGAACACCACCGGGAAATCTATTAACGTCACTGCAATAATTGTAAATCATATGCTTCCTCTGCACCCATCTCATCCTTCTATAACTCGCGTCATCCAACTCATGATCGTACCACCCCTCTTTCATTTTTATGGATGAATCAGAATCATCCATTGTGTTATCGGCTGATCCACAACTAGTGTTATTTGTCTAGTGTACTAAAACAGATAGCACGCTACAATAAACTCGTCGCACAAGTTTATTAATTAGAATTCCACTACGCTGGATTCTGTATTAGATAAATGTAACAATAAGTTACGTTGTAAATGAATTACAACAACAACGTTATACTATTGTACAAAATAGTACAACTTATAAACGGGAAAGATTACAGTGAATCTAACCAGTATATAAAGGAAATTTCGTCTGAGGCTTGTCGTAACAATTTCCTTAAGAATTTTATTTCAAAACTCTCCCAAGATACAACAGACGTAATCTGCACGAGATTGTAATGAGTATGTCAACTCTGTGATATATATGGAATACAGAGCAGTGGAGCAAAGAAGCAGAAGAAATTAGATTGGAATAGGATAAGAATGTGATCAGTATTCTCTTCTATTTATAATTTCGTCCGCATCCCTTCGAACAGTCGCGTCCGCTTTGACGGGTCGCAACCGTTGCCTTTTGGTCGCTGCTGTTCGTTAACGGGTCGCACCCGCTCGCTACTGGCTTGCCCCCGCTCGTACCGCCTGCACTGCTTCAGTCAGGTCGCACCTGTTCGCGTTTGGCCGCACCTGTTTGCTTCTAACGGGCCGCACCCGCTACTGTTCGCCATGTTTGTAACCCAATCTGCATCTGCATAGCCTTTTATATTGATAGATTCACATGATTGTAGTTTTAGTCCATCATTCATGGTTCCCTTGAGATATCTTAGAATTCTCTTGACAGCTTTCCAGTGTTCATCAAGTAGATTTTGCATATATCAACTTACTTTATTAACACTGAATCAGGCCTGATAATTGTCACATATTGTAACGCTCCTACAATGCTTCTGTACTGTTTGTCATTTGACATAGATTCTCCTTTATACTTTGACAGATGTAAATTGCTTGCCATAGGAGTGGACAGTGCATTTGCTTCATCTATTTTTGCTCTTTGTAGAATTTCCGGGATGTATTTTCTTTGATTTAAATGTATTTCTGTGTCAGAGATCCTTTTAACTTCAATGTCAAGAAAATAATTCAAGTTTCCCAAGTCTTTGATTAAAAATTCCTTGTTTAAGAGTTCTGTAAGTTTGTGTGATCTCTGATTCACTGCTACCTGCAATAATAAAATCATGAACATATATCAGTATATATGTAGTTACATTGTTATTAAACTTTGTGAATAAGGAATTATCTGATTTTGCTGATCTGTAGCCAAGTCTGACTAGTGTTGACTTTAGCTTTTCAAACCAAATCCTTGGTGCTTGTTTGAGCCCATAAATTGCCTTATTCAATCTGCATACAAGCTTGTCACTTTCTTCTTGTTTAAAACCTGGGGGCTGCTCTATGTACACTTCCTCCTGTAAAATGCCATTTAAAAAAGCGTTATTTACATCTAATTGCTTGATGTTCTAGTTTCTATGTAAGGCAATGGTAAGAATAACTCTAATAGTAGAGGATTTCACAACTGGTGAGAAATTTTTCTAATAGTAGAGGCTTTGGGTTGGCTCATGATGCAAGTGACCCGAACTCTGTTGATAAGTGATATTTGTAAGCGTTGGTCACCGGTTCATTTCTCATTTCTTTCGAAACCCCTTCTCAATCTAACTTAGGGTTAGGGTTTGCGATTCCTTTGAAATTCAGCCGCACATCATAAAAATGAGAGCTTCAATAACCTTTGTTCTTCGATATTTTGAGAGACTATTCAACTGAGAATGTCAGCATCAATAATTTGTAGATCTTGACCATTTGGCAACATGCAGTTAATCTTTTTATAGAAGCTTTCTTTATCAAGTGGAATTTCACTTGATTAACAAAAGGAATTTCACTTTGATTGAAGTAACTGATGCTGTTATGCTTTGATTTTGTTCGAGTTGCAAGTGGAATTTCATTTTGATTGAAGTAATTGATGTTGTTATGCTCCTTATTTGAGTGTGAGATATGTTTATAGATTGAAGTAACAATACAAGTATGTGATGTGTTTCAATAACAGGATCAGCAATATGAACCATTTCCCTCTTATTTGCATGCCCGATGAAGAAAATTTTGACCTGCATTGTTATGTGTAGTTCATATAAATTGTCCCTCCCTGGAAAACAAACATGCTATGTTCATGTTCATAAAGCAAAACAAGTGTATTTTGGGCTGCCCGCGCTAAAAAGAATAAATTACGAATATGACGATAAAAATTACAGTAGATGTTCAAATCAGCATGAACATGATTGACAAACTATATTTTTCTGCCACTAATTAAATATCATCTTAAAGAAGTTCCTGATTTTGTGAATTTATAAACATTGGTTAATTAGGGGAGTATATTTATTATTTCTAGTTTCGCCTGTTAAGTTCATAGTCAGGCTGCGGATGCATGTCTCAATCCATTGATCTCTTCTACTAGCATGCTGGCTCATGTAAGATTATTAATTAACATGCTTGAATACTATATTTTGAAAGGTTTTGCCAGAAACATGAACGAAGATACTAAAAGAATTAATGATCAATGGTTTGCAATCTTCATTATTTTCACATATAATATTCTTGTCTACAACAAGGCCAAATCAAATAGCTGTACAAATAAATAAATAAATTTAAATTACAATTGGTCACAACCGACAGTCAAATTACCTAAGTTTGCATTCTTTAGGAACACCACCGGGAAATCTATTAACGTCACTGCAATAATTGTAAATTATATGCTTCCTCTGCACCCATCTCATCCTTCTATAACTCGCGTCATCCAACTCATGATCGTACCACCCCTCTTTTATTTTTATGGATGAATCAGAATCATCCATTGTGTTATCGGCTGATCCACAACTAATGTTATTTGTCTAGTGTACTAAAACAGATAGCACGCTACAATAAACTCGTCGCACAAGTTTATTAATTAGAATTCCACTACGTTGGATTCTGTATTAGATAAATGTAACAATAAGTTACGTTGTAAATGAATTACAACAACAACGTTATACTATTGTAAGAAATAGTACAACTTATAAACGGGAAAGGTTACAGTGAATCTAACCAGTATATAAAGGAAATTTCGTCTGAGGCTTGTCGTAACAATTTCCTTAGGAATTTTATTTCAAAACTCTCCCAAGATACAACAGACGTAATCTGCACGAGATTGTAATGAGTATGTCAACTCTGTGATATATATGGAATACAAAGCAGTGGAGCAAAGAAGCAGAAGAAATTAGATTGGAATAGGATAAGAATGTGATCAGTATTCTCTTCTATTTATAATTTCGTCCGCATCCCTTCGAACAGTCGCTTCCGCTTTGACGGGTCGCAACCGTTGCCTTTTGGTCGCTGCTTTTCGTTAACGGGTCGCACCCGCTCGCTACTGGCT
The DNA here is from genome assembly GCA_030765085.1 of Allium cepa. NCBI lineage: Eukaryota > Viridiplantae > Streptophyta > Magnoliopsida > Asparagales > Amaryllidaceae > Allium > Allium cepa. Next base: position 564,313,329 of record CM060943.1, read on the forward strand.
TGCACCCGCTCGTACCGCCTGGTACTGTTTCGCCTGCACTGCTTCAGTCAGGTCGCACCCGTTCGCGTTTGGCCGCACCTGTTTGCTTCTAACGGGCCGCACCCGCTACTGTTCGCCATGTTTGTAACCCAATCTGCATCTGCATAGCCTTTTATATTGATAGATTCACATGATTGTAGTTTTAGTCCATGATTCATGGTTCCCTTGAGATATCTTAGAATTCTCTTGACAGCTTTCCAGTGTTCATCAAGTGGATTTTGCATATATCAACTTACTTTATTAACACTGAATCAGGCCTGATAATGGTCACATATTGTAACGCTCCTACAATGCTTCTGTACTGTTTGTCATTTGACATAGATTCTCCTTTATACTTTGACAGATGTAAATTGCTTGCCATAGGAGTGGACAGTGCATTTGCTTCATCTATTTTTGCTCTTTGTAGAATTTCCGGGATGTATTTTCTTTGATTTAAATGTATTTCTGTGTCAGAGATCCTTTTAACTTCAATGTCAAGAAAATAATTCAAGTTTCCCAAGTCTTTGATTAAAAATTCCTTGTTTAAGAGTTCTGTAAGTTTGTGTGATCTCTGATTCACTGCTACCTGTAATAATAAAATCATGAACATATATCAGTATATATGTAGTTACATTGTTATTAAACTTTGTGAATAAAGAATTATCTGATTTTGCTGATCTGTAGCCAAGTCTGACTAGTGTTGACTTTAGCTTTTCAAACCAAATCCTTGGTGCTTGTTTGAGCCCATAAATTGCCTTATTCAATCTGCATACAAGCTTGTCACTTTCTTCTTGTTTAAAACCTGGGGGCTGCTCTATGTACACTTCCTCCTGTAAAATGCCATTTAAAAAAGCGTTATTTACATCTAATTGCTTGATGTTCTAGTTTCTATGTAAGGCAATGGTAAGAATAACTCTAGTAGTAGAGGATTTCACAACTGGTTAGAAATTTTTCTAATAGTAGAGGCTTTGGGTTGGCTCATGATGCAAGTGACCCGAACTCTGTTGATAAGTGATATTTGTATGCGTTGGTCACCGGTTCATTTCTCATTTCTTTCGAAACCCCTTCTCAATCTAACTTAGGGTTAGGGTTTGCGATTCCTTTGAAATTCAGCCGCACATCATAAAAATGAGAGCTTCAATACCCTTTGTTCTTCGATATTTTGAGAGACTATTCAACTGAGAGTGTCAGCATCAATAATTTGTAGATCTTGACCATTTGGCAACATGCAGTTAATCTTTTTATAGAAGCTTTCTTTATCAAGTGGAATTTCACTTGATTAACAAAAGGAATTTCACTTTGATTGAAGTAACTGATGCTGTTATGCTTTGATTTTGTTCGAGTTGCAAGTGGAATTTCATTTTGATTGAAGTAATTGATGTTGTTATGCTCCTTATTTGAGTGTGAGATATGTTTATAGATTGAAGTAACAATACAAGTATGAGATGTGTTTCAATCACCGGATCAGCAATATGAACCATTTCCCTCTTATTTGCATGTCCGATGAAGAAAATTTTGACCTGCATTGTTATGTGTAGTTCATATAAATTGTCCCTCCCTGGAAAACAAACATGTTATGTTCATGTTCATAAAGCAAAACAAGTGTATTTTGGGCTGCCCGCGCTAAAAAGAATAAATTACGAATATGACGATAAAAATTACAGTAGATATTCAAATCAGCATGAACATGATTGACAAACTATATTTTTCTGCCACTAGTTAAATATCATCTTAAAGAAGTTCCTGATTTTGTGAATTTATAAACATTGGTTAATTAGGGGAGTATATTTATTATTTCTAGTTTCGCCTGTTAAGTTCATAGTCAGGCTGCGGATGCATGTCTCAATCCATTGATCTCTTCTACTAGCATGCTGGCTCATGTAAGATTATTAATTAACATGCTTGAATACTATATTTTGAAAGGTTTTGCCAGAAACATGAACGAAGATACTAAAAGAATTAATGATCAATGGTTTGCAATCTTCATTATTTTCACATATAATTTTCTTGTCTACAACAAGGCCAAATCAAATAGCTGTACAAATAAATAAATAAATTTAAATTACAATTGGTCACAACCGATAGTCAAATTACCTAAGTTTGCATTCTTTAGGAACACCACCGGGAAATCTATTAACGTCACTGCAATAATTGTAAATCATATGCTTCCTCTGCACCCATCTCATCCTTCTATAACTCGCGTCATCCAACTCATGATCGTACCACCCCTCTTTTATTTTTATGGATGAATCAGAATCATCCATTGTGTTATCGGCTGATCCACAACTAGTGTTATTTGTCTAGTGTACTAAAACAGATAGCACGCTACAATAAACTCGTCGCACAAGTTTATTAATTAGAATTCCACTACGCTGGATTCTGTATTAGATAAATGTAACAATAAGTTACGTTGTAAATGAATTACAACAACAACGTTATACTATTGTAAGAAATAGTACAACTTATAAACGGGAAAGATTACAGTGAATCTAACCAGTATATAAAGGAAATTTCGTCTGAGGCTTGTCGTAACAATTTCCTTAAGAAATTTATTTCAAAACTCTCCCAAGATACAACAGACGTAATCTGCACGAGATTGTAATGAGTATGTCAACTCTGTGATATATATGGAATACAGAGCAGTGGAGCAAAGAAGCAGAAGAAATTAGATTGGAATAGGATAAGAATGTGATCAGTATTCTCTTCTATTTATAATTTCGTCCGCATCCCTTCGAACAGTCGCGTCCGCTTTGACGGGTCGCAACCGTTGCCTTTTGGTCGCTGCTGTTCGTTAACGGGTCGCACCCGCTCGCTACTGGCTTGCACCCGCTCGTACGGCCTGGTACTGTTTCGCCTGCACTGCTTCAGTCAGGTCGCACCCGTTCGCGTTTGGCCGCACCTGTTTGCTTCTAACGGGCCGCACCCGCTACTGTTCGCCATGTTTGTAACCCATTCTGCATCTGCATAGCCTTTTATATTGATAGATTCACATGATTGTAGTTTTAGTCCATGATTCATGGTTCCCTTGAGATATCTTAGAATTCTCTTGACAGCTTTCCAGTGTTCATCAAGTGGATTTTGCATATATCAACTTACTTTATTAACACTGAATCAGGCCTGATAATTGTCACATATTGTAACGCTCCTACAATGCTTCTGTACTATTTTTCATTTGACATAGATTCTCCTTTATACTTTGACAGATGTAAATTGCTTGCCATAGGAGTGGACAGTGCATTTGCTTCATCTATTTTTGCTCTTTGTAGAATTTCCGGGATGTATTTTCTTTGATTTAAATGTATTTCTGTGTCAGAGATCCTTTTAACTTCAATGTCAAGAAAATAATTCAAGTTTCCCAAGTCTTTGATTAAAAATTCCTTGTTTAAGAGTTCTGTAAGTTTGTGCGATCTCTGATTCACTGCTACCTGTAACAATAAAATCATGAACATATATCAGTATATATGTAGTTACATTGTTATTAAACTTTGTGAATAAGGAATTATCTGATTTTGCTGATCTGTAGCCAAGTCTGACTAGTGTTGACTTTAGCTTTTCAAACCAAATCCTTGGTGCTTGTTTGAGCCCATAAATTGCCTTATTCAATCTGCATACAAGCTTGTCACTTTCTTCTTGTTTAAAACCTGGGGGCTGCTCTATGTACACTTCCTCCTGTAAAATGCCATTTAAAAAAGCGTTATTTACATCTAATTGCTTGATGTTCTAGTTTCTATGTAAGGCAATGGTAAGAATAACTCTAATAGTAGAGGATTTCACAACTGGTGAGAAATTTTTCTAATAGTAGAGGCTTTGGGTTGGCTCATGATGCAAGTGACCCGAACTCTGTTGATAAGTGAAATTTGTATGCGTTGGTCACCGGTTCATTTCTCATTTCTTTCGAAACCCCTTCTCAATCTAACTTAGGGTTAGGGTTTGCGATTCCTTTGAAATTCAGCCGCATATCATAAAAATGAGAGCTTCAATACCCTTTGTTCTTCGATATTTTGAGAGACTATTCAACTGAGAGTGTCAGCATCAATAATTTGTAGATCTTGACCATTTGGCAACATGCAGTTAATCTTTTTATAGAAGCTTTCTTTATCAAGTGGAATTTCACTTGATTAACAAAAGGAATTTCACTTTGATTGAAGTAACTGATGCTGTTATGCTTTGATTTTGTTCGAGTTGCAAGTGGAATTTCATTTTGATTGAAGTAATTGATGTTGTTATGCTCCTTATTTGAGTGTGAGATATGTTTATAGATTGAAGTAACAATACAAGTATGAGATGTGTTTCAATCACCGGATCAGCAATATGAACCATTTCCCTCTTATTTGCATGTCCGATGAAGAAAATTTTGACCTGCATTGTTATGTGTAGTTCATATAAATTGTCCCTCCCTGGAAAACAAACATGTTATGTTCATGTTCATAAAGCAAAACAAGTGTATTTTGGGCTGCCCGCGCTAAAAAGAATAAATTACGAATATGACGATAAAAATTACAGTAGATATCCAAATCAGCATGAACATGATTGACAAACTATATTTTTCTGCCACTAATTAAATATCATCTTAAAGAAGTTCCTGATTTTGTGAATTTATAAACATTGGTTAATTAGGGGAGTATATTTATTATTTCTAGTTTCGCCTGTTAAGTTCATAGTCAGGCTGCGGATGCATGTCTCAATCCATTGATCTCTTCTACTAGCATGCTGGCTCATGTAAGATTATTAATTAACATGCTTGAATACTATATTTTGAAAGGTTTTGCCAGAAACATGAACGAAGATACTAAAAGAATTAATGATCAATGGTTTGCAATCTTCATTATTTTCACATATAATTTTCTTGTCTACAACAAGGCCAAATCAAATAGCTGTACAAATAAATAAATAAATTTAAATTACAATTGGTCACAACCGACAGTCAAATTACCTAAGTTTGCATTCTTTAGGAACACCACCGGGAAATCTATTAACGTCACTGCAATAATTGTAAATCATATGCTTCCTCTGCACCCATCTCATCCTTCTATAACTCGCGTCATCCAACTCATGATCGTACCACCCCTCTTTTATTTTTATGGATGAATCAGAATCATCCATTGTGTTATCGGCTGATCCACAACTAGTGTTATTTGTCTAGTGTACTAAAACAGATAGCACGCTACAATAAACTCGTCGCACAAGTTTATTAATTAGAATTCCACTACGCTGGATTCTGTATTAGATAAATGTAACAATAAATTACGTTGTAAATGAATTACAACAACAACGTTATACTATTGTAAGAAATAGTACAACTTATAAACGGGAAAGATTACAGTGAATCTAACCAGTATTTAAAGGAAATTTTGTCTGAGGCTTGTCGTGACAATTTCCTTAAGAATTTTATTTCAAAACTCTCCCAAGATACAACAGACGTAATCTGCACGAGATTGTAATGAGTATGTCAACTCTGTGATATATATGGAATACAGAGCAGTGGAGTAAAGAAGCCGAAGAAATTAGATTGGAATAGGATAAGAATGTGATCAGTATTCTCTTCTATTTATAATTTCGTCCGCATCCCTTCGAACAGTCGCGTCCGCTTTGACGGGTCGCAACCGTTGCCTTTTGGTCGCTGCTGTTCGTTAACGGGTCGCACCCGCTCGCTACTGGCTTGCACCCGCTCGTACCGCCTGGTACTGTTTCGCCTGCACTGCTTCAGTCAGGTCGCACCCGTTCACGTTTGGCCGCACCTGTTTGCTTCTAACGGGCCGCACCCGCTACTGTTCGCCATGTTTGTAACCCAATCTGCATCTGCATAGCCTTTTATATTGGTAGATTCACATGATTGTAGATTTAGTCCATGATTCATGGTTCCCTTGAGATATCTTAGAATTCTCTTGACAGCTTTCCAGTGTTCATCAAGTGGATTTTGCATATATCAACTTACTTTATTAACACTAAATCAGGCCTGATAATTGTCACATATTGTAACGCTCCTACAATGCTTCTGTACTGTTTGTCATTTGACATAGATTCTCCTTTATACTTTGACAGATGTAAATTGCTTGCCATAGGAGTGGACAGTGCATTTGCTTCATCTATTTTTGCTCTTTGTAGAATTTCCGGGATGTATTTTCTTTGATTTAAATGTATTTCTGTGTCAGAGATCCTTTTAACTTCAATGTCAAGAAAATAATTCAAGTTTCCCAAGTCTTTGATTAAAAATTCCTTGTTTAAGAGTTCTGTAAGTTTGTGTGATCTCTGATTCACTGCTACCTGTAATAATAAAATCATGAACATATATCAGTATATATGTAGTTACATTGTTATTAAACTTTGTGAATAAGGAATTATCTGATTTTGCTGATCTGTAGCCAAGTCTGACTAGTGTTGACTTTAGCTTTTCAAACCAAATCCTTGGTGCTTGTTTGAGCCCATAAATTGCCTTATTCAATCTGCATACAAGCTTGTCACTTTCTTCTTGTTTAAAACCTGGGGGCTGCTCTATGTACACTTCCTCCTGTAAAATGCCATTTAAAAAAGCGTTATTTACATCTAATTGCTTGATGTTCTAGTTTCTATGTAAGGCAATGGTAAGAACAACTCTAATAGTAGAGGATTTCAAAACTGGTGAGAAATTTTTCTAATAGTAGAGGCTTTGGGTTGGCTCATGATGCAAGTGACCCGAACTCTGTTGATAAGTGATATTTGTATGCGTTGGTCACCGGTTCATTTCTCATTTCTTTCGAAACCCCTTCTCAATCTAACTTAGGGTTAGGGTTTGCGATTCCTTTGAAATTCAGCCGCACATCATAAAAATGAGAGCTTCAATACCCTTTGTTCTTCGATATTTTGAGAGACTATTCAACTGAGAGTGTCAGCATCAATAATTTGTAGATCTTGACCATTTGGCAACATGCAGTTAATCTTTTTATAGAAGCTTTCTTTATCAAGTGGAATTTCACTTTGATTGAAGTAACTGATGCTGTTATGCTTTGATTTTGTTCGAGTTGCAAGTGGAATTTCATTTTGATTGAAGTAATTGATGTTGTTATGCTCCTTATTTGAGTGTGAGATATTTTTATAGATTGAAGTAACAATACAAGTATGAGATGTGTTTCAATCACCGGATCAGCAATATGAACCATTTCCCTCTTATTTGCATGTCCGATGAAGAAAATTTTGACCTGCATTGTTATGTGTAGTTCATATAAATTGTCCCTCCCTGGAAAACAAACATGCTATGTTCATGTTCATAAAGCAAAACAAGTGTATTTTGGGCTGCCCGCGCTAAAAAGAATAAATTACGAATATGACGATAAAAATTACAGTAGATATTCAAATCAGCATGAACATGATTGACAAACTATATTTTTCTGCCACTAATTAAATATCATCTTAAAGAAGTTCCTGATTTTGTGAATTTATAAACATTGGTTAATTAGGGGAGTATATTTATTATTTCTAGTTTCGCCTGTTAAGTTCATAGTCAGGCTGCGGATGCATGTCTCAATCCATTGATCTCTTCTACTAGCATGCTGGCTCATGTAAGATTATTAATTAACATGCTTGAATACTATATTTTGAAAGGTTTTGCCAGAAACATGAACGAAGATACTAAAAGAATTAATGATCAATGGTTTGCAATCTTCATTATTTTCACATATAATTTTCTTGTCTACAACAAGGCCAAATCAAATAGCTGTACAAATAAATAAATAAATTTAAATTACAATTGGTCACAACCGACAGTCAAATTACCTAAGTTTGCATTCTTTAGGAACACCACCGGGAAATCTATTAACGTCACTGCAATAATTGTAAATCATATGCTTCCTCTGCACCCATCTCATCCTTCTATAACTCGCGTCATCCAACTCATGATCGTACCACCCCTCTTTTATTTTTATGGATGAATCAGAATCAGCCATTGTGTTATCGGCTGATCCACAACTAGTGTTATTTGTCTAGTGTACTAAAACAGATAGCACGCTACAATAAACTCGTCGCACAAGTTTATTAATTAGAATTCCACTACGCTGGATTCTGTATTAGATAAATGTAACAATAAGTTACGTTGTAAATGAATTACAACAACAACGTTATACTATTGTAAGTAATAGTACAACTTATAAATGGGAAAGATTACAGTGAATCTAACCAGTATATAAAGGAAATTTCGTCTGAGGCTTGTCGTAACAATTTCCTTAAGAATTTTATTTCAAAACTCTCCCAAGATACAACAGACGTAATCTGCACGAGATTGTAACGAGTATGTCAACTCTGTGATATATATGGAATACAGAGCAGTGGAGCAAAGAAGCAGAAGAAATTAGATTGTAATAGGATAAGAATGTGATCAGTGTTCTCTTCTATTTATAATTTCGTCCGCATCCCTTCGAACAGTCGTGTCCACTTTGACGGGTCGCAACCGTTGCCTTTTGGTCGCTGCTGTTCGTTAACGGGTCGCACCCGCTCGCTACTGGCTTGCACCCGCTCGTACCGCCTGGTACTGTTTCGCCTGCACTGCTTCAGTCAGGTCGCACCCGTTCGCGTTTGGCCGCACCTGTTTGCTTCTAACGGGCCGCACCCGCTACTGTTCGCCATGTTTGTAACCCAATCTGCATCTGCATAGCCTTTTATATTGATAGATTCACATGATTGTAGTTTTAGTCCATGATTCATGGTTCCCTTGAGATATCTTAGAATTCTCTTGACAGCTTTCCAGTGTTCATCAAGTGGATTTTGCATATATCAACTTACTTTATTAACACTGAATCAGGCCTGATAATTGTCACATATTGTAACGCTCCTACAATGCTTCTGTACTGTTTGTCATTTGACATAGATTCTCCTTTATACTTTGACAGATGTAAATTGCTTGCCATAGGAGTGGACAGTGCATTTGCTTCATCTATTTTTGCTCTTTGTAGAATTTCCGGGATGTATTTTCTTTGATTTAAATGTATTTCTGTGTCAGAGATCCTTTTAACTTCAATGTCAAGAAAATAATTCAAGTTTCCCAAGTCTTTGATTAAAAATTCCTTGTTTAAGAGTTCTGTAAGTTTGTGTGATCTCTGATTCACTGCTACCTGTAATAATAAAATCATGAACATATATCAGTATATATGTAGTTACATTGTTATTAAACTTTGTGAATAAGGAATTATCTGATTTTGCTGATCTGTAGCCAAGTCTGACTAGTGTTGACTTTAGCTTTTCAAACCAAATCCTTGGTGCTTGTTTGAGCCCATAAATTGCCTTATTCAATCTGCATACAAGCTTGTCACTTTCTTCTTGTTTAAAACCTAGGGGCTGCTCTATGTACACTTCCTCCTGTAAAATGCCATTTAAAAAAGCGTTATTTACATCTAATTGCTTGATGTTCTAGTTTCTATGTAAGGCAATGGTAAGAATAACTCTAATAGTAGAGGATTTCACAACTGGTGAGAAAATTTTCTAATAGTAGAGGCTTTGGGTTGGCTCATGATGCAAGTGACCCGAACTTTGTTGATAAGTGATATTTGTATGCGTTGGTCACCGGTTCATTTCTCATTTCTTTCGAAACCCCTTCTCAATCTAACTTAGGGTTAGGGTTTGCGATTCCTTTGAAATTCAGCCGCACATCATAAAAATGAGAGCTTCAATACCCTTTGTTCTTCGATATTTTGAGAGACTATTCAACTGAGAGTGTCAGCATCAATAATTTGTAGATCTTGACCATTTGGCAACATGCAGTTAATCTTTTTATAGAAGCTTTCTTTATCAAGTGGAATTTCACTTGATTAACAAAAGGAATTTCACTTTGATTGAAGTAACTGATGCTGTTATGCTTTGATTTTGTTCGAGTTGCAAGTGGAATTTCATTTTGATTGAAGTAATTGATGTTGTTATGCTCCTTATTTGAGTGTGAGATATGTTTATAGATTGAAGTAACAATACAAGTATGAGATGTGTTTCAATCACCGGATCAGCAATATGAACCATTTCCCTCTTATTTGCATGTCCGATGAAGAAAATTTTGACCTGCATTGTTATGTGTAGTTCATATAAATTGTCCCTCCCTGGAAAACAAACATGCTATGTTCATGTTCATAAAGCAAAACAAGTGTATTTTGGGCTGCCCGCGCTAAAAAGAATAAATTACGAATATGACGATAAAAATTACAGTAGATATTCAAATCAGCATGAACATGATTGACAAACTATATTTTTCTGCCACTAATTAAATATCATCTTAAAGAAGTTCCTGATTTTGTGAATTTATAAACATTGGTTAATTAGGGTAGTATATTTATTATTTCTAGTTTCGCCTGTTAAGTTCATAGTCAGGCTGCGGATGCATGTCTCAATCCATTGATCTCTTCTACTAGCATGCTGGCTCATGTAAGATTATTAATTAACATGCTTGAATACTATATTTTGAAAGGTTTTGCCAGAAACATGAACGAAGATACTAAAAGAATTAATGATCAATGGTTTGCAATCTTCATTATTTTCACATATAATTTTCTTGTCTACAACAAGGCCAAATCAAATAGCTGTACAAATAAATAAATAAATTTAAATTACAATTGGTCACAACCGACAGTCAAATTACCTAAGTTTGCATTCTTTAGGAACACCACCGGGAAATCTATTAACGTCACTGCAATAATTGTAAATCATATGCTTCCTCTGCACCCATCTCATCCTTCTATAACTCGCGTCATCCAACTCATGATCGTACCACCCCTCTTTTATTTTTATGGATGAATCAGAATCAGCCATTGTGTTATCGGCTGATCCACAACTAGTGTTATTTGTCTAGTGTACTAAAACAGATAGCACGCTACAATAAACTCGTCGCACAAGTTTATTAATTAGAATTCCACTACGCTGGATTCTGTATTAGATAAATGTAACAATAAGTTACGTTGTAAATGAATTACAACAACAACGTTATACTATTGTAAGTAATAGTACAACTTATAAATGGGAAAGATTACAGTGAATCTAACCAGTATATAAAGGAAATTTCGTCTGAGGCTTGTCGTAACAATTTCCTTAAGAATTTTATTTCAAAACTCTCCCAAGATACAACAGACGTAATCTGCACGAGATTGTAACGAGTATGTCAACTCTGTGATATATATGGAATACAGAGCAGTGGAGCAAAGAAGCAGAAGAAATTAGATTGTAATAGGATAAGAATGTGATCAGTGTTCTCTTCTATTTATAATTTCGTCCGCATCCCTTCGAACAGTCGTGTCCGCTTTGACGGGTCGCAACCGTTGCCTTTTGGTCGCTGCTGTTCGTTAACGGGTCGCACCCGCTCGCTACTGGCTTGCACCCGCTCGTACCGCCTGGTACTGTTTCGCCTGCACTGCTTCAGTCAGGTCGCACCCGTTCGCGTTTGGCCGCACCTGTTTGCTTCTAACGGGCCGCACCCGCTACTGTTCGCCATGTTTGTAACCCAATCTGCATCTGCATAGCCTTTTATATTGATAGATTCACATGATTGTAGTTTTAGTCCATGATTCATGGTTCCCTTGAGATATCTTAGAATTCTCTTGACAGCTTTCCAGTGTTCATCAAGTGGATTTTGCATATATCAACTTACTTTATTAACACTGAATCAGGCCTGATAATTGTCACATATTGTAACGCTCCTACAATGCTTCTGTACTGTTTGTCATTTGACATAGATTCTCCTTTATACTTTGACAGATGTAAATTGCTTGCCATAGGAGTGGACAGTGCATTTGCTTCATCTATTTTTGCTCTTTGTAGAATTTCCGGGATGTATTTTCTTTGATTTAAATGTATTTCTGTGTCAGAGATCCTTTTAACTTCAATGTCAAGAAAATAATTCAAGTTTCCCAAGTCTTTGATTAAAAATTCCTTGTTTAAGAGTTCTGTAAGTTTGTGTGATCTCTGATTCACTGCTACCTGTAATAATAAAATCATGAACATATATCAGTATATATGTAGTTACATTGTTATTAAACTTTGTGAATAAGGAATTATCTGATTTTGCTGATCTGTAGCCAAGTCTGACTAGTGTTGACTTTAGCTTTTCAAACCAAATCCTTGGTGCTTGTTTGAGCCCATAAATTGCCTTATTCAATCTGCATACAAGCTTGTCACTTTCTTCTTGTTTAAAACCTAGGGGCTGCTCTATGTACACTTCCTCCTGTAAAATGCCATTTAAAAAAGCGTTATTTACATCTAATTGCTTGATGTTCTAGTTTCTATGTAAGGCAATGGTAAGAATAACTCTAATAGTAGAGGATTTCACAACTGGTGAGAAAATTTTCTAATAGTAGAGGCTTTGGGTTGGCTCATGATGCAAGTGACCCGAACTTTGTTGATAAGTGATATTTGTATGCGTTGGTCACCGGTTCATTTCTCATTTCTTTCGAAACCCCTTCTCAATCTAACTTAGGGTTAGGGTTTGCGATTCCTTTGAAATTCAGCCGCACATCATAAAAATGAGAGCTTCAATACCCTTTGTTCTTCGATATTTTGAGAGACTATTCAACTGAGAGTGTCAGCATCAATAATTTGTAGATCTTGACCATTTGGCAACATGCAGTTAATCTTTTTATAGAAGCTTTCTTTATCAAGTGGAATTTCACTTGATTAACAAAAGGAATTTCACTTTGATTGAAGTAACCGATGCTGTTATGCTTTGATTTTGTTCGAGTTGCAAGTGGAATTTCATTTTGATTGAAGTAATTGATGTTGTTATGCTCCTTATTTGAGTGTGAGATATGTTTATAGATTGAAGTAACAATACAAGCATGAGATGTGTTTCAATCACCGGATCAGCAATATGAACCATTTCCCTCTTATTTGCATGTCCGATGAAGAAAATTTTGACCTGCATTGTTATGTGTAGTTCATATAAATTGTCCCTCCCTGGAAAACAAACATGCTATGTTCATGTTCATAAAGCAAAACAAGTGTATTTTGTGCTGCCCGCGCTAAAAAGTATAAATTACGAATATGACGATAAAAATTACAGTAGATATTCAAATCAGCATGAACATGATTGACAAACTATATTTTTCTGCCACTAATTAAATATCATCTTAAAGAAGTTCCTGATTTTGTGAATTTATAAACATTGGTTAATTAGGGTAGTATATTTATTATTTCTAGTTTCGCCTGTTAAGTTCATAGTCAGGCTGCGGATGCATGTCTCAATCCATTGATCTCTTCTACTAGCATGCTGGCTCATGTAAGATTATTAATTAACATGCTTGAATACTATATTTTGAAAGGTTTTGCCAGAAACATGAACGAAGATACTAAAAGAATTAATGATCAATGGTTTGCAATCTTCATTATTTTCACATATAATTTTCTTGTCTACAACAAGGCCAAATCAAATAGCTGTACAAATAAATAAATAAATTTAAATTACAATTGGTCACAACCGACAGTCAAATTACCTAAGTTTGCATTCTTTAGGAACACCACCGGGAAATCTATTAACGTCACTGCAATAATTGTAAATCATATGCTTCCTCTACACCCATCTCATCCTTCTATAACTCGCGTCATCCAACTCATGATCGTACCACCCCTCTTTTATTTTTATGGATGAATCAGAATCATCCATTGTGTTATCGGCTGATCCACAACTAGTTTTATTTGTCTAGTGTACTAAAACAGATAGCACGCTACAATAAACTCGTCGCACAAGTTTATTAATTAGAATTCCACTACGCTGGATTCTGTATTAGATAAATGTAACAATAAGTTACGTTGTAAATGAATTACAACAACAACGTTATACTATTGTAAGAAATAGTACAACTTATAAACGGGAAAGATTACAGTGAATCTAACCAGTATATAAAGGAAATTTCGTCTGAGGCTTGTCGTAACAATTTCCTTAAGAATTTTATTTCAAAACTCTCCCAAGATACAACAGACGTAATCTGCACGAGATTGTAATGAGTATGTCAACTCTGTGATATATATGGAATACAGAGCAGTGGAGCAAAGAAGCAGAAGAAATTAGATTGGAATAGGATAAGAGTGTGATCAGTATTCTCTTCTATTTATAATTTCGTCCGCATCCCTTCGAACAGTCGCGTCCGCTTTGACGGGTCGCAACCGTTGCCTTTTGGTCGCTGCTGTTCGTTAGCGGGTCGCACCCGCTCGCTACTGGCTTGCACCCGCTCGTACCGCCTGGTACTGTTTCGCCTGCACTGCTTCAGTCAGGTCGCACCCGTTCGCGTTTGGCCGCACCTGTTTGCTTCTAACGGGCCGCACCCGCTACTGTTCGCCATGTTTGTAACCCAATCTGCATCTGCATAGCCTTTTATATTGATAGATTCACATGATTGTAGTTTTAGTCCATGATTCATGGTTCCCTTGAGATATCTTAGAATTCTCTTGACAGCTTTCCAGTGTTCATCAAGTGGATTTTGCATATATCAACTTACTTTATTAACACTGAATCAGGCCTGATAATTGTCACATATTGTAACGCTCCTACAATGCTTCTGTACTGTTTGTCATTTGACATAGATTCTCCTTTATACTTTGACAGATGTAAATTGCTTGCCATGGGGGTGGACAGTGCATTTGCTTCATCTATTTTTGCTCTTTGTAGAATTTCCGGGATGTATTTTCTTTGATTTAAATGTATTTCTGTGTCAGAGATCCTTTTAACTTCAATGTCAAGAAAATAATTCAAGTTTCCCAAGTCTTTGATTAAAAATTCCTTGTTTAAGAGTTCTGTAAGTTTGTGTGATCTCTGATTCACTGCTACCTGTAATAATAAAATCATGAATATATATCAGTATATATGTAGTTACATTGTTATTAAACTTTGTGAATAAGGAATTATCTGATTTTGCTGATCTGTAGCCAAGTCTGACTAGTGTTGACTTTAGCTTTTCAAACCAAATCCTTGGTGCTTGTTTGAGACCATAAATTGCCTTATTCAATCTGCATACAAGCTTGTCACTTTCTTCTTGTTTAAAACCTGGGGGCTGCTCTATGTACACTTCCTCCTGTAAAATGCCATTTAAAAAAGCGTTATTTACATCTAATTGCTTGATGTTCTAGTTTCTATGTAAGGCAATCGTAAGAATAACTCTAATAGTAGAGGATTTCACAACTGGTGAGAAAATTTTCTAATAGTAGAGGCTTTGGGTTGGCTCATGATGCAAGTGACCCGAACTCTGTTGATAAGTGATATTTGTATGCGTTGGTCACCGGTTCATTTCTCATTTCTTTCGAAACCCCTTCTCAATCTAACTTAGGGTTAGGGTTTGCGATTCCTTTGAAATTCAGCCGCACATCATAAAAATGAGAGCTTCAATACCCTTTGTTCTTCGATATTTTGAGAGACTATTCAACTGAGAGTGTCAGCATCAATAATTTGTAGATCTTGACCATTTGGCAACATGCAGTTAATCTTTTTATAGAAGCTTTCTTTATCAAGTGGAATTTCACTTGATTAACAAAAGGAATTTCACTTTGATTGCAGTAACTGATGCTGTTATGCTTTGATTTTGTTCGAGTTGCAAGTGGAATTTCATTTTGATTGAAGTAATTGATGTTGTTATGCTCCTTATTTGAGTGTGAGATATGTTTATAGATTGAAGTAACAATACAAGTATGAGATGTGTTTCAATCACCGGATCAGCAATATGAACCATTTCCCTCTTATTTGCATGTCCGATGAAGAAAATTTTGACCTGCATTGTTATGTGTAGTTCATATAAATTGTCCCTCCCTGGAAAACAAACATGCTATGTTCATGTTCATAAAGCAAAACAAGTGTATTTTGGGCTGCCCGCGCTAAAAAGAATAAATTACGAATATGACGATAAAAATTACAGTAGATATTCAAATCAGCATGAACATGATTGACAAACTATATTTTTCTGCCACTAATTAAATATCATCTTAAAGAAGTTCCTGATTTTGTGAATTTATAAACATTGGTTAATTAGGGTAGTATATTTATTATTTCTAGTTTCGCCTGTTAAGTTCATAGTCAGGCTGCGGATGCATGTCTCAATCCATTGATCTCTTCTACTAGCATGCTGGCTCATGTAAGATTATTAATTAACATGCTTGAATACTATATTTTGAAAGGTTTTGCCAGAAACATGAACGAAGATACTAAAAGAATTAATGATCAATGGTTTGCAATCTTCATTATTTTCACATATAATTTTCTTGTCTACAACAAGGCCAAATCAAATAGCTGTACAAATAAATAAATAAATTTAAATTACAATTGGTCACAACCGACAGTCAAATTACCTAAGTTTGCATTCTTTAGGAACACCACCGGGAAATCTATTAACGTCACTGCAATAATTGTAAATCATATGCTTCCTCTGCACCCATCTCATCCTTCTATAACGCGCGTCAACCAACTCATGATCGTACCACACCTCTTTTATTTTTATGGATGAATCAGAATCATCCATTGTGTTATCGGCTGATCCACAACTAGTGTTATTTGTCTAGTGTACTAAAACAGATAGCACGCTACAATAAACTCGTCGCACAAGTTTATTAATTAGAATTCCACTACGCTGGATTCTGTATTAGATAAATGTAACAATAAGTTACGTTGTAAATGAATTACAACAACAACGTTATACTATTGTAAGAAATAGTACAACTTATAAACGGGAAAGATTACAGTGAATCTAACCAGTATATAAAGGAAATTTCGTCTGAGGCTTGTCGTAACAATTTCCTTAAGAAATTTATTTCAAAACTCTCCCAAGATACAACAGACGTAATCTGCACGAGATTGTAATGAGTATGTCAACTCTGTGATATATATGGAATACAGAGCAGTGGAGCAAAGAAGCAGAAGAAATTAGATTGGAATAGGATAAGAATGTGATCAGTATTCTCTTCTATTTATAATTTCGTCCGCATCCCTTCGAACAGTCGCGTCCGCTTTGACGGGTCGCAACCGTTGCCTTTTGGTCGCTGCTGTTCATTAACGGGTCGCACCCGCTCGCTACTGGCTTGCACCCGCTCGTACCGCCTGGTACTGTTTCGCCTGCACTGCTTCAGTCAGGTCGCACCCGTTCGCGTTTGGCCGCACCTGTTTGCTTCTAACGGGCCGCACCCGCTACTGTTCGCCATGTTTGTAACCCAATCTGCATCTGCATAGCCTTTTATATTGATAGATTCACATGATTGTAGTTTTATTCCATGATTCATGGTTCCCTTGAGATATCTTAGAATTCTCTTGACAGCTTTCCAGTGTTCATCAAGTGGATTTTGCATATATCAACTTACTTTATTAACACTGAATCAGGCCTGATAATTGTCACATATTGTAACGCTCCTACAATGCTTCTGTACTGTTTGTCATTTGACATAGATTCTCCTTTATACTTTGACAGATGTAAATTGCTTGCCATAGGAGTGGAAAGTGCATTTGCTTCATCTATTTTTGCTCTTTGTAGAATTTCCGGGATGTATTTTCTTTGATTTAAATGTATTTCTGTGTCAGAGATCCTTTTAACTTCAATGTCAAGAAAATAATTCAAGTTTCCCAAGTCTTTGATTAAAAATTCCTTGTTTAAGAGTTCTGTAAGTTTGTGTGATCTCTGATTCACTGCTACCTGTAATAATAAAATCATGAACATATATCAGTTTATATGTAGTTACATTGTTATTAAACTTTGTGAATAAGGAATTATCTGATTTTGCTGATCTGTAGCCAAGTCTGACTAGTGTTGACTTTAGCTTTTCAAACCAAATCCTTGGTGCTTGTTTGAGCCCATAAATTGCCTTATTCAATCTGCATACAAGCTTGTCACTTTCTTCTTGTTTAAAACCTGGGGGCTGCTCTATGTACACTTCCTCCTGTAAAATGCCATTTAAAAAAGCGTTATTTACATCTAATTGCTTGATGTTCTAGTTTCTATGCAAGGCAATGGTAAGAATAACTCTAATAGTAGAGGATTTCACAACTGGTGAGAAATTTTTCTAATAGTAGAGGCTTTGGGTTGGCTCATGATGCAAGTGACCCGAACTCTGTTGATAAGTGATATTTGTATGCGTTGGTCACCGGTTCATTTCTCATTTCTTTCGAAACCCCTTCTCAATCTAACTTAGGGTTAGGGTTTGCGATTCCTTTGAAATTCAGCCGCACATCATAAAAATGAGAGCTTCAATACCCTTTGTTCTTCGATATTTTGAGAGACTATTCAACTAAGAGTGTCAGCATCAATAATTTGTAGATCTTGACCATTTGGCAACATGCAGTTAATCTTTTTATAGAAGCTTTCTTTATCAAGTGGAATTTCACTTGATTAACAAAAGGAATTTCACTTTGATTGAAGTAACTGATGCTGTTATGCTTTGATTTTGTTCGAGTTGCAAGTGGAATTTCATTTTGATTGAAGTAATTGATGTTGTTATGCTCCTTATTTGAGTGTGAGATATGTTTATAGATTGAAGTAACAATACAAGTATGAGATGTGTTTCAATCACCGGATCAGCAATATGAACCATTTCCCTCTTATTTGCATGTCCGATGAAGAAAATTTTGACCTGCATTGTTATGTGTAGTTCATATAAATTGTCCCTCCCTGGAAAACAAACATGCTATGTTCATGTTCATAAAGCAAAACAAGTGTATTTTGGGCTGCCCGCGCTAAAAAGAATAAATTACGAATATGACGATAAAAATTACAGTAGATATTCAAATCAGCATGAACATGATTGACAAACTATATTTTTCTGCCACTAATTAAATATCATCTTAAAGAAGTTCCTGAATTTGTGAATTTATAAACATTGGTTAATTAGGGGAGTATATTTATTATTTCTAGTTTCGCCTGTTAAGTTCATAGTCAGGCTGCGGATGCATGTCTCAATACATTGATCTCTTCTACTAGCATGCTGGCTCATGTAAGATTATTAATTAACATGCTTGAATACTATATTTTGAAAGGTTTTGCCAGAAACATGAACGAAGATACTAAAAGAATTAATGATCAATGGTTTGCAATCTTCATTATTTTCACATATAATTTTCTTGTCTACAACAAGGCCAAATCAAATAGCTGTACAAATAAATAAATAAATTTAAATTACAATTGGTCACAACCGACAGTCAAATTACCTAAGTTTGCATTCTTTAGGAACACCACCGGGAAATCTATTAACGTCACTGCAATAATTGTAAATCATATGCTTCCTCTGCACCCATCTCATCCTTCTATAACTCGCATCATCCAACTCATGATCGTACCACCCCTCTTTTATTTTTATGGGTGAATCAGAATCATCCATTATGTTATCGGCTGATCCACAACTAGTGTTATTTGTCTAGTGTACTAAAACAAATAGCACGCTACAATAAACTCGTCGCACAAGTTTATTAATTAGAATTCCACTACGCTGGATTCTGTATTAGATAAATGTAACAATAAGTTACGTTGTAAATGAATTACAACAACAACGTTATACTATTGTAAGAAATAGTACAACTTATAAACGGGAAAGATTACAGTGAATCTAACCAGTATATAAAGGAAATTTCGTCTGAGGCTTGTCGTAACAATTTCCTTAAGAATTTTATTTCAAAACTCTCCCAAGATACAACAGACGTAATCTGCACGAGATTGTAATGAGTATGTCAACTCCGTGATATATATGGAATACAGAGCAGTGGAGCAAAGAAGCAGAAGAAATTAGATTGGAATAGGATAAGAATGTGATCAGTATTCTCTTCTATTTATAATTTCGTCCGCATCCCTTCGAACAGTCGCGTTCGCTTTGACAGGTCGCAACCGTTGCCTTTTGGTCGCTGTTGTTCGTTAACGGGTCGCACCCGCTCGCTACTGGCTTGCACCCGCTCGTACCGCCTGGTACTGTTTCGCCTGCACTGCTTCAGTCAGGTCGCACCCGTTCGCGTTTGGCCGCACCTGTTTGCTTCTAACGGGCCGCACCCGCTACTGTTCGCCATGTTTGTAACCCAATCTGCATCTGCATAGCCTTTTATATTGATAGATTCACATGATTGTAGTTTTAGTCCATGATTCATGGTTCCCTTGAGATATCTTAGAATTCTCTTGACAGCTTTCCAGTGTTCATCAAGTGGATTTTGCATATATCAACTTACTTTATTAACACTGAATCAGGCCTGATAATTGTCACATATTGTAACGCTCCTACAATTCTTCTGTACTGTTTGTCATTTGACATAGATTCTCCTTTATACTTTGACAGATGTAAATTGCTTGCCATAGGAGTGGACAGTGCATTTGCTTCATCTATTTTTGCTCTTTGTAGAATTTCCGGGATGTATTTTCTTTGATTTAAATGTATTTCTGTGTCAGAGATCCTTTTAACTTCAATGTCAAGAAAATAATTCAAGTTTCCCAAGTCTTTGATTAAAAATTCCTTGTTTAAGAGTTCTGTAAGTTTGTGTGATCTCTGATTCACTGCTACCTGTAATAATAAAATCATGAACATATATCAGTATATATGTAGTTACATTGTTATTAAACTTTGTGAATAAGGAATTATCTGATTTTGCTGATCTGTAGCCAAGTCTGACTAGTGTTGACTTTAGCTTTTCAAACCAAATCCTTGGTGCTTGTTTGAGCCCATAAATTGCCTTATTCAATCTGCATACAAGCTTGTCACTTTCTTCTTGTTTAAAACCTGGGGGCTGCTCTATGTACACTTCCTCCTGTAAAATGCCATTTAAAAAAGCGTTATTTACATCTAATTGCTTGATGTTCTAGTTTCTATGTAAGGCAATGGTAAGAATAACTCTAATAGTAGAGGATTTCACAACTGGTGAGAAATTTTTCTAATAGTAGATGCTTTGGGTTGGCTCATGATGCAAGTGACCCGAACTCTGTTGATAAGTGATATTTGTATGCGTTGGTCACCGGTTCATTTCTCATTTCTTTCGAAACCCCTTCTCAATCTAACTTAGGGTTAGGGTTTGCGATTCCTTTGAAATTCAGCCGCACATCATAAAAATGAGAGCTTCAATACCCTTTGTTCTTCGATATTTTGAGAGACTATTCAACTGAGAGTGTCAGCATCAATAATTTGTAGATCTTGACCATTTGGCAACATGCAGTTAATCTTTTTATAGAAGCTTTCTTTATCAAGTGGAATTTCACTTGATTAACAAAAGGAATTTCACTTTGATTGAAGTAACTGATGCTGTTATGCTTTGATTTTGTTCGAGTTGCAAGTGGAATTTCATTTTGATTGAAGTAATTGATGTTGTTATGCTCCTTATTTGAGTGTGAGATATGTTTATAGATTGAAGTAACAATACAAGTATGAGATGTGTTTCAATCACCGGATCAGCAATATGAACCATTTCCCTCTTATTTGCATGTCCGATGAAGAAAATTTTGACCTGCATTGTTATGTGTAGTTCATATAAATTGTCCCTCCCTGGAAAACAAACATGCTATGTTCATGTTCATAAAGCAAAACAAGTGTATTTTGGGCTGCCCGCGCTAAAAAGAATAAATTACGAATATGACGATAAAAATTACAGTAGATATTCAAATCAGCATGAACATGATTGACAAACTATATTTTTCTGCCACTAATTAAATATCATCTTAAAGAAGTTCCTGATTTTGTGAATTTATAAACATTGGTTAATTAGGGGAGTATATTTATTATTTCTAGTTTCGCCTGTTAAGTTCATAGTCAGGCTGCGGATGCATGTCTCAATCCATTGATCTCTTCTACTAGCATGCTGGCTCATGTAAGATTATTAATTAACATGCTTGAATACTATATTTTGAAAGGTTTTGCCAGAAACATGAACGAAGATACTAAAAGAATTAATGATCAATGGTTTGCAATCTTCATTATTTTCACATATAATTTTCTTGTCTACAACAAGGCCAAATCAAATAGCTGTACAAATAAATAAATAAATTTAAATTACAATTGGTCACAACCGACAGTCAAATTACCTAAGTTTGCATTCTTTAGGAACACCACCGGGAAATCTATTAACGTCACTGCAATAATTGTAAATCATATGCTTCCTCTGCACCCATCTCATCCTTCTATAACTCACATCATCCAACTCATGATCGTACCACCCCTCTTTTATTTTTATGGATGAATTAGAATCATCCATTGTGTTATCGGCTGATCCACAACTAGTGTTATTTGTCTAGTGTACTAAAACAGATAGCACGCTACAATAAACTCGTCGCACAAGTTTATTAATTAGAATTCCACTACGCTGGATTCTGTATTAGATAAATGTAACAATAAGTTACGTTGTAAATGAATTACAACAACAACGTTATACTATTGTACGAAATAGTACAACTTATAAACGGGAAAGATTACAGTGAATCTAACCAGTATATAAAGGAAATTTCGTCTGAGGCTTGTCGTAACAATTTCCTTAAGAATTTTGTTTCAAAACTCTCCCAAGATACAACAGACGTAATCTGCACGAGATTGTAATGAGTATGTCAACTCTGTGATATATATGGTATACAGAGCAGTGGAGCAAAGAAGTAGAAGAAATTAGATTGGAATAGGATAAGAATGTGATCAGTATTCTCTTCTATTTATAATTTCGTCCGCATCCCTTCGAACAGTCGCGTCCGCTTTGACGGGTCGCAACCGTTGCGTTTTGGTCGCTGCTGTTCGTTAACGGGTCGCACCCGCTCGCTACTGTCTTGCACCCGCTCGTACCGCCTGGTACTGTTTCGCCTGCACTGCTTCAGTCAGGTCGCACCCGTTCGCGTTTGGCCGCACCTGTTTGCTTCTAACGGGCCGCACCCGCTACTGTTCGCCATGTTTGTAACCCAATCTGCATCTGCATAGCCTTTTATATTGATAGATTCACATGATTGTAGTTTTAGTCCATGATTCATGGTTCCCTTGAGATATCTTAGAATTCTCTTGACAGCTTTCCAGTGTTCATCAAGTGGATTTTGCATATATCAACTTACTTTATTAACACTGAATCGGGCCTGATAATTGTCACATATTGTAACGCTCCTACAATGCTTCTGTACTGTTTGTCATTTGACATAGATTCTCCTTTATACTTTGACAGATGTAAATTGCTTGCCATAGGAGTGGACAGTGCATTTGCTTCATCTATTTTTGCTCTTTGTAGAATTTCCGGGATGTATTTTCTTTGATTTAAATGTATTTCTGTGTCAGAGATCCTTTTAACTTCAATGTCAAGAAAATAATTCAAGTTTCCCAAGTCTTTGATTAAAAATTCCTTGTTTAAGAGTTCTGTAAGTTTGTGTGATCTCTGATTCACTGCTACCTGTAATAATAAAATCATGAACATATATCAGTTTATATGTAGTTACATTGTTATTAAACTTTGTGAATAAGGAATTATCTGATTTTGCTGATCTGTAGCCAAGTATGACTAGTGTTGACTTTAGCTTTTCAAACCAAATCCTTGGTGCTTGTTTGAGCCCATAAATTGCCTTATTCAATCTGCATACAAGCTTGTCACTTTCTTCTTGTTTAAAACCTGGGGGCTGCTCTATGTACACTTCCTCCTGTAAAATGCCATTTAAAAAAGCGTTATTTACATCTAATTGCTTGATGTTCTAGTTTCTATGCAAGGCAATGGTAAGAATAACTCTAATAGTAGAGGATTTCACAACTGGTGAGAAATTTTTCTAATAGTAGAGGCTTTGGGTTGGCTCATGATGCAAGTGACCCGAACTCTGTTGATAAGTGATATTTGTATGCGTTGGTCACCGGTTCATTTCTAATTTCTTTCGAAACCCCTTCTCAATCTAACTTAGGGTTAGGGTTTGCGATTCCTTTGAAATTCAGCCGCACATCATAAAAATGAGAGCTTCAATACCCTTTGTTCTTCGATATTTTGAGAGACTATTCAACTAAGAGTGTCAGCATCAATAATTTGTAGATCTTGACCATTTGGCAACATGCAGTTAATCTTTTTATAGAAGCTTTCTTTATCAAGTGGAATTTCACTTGATTAACAAAAGGAATTTCACTTTGATTGAAGTAACTGATGCTGTTATGCTTTGATTTTGTTCGAGTTGCAAGTGGAATTTCATTTTGATTGAAGTAATTGATGTTGTTATGCTCCTTATTTGAGTGTGAGATATGTTTATAGATTGAAGTAACAATACAAGTATGAGATGTGTTTCAATCACCGGATCAGCAATATGAACCATTTCCCTCTTATTTGCATGTCCGATGAAGAAAATTTTGACCTGCATTATTATGTGTAGTTCATATAAATTGTCCCTCCCTGGAAAACAAACATGCCATGTTCATGTTCATAAAGAAAAACAAGTGTATTTTGGGCTGCCCGCGCTAAAAAGAATAAATTACGAATATGACGATAAAAATTACAGTAGATATTCAAATCAGCATGAACATGATTGACAAACTATATTTTTCTGCCACTAATTAAATATCATCTTAAAGAAGTTCCTGAATTTGTGAATTTATAAACATTAGTTAATTAGGGGAGTATATTTATTATTTCTAGTTTCGCCTGTTAAGTTCATAGTCAGGCTGCGGATGCATGTCTCAATCCATTGATCTCTTCTACTAGCATGCTGGCTCATGTAAGATTATTAATTAACATGCTTGAATACTATATTTTGAAAGGTTTTGCCAGAAACATGAACGAAGATACTAAAAGAATTAATGATCAATGGTTTGCAATCTTCATTATTTTCACATATAATTTTCTTGTCTACAACAAGGCCAAATCAAATAGCTGTACAAATAAATAAATAAATTTAAATTACAATTGGTCACAACCGACAGTCAAATTACCTAAGTTTGCATTCTTTAGGAACACCACCGGGAAATCTATTAACGTCACTGCAATAATTGTAAATCATATGCTTCCTCTGCACCCATCTCATCCTTCTATAACTCGCATCATCCAACTCATGATCGTACCACCCCTCTTTTATTTTTATGGATGAATCAGAATCATCCATTGTGTTATCGGCTGATCCACAACTAGTGTTATTTGTCTAGTGTACTAAAACAAATAGCACGCTACAATAAACTCGTCGCACAAGTTTATTAATTAGAATTCCACTACGCTGGATTCTGTATTAGATAAATGTAACAGTAAGTTACGTTGTAAATGAATTACAACAACAACGTTATACTATTGTAAGAAATAGTACAACTTATAAACGGGAAAGATTACAGTGAATCTAACCAGTATATAAAGGAAATTTCGTCTGAGGTTTGTCGTAACAATTTCCTTAAGAATTTTATTTCAAAACTCTCCCAAGATACAACAGACGTAATCTGCACGAGATTGTAATGAGTATGTCAACTCCGTGATATATATGGAATACAGAGCAGTGGAGCAAAGAAGCAGAAGAAATTAGATTGGAATAGGATAAGAATGTGATCAGTATTCTCTTCTATTTATAATTTCGTCCGCATCCCTTCGAACAGTCGCGTCCGCTTTGACGGGTCGCAACCGTTGCCTTTTGGTCGCTGCTGTTCGTTAACGGGTCGCACCCGCTCGCTACTGGCTTGCACCCGCTCGTACCGCCTGGTACTGTTTCGCCTGCACTGCTTCAGTCAGGTCGCACCCGTTCGCGTTTGGCCGCACCTGTTTGCTTCTAACGGGCCGCACCCGCTACTGTTCGCCATGTTTGTAACCCAATCTGCATCTGCATAGCCTTTTATATTGATAGATTCACATGATTGTAGTTTTATTCCATGATTCATGGTTCCCTTGAGATATCTTAGAATTCTCTTGACAGCTTTCCAGTGTTCATCAAGTGGATTTTGCATATATCAACTTACTTTATTAACACTGAATCAGGCCTGATAATTGTCACATATTGTAACGCTCCTACAATGCTTCTGTACTGTTTGTCATTTGACATAGATTCTCCTTTATACTTTGACAGATGTAAATTGCTTGCCATAGGAGTGGAAAGTGCATTTGCTTCATCTATTTTTGCTCTTTGTAGAATTTCCGGGATGTATTTTCTTTGATTTAAATGTATTTCTGTGTCAGAGATCCTTTTAACTTCAATGTCAAGAAAATAATTCAAGTTTCCCAAGTCTTTGATTAAAAATTCCTTGTTTAAGAGTTCTGTAAGTTTGTGTGATCTCTGATTCACTGCTACCTGTAATAATAAAATCATGAACATATATCAGTATATATGTAGTTACATTGTTATTAAACTTTGTGAATAAGGAATTATCTGATTTTGCTGATCTGTAGCCAAGTCTGACTAGTGTTGACTTTAGCTTTTCAAACCAAATCCTTGGTGCTTGTTTGAGCCCATAAATTGCCTTATTCAATCTGCATACAAGCTTGTCACTTTCTTCTTGTTTAAAACCTGGGGGCTGCTCTATGTACACTTCCTCCTGTAAAATGCCATTTAAAAAAGCGTTATTTACATCTAATTGCTTGATGTTCTAGTTTCTATGTAAGGCAATGGTAAGAATAACTCTAATAGTAGAGGATTTCACAACTGGTGAGAAATTTTTCTAATAGTAGATGCTTTGGGTTGGCTCATGATGCAAGTGACCCGAACTCTGTTGATAAGTGATATTTGTATGCGTTGGTCACCGGTTCATTTCTCATTTCTTTCGAAACCCCTTCTCAATCTAACTTAGGGTTAGGGTTTGCGATTCCTTTGAAATTCAGCCGCACATCATAAAAATGAGAGCTTCAATACCCTTTGTTCTTCGATATTTTGAGAGACTATTCAACTGAGAGTGTCAGCATCAATAATTTGTAGATCTTGACCATTTGGCAACATGCAGTTAATCTTTTTATAGAAGCTTTCTTTATTAAGTGGAATTTCACTTGATTAACAAAAGGAATTTCACTTTGATTGAAGTAACTGATGCTGTTATGCTTTGATTTTGTTCGAGTTGCAAGTGGAATTTCATTTTGATTGAAGTAATTGATGTTGTTATGCTCCTTATTTGAGTGTGAGATATGTTTATAGATTGAAGTAACAATACAAGTATGAGATGTGTTTCAATCACCGGATCAGCAATATGAACCATTTCCCTCTTATTTGCATGTCCGATGAAGAAAATTTTGATCTGCATTGTTATGTGTAGTTCATATAAATTGTCCCTCCTTGGAAAACAAACATGCTATGTTCATGTTCATAAAGCAAAACAAGTGTATTTTGGGCTGCCCGCGCTAAAAAGAATAAATTACGAATATGACGATAAAAATTACAGTAGATATTCAAATCAGCATGAACATGATTGACAAACTATATTTTTCTGCCACTAATTAAATATCATCTTAAAGAAGTTCCTGATTTTGTGAATTTATAAACATTGGTTAATTAGGGGAGTATATTTATTATTTCTAGTTTCGCCTGTTAAGTTCATAGTCAGGCTGCGGATGCATGTCTCAATCCATTGATCTCTTCTACTAGCATGCTGGCTCATGTAAGATTATTAATTAACATGCTTGAATACTATATTTTGAAAGGTTTTGCCAGAAACATGAACGAAGATACTAAAAGAATTAATGATCAATGGTTTGCAATCTTCATTATTTTCACATATAATTTTCTTGTCTACAACAAGGCCAAATCAAATAGCTGTACAAATAAATAAATAAATTTAAATTACAATTGGTCACAACCGACAGTCAAATTACCTAAGTTTGCATTCTTTAGGAACACCACAGGGAAATCTATTAACGTCACTGCAATAATTGTAAATCATATGCTTCCTCTGCACCCATCTCATCCTTCTATAACTCACATCATCCAACTCATGATCGTACCACCCCTCTTTTATTTTTATGGATGAATTAGAATCATCCATTGTGTTATCGGCTGATCCACAACTAGTGTTATTTGTCTAGTGTACTAAAACAGATAGCACGCTACAATAAACTCGTCGCACAAGTTTATTAATTAGAATTCCACTACGCTGGATTCTGTATTAGATAAATGTAACAATAAGTTACGTTGTAAATGAATTACAACAACAACGTTATACTATTGTACGAAATAGTACAACTTATAAACGGGAAAGATTACAGTGAATCTAACCAGTATATAAAGGAAATTTCGTCTGAGGCTTGTCGTAACAATTTCCTTAAGAATTTTGTTTCAAAACTCTCCCAAGATACAACAGACGTAATCTGCACGAGATTGTAATGAGTATGTCAACTCTGTGATATATATGGTATACAGAGCAGTGGAGCAAAGAAGCAGAAGAAATTAGATTGGAATAGGATAAGAATGTGATCAGTATTCTCTTCTATTTATAATTTCGTCCGCATCCCTTCGAACAGTCGCGTCCGCTTTGACGGGTCGCAACCGTTGCGTTTTGGTCGCTGCTGTTCGTTAACGGGTCGCACCCGCTCGCTACTGGCTTGCACCCGCTCGTACCGCCTGGTACTGTTTCGCCTGCACTGCTTCAGTCAGGTCGCACCCGTTCGCGTTTGGCCGCACCTGTTTGCTTCTAACGGGCCGTACCCGCTACTGTTCGCCATGTTTGTAACCCAATCTGCATCTGCATAGCCTTTTATATTGATAGATTCACATGATTGTAGTTTTAGTCCATGATTCATGGTTCCCTTGAGATATCTTAGAATTCTCTTGACAGCTTTCCAGTGTTCATCAAGTGGATTTTGCATATATCAACTTACTTTATTAACACTGAATCGGGCCTGATAATTGTCACATATTGTAACGCTCCTACAATGCTTCTGTACTGTTTGTCATTTGACATAGACTCTCCTTTATACTTTGACAGATGTAAATTGCTTGCCATAGGAGTGGACAGTGCATTTGCTTCATCTATTTTTGCTCTTTGTAGAATTTCCGGGATGTATTTTCTTTGATTTAAATGTATTTCTGTGTCAGAGATCCTTTTAACTTCAATGTCAAGAAAATAATTCAAGTTTCCCAAGTCTTTGATTAAAAATTCCTTGTTTAAGAGTTCTGTAAGTTTGTGTGATCTCTGATTCACTGCTACCTGTAATAATCAAATCATGAACATATATCAGTATATATGTAGTTACATTGTTATTAAACTTTGTGAATAAGGAATTATCTGATTTTGCTGATCTGTAGCCAAGTCTGACTAGTGTTGACTTTAGCTTTTCAAACCAAATCCTTGGTGCTTGTTTGAGCCCATAAATTGCCTTATTCAATCTGCATACAAGCTTGTCACTTTCTTCTTGTTTAAAACCTGGGGGCTGCTCTATGTACACTTCCTCCTGTAAAATGTCCGCTCATGAACAGTCTGATCTGCTCAGGCAAAAAACCCCGCCCGCTTCTCTTCAAATTCCAGGCCTAGCCCAGTTTCAGACAATGCCCAAAACTGTTAAACAATGGCCTGGCAAAAAGAATGGGCATTTTAGACCCGAACCCGGTTCGGTCAGACGGACGGCGGCGCGCGTGTGGTGGTGAAGCATGATCTCCCTCCTCACAACGAAGCATACATTTGGGAGCCCCAGGCCCCGAACCCGGCCCGGTCGGACGGACGGCGGCGCGCGTGTGTGGTGGTGATGCATGATCTCCCTCCTCACAACGAAGCATACATTTGGGAGCCCCAGGCCCCCAACCTCCTCATGAGAAAGCTATATTTAAACCAATATAGCTCTCACAATTTGGAGATGTGAGACTTGTATTTTTTATTCACTTTGCTCTTTAGGAATTCCAACAACTAGATCTCCCCATAGACCAAACACAGGCTCTACTTGCATTGAAATTTCTGTAGTACGCTGTGAACGGAGCTTTGCTCCAATCGGTTTTCACCAGTCCACCACGCGTTGCCCAGTCATCAGCATTCCATAAACTAGAGTACAACCTCATTGGCTGGTTTTTTGGGAAGGACACACCGTTAGGTTCATGGTTTTTGAAGTCTCTGATTGGAATGTTGTCCACTAGAAAACTGTTGTACAAGGGTTTAAAATTTGTTAGAATATGCATGTTAATTCTTTGCGATATCAGTATGTATGATGTAGTAGTGTTATGAAGGAGCTTACATGACATGTTTCGGATTCCAGAGAATGGAGTAGGTGTGGAAATCTTTGGTCGGGTCGAACCATAAATGGAACTGTTGCTCTCTGTTTCCTTTCCCTTCTGCAAACACGTTTGTATGGAGAGTGTATGGATCTCCGCTCAAGTTTCCTAGAAATTCAAAGTCTATTTCATCGTGCGTTGGACCTTGAGATGACAACTGAAAATTATCAAACATTACAAAATTAGCTGTCTGTAAAATTCCAAGGGAGTAACCATGAACCGCACATTAATCAGTTGTTTCTAATACGTACGAGTTGATATGAAAAATAACTTACGTAAAACGTAGTAACTGTGCCAGCAGAGTTTCCAGCCACAAGCTTGATTTGACAGTCGAGTCTACCAAACATAAATTCGTTCTTGGATTCAAATCCGGAGCCAGAATATTGATCAAGAGACAAAGTAAGTTGCTTTCCATTATCCAGAATTTTGCCGCGGCCATCACCCCATGAGACTCTAATGTCGTCAAAGCCACTGCCATTTGATAAGTACAGGAATGTAGAAAATATAAGAAAGGAGAATGCTAGTGTTTGAATAGGAGAAGACATGGTTGAAGAATGTAGTGAGGTGACATGACTTTTCAGGTGTATTTATATGTCCAGGAGATGGGCTGTCTGTTGGTGTAAACCAAAATTAAGAGTCGTGTCTGCTGATGTGAAAAGTCATGTCTATTCGAATGAAGAGTCATGTCTATTCGAATGAAAAGTCATATCTATTCAGTGAAGAGTCGTGTCCGTTCACTGAAAAGTCGTGTCTATTGAAATGAAGAGTCGTGTCTATTAAGTAAAAGTCATGTCTATTGAAGTGAAAGGGTGTCTGTTCAAAAAGGTTATGTCCGTTTGTAAGGGTTGTAAACCACTATATATATGTGGTCATTTTGTTGTGTTGAATGAAAAGTTGTAGACAAGACAAAAACAAGTTATAAAAAAAAAATTGTCTATTCTCCTCTAAAATTATAATTCTCTCTCTTTTTCTACTTTAACAAATTGGTATCAGAGCTTGGTTGAAAAATGTCAAACAACCTTGTCTCCCTTGTTCCTCGATTCAATGGTGAAAAGTTTGATTATTGGAGCAATCTAATGAGGCTCTGTCTTGAATCTCAAGACTTGTGGACAGTTGTTGAAGAAGGTGTTGGTGCGCCGGAAGATGAAACGCAACTCACAGTTGCCCAAAGAGATCTTCTGAAAAGCAAAAAACAGAAAGATCGGAAGGCTCTCTTCCAAATCTACCAGACACTTGAAATTCAAGTTTATGAGAGAATTTCAAAAGTTGCAAATGCTCAGGAGGCTTGGAAAATATTGAATACAACGTATTCTGGCCAAGATCAAGTAAAAAAGGTTCGCCTGCAGTCACTACGAGCTGAATTCGAAAAGCTCGAAATGAAGGATAGTGAGAAAATCTCAGAGTATTTTACTCGTCTCACTTCCATCATAAATCAGATGGCTTCAAACGGAGAAGTCGTGGAGACTCAAAGAGCCGTTGAAAAAATTCTACGGAGCCTACCAATCAAGTTCGATCATATTGTGGTTGCAATTGAGGAATAAAATGATATTGCTTCACTTTCTCTTGAAGGCTTGCAAGGAAGGCTGGAAGCTCATGAGGCTAGGATCTTGATGAGAAGTAAACAAACAAATTCTTCTCAAGATCAAGCCTTAAAATCTCAATTCATATCCATAAAAGTTCAAGGCCCATCCCATGGCAAAAGTAACAGCAGGAATAGTGGAAAATTTGAAGAATCAAAGGAGGAGAAACGATCATTCCAAAGTAACAAGGCCAGAGGCAAATACAAAGGCAAAAAACCATATTTTGAATGCAATTTCTATCACAAGCCGGGTCATAAAGCAAATGATTGTTGGGAGAAACATCCTGAAAAGAAGCCAGTTGCTGGTTTTATGCATAATGAAGCAAAAAAATCTGAATCTTTGTTGATCGCTTCGGATGGA
This sequence comes from Allium cepa, assembly GCA_030765085.1. Lineage (NCBI taxonomy): Eukaryota > Viridiplantae > Streptophyta > Magnoliopsida > Asparagales > Amaryllidaceae > Allium > Allium cepa. The sequence goes on from CM060943.1 coordinate 564,345,292, forward strand.
AATGTTGAAAACGTATGGTACTTGGATAGTGGTGCAAGTAGGCATATGACTGGAAATAAAAATCTATTTTCAAGTCTTGTGGAAGCTGATGATGGTCAGGTTACTATTGGAGATGCAAAATCATACAAAATTCAAGGTGTTGGCGAAATTTCTTTCAAAACCAAGGCTGGAAAAGTTGAAAAAATGTCGGAGGTTCTTTATGTACCAGGCATACGTAGCAATCTTCTTAGCGTCGGTCATTTGCTGAAGAAAGGATTTGATTTTCGATTCGTTGGAGATCAATGTAGCATGAAGAAGAACGACCAACAAGTGGCAAATGTTGTGATGGGATCCAACAAATTATTTCCGATCAAACTTGACATCGTAAGCAGTACGTGCATGATTGCTACTTCTAATGATGAAGTTTTCAAGTTATGGCATGAGAGGTTTGGCCATTTAAACTTCCGGAGTTTGAAGGAAATGTCTACCAAAGAAATAGTCCGAGGGCTGCCTAAACTTGAAGTGATAAACGAAGCATGTGAGGAATGCCAATTGGGAAAACAACATCGTGAATCTTTCCAATCCAAATCGAAGTGGATTTCTCAATCACCTCTGGAGCTTGTTCACACCGGCCTCTGTGGACCAATGCAAGTGCCATCGCTTGGAGGCAGCAGATATTTCTTGTTATTTGTTGACGATTACACAAGAAAAATTTGGGTTTATTGTGTCAAAGAAAAATCAGATGTCTTCTCTTGCTTCAAAGAGTTCAAATTTCAAGTTGAAAAACATTCCGGTCATCAAATAAAAAATCTAAGGAGTGACCGTGGAGGAGAATACATGTCCTCTCAGTTTGAAAAATTCTGCCAAAATCATGGAATCCGCCATGAGTTAACTGCTAGGTACTCACCTCAACAAAACGGAGTCGCAGAGCGCAAAAATCGAACAATAATGAATATAGTCAGATGCATGTTGAAGAATAAGAACTTGCCTGCATGTTTTTGGGCTGAAGCGGTCTCTTGTGCCGTTTACTTAATCAACCGATCACCAACGAAGAGCTTAAAGGATTCCACTCCAAATGAAGTCTGGTATGGCAAGAAACCAAATGTTGCTCATTTAAAAACTTTTGGTTGTCTTGCATACTCTCATATTCCTGATGCTTTAAGATCGAAGCTCGACGACAAATCTGAAAAAGGCATTTTCATTGGTTATAGTCAAAGGACTAAAGCTTACAAGCTTTACAATCCGAAGACGAAGAAGATGATTATCAGCAGAGATGTTCGCTTTGATGAAAATGGTTGTTATAATTTTTCAGATTTTGCAGAATTACCTGGATGGCAAACTCTAAATCTTGAAGAGGAAACTTCTTTGGAACAAGGTGTTGATGCTGATCTTGGTATTGAAGAAAAACAGCCTAAAAATAATGGGGTTGAGCAGGAGCAAAATTCACCACCAACGGCGGAAAGAAGGACGCGATCCTTGAGAGAAATCTATGATGCAACCGAAGAAGTTGACACTACGGATCATGTATATTTTGCATTTTTTGTGGGAGAAGATCCAATCACTTATGAAGAAGCATCAAAGGAAGAAAAATGGATGAATGCAATGAAGGATGAAATCAAGTCTATTGAGAAAAATGGTACGTGGGAGCTTACCACTTTGCCTTCACACAAATCAGCCATTGGTGTAAAATGGGTGTTCAAAACCAAAACAAATCTTGATGGCTCCATCAACAAGTACAAAGCACATTTGGTTGCGAAGGGGTATAAGCAAAAGGAAGGGGAAGATTTCAATGAGAGGGGCGAAGAGGAAAAGGTGTATAAGCTGCGGAAAGCTTTATACGGGCTGAAGCAATCCCCCCGTGCATGGTATGATCGTATCAACAATTTCTTCTTAAAGAATGGCTTTGAAAGGTGTCCTTTTGAACACACTCTTTACATGAAGAAGCATTCAAAAGGAGGTTTCATGATCGTGAATTTATACGTGGATGATCTGATTTTTACTGGAGATAATATGAAGATGTTATCTGAATTCAAAAATTCAATGATGAAGGAGTTCGAGATGACGGATTTGGGAGAAATACATCATTTTCTAGGGATAGGTGTTCAACAATCAAAATGTTCGAAATTGTGCAAAAATGATGAAGGAAAGTTTGTGGATCCAACTATTTTTCGAAGCCTAGTTGGAAATTTGATGTATCTCACTGCACATCATGTACGCAGTAAGCTTGATTAGCAGATTCATGGAGAAGCCTTTCTCAAACCATTGGGAAGCTGCAAAAAGAATTTTACGATACGTTAAAGGAACTATTGACTATGGCATTTTCTATGAAGCTCATGTGCCTGTGAAGCTTGTTGGATATACGGACATCGATCTAGGTGGAAGCATCAATGATTCAAGGAGTACTTCGGGTTATGCATTTAACCTTGGAAGTGGAATTATTTCTTGATGTTCAAAAAAACAACCAGTTGTGGCACTTTCTACCATTGAGGCGGAGTACATCGCATCATCTCTAGCAGGATGTCAAACTTTATGGCTAAGAGGAATTCTTGAAAATCTAAGCTTCAAGCAAAAAGATCCTACGATCATTTATTGTGACAATAGTTCTACTATCTCTGTCTCAAAGGATCCTATTTTGCATGGAAGAACAAAACATATTCGTCTACGTTTCCATTTCCTACGAGAACTCGTTCGTGAAGAAGAAGTGAGTCTTGAGTATTGTCGAAGTGAAGAACAAATTGCTGATATCTTCACAAAGCCGCTTGGAGGGACTGCTTTCTCAAGAATTGTTGCTGCATTAGGTGTTCGAAGGAATTTTGGTTTAGGGGAGGCATTGTTGGTGTAAACCAAAATTAAGAGTCGTGTCTGCTGATGTGAAAAGTCATGTCTATTCGAATGAAGAGTCATGTCTATTCGAATGAAAAGTCATATCTATTCAGTGAAGAGTCGTGTCCGTTCACTGAAAAGTCGTGTCTATTGAAATGAAGAGTCGTGTCTATTAAGTAAAAGTCATGTCTATTGAAGTGAAAGGGTGTCTGTTCAAAAAGGTTATGTCCGTTTGTAAGGGTTGTAAACCACTATATATATGTGGTCATTTTGTTGTGTTGAATGAAAAGTTGTAGACAAGACAAAAAGCAAGTTATAAAAAAAAAATTGTCTATTCTCCTCTAAATTATAATTCTCTCTCTTTTTCTACTTTAACACTGTCTACGCGTTAGTTAGGTTTATATTTTATTATTTGTTCCCAGCTTTCTTTTTTCAGGATGTACTCAAGTTTGATTTTTTTGGTTTGGAAGATATGATTGCATATTGGAAGCTACTTTAGAAGATTCATATTTCTATAAATGAATGTCGGTGATGCTAAAACTATTATATCTGCATACCATGATTACACTTTGATTATCTATCATCTCAGATCCTCGGATTGTTGTCGAGAGCAGGATTTATTGTAACAGATTGAGTTAAAAATTAAAAATTTGAGTGCAAGTCCTCTAATTTCAGTTTTAACCGATATGGTAAATTTTGATCTGGTAAGAAAATAAAATCTTCCCAAGTAGTCATTAATGAATAGCATATATATTCAAAAACTGTAAATAAGAAGCAATATAAATCTTTTTGCCAGTTAATTGAAACATATGAAAGTTTCAAGAGATGTTAAATCTAAATGATGCACCTTGTCATTCTGATGCTCAAGCTCTCAAGTAACCAATCAACTGTTATCTATTATGTTTTTGCAAACTTGCACTGGTTTACTTGGAAAAAAAAGCTCCCCAAAAATCTAACTTTGCCCACTGCTTCTCAATTCCTTGTCTAAGGCTGCTATCACCTTCGACAATTATCAATCGTATTGACTACCATCTCTGTTTGTAATTTTTGCAAGGCTCACGTTATACTTGTTATTTCAAATAAAAGCATTTATCATTGAAAAGATAAATATCATAATTTAAAAATGGACAATTACACTAATCTCTATCAAACTAAAAATGATTATTGCTATCTTTGGTAGGTATGAAGAATATACTTATCTTAAGTGGGTAAGAATCTTAGGTGTGAAAGAAAACTGGATGATTATACATTTCAAAAGATGTTTTCTTACCTGTAAATTTGGCTTTGCCCCTTATATTTAATTTTGGTACGTGAAAAATCTTTTCCAAAAACATAGTTTTAATTGCATTTTTATTTTTAATTTTGGTATAATTTTTTTTACGTAAAGTAAATCTGAACTTTAATCACTATGATTAAAACAAATTTTTTGGATTTTTTTTTTTTAAAATGCGAATAGTTGTTGAGTTCTTTATAAACATTTGGAAAACTGAAACTTCAAATATTTTTAGAGTTTTCCGCAAATATCCTAAAGCTTAAAAAAAATTGATTTTAGGAGAAGTGACTGTATATTTTGAAACTTAAGTAGAGTGTTTTTTTCAAATTTCTATTCCTTAAATTATTACGAATATCTTAATAGTTTGAAGTAACTATTTTTTTAATTTCAAAAAAGGTTAAAAGGCCCAAAGCCTGGTTACATTATATAGGAATATCTGGTTATACCCGATTATTATTACAAAATAATAGAAAATCCTAGCCGCTTCACTTATTTATTTTCTTCGGTTGCAACATTTCTCAAACCCTAGAAAGTCAAACAGGGGCGATTGAGGGACATTTTTGTGTCGATTTCTTTTCCTTGCATGCAAAGGAGGTTTCCAAACTTCCTTTGCCTCTTTAGCTTCCTTTCTGTTCATCGGATCTGCGACGAACTTCTTTGAATTATTTGCAAACTTAGCTTAAGCTAGCTGAAATGAGCTTGAAGAAGCACTACTTTCTCTATTGTTCCAAACAGATAAGTGATAGATCTAAATATTTAAAGCACTTTTACGAAAAAAAATCATTTAATTCCTGATTATTAATTTCAAACCGCAACTCTTTCTTTTTGAAGGAAATGATTTGTATCTTTCGAAGATCGGCGAGCAAGGTAGCTTCTATTGAAATCAGGTGAGATTCCTTGCCTATTGCTAATCAAAATTCTCTTTAATTGGCCGTCGTTAACCTTATTTTCTCTCTGATCCGGTTTGAAGCAGAAAGTGGCTGCCTCCAGTTGTCTTTCTCAGATGATTCATGTTGGTTTGAGAAGCCCATCCATGGAAAATATCTGAATTGAATTTCTCACTTTGTAAGTATGCTTCCAATCGTTCCTCATAACTGTGTAGATCGAACAAGTATTCATTCTGCATATTCAGTCCTTTGATTTTCTGCTTTCTTTGTGTGTTAGAATGTGGTATTCCGCTTCAATGTTTTTCCATATTTGAGTGCTTTTAGGTTTCTTTTTTTTGTGCAGTCTGCTATTTCTTTCCCTCCAAATGCGATAAATAACTGTTGTTAATAGTATATAGGCTTTGTCAAATTCTGTTTTCTTGCTTTTAAACTGCTTTTGGATTTGTAGAATACTTGCTCTAATGTTGTACATGGACTGAAAATGATTGAGCTTTAACTTGCTTTTAGCAATAAACCATATATTTCTTGAATAAATATAGTCAAAACATACATGATTAATGCTTTCTGAACCTTTTTTGCAAAGAAGACAATTTTGTTCTCCATTTTTGTCCCATTTAAGCTCCTATCTCCGGTAAAAATTTGTTCAATATATCAAACTTGGCCCAATGTGGCAATTTTGAGCAGTTTGTACTATTCCCTATAATGTTGTGCCAAACCACTTTTGCTTCTTCTCCTTTAGTATATTCTCAAGTGTTTTTGAAAGAAATTTTTTCCTTTGATGCTAGTTTGTATTTATATCTATTTTATTAATGGAAGACTTGAATATGGATGATGTTGGTTGTAATTCTATATTCATTTGCGATTTTAAATGATGTTGTTCACTTTTGCGTTTGCTCCACCAAAATGTTGGATATTATTCTACCCCAATAAGTTTACCAAGGATTTCCCACCGATCCATGCGTCAAACCATAGGTTGGTTTGCTTTCCTTCTTTGAATTTTCTTTCAATTAATTTGATGTTAATTTCTTTGTTTTTAGAATGTTATTCCAAGTGTAAGAATAATGATTTTCTGTTTATATTGTCCTGAAATTTTTGCTTTTGATATGCTTTTCCTTCATCCATTTTGATCGTAAAGGATCTCCTTCTAAGAATTTCCAAAAGAGTTTCAAAGTACAAGCTTCACTTATGTCTTTAAAAATTTTGAGCCCTAAACCATCTGATTTCTTTATTTTACATATTGTTTCCTAAGAAACTTTGAGATATTTTACCTCTCCGGATAAAGTTTGCACACATTTTCTCTATTTTGTGTATTGCTTTCAATGGAATATTATGAGTTTGTAGCTAGTACATAATGATTGCAGTGATGACAGTATGTGTAAACTCCAATCTTTCTGCTATGGACAATAATTTACTAGTTCATCCCTCTAATTTATTTTGAATAATGTCAAATAGTCCAGTACAATTTCTATCTGTGATTTGATTCATGCCGAGGGGAAGTCTCAAATACTTAACTGGAAAATGACTTTCCTTGAATTTTAAGACTTTAAGAATCTCTTCTTTCCTTGTGCAGTTCTAGTTGAAATATACTTTGCATTTACTTTCATTTATTTGCAAGCCTGAAAAATCTTTAGGTTTCTCACATATTTCTAAAATTGTAGTGGCACTTTGAATATCTGCATTTAAAAATAACAACAAATCATCAGCATATAATAAATGAGAAATACTTGGTTTTATTCTATTAACTGGCTTTAGATTTCCATATATCTATTCAACTTCGATTTGTAAATATAAGTATTCCATGACAATGATAAATAAGCAAGGATGACAATGGAGTGGGTTTAGGATCTAAACCCAATAGACTCACCCTTGTTTTGACCTGCCAAAACCCACCCCATTGGTTCATTGGGACGGATAGACCTATGAGCCGTTCTTACGAGCTTTGGGTCTAGGGTAGGATCGGAGCTTGATTGACCCGTCCCAACCTAACTCACACTACTAAGATCTCAAAAGCCGCTTTATTATTATAAGGATGATTCGTTGATCCTTTTATACATAATCGGTTATAACATAGATATTTTAACGTTCCATTTAATAAGTTATATGATTTTTATGGTATTAAGTTGCATCACTAATAATTATACAATAACATATGTACATGTTTTTCTTGAATCGTTATCATACACCTCAATTTTATTACCTTACTCGGCATTGTAAATACGTTGATATATATATATATATATATATATATATAGTATCATTTAGTAAAAATCCCTCTTACAAATAAAATAAATAAATATATGTACATTAGTACATAATTTTGAATAAATATGCAAAGTCTCATTGGACCATGTGGCGGGGTGAGTCTGGCCTGACCCGTATGGATTTCGGGTATGGAACGGAAGTCCAAACTTGCACCTGGTCTACAAGGCTAGTCTGAGGCAGGGTTTAAAAAACGCAGGGTGGGTCCAGGGCATAAAAATCTTGCCCGAGCCCGCCCCTTTTCCATCCGTATAAATAAGTATGGAGATAAAGGTTCTCCTTGCCTTATATCCCTATTACTATGAATTAATCCACTTTAAGTACAACTTGTAGATATAGAATAACTCACATTTGTAATGCATTCTTTCACTAATTGCAAAATTTTACACGAAAACCTTGTTATGCTGGATACAATGTGCTGTAATTTAGATGTGTTAAAGTCCTTCTACATTTTGTTTGTGGTTTTCTTCTCCAGTTCATTTTAAATATTTTCCACTATTCATCAATTTCGTTTTACATATATCAGTAAGCAAGTTAGACTTTCGAAAATAAAAAGTTAAAAGGTAAACCTATTCTTAATTAAATTATAATTTTAGACAAGATCCGTGTTTAAAGAGAACTTTCAATTTTTGGCAGAAGACATCATCAATATTAACTATTAGAGCATTTCCAACAGAAGTGGAAATTTCACGAATGGTTCGAAGAATTAAAATGGTAAAAATCCACACTCGGCCAACAGCGAGTGGGGAGTCATTTTTTTTTATTAAAAGAAATGCCGTTAAACGGTTTTCAAAAAACAGCTTAGGGCATGATAAAAAAAATATATATTAACACATAATCAAACTTAAACAGGGTTCTAAAAACCCTTGATTAAATGGTTTTTTGTAAACGGTTTTCAGAAAACCGTTTAGTTTTCGCCGTTTAAAAAAAATGGGACAATCTTCATTTTCCGTTCCCCCCACGCTCGAATTTACACTACTGGAAAGATCTGGAGCGGGACCGTTGCCAAGCATGAATTTACTCTACTGGGAGCTCTTACCCCTCCAATATGCAAGGGCAATGGAGATAATCTGCATACAAATACATTTGTTTTTTTACTTTGCATGTTAACTACACGTTAGTTTTATTTCCACCGTCATATATGACGTGCTTACTAAAGTTGTTTAATTAGCTTCAAGAACAGCTTTTCATTTCTTTGCAGTACATATAATGCAGGCAAATGTTACGTTGTGCTTAACCAACCGTTTTGCAAAGTTTCCAGCGCACTTTACCAAGTCTTGGTTTTGGAGTATCTTCTGGCTCATACAGTGCTTGCAACATGGTGACAAGTCTGCCTGAAAACTATGCATCTCCAGCACCAAGTCAACGTAAGTGGATTTTTTTCTGTCACATTCTTTTACAAGAACACATGAGTGGACAGTTTGCATTATGGACAACATAGATATTGTTCCTACAATAATTAAAACAGATACCTTGAAGTTTGATATGTACATAGATTTTTGGTTCAACAGTGGTTCTATTATTTTGGGTATACAGTTGTTGATCTAAACTTGTAAATTAAAACAGTATGTTGGTAAAAGTACATCATATTCCTCTCTTTCTAGCATCATTATTAAAAAATATCATAAAATTTTACCTTATACCTTTTCTAGTTTAAGAATTTTCAAGATGCTACCAAATGCATCGTTTTTGACTCTTTTTTTATGACAAACACGCCAACCAACACCGTTTCTCACGGCGATCAAGCACCGAACAACGGTAGTCCGATGGCGGTGGAAAACGAGGTAGGTCAGAGGTTGTTCGCCGTACAAAGCAACTTTAGACGGTAGTTGATTGCCGTGTGAAATTACTTTTTTTGAGAAAAATGTATGATACTCTTAAGGAGAGGAGAACACACATGTACATATATATAACAACAATAGAAAAGCAGCTGCCAACAAGCCTGATAGGTAGTAAAAGACCCCCCTACAAAAAACAAAAAATCAAACCCTCCTAAACGCCTATAAACTAAAGACTAATCATAAACAGACAACTCTATCCAGAATTCAAGGTCTAAAGCGACACCAAAAGATAAGTCGTCATCTGAAACAACTTCCACAACCGCAACCTCAAAAACCGAGCTGAATAACCATAAAATACTGCATCTACACAAACCACGAACAGACTCCAAAACAACAAATTTCATAATAAATACCTAAAATATCAACAATCCTCAAACAAAAGACTTAAAAGTTTTACGATTTAAACGAGGACTTCTCTTAATATTAACGGTTGAATAATTCCTACTATTCCTTCTACCAGATTTGGATGCATGAAGCAATTTCCTAGTAAGGATAGGAGAACGAGGAAATTTGCCTATAGACGCAAGACAACAATACATAACAAATCTAAAACCCCCAATCCAATAATAGACAGCTTGATCAGAACCAACATCTCCAGTCAAAGTAGAACACACATCATTTAAAACAGAACCAAAAGACTCCTCATCCAATCATTATGAACCAAATCAGCATCCAAATAATCGGACTTCTCCTCAAATCCAGCTCTATGACTACCATCCACCATCACTGTAGAAGATACGTTATTCTAAGGAATTCTGTCTAAAACCCTATCATCAACAGGAGTAAGCAAAAAAAAACTAGAGGAACATTTACAGATCTATCAAAACCCTCAAGAGCATTATCAACAGCTCCGTTAAAAAACACTTGCACACTATCATCATGATGAACCGTAGCAGTTCCATTATCTGACAAACCATCCTCAAGAACATTATCAGCAAACACCCTACTTTTATCACCGTCTAACACCATCATATATTTAGCACCAGACATCTGAAAACTATCTTTATTAGAAATCAGAGAACTTTCATCACCACCTATCCTTCAACCATCAACATTAATACTTGAAGATGTATTACAATCAGACAAATAGTTAACAATCACCATATCACTTATTGCCGAAGACACTTCCACATTATCATCCACTGTCTCTAATTTAACCATCCACTTTGAATTTTCAGAATACAGCGCTTCTTCCAAAACTTCGGTTTGCAAAATTTCATGCGCACATCTGGATACATTTTCTAATACTAGTTCAACATCTGTGCACATTGAGAAGTGAGCTTCAATTCTCTTTACTCTTCGATATTTTGAGAGATTGTTCAACTGAAAGTGTCGGCATCAATAATTTGTAGACCTTGACCATTTGGCAACAAGCAATTACTTTTTTACAGAAGCTTTCTTCATCATGTGGAATTTCACTTGATTAACAAGTGGAATTTCACTTTGATTGAAGTAATTGGTGCTGTTACGCTTCGATTTTGTTCGAGTTGCAAGTGGAATTTCAGTTTGATTGAAGTAATTGATGCTATTAGGCTTCGATTTTGTTCGAGTTGTTGGAGATTTTTCCTTGCTCGTTGCTGTTAGGTTCATTCACCTTCAGCTCTTGTCCGAAGCGAATGAATTTTTTCTTCGATGGAGGCTTTGTCATGATGTCGTCAATTTGGTAAGATGATAATAAGTGATTTATGTTTATTTTTCTTCCGTTATCTGTTCTCTTACAAAATAGAGATCTAGTTCTATGTGCTTAGTTCTAGCATGTAGAACTGGATTTGCTGAAAGTAGAACAATGCTCAAATTGTCGCACCAAATTGTTGGTTTGTCAATGGTCTTGACATGAAGTTCACTGAGCAAAGACTTGATCCATATTACTTCAGCAGTGGCATTAGCAATACTTATATATTCGGCTTCTATACTAGACCTAGATACATGAGATTTGGTTGTTGCCTAAAAATATACAATTGCCAGTGGTAGATCTTTTGTCATCCATGTTTGTAACCCAATCTGCATCTGCATAGCCTTTTATATTGATAGATTCACATGATTGTAGTTTTAGTCCATGATTCATGGTTCCCTTGAGATATCTTAGAATTCTCTTGACAGCTTTCCAGTGTTCATCAAGTGGATTTTGCATATATCGACTTACTTTATTAACACTGAATCAGGCCTGATAATTCTCACATATTGTAATGCTCCTACAATGCTTCTGTATTGTTTGTCATTTGACATAGATTCTCCTTTATACTTTGACAGATGTAAATTGTTTTCCATAGGAGTGGATAGTGCATTTGCTTCATCCATTTTTGCTCTTTGTAGAATTTCTGAGATGTATTTTCTTTGATTTAAATGTATTTCTGTGTCAGAGATCCTTTTAACTTCAATGTCAAGAAAATAATTCAAGTTTCCCAATTCTTTGATTAAAAAGTCCTTGTTTAAGAATTCTGTAAGTTTGTTGATCTCTGATTCACTGCTACATGTAATAATAAAATCATGAACACATATCAGTATATATGTAGTTACATTGTTATTAAATTTTGTAAACAAGGAATTGTCTGATTTTGCTAATCTGTAGCCAAGTCTGACTAGTGTTGACTTTAGCTTTTCAAATCAAATCCTTGGTGCTTGTTTGAGCCCATAAATTGCCTTATTCAATCTGCATACAAGCTTGTCACTTTCTTCTGGTTTAAAACCTGGGGGCTGCTCTATGTACACTTCCTCCTATAAAATGCCATTCAAAAAAGCATTATTTACATCTAATTGCTTGATGTTCTGGTTTCTATGTAGGGCAATGGTAAGAATAACTCTAATAGTAGAGGGTTTCACAACTGGTGAGAAATTTTTAGTAAAGTCAAAGCCACTTTGCTGTGAATGCCCTTTAGCTACTAGCCTTGTCTTCTATTTAGAAACTGAACCGTCATCATTTCCTTTTATTCTATATGTCCATCTGTAGCCTATAACATTTTTATTGCTTGGTAATGAAGTTAGATTTCAGGTTTTGTTTTTCATCAATGCATTGTGCTCTTCTTTCATTGCAGCCTTCCAATTTTCATTCTGCACATCTTGATAGTAGGTATTTGGTTCTTCAATATCCATGACAGCACTGTATATTTTTGATTTGAATATACCACTCTTGGCTCATGTTATCATGTGGTGTCTATTTTGTGCAGGTGGTTGATTTGGCTCATCATCTATGACTTCCTGTTGATCATTAGATGATTGTGAATCATCTAATGGTTGACTACAGTCTGACTGAGTAGCGGGGCATTGATGAGGTGCCTGGCCTGTACTTCCAGTTGGTTCAACTTCTTCATGACCTGGCTCAGGTCTAGGAACAGTGTGTTGTGAAGTAGATCTAGCAAGTGACTCTAAGTTTCTGTCATTCTGCACTTTTTCACCTTCAACTTGAGTTATAACATCAAGTTGCTCAGGTATTGGTGGTATAGAAAGTTTTGAATTATATACTTTCTGTGAAGTTTTTATATTTGATTGACTAAAGGGAAATATCATTTCGTTAAAAACTACATGCCGAGATATAAAAAAAAAATCATTGCTATCCAAGCATTTGTATCCCTTCTTGTTGGCTGCATAGCCTAGGAAGGTACATGGTGATGACCTAAAGCTCAATTTGTGTGTGTTATATGGCCTTAAGTAGAGAAAGCATAGACATCCAAACACATTTAGATCGTGATATTCAGGTTTAATTTTATATAGAACCTCCACTGGACTTTTAAACTGTAAGACTTTTGTGGATAATTTATTTATTAAGAACACAATAGTGGCAACGGCATCAGGCCAAAACTTAAGAGGAAATGATGCATGAGCGAGTAAAGTAAGCCCAGTCTCAACAATATGTCTATGCTTTCTTTCAACCAGTCCATTTTGTTCTGATGTGTATGAACATGTTGTTTTTGAATTATGCCCCTTTTTTGAAAGTATTATTTAAGTGGTTGGAACTCAGTTCCACCATCTGTCTACATGACTTTTAATTGACAATTTGTTTGCCTCTCAGCCTGAGTTATAAATTGTAAGACTGCATCATAAGTTTAAGACTTTGATTTCAAAAAATAGATCATACATATCTAGAATATGCATCAATAAATGATATGTAATATTTATAGCTATAATCTGTGTTAAGAGGGGCTGGACCCCATAAGTCACTAGCAACTAATTCTAAGGGTTTAGTGTAATTTGTTTTTGAGACTGGAAATGCAAGTTTGTGGCTTTTACCCATTTGACAATATTTACATACATAAGGCTTTGAAACATCTTTAAAAGAAATACTATCATTACTTAATACTTTCTTTACAATGCTTACACTTGGATGTCCAAGCTTGGAATGCCAAATATCAAAATCTTTACATTTATCTTCTTGTTCAATTTCAGTAACATTACAACATTTTCTTCGAAATTTAGAATTTTTTGGTTTTGCAACATTGAATTTGTACAATCCTTTAAATTCTTACCCTACAAAATGATTTCTTTTGTTAGAATATCTTTGATCAAACAGTGTTTTGGATAAAATTCAAACTGCACATCATTATCTTGTGCAAATTGTGACACACTCAATAAATTTTTCCTTACAGATGGAACTCTTAACAAGTTTTTTAGAAAGAGTTTTTTCTGCCAGCAAAACTTGCATTTCCAGTATGTGCAATTTTCACCGACTCACCATTACCTATATGAATTGATTGCTTACCTCTGTACTCCCTGCTTCCCAAGTTTAGATTGCTGAGATTATTTGTTACATGATTGGTAGCTCCTGAGTCGGGGTACTAGCTTTCATCCTGAATGTCATCAATCTTTGCAGTCTCTATGCTTTCGATATCTGTTTGTTCTTTAGAATTTGGATAAGTATCAATCATGTTTTCACCGAGAATATGATTTCTTGAATTGTTGTTGCTTTGTTGAGATGGTATGTAGTTAGCATCAAATCCGAAGTAGCATTTGTTGGCCGCATGACCAATTTTTTTTACAAATTTGACATCTCAATCTATTGTTAGTGTTATTATATCTTCCAATTCTGCCTCTAGATCTGAAGGATTAACCACCCTTTTAACAATTAGATTGATTTCTGCTTTTGCTGTTTCTTTCTTGATTCCTGAATTTATTGTTGTTAGTGAAATTACAGTGAAGTCTGAAATAGTTTATCTTTTTTGCTCTATTCTCCCTTCATGGGAAAGTAGAGTGGAGTGAACATATTGTATACTTGGTGTTGTTTCCTTTGAAGATATCACTGCTACCATTGCCTCATATTCTTAATTTAGTCCAACTAATATACATAAACTTGCTCTGTGTTAGAAATTTTATGACCTATAGATGCAAGTTGATCACATGGTGTCTTGATCTTGGTCAAATACTCTCTCATTGGCAAGTTTTCTTTTTTAATGCTTTGTAGTTGTCTTTTGTAATACATGATTCTTGCCGCAGATTGAGTGTTAAAAGTTTGCTCTACTGTTGACCATATCTCATGTGCGCTTTTGCACCTAATTAGCTGTGGTAGAATATTTGCACTTATAAATGACAGTAGCCATGCACTGATTAGACTGTCTTGCCTATGATGAGTAACATAATTTTGATTGCTCACTAATTTGCCATCTTTATCTGCTGTGTATCTTGATGGTGTAATTAATGTTCAAGAACATGAGCTTCAAGGCCATAACCTCTTTTTGTTGTCTCTATTCGGAATTCTTAGAGAAGATAATTACTTTCATCTAGTTGAACACTAACTAGTAGGCATTGGGGCTTTATTATGACTTTGATAAGATCTTGGATATTGGCTGTCTGAGATGTTGAATTGGTGGTTCTTACTTTAGAAGTGGTTGAGTTGTTAATGTCTCCTTCATCCATATTCAAGAACTTGTGAGATCTAATGAAATGATGCTGGGAAAAAGATTACAACAGCAAGAATCAGCAGACTTGATGAAAAGTGCAGCCAGAGATCAACTGAATGATGAAACTGACTCTGACAATTGATTTCTTGGTGAGGCACAGCGGGTATATGATCAGGAAGACTGATCAGTCAGATAAAAACACTGATTAACCACATGTACGACCGATTAATCACGATCAGATGAGGAGAATGTCAGTTCTCTGATGATCTTATGAGCGCAGCTTAATCTCTGTGATGAAATTGCTCTGAGAGATTAATGGCACGGCGTGATTTTGCTGTTAAGCAATTCTTGGCTCTGATACCAAGAAAGAATTTGAGATGAAATGCAAAAGAATTCATTTATCAATTTGAATTTTACAAATCAGAGAGAGATATGATTTTTGCAGTATATAATAGAACAACTGTTACAGCGTATACATTCAGTATTTATACAGAAGACTGTTATATAGCTCATTGGGCTTTGGGTTGGCCCATGATGCAAGTGACCCGAACTCCGTTGATAAGTGATATCTGTATGCGTTGGTCACCGGTTCATTTCTTATTTCTTTCGAAACCTCCCCTCAACCTAACTTAGGATTAGAGTTTGCGATTCCTTTGAAATTCAGCCGCACCATAAAAATGAGAGCTTCAATTCTCTTTGCTCTTCGATATTTTGAGAGACTATTCAATTGAGAGTGTTGGCATCAATAATTTGCAGATCTTGACCATTTGGCAACATGCAGTTAATCTTTTACAGAAGCTTTCTTCATCAAGTGGAATTTTACTTGATTAACAAATGGAATTTCACTTTGATTGAAGTTACTGATGCTGTTATGCTTTGATTTTGTTCGAATTGCAAGTGGAATTTCACTTTGATTGAAGTAATTGATGTTGTTATGCTTCTTATTTGAGGGTGAGATATGTTTATAGATTGAAGTAACAATGCAAGTGTGAGATGTGGTTCAATTGTCGGATCAGCAATATGAACCATTTCCATCTTATTTGCATGTCCGATGAAGAAATTTTTGACCTGCATTGTTATGTGTAGTTCATATAAATTGTCTCTCCCTGGAAAACAAACATGCTATGTTCATGTTCATAAAGCAAAACAAGTGCATTTTGGGCTGCCCGCGCTAAAAAGAACAAACTACGGTTATGATGATAAATTACAGTAGATATTCAAATCAGCATTAACGTGATTAACTAACTGTATTTTTCTGCCACCAATTAAATATCATCTTAAAGAAGTTCCCGATTTTGTGAATTTGTAAACATTGGTTAATTAGAGGAGTTTATTTATTATTCCTAGTTTCGCCTGTTAAGTTCATAGTCAGGTTGAGTATGCATGTCTCAATCCATTGATCTCTTCTACTAGCATGCTGGCTCATGTAAGATTATTAATTAACATGCTTGAATACTATATTTTGAAAGGTTTTGCCAGAAACATGAATGAAGGTACTAAATGAATTAATGATCAATGGTTTGCAATCTTCATTATTTTCACATATAAGTTTCTTGTCTATAACAAGGCCAAATCAAATGGCTGTACAAATAAATTAATAAATTTAAATTACAATTGGTCACAACCGACAGTCAAATTACCTATGTTTGCATTCTTTAGGAACACCACCGGGAAATCTATTAACGTCACTGCAATAATTGTAAATCATATACTTTCTCTGCACCCATCTCATCCTCCTATAGCTCGCGTCATCCAACTCATGATCGTACCACCCCTCTTTTATTTTTATCGATGAATCAGAATCATCCATTGTGTTATCAGCTGATCCACAACTAGACCTCCCCATAGACCAAACACAGGCTCTACTTGCATTGAAATTTCTGTAGTACGCTGTGAACGGAGCTTTGCTCCAATCGGTTTTCACTAGTCCACCACGCGTTGCCCAGTCATCAGCATTCCATAAACTAGAGTACAACCTCATTGGCTGGTTTTTTGGGAAGGACACACCCTTAGATTCATGGTTTTTGAAGTCTCTGATTGGAATGTTGTCCACTAGAAAACTGTTGTACAAGGATTTAAAATTTGTTAGAATATGCATGTTAACTCTTTGCAATATCTGTATGTGTGATGTAGTAGTGGTATAAAGGAGCTTACATGACATGTTTCGGATTCCAGAGAATGGAGTAGGTGTGGAAATCTTTGGTCGGGTCGAACCATAAATGGAACTGTTGCTCTCTGTTTCCTTTCCCTTCTGCAAACACGTTTGTATGGAGAGTGTATGGATCTCCGCTCAAGTTTCCTAGAAATTCAAAGTCTATTTCATCGTGCGTTGGACCTTGAGATGACAACTGAAAATTATCAAACATTACAAAATTAGCTGTCTGTAAAATTCCAAGGGAGTAACCATGAACCGCACATTAATCAGTTGTTTCTAATACGTACGAGTTGATATGAAAAATAACTTACGTAAAACGTAGTAACTGTGCCAGCAGAGTTTCCAGCCACAAGCTTGATTTGACAGTCGAGTCTACCAAACATAAATTCGTTCTTGGATTCAAATCCGGAGCCAGAATATTGATCAAGAGACAAAGTAAGTTGCTTTCCATTATCCAGAATTTTGCCGCGGCCATCACCCCATGAGACTCTAATGTCGTCAAAGCCACTGCCATTTGATAAGTACAGGAATGTAGAAAATATAAGAAAGGAGAATGCTAGTGTTTGAATAGGAGAAGACATGGTTGAAGAATGTAGTGAGGTGACATGACTTTTCAGGTGTATTTATATGTCCAGGAGATGGGCTGTCTACGCGTTAGTTAGGTTTATATTTTATTATTTGTTCCCAGCTTTCTTTTTTCAGGATGTACTCAAGTTTGATTTTTTTGGTTTGGAAGATATGATTGCATATTGGAAGCTACTTTAGAAGATTCATATTTCTATAAATGAATGCCGGTGATGCTAAAACTATTATATCTGCATACCATGATTACACTTTGATTATCTGTCATCTCAGATCCTCGGATTGTTGTCGAGAGCAGGATTTATTGTAACAGATTGAGTTAAAAATTAAAAATTTGAGTGCAAGTCCTCTAATTTCAGTTTTAACCGATATGGTAATTTTTGATCTGGTAAGAAAATAAAATCTTCCCAAGTAGTCATTAATGAATAGCATATATATTCAAAAACTGTAAATAAGAAGCAATATAAATCTTTTTGCCAGTTAATTGAAACATATGAAAGTTTCAAGAGATGTTAAATCTAAATGATGCACCTTCTCATTCTGATGCTCAAGCTCTCAAGTAACCAATCAACTGTTATCTATTATGTTTTTGCAAACTTGCACTGGTTTACTTGGAAAAAAAAGCTCCCCAAAAATCTAACTATGCCGACTGCTTCTCAAATCCTTGTCTAAGGCTGCTATCACCTTCGACAATTATCAATCGTATTGACTACCATCTCTGTTTGTAATTTTTGCAAGGCTCACGTTATACTTGTTATTTCAAACAAAAGCATTTATCATTGAAAAGATGAATACCATAATTTAAAAATGGGCAATTACACTAATCTCTATCAAACTAAAAATGATTATTGCTATCTTTGGTAGGTATGAAGAATATACTTATCTTAGGTGGGTAAGAATCTTAGGTGGGAAAGAAAACTGGATGATTATACATTTCAAAAGATGTTTTCTTACCTGTAAATTTGGCTTTGCCCCTTATTTTTAATTTTGGCACGCGAAAAATCTTTTCCAAAAACATAGTTTTAATTGCGTTCTTATTTTTCATTTTGGTATAATTTTTTTTTCGTAAAGTAAATCTGAACTTTAATCAGTATGATTAAAACAAATTTTTTGGATTTTTTTTTAAAATGCGAATAGTTGTTAGAGTTCTTTATAAACATTTGGAAAACTGAAACTTCAAATATTTCCGCAAATATCCTAAAGCTTAAAAAAAAATTGATTTTAAGAGAGGTGACCGTATATTTTGAAACTTAAGTAGAGTGTTTTTTTCCAAAGTTCTATTCCTTAGATTATTATGAATAAATATAGTCAAAAAATACATGATTAATGCTTTTTGAATCTTTTTTGCAAAGAAAACAATTTTGTTCTCCATTTTTGTTCCATTTAAAGCTCCTATCTTCGGTAAAAATTTGTTCAATATAGCAAACTTGGCCCAATGTGCCAATTTTGAGCAGTTTGTACTATTCCATATAATGTTGTGCCAAACCACTTTTGCTTCTGCTCCTTTAATATATTCTCAAGTGTCTTTGAAAGAAATTTTTTCCTTTGACGCTAGTTTGTATTTATATCTATTTTGTTAATGGAAGACTTGAATATGGATGATGTTGGTTGTAATTCTATATTCATTTGTGATTTTAAATGATGTTGTCCACTTTTGCATTTGCCCCACCAAAATATTGGATATTATTCTACTTCAATAAGTTTACCAAGGATTTCCCACCGACCCATGCGTCAAACCATAGGTTGGTTTGCTTTCCTTCTTTGAATTTTCTTTCAATTAATTTGATGTTAATTTCTCTACTTTTTAGAATGTTTTTCCAAGTGTAAGAATAATGATTTTCTGTTTATATTGTCTTGAAATTTTTGCTTTTAACATACTATTTTCCTTCATCCATTTTGATCGTAAAGGATCTCCTTCTAAGAATTTCCAAAAGAGTTTCAAAGTACAAGCTTCACTTATGTCTTTAAAATTTTTGAGCCCTAAACCACCTGATTTCTTTATTTTACATATTGTTTCCCAAGAAACTTTGAGATATTTACCTCTCCGGATAAAGTTTGCACACATTTTCTCTATTTTGTGTATTGCTTTCAATGGAATATTATGAGTTTGTAGCTAGTACATAATGATTGCAGTGATGACAGTATGTGTAAACTCCAATCTTTCTGCTATGGACAATAATTTACTAGATCATCCCTCTAATTTATTTTGAATAATGTCAAATAGTCCAGTGCAATTTCTATCTGTGATTTGATTCATGCCGAGGGGAAGTCTCAAATACTTAACCGGCAAATGACTTTCCTTGAATTTTAAGACTTAAAGAATCTCTTCTTTCCTTGTGCAGTTCTAGTTGAAATATACTTTGCATTTACTTTCGTTTATTTGCAAGCCTACATAATCTTTAGGTTTCTCACATATTTTTAAAATTGTAGTGGCACTTTGAGTATCTGCATTTAAAAATAACAACAAATCATCAGCATATAATAAATGAGAAATACTTGTTTTATTCTACTAACTGGCTTTAGATTTCCATATATCTATTCAACTTCCATTTGTAAATATAAATATTCTATGACAATGATAAATAAGCAGGGATGACAATGGAGTGGGTTTAGGATCTAACCCAATAGACCCACCCTTGTTTTGACCTGCCAAAACCCGCCCCATTGGTTCGTTGGGACGGATAGACCTATGACTCATTCTTACGAGCTTCGGGTCTAGGGTAGGGTCAGGGCTTGACTGACTCGTCCCAACCTAACTCACACTACTAAGATCTCATAAAGCCGCTTTATTATTATAAGGATGATTCATTGATCCTTTTATACATAATCGGTTATAACATAGATATTTTAATGTTCCATTTAATAAGTTATATGATTTTTATGGTATTAAGTTGCATTACTAATAATTATACAATAACATATGAACATGTTTTTCTTGAATCGTTATCATACACCTCATTTTTATTACCTTACTTGGCATTGTAAATACATTGATATATATATATATAGTATCATTTAGTAAAAATCCCTCATGCAAATAAAATAAATAAATATATGTACATTAGTACATAATTTTGAATAAATATGCAAAGTCTCATTGGACCATGTGGCGTGGTGAGTCTAGCCTGACCCGAATGGATTTCGGGTATGGGACGGAAGTCCAAACTCGCACCTGGTCTACAAGGCTGGTCTGAGGCAGGGTTTGAAAAACCCAGGGTGGGTCCGGGGCATAAAAATCTTGCCCCAACCCACCCCTTTGCCATCCTTATAAATAAGTATGGAGATAAAGGTTCTCCTTGCCTTATATCCCTATTACTATGAATAAATCACTTGAAGTACAACTTATAAATATAGAATAACTCACATTTGTAATGCATTCTTTCATTAAATTGCAAAATTTTAGAGGAAAACCTAGTTGCTTTAGCATATAATAATAAAATGCTTGTTTATTTTGTCGAGGGCCTTAAGCAGGTAGATTGAAGTGACTATACATGTCCTTATCTTTCAAAATAAGTATATTTATCTTTTGACTCATATGTTTTTTTGTAAAATGATAATTCTATTTATGTTCTTAATGATAACTAGTTAAATACGTGTGGTAGTTGTTTATCATACTTGGTTTTAAAACCGCAACCACATTTTCCTTTCTATGAAAATAACAGACATGTTTATCCCTTTATATAAAAGATTAATAAGAGAAAGAGACAGTTGATCTCCTATTAAATAAAAGTAATGTTGGTTCTAAGGGAACGATGATGGCCTATAGTTAAAATTGTAAAGAAAACGAGTACTTCAAGGAGAATAGAGGTAAAGAAAAGAAGAGATGAGTGGAAACAAAGGAATTAATAGGGGAAGATGCAAACCAAAGAAAGAAATATATAGTAAATTGTTTGCATTCATAATATATCCTCATACATTTGTAACGAACCAGATTTTCGACCCTTTAAAATCGACACTAATACGTCCACTGTATCACATGCCAAACATTCATGTGTTGGAAGCACCATTCGTTAGAGGAAAAGAAAGAAGATAGAAGAAACTAAATAAAAACACAGAGTCTCACAACGCAATGGAATAACATATACTAATCACATAATATTTTACAAATTAATTTCAAAACCGATACATCAGAGTCATACTAACACAATTTCTAATCTAGGACAGTTATAACAGCCCGTCCTTACAAAACTGATACAAGATACATATAATGCACCGGAAATAAAATCATAACTAGCTATCGATGAAGCCACCTGCTCCA
Source organism: Allium cepa (assembly GCA_030765085.1). Classification (NCBI taxonomy): domain Eukaryota; kingdom Viridiplantae; phylum Streptophyta; class Magnoliopsida; order Asparagales; family Amaryllidaceae; genus Allium; species Allium cepa. The sequence goes on from CM060943.1 coordinate 564,367,177, forward strand.
AGCTCCTCTAAAATGCATCCGTAAGAAACCTGGACAACTTGACTACTCGTAAAAATTTGAGTATCCAAGAGTTTTAGGGAAAGAAAATAAAACTCTGGGTCAGACATGGGTCTGGTGTGAGTAAACTCAAACAAATTAATAATTACTTTGAATTTTTTTTAGAAAATCAAGGGTATCTCTTAATACCATGTCGCACATAAACACGGATGGGTTTTACCGTATGATAACCAAAACAATTTTTATATCAAATCCATTGCTATTATAATAATGTCTAAATGCTCAAAGTAAAATATTAAAATAGCTGAAATGCTTGCATCTCACATTTCAACATAGTTGGGCACAATCAAAACCGAATGACATTTATTGGAGAATGGATTCCATACAATGACTAGATATTAGGCTACTACCTGTCACAGTATACGTCTAGAACATATACCAAGATCGAACCTATCGATCCCTTCCAACACAAGACCAACCTACTCCTTACTGTATAGTACCGAATATGTCATCACCCCAGTTGCTTTGCAATCTTTTTTATCTAGATCTCATGCACAACCGATCCATAATTATGTAGATGTACCTAGAAGGGTGGCAAAATACCCTAATGGGCGCGACCCATTTAGCCTCGCCGCATCTCCTCTGATTTCAGTCATTCCCGGTTGATGAGTCATGAGGCTACAATTACCTTTCAATAAATTCATACTTAGAATGCTCATTCCCCTCCAATGACAATGTGCTGATAGCATTCATCCATACAAGTCTGTTCTAAGTCTGAACGAAACCAAAGGCACTATTCCTATTACATCCATTTTGAATCACCCTTAAGATTAGCAGCGATTAACCTTTGCACTTCACATCTCCATCTTCGATTCCATGATCTTCACGATGTCTTCACTTCGAAACGCATTTATTGATTCGAAGTGGTTTTTGGATAACATATCTGATCCCGGTCTCTTTGAAACAACGTTCGATAATTTCTGGTAAACTCAACCCCGATTCTCTAGGAAATAAACAAACGAAGGTAAGATCGAAGATCACCTCCTAACCGTTAGTGTACGGATTTCCTTATCATCATCCTAGAAGAACAAAATGAATTTATACATATAGTATAGCACCACCGACGGTAACTGTACCATATAATTTTCGTGTTTCTCCTAGATATTTTAAAAGTTACGTTTTGGTCCAGATTTGATAGATGGTTATTTAACTATCAAATAAACAAACAATTAAACATTAATTCAGTTCCATATGAGATCCTCTAAGCCTTTATTAATTACTCTTTAATTAATAAAATCACGTTATAAAACTTTATCAAAGGATCTTTTCAAAACTCTTTTCCTTACATTCCCTTTTTATACTTGGAAACAATATAAGTATTTGTCAATACATTTTGGAAATTTTTTCCTTCTCACATTCTATATAAATGGCTAAACAATTCCCCTTCGAAACATCACTTATTTTAAACTCATTTAGTTTATAAAACCCATCCACTTATCCTTGATAAAAATCCGTTTATAAGTTCACTTCACATTTCAAATCTCTTTACAAATTTTTAAACTTGATTCAAAACTTCCTTCAAAAAATCTCTAAAATGATTTATAAAGTCTCTTTCTATTTTTTAAACTATTTAAAAACCTTCCTTCATAATTCCTTCATAGAATCTCAATTATAAAATATTATTTTCAAGATATCATTTGTAAATCACTTTAGGTAAAACCTTTTATTTAACAAACCTCTTTTTAAACAAGATATTATTTATAAATAGGTTTATAAAATAATAGTACAACTTGGGAATCATTTGTAAATTTTAACTCCAAATTGATTCAAGAATTGAAGTTAATTTAAAAACATACTTTAGTAATTCGAAAAGAGGCTTAGCAATCTCAATGGTACTAGTTTAAATTACCATTCAGTCTCAATTGAATTCCAATTCACTAAATAGTTATTTACATAGGTCAACATGTATGTAAATATAACTCATATCCATGGTAGGAAATAACATGTCACTATGAGCTAACTATCATATACATGCCTAAATAATATAATACCAGGATGGTGATTTGTCCTACTAAGCAGATGTCCAAAAAATTCAATCCATTAATAACTGAATGGGGATTTATTCTGCTAACACATGTCCACACGAACAAACAAACAAAATCAAACAAACAATTTATAGTAGAATGAGGATTTTTCTACTAACACATGTCCACACGAACAAAAATAATCTACATTATAACTCATCACAGTTATATGGTTTCTTTATGGTATCAACACCTGAATCACTTGTATTCAAAACCATCTTTGAAAAAGAAGTACCTTAAAACAATTTAATTTTGGAAGCCAAAGGATTTAAAACCCTTTTTAAAATAATTAATTATAAGTTAAATCCTTATTTAAATCATAATTAATTTCGATTAAAAATTAACTTAATTTAATTAAATAATTAAACAATAATTAACTATTGATTAAACCCAAATTAATCATTAATTAAACATTCATTAATAATTAAATATTAATTAATTAATCTTTAATTAAACTTAAATAATAAATTAAACCTTTAATAAATAATTTATTATAAATGAAAACCTTTAATGATTTATAATTAGAAATAGTTATCACATGATTAATAATTAATCCTATATTTAATTAATGATAAATTAAATATAAATAATTTACTTAACTCATACTTAATTAAAAATTAAATTAAATAAATCTTAACTTTAAAAGATAATTAATTAAGAACTAATCTTCACTTAATTATAATTATTAAACCTTGTTTAATCCTTAATTATTTTTTAAAAACTTAATTAATTAAAAATTAATTATTTAAAACATAATTAACTTTCTAAAACATTATTATTAAGTTTATAAAACATTTACAAACACTTTTAAAGAACCAAATTTTTTAAAGATCGGATTTTTAACGCGAAACTGCATCCATAGCGGCTATCGCTATGGATACACATAATTTCAAGTGCTAATATTGCTTACAAACTTCCATTCACTAATATCTCTTACTAACTTTCCATTTACTAACTTTAAAACTATTTGGATTTAAAGCCAAAGTTTGTATCTCTCTTTCATACAAGGATTCTCCATCGAAAACCAAATCAAAGTGTCATCCGTCCTAGTATTCTAACTTATAATCATGTCAATGCCAACATTAACATGCAGCAACAAAAACATAAGAAAGCTCATAACATATAACAAAGTTTACAAATTGGCGAATGATACCATATTTAAATTTCAACTTCAAGTCTAACTACCATCACATACAACCAATGTTCACATACAAGCAATCACATAAGAAACTAAGACTTCAACTAGCAAACCAAACCACAAATCAACCAACATATAAAATTTTAAAGCTTGAGCTTAAAACAAATGTTTACTCATTGGAAATCCTAACTTGACATACTTTGAAATTCAAAAAGCTTGGAAAACTACAAATTGTTCTCGAAAAATGGGTCATTTTGCACTCGACTTTTGGACCCATACCTCTCTGATTTTGGACATCTGGTCAAAAGAAAAGTTTTAGATTATTCTTTCCTTTAACATTAAAAAAAAATAATTGCTCAAAAAGTTAAATTTTGAGAAAGTTAAGGCCAAAACAGTGAGGGATATTTTCAGACATCAAAATCTAGGTTCAAAAACACTCTTGAAAAAAATGAAATTTTGGATCATCTAAGCTCGTAATCAAGAAAAGTGGTGAACTACAAAGTTGTAGCCACTATAAATTTAGAAGGTTTGAAAGAATGAAAATCTTGTTTGGAGTTGTTTCGAAGAATTTATGACCGAAACCATTTCGGTCAAAATGGAAGAATTTCTTAAAAAAGAAAAAGAAAAGGAGATTCAAACTAATTTGAACATTTTATAATTTTAAAACTTTAAGATTAAAACATAAAAGCATTTTGGAAGCCATTTAAATGTCTTGGAGCTATAGGAAAGTTTTTACATAAAGATAAGAATGAGAAAATGAGAAGGAAATTAGGAAAACTTATATATATTAAGTGCATTTGTTAAAGTACCATAATACCCTTCCAACACTACCCTCCACTCATGTATTTCCATGCCGCCACCTCATTACCACCTTAGCATTTCAGCCCACAAAACCTCTCCTTAGCCACCTTTCTATCAAATCAAAGCCAACATGCAATTATGACTTATACTCAAGTCGCTAAAATGCCACTTCCTGTCTCCCGTAATGTGACACATACCTTACTTATACATGTTATCTTAAGTTAATTAAGTTGCTTAAACCATTTTATATTTCGTAAACTATTTCATATAATTAGCATATGTGTGCATATATACATAAAAGTGTATACAACATTTTGAACAACTTTTATACGACGAAACGTCGAAGATTCGGAAAACAGTTTCCGATCACATTTCTATTTTTTATCGAATTGTATATTTTTGTAAAAAAAATTAAAAATTATTTCATCATTATTATTTATTATTAAAAATAGTTTTATTTTCATTATAAAACCATTTATTTGAATATGTAAAATTAATCAAATTTTCGCAAAAGCAGTGCAATTCTGGGCCGTTACATTCTTCCCCCTTAAAAAGAATTTCATCCTCGGAATTACACCTCATAACCCATTCAGAAACACTCAACACTCTACATCATTCCATATGATGTGCATAGATCATTCTCATGCAAAATATGATTTGATCATAACTCGAATACATAACTTCACTTCTGTACTATTATCGCTTAGTCGATTCTCTATTTAATTTGGAATCTCGGTTCTCCTTACATAGTAAAATTTGGTCCCAAACCGAAAGTCCTTATCAAATGACCGCCGTTAAAAATCGAGTAATAATTCCTTATTTGGAACGGTACAAATACCTTAAAGTCATATACTTAAATATTAGATCAAAATTCTATGAAAAGGAGGATTGATCTACGTCCAACCTACACACTTACTAAATTGGTTATCCCTAATACCAATTCTTACCCACTAAATTATTTATGAATACATTTCATAAGGTACTCTTAGTTTCAACTTGGATAATACTCCACTACAGTCTAAGAGTATATACCTCTATCTGATTCCACGGTTCCATTTTGAATTTATTGTCCTAAGAAAACACAAGATCCAAATACCCGGGTTTTATTTGAAAACTTTTTGAAACGAAACTATAATTTCAATCATAGAAAATATATATCTATAGCCCAAGTAACTCCAAAATGATACCAAGGAACTGTGTATTACCAAAATAGTATCATACATTTCTTTACCAAGAAAGGTAATACTCAAGAGAAGTGTTTAAAATCCGAACACATCTCTTCCCTAATTATAAGTTATTTTAGAGCCACTCGAACTAGTTAACTTGAAAATATTACTTTTATTTCAAATTTCAATTTCTAAAACAACGCATTGCATTTTCAAATAAAACCATCATTAGTTCCCAAAATTTTGAAAACCATTTTTCAATAGCACCGGAATATAAGCTCTCAAAGTTTCAACCTAAATTCTTTTTAATTAAAAGACACATCTTATTTAATCCATTTCCAAATATCTATTTTCAATATTATATTTTTGGATAAACATCTTTTAATCAAATTTTACCATTGAACGCCTTTTAATCAAATTGTGAAACTTAATTCATAAGGTGTTCGTTTTGACGTTTCCGTATTCCTATTTACCCAACCTATATCTTAAAAAGAGGAGTCTACATGCAGTCGAAGATGACCAAGGACAAAGGTGGATCACTAGTCTAAAAATCGCCAAGAGAGAACCTATCTAGAATCTTGAATCCAACTTGCCCCTACTACAGCTGATGCTGAAATAACTCAACCAAAAATTAGTCTAACACATACACACATATATAAGCAAAAGTTTATATACATATATGCATGACAATAAATATGCGACGAAAGCAAAAGCTGATAGATCTAGCAATCAAGGAGCAGAATTACCCTTTTTATTTCAATTTTAGTCTTATTCTTATAATCCAAAAAATTAACACCGTAAAATAAATCAAATTGTTCAAATCTATACTATGTGATGGAGAAGTTAATTATTATCATGAAACCTAACTAAATTATCTTTTCAGACAATTTCAACAACTAACTGTTCTAATCTAAAATATTTAATATTTCGTTTTAAAATTAGAGTTGATTTTGTTAAATTTAAGAATTTATTTCTGAATTTTTAATGTCTGCTAGGCCAAAAAGTGGCACAACACACCAAGATATATTCGAAAAACAAGTACATCTAAAAAAACAAGAAATTAATAAAAACACGTGGGTTTTTATGGTGGTTCGAAAAATTATGTGGCCTACATCCAGTATAATCTTATTTTAGAGATAATTGTCACAAATACAAGGGCTTTAGAGTTCACATTGGTTTAGAATAGCAAAGGGTAGCCTCTTAGGTGATAAAAATTAGATAGATAGGAGAATGAAGAAAAAGAATCGCTAAAAGTTCTCCAAAGGTTGCTCTAGGTTTGCTATTTATAGGAGAATCTCCCATTAGAGTCATTAGATCATTGAAGACCAGGTAAAAATCCAGGCCTAAGAAAGTAGAAGGGAAGATGTAGTCCCGCCTGATTTTAAATCATGTCGGTATCGACATGAATCATGTTGGTATTGACATAAATTTCTTATTGCATCTCTTTTCTTTTTCCTTTATATCTTCAAGTCACAAGCACTTTTGCCTTGGAAATTAAGTTTTTATCGAGATTTTCTAACGCGTCTAGTACTTGGCCGTCTCTACATAGCTTTTGAGAGTTGCTCGGCTTCTTCAGAAATGGGCCTTGGGACGGTAAATGTATCCATTCATGCCTTGAACAATATACGAGAGAGTAATACAACTCAAGCAATTAAATTCAGAATTGACATGAAATATGGTCATTACCGACATCTTTTCCCTTGTGAATTTGGATTCCAAACTCCATGTAGCTCTATCCATTTCCATTCCAAGCCTGCACCTAAATTCCTGAACCATTTTGTCTTCGCCCTGATGTCCATATTCATTTGAAAGCTGCTTGGTTCAAAAGTCGGATAACACTTGCCCTACAAGTACGCTTATGTCGAAAACAAATTAAGCGTGATTTAGATTATAAAAGCATATATAAATGTCTACTCACTGCACTGGTTATCCAAAAGTTGCTTTGGAACGTCGTATCTAATCCAAGATTATCCGTTTAACCACTTCAAATAGCGGTCATACCAGTTTCCATGCCAAAATCTTGATCTACGTCACCTTGAATTTCATCCCACGCCTCGTCCGGGTGAGAATTCTCTTTTTATTATTATTATCAAATCATGTCGATACCAATCTATTCATGTCTGTACCAATCTGAAATGCTAGTTCAAAGCAGTGCAATAAGTAGTTTTGTACTTAGAGAGATTTTCCCATCTTTCCACTTTCTTGCTTTTAACTCGGAACTGAATCTTTTTCTTAGCCACCTACTTATGATTTCTGCTCCTACGACCACCGTCCCTGCCTTTGATCATCTAAAGTCGTCGCCATAGCTTCCTCGCAGTCGTCGCCGCTAGATTTCCTCTCCGACAACCGCTGCCTTTTCCAAAGAACTTGATCCAAAATTCTTCGAAGTCTAAATCTAGATCTAAATCGAAGCTTAAAGGTAGGTGTTCGATGGTGATGCTGCTCTGGAAGTACTATGGTCGTCATTGGTTGGAGTTTTCTTATGGTTGTTATGATAGCTATGATCAACCTTTACTATATCCCTATGGTTATGGTATGTCCCAAGCCACTCTAGGGATGAATTTGAGCCTGATCCGAAGTGAGTAATTCCGATACCTAAATCTCCAATTGCCTTATGTCGACTTCATGTCAACATTAATCCTACTTTGGGTCAAGATAATCTTTCATCTTGCCACACCCTAAAACTTTTGCATCCTAAAGTGTTTGAATTGCCTCTTGCCAAAGTTTGGTCGATTACTAGTTGCTGTTTTGAACTCTGGTGAGATGGTTCTTTCCAAAGAATGGCCAGGTCAATGCACTCTGACATTCGAATAATTCGATCATACGACGTTTTCAATTATTGCACACTCCAGTGTTCTTACAATGAACTCTCCACATCGCTCCTGATAGTGGTTCCGTTATCATTCATCCTGTAACAACCCGCATATTTAACGATTTTTATATTTAAATGTTTTATTTAAATATAGCGTCGTTAGTCGGATTTGGGTCCGAAATGTTACTTTTTGCAAACGGCCGAATTGGAGCTCGAGACTACCTCCATTGGTTCCAAAATGGCATTTGCGATCTTTTTGAGTATAATCTTTGATATGTTTGGAGTTTGTGAAATTTTGACCCTTTTTCTATTGGGTTTTGGGTTTGGGTTCAGCCCACTAGCTTAACCAATACCCTAAATCAACCCCTTCTCTTCATTCATCTTCTTTTCATTTTCATTTCTCAAGCGAAACTGAAAATGGTGGAAGGGAAGAGGAAATAGAAATTGCCAGCCCTAGTTTCTCCTTTGTAACTTGATTTCTTGCTCCGAAATCAAAGAGAAGCCATAGGTAAGTCTCTCTTCTTCTTCTCCAACTCTTTCTCCTTCAATTTCAGAAAGTTTCCTAAACCTAACTTAGGAAAATACTTGTTTGTTCTTAGATTGAAGCTTGTTGGGTTGAAGTAGTGATTAGTTGGTCTTCTCCTTGTGTTTTAGCTCCTTCATCTTCTTTGTTTGTGAGATTAAAAGGTGAGTTTTGAACTCACATCTGCTCGAGCTCATTTATCTGACATTCATGACGTGTTCCACGTCTCGCATCTTCGGAAGTGTCTTCGGGAGTCGGATTCTGTTATTACTTCTCCTGATTTGCAAGAGCTTGAGATCTCACCGGACTTATCTATTGTACAACAACCTATTCGCGTGCTTGACACGGAGGTGCGACACCTTCGAAACAAGGACGCGCCGCTCGTTAAGGTTCAATGGTCCGCTAATTGCAATGACTGTACTTGGGAAACCAGAGAGTTTATCGAGCGATCTTATCCGGGTTTTCTATCTTAGCTCGTAAACGGTGAGTACGTCTTTTCATCTCATGCTTATTTCCTTTTTCTTTTGAATGTTGTATGTATGTAGTTGTTACAAATATCATCTTTAGGAATTGCGGGGACGCAATTTTTGTAAGGAGGGGAGATCTGTAACAACCCGCATATTTAACGATTTTTATGTTTAATTTTTTTTAAAATATAGTGTCGTTAGTCGGATTTGGGTCCGAAATGTTACTTTTTGCAAATGGCCGAATTGGAGCTCGAAACTACCTCCATTGGTTCCAAAATGGCATTTGCGATTTTTTGAGTATAATCTTTGATATGTTTGGAGTTTGTGAAATTTTGACCCTTTTTCTATTGGGTTTTGGGTTTGGGTTCAGCCCACTAGCTTAACTAATACCCTTACTCAACCCCTTCTCTTCATTCATCTTCTTTTCATTTTCATTTCTCAAGCAAAACTGAAAATGGTGGAAGGGAAGAGGAAATAGAAATTGCAAGCCCTAGTTTCTCCTTTGTAACTTGATTTCTTGCTCCAAAATCAAAGAGAAGCCATAGGTAAGTCTCTCTTCTTCTTCTCCAATTCTTTCTCCTTCAATTTCAGAAAGTTTCCTAAACCTAACTTAGGAAAATACTTGTTTGTTCTTAGATTGAAGCTTGTTGGGTTGAAGTAGTGATTAATTGGTCTTCTCCTTGTGTTTTAGCTCCTTCATCTTCTTTGTTTGTGAGATTAAAAGGTGAGTTTTGAACTCACATCTACTTCTCTTGATTTCATAGATGTTGGGTATGAATTCCTAACACCTTGTTTATATGCACTTGCTTTTGGTTTGGATTGAATTGGTGAATGTCCAAATTTTTAGTGATTGAGTTCAATTCCTTAAAGATCCTAACTTTGATGTTTGAACATATTTTTGGTAGCAAATCGGAGAGCTAATGGAGCTAGGGTATCTATTGGTTAAGGCTCCTTAACTCCATTGCTCGAACGGTCGCATTTTGGAAGAACTTGCATTTCATTGGAAAAGGGCAGAAACTGCAGAAATATGCAGTTCGGCCGATCAGCCCTGTAGCCGGTCGACCGACCTGCTCATGTCGAGTTTTTTTTATTTTCTGCATCTGGCCAGCCGACCGAGCCCTGCAACCGGTCGACCGACCTGCTCCTATTTTGCTGTTTTGCCCATTTTTGCATATTTGATTTGTTTTTCCAAATTTTATCGATTCAAGTTACTTTTTAGTGGTTGTCATTGTATCTTTGGCTTTGATAACTTATTTTTGACTTCATTCACGGGTTTTCATAAATAATCCCTCTAAATCGTATTAAAAGTTTCTTTCTCCAATTCTTAAATTCTATTTAAAACGCACATACACAATTTCGCACTTCGAGCGGAGTGGAAGGGCGATTAAATGGTTGGGCAAAACACGGACCATGAATCTGTGCGTTTATCTTTCCGATTAATCCCCGACCTATTCAATTGATCGTTTTGACCTTCGGGTTTGGTTTACCGATGACATGAGGTGAACTTTGTACTGCTTTGAGTGTGAAAATGGCTGACGGATAGTAAATCGTTTAGTGCGAATGAGTGGTTATGGGACATACGTTAACACTTTTCGGATTCCTCTTCGAGAGTTGTGACACATTCCGCCAGTTAGTGGTGTTCAGTACTGGGTCTCTGACCTTCACCACTATGGTTTGTTGCCTTCGGGTATGTGCCTTCGGGTTTGTGCCTTCGGGTTTGTTGCCCTTTAGTATCGCTTCCGATGTTGGTCCTTATGAGCCGCATGGGTGATATTGGGTTGCCCTTTAGTATCGCTTCCGATGTTGGTCGTTATGAGCCGCATGGGTGATATTGGGTTGCCCTTTAGTATCGCTTCCGATGTTGGTCGTTATGAGCCGCATGGGTGATATTGGGTTTGGAGTCTTCGGGCTCATGGATCCTTGTTTATACAGTCTTGAGCTCGAGCAATTTTCTGATGCTTCATTCATATGTATATTCCCTTGATATCGCCCTTCGGTGTTGGTCATTATGAGCCGCATGATGCGTAGCGTTTACCTTGCGGAACTTGTATACCTTATTGGTATTTATTATTTGCCTTTTTGGCTTGATTTGGGATATTTGTATCCTTGTTTCTATATGTTGCCGATGATACGAGGCTTGTTATCATATGATTCATATTTTGTTTGATGATTGTGTTATCTCTTTTATAGATATTTGTTATGCTTTGTAACCTTGTAGGTTTATTGTTGCTCAGTTTATCTAACTGATTTGTTTAGCTAGACTGACCCGTGTATTTTATACTCGGGTCAGACCAAGATGTTTCAGGTTAGGTACTTTTGGACTTAGCCTATTTTGCTTCCGCATGGACTACTCCGCTAGCTTCTTTTTGTCATAGATTTTTGTGTAGTCCCATTTTGTAGTAACTCTAATGTATTCATCTGGAACTCGTCTATATATTGTGGTTTGCTATACCACTCGACATGTATTATTTTGTATACTCTGTTATGTATCAGTGTATGGGTATGTGATGAGTTACCATTCTGTGATGTATATTACATTTGAGTTGTTATATTCTGTTCTGATAGGTCCAACCACCTATGGTTTTGTTTTAAGTATTCATTGGGTATGTCGACCTGCTTGGTATGTGTATTGTCGATGTATTCAATAGATAATTAGAGCAAGGCTATAGATGGTCGCCCCTAACCAGCCTTATTCTCCGTGTTAGTTGACGGCATTACCCTGTAGTGTCCTTGGCTAGCGTGGGTATAGAGGTGGGGCGTCACACATCCCATGATAACATGTTAGATCCGTTACGTGGTTCCGTCATGCGACGGAGCTCGTTTGCAAACTAAGCGAACTATTTACACAAAATGCCACATTCATCGTGTATTGGAAATAGGACACACCACGCATAGATTGACCCTTTACATTACATCGATTAATGTTTAGGATCTGATCAATCAACACATGTCGACGTCCGTTGGATCCTGTGCGTCGATCACACACATTTATATTACGATAGAATTTCAAAATAAAACATGCGTGACCAAGTTTGCTATTAAGTTTCTAATTCAAAATGACTTGTTTATTACCACGTTTCAAAGGCACTTCTGAACCTTTTACTCCTCTAGAAGCCGGTGATTCTACTTCTCAGGCTTCTACGTCTACTCTATCTAGGGCCAAACATTCGACAATGGCTAAACGTCAGGGGCAAATAGCTCTGATGGTTCCTCTTCGAAACTATCCTCCTCCGCTGAACGAACTACTTGGATTGAGAGTACTAGATAACCCTCCAGATCAAATACCATTGATACTAACTGTTGAATCACTTTAGATGATTCTCCTTCGTCATGGGATTCTGGAGGATGATGTTCTATTAGCAAGAATCGACCAATAGATGCACAGTCCTACTCAAGGATACACCTCCTGCTTGGAGCCGTTCTACCTTTCCATAACTTCCTTCAATTTTTCCTAAAAGAGTTTAGGTAGCACCAACTCAAGTGCATCCCAATAGATTTTCCTCTCTTAACTCCTATATGTTCTGTTCATGATGCAACTATATTGACCTACAACTATTATAGAACTAACACACCTCCTGAGCATTAAGAAGAGAGCCGACTCGCTTTCCTTACTACTCGTTGAAGCCTAGTCAGTGAGAAGTCATCTATGCAGTTCACAGCAAGTGTTCTTATTTATTTTAAATATGAACATCCTTTTTTCGATGCCTTTTTTGCTTCAATCGGCTTCAGTTATCTGGAGGTAAGGCTTCTCCCTTGGTTCAATTCCACCTTTTTATTCAATTTATCAAAGTTCTTTACTTCATTTCCATCCTCTTCATAGAGCTTCCTAAACAAGTTACCAACAATACACACTTTGAAACCTTGAAGACCCCATAAGGGAGACAACGTCCGCTATCCACCACTTTCTACCCTTTGACAAACAAGAATCTTTACTAATATGGCCTTATGCATCCCAAGAGATTTTTCATTCCAGTCATACCCTTACCTAGGAGGGCCAGAATTGCCGCTCGTGCTCCTGTCCTCACTCGTAACTCTGGCGATGATATCCAAGGAGGCACTGAAGGTTTTTCAGGTGAGGCAAACGTCACTGAAGGTACGAATAGAGCGATGGAAGAAAACGTTGCTAAGGAGGTGCATGAAGAGAGAGAAAAGGTAAGAGGTGGGATGGAAGTAATATAAGCAGAAGGAAATGACAAAGAGGAGGATGATAAAGAAGATGATGACGAGAAGGGTTTTGATCATGGAATAGATGACCATACGGAGAAACGTTCCCTGAAGCAAAAGAAATCACTGTTTTGTCGGGTCCCAAAAGGATAATTATCAAGTCCTCTCTGCTATCCTCCAGTTTAAGTACAAGTCCAGTTGTTGAGGCTACTCCTTAATTGGATTCTCGGAGAACATCTTCGCCTCATTTAGTGATTTGGACATCTTGATTGACGATCTTCTAAAGGATTACCTTTCTAGCTTTAGTTATCCATCCTGGGAGCACTTCTTTGCCGAAGGAGATGAAAATTCATCTTTACAACCATATGAACATGGTCCGTAGAGAACCTAGGGATGAACATTTCTAGGATCATAAACACTCATATCCTGCATTAGTCCTTGCTTCAGTGTTCTAAAACTCACATTATTTGAGTGGAAGAAATTCACACCTGCCTCTCCAACGTCAAAAGGATCAACAGGATAGATATCTAGTCATTCGAATCGAAGAGGAAGAGTTATATATGACAATATAACAGATGATTATAAAAATGAGATGGTTGAGCTTAAGAAACAAAAAGATGAAGTTCATATATTGACTGAAAACTCTAAATAACTAATTCGGAAGATGTCTTATACATATATTCAAGCCCTCACCATAGTAAACGACTAGCTTTGGAAAGCTCCCCATGAGAATGATCAACTCATAGACTAGATTAATGGTAAGGATAAGGCTATTAAAGAGAAAGATATGATACTTTAGGAAAAAGGCATGGAAATTCAAAAACTTTAGGTCGAAGTTGAGAGACTAAAGTGGAGTTTGAGGGCCGAAACAGAGGCAAAAGTAGAAGCCCAAGTAGAAATAGGTGGAGCTATAGCCGAGGTAAATGAGCTCAAGGACCAAGCTATAAGGGATAAAGAATAAATGAACTCCAACCTTCTGCAATTCTTTGCAAATTTGATTGAAGGTAAAAAATCTAAAGTGGTTGGGAAGAAAATATCCCATCACTTTGGCAGATACTTGGGAGGAATTCTTGCATCGCGTGACTATGTCTGGTGAAGGCCTCATAGAAAACTGTTAAAAGCCAAATATTTGGATGCCGATGACATCATAGCCTTAGAGATAGGCAAGACAATCCTTACCGAAGGGGATGTAGTTAAAATAAAAGTTTTCGTCATGGCTCCTGCTAATCCTAGCGCATTGGGCCAAACAGAATCCTAGTATCCAAAGTCCAAAGAGCCTGCGAATGAAATTCCAACTTCCATGGGGGCCAGCTCTAAGGCCACCTTTGTTACGGCCTTGCTTTTGTAGTCGTGACCACTACCACTGAAGTGCCTTTTAGTTACCCACCTTTTGACAAGGCAATATACTATGGAGTTAGCTAAATGAATTTCATGATCATTAAGGCAGGAAGTCCAAAGGGACGATTATCAAAATTGAGAATCAGTTATAAACAAGGCTATGAATGATATTTAAATGGATTCAGACGAATGACATCTTAGAATTGGCTAAGTATGGATTGGCACTTCCCTTGGGCAGGAGACCAGATTGGATCACTTTGGATATGTACACTTAACTCAGCAGCTTAACTCGAAGGAAATCGATCGATATCTAATGCCATTTCTGCTTCCTGGATTTTTGTTGTCATTTTTTTGAAACTGTTTGTCTTCCTATATTTTAGAAATCTTTTGAAATTCCTTATCACAAAAGCAATTTATTCATTATCATTGCTATATGAATTTAGATTATCCATCATTGCATTAAATATTATAGATTTCTTCCCTATTGCTTTGCTATCTCTCTTGCCCTATGTTTGTATTTCAAAAGACATTAAATTGCCAATTAACCCTTCAATATTTAGAGAGCTAATGTCATTAGCTTCTTCGATTGCAAGAGTCTTTTGATCCCATTCAGGAGTAAGTGAATTGAGGACTTTTCTTACGTGATCCTCCTTAGAAATTTTTTTATCTTGTGCAAAAACTGAGTGTACTATATCTTGGAACTTGTGCCTTCATGTGCAACTTGCAAATTTTTCCAAATGAAAATGCAGACTTACATATAGATACTCTATTAAATTCATTTCTATCTAGTGGACAAAATATTATATTCATAACCTTAGAATTACTTTGTGCAACTGCCTTTTGGTCTGCAATCCACTATGCAAAATTAGTCTCGGGTTCAGTATGCTCGGTTTGTGTGATATTCCAAGTGTTTGAACCAATTGACTGTAAATAAATTTTCATTCTACATGACCAATATGTGTAGTTACTTCCATTAAAAAGTGAAGGTCTAGCAGTAGATTATTCTTTAACAAACGAGTTACTAACAAGTGTATTAACAGTTACTAACAATATTATTACTAGTGTTGGTAGGCATTTAAACTTCTTCGAAAATCAGATGATGAATACTTTGAAACCAATGCTCCGATACCAAATGTGAGTCAGCGAAATATGGATCTTAAGGCTAAATTAACACTGGAAGGGGGGGGGGTTGAATTGTATTTCAGTGATTATATGAATATTTTTCAAATTCTTTAAGATTATACTTTGAATGATGTAATTGACAATCACAAAATTAAAGTGCAGATAAAAGTAAATGCAGTAAAAGAAAAAGGAAAGAACACACTAGGATTTTATGCTGGTTCGAAGTTACTCTAAATCCAGTCTCGCATAATTCCTTATATGACTTTATTTTTAACTAGTAAATGAAAATACAATCTCAATTTCAAGCCTATGAGACACATCCTCTTGCATCTCGACCTCTGAGTAGAACCGTTTGATTTTCGAGCTAAAACCACACTTACTAGATTTATGGGTTACACAGCATATCCAATTGCTTTTTCGAGCTACAATCACATCCATAAGTATGGCACTATGATTTGATAGAGCTTTGTAGACTCAGATCCGATCTTTATTAATATTGATTTTATAAATCTTGAATAACTCTTTGATCTTAGTTTGAGTGAGAGAGATGAGAGAAATCGAAGAGTAGATAAAGGTGAATCCAACTGGTAATGACTGAATTTGATTCTGGTTGAATTTTGGCAAAGTTTGGATATATTTTGATTTAGAAAATGAGAGAGTAGAAAGAGGAGAGAAGTCTAAGAAAGTAGATGTTAAAAATTCGTTTGGAGTCTGGTATACATAGGGAAATAATGGTCATGTCCATTCACGATGAAATACAATGAAAGAAACTTCCATTCAAATTTGAATTTTGAAAATTACGGCCACTTGTCGACATACGTGGATAGAGTATGTCGACATATTCTTCACAAAGTTGAAAAGCACTTTAAAAATGTTACTTTGAAAATTCATTGCTTTGTAAAATAATTTGATACTTTATAGAATTATTTAAATATAGTTCATAAACATTTTAATAAAAATATAACTTAATAAAACTTTATAAAATAATTTTGAAAGATTTAATAAGAGCATTCAATATAATATATAAAAATTAATATAACTATAACTTATTAAAGTATAAACAAAATTCAATACACACACACACATAATCTTAAAAACACTAAAATAATATCTTTATAAGTACAGTAGATTGAAAATCATTTTGGGGTTGAAAAGATTATTTTAAAACCAGGATATTTGAAATCAATTTAAAAAATTAGAGAACATGAGAGATATCAGGAAAGTGCTATCAAGGTTTTAACAAAAAATTTATGGCTCTATAACTTATTTAAATATCTCGAAATCTTGAACTTTCCAATACTCATGAGTTTTCAATTATCATCACCTTGAATTTATTCTTGATATCAACATCTTGAATCTACTCTTGATACTGTACAGTCTTCTTAATCAATACCTGTCTAATATCCTAAGTATATACTATATATATATCTTGATAAAACATTAGTACCTATATTTTATATAATGTCCTATACTTGTTATCGTCAAAACCAAAACCTAAGGTACTAACAATCTCCTCCTTTGTGATGAAGACAACTCTATATGTAAAATATAGTATTACTCCTCCCAAGTTACAAAACTCCCCCTTAATCTATGCCTAGATTTATATATTTCTCCCCCTTTGTCATCAACAAAAATAACCAACTAAACTATAATTCTAATGCTAACACTTACCCTAATTCTGACTCTAACCCCTAAATAAAATATTAAATGATATATATATATATATATATATATTATATAATGATGATGGGAAAGGCTGTATAAGAATAATAGGTGATTAGATAATCATGAAATAATCATAAGCAATCTAAATATTCATCTAATCCAACAAAGCTAATGTCATAAACTATTCAAACAAATTCATACAAATCAAATCCAAACCAAATTAAGTATTGTTATTTATATACAATAAAACCTATTTAAACTGGACATTTCGAGGCACTTCAACCCGTCTATAAGTGCCAAAGATTGGATCCGCTTTGATAGCATCCTAATCTTCATCATCTTTATTGATGGTGCACTCTGAATTTTTGGTTGGTTCTTCTTTGTTTAAGGAAGAAATCATCCATCGAATCGCGTCGAAATGCCTTTCTTGCTCGTTAATCATCTGCATTTGACTCAATTTTAAGTGCCTTAGGTTTCTTAGGATGAAAGAAAGAATATTCTTGAATGATTCAAGAATTTATTTGAGTTTATCAGTTAGTTTTTAGATTGAAGAAGACACTAATTTTTATTAGAGTTTTAGACTGAAAAGGAGTGAAGATAGAGAATGAAAATAATGATTTTCAGGAGTGAATAGGTACATATCGAGGTAAGAAGTAGTTCGAAATGAATTGGTGTTTGTTAGTTATTATTTTTAAAATTTAATTTTTTTTAAAACTGGTCATTATATGTCAACATACATGCTTGGCATATGCCAACATATGCATTCTAATTTTCAAAACCACTTTATGTTACTTTTATTCTTTTTTACCATATACTATTATATTTGTATGATTTTGAAGAGATAATTGACAATGTATAACAGTAGAAAATAGAATGTTCATTGATAATACAGATTAGTACAAAGAAAGATACATGAGATTCAATATAAGCACAAATGATAATAACGATTAGTACAAAGAAAGAAAGATATATGAGATCCAACATAAACATAAAACTAGAAAATCCAATTACAAAGATAACTTAAACAAATAACTAGAAAGACGTGGATGAAGATGAAGAAGAACCACCAATCTTGCAAATGATCTTTCCAAAGAATTTATCCATTTTGTTGGAAACTGAGGAAAATTTCTTTGAGAATGATTTTTTACGCTTTCTTTGGTTGTGGATGACCTTCTCTTGAATTTTGAGAGGATCTTTATTGTATGGATTAGGTGGCATATTAATACTTTCCAAAGAAATATCCTCCTCCACTTCTTGTTCTTCCTCCTCGACTTCCATTTCCTCTTCTTCCGCTTCCTCTTCCTCCTCTTCTCTTATTTCTTGCTCCTCTTCCCCAGTCGGCCTTTACTCTTTTTCCGCAAGCATTTCTGTAGTGACCCAGGATTTTCGACACCGAAAATTCCAGATAGTTAGGAAAAAGAAGAAAAGAAATAGAAGAAGAGCAAAAAACAACAACATCTCACATTCGTAGTGGATAAAATATAATAACAAATAATAGCATTTTTATAAAGAAAAGCTGTAATTATTACTTTACATACAATTCATCAGAGTACAATCACTTATACATAAACTGCACAGTCATACAACTTGTTCCAGACTATAATCCATATGGACTACATAGTCACAAATACACAGAGGAAAACTCCATACGTTCCCGCCATCCAGCTCGCCTTCTGAGCTCCAGAAATGTCCTTATCTGAAAATCTGTAATACTTGGTCTGACCCGAGATTTACATCAAAGTAACACCCGGGTCAGGCTGAAAACCAGCGTGAGTAAATCCGTATAATTTGAAATATCAAGATCTAAACATAAAAGGAAAACCCCGAGGTAACGTACCTAACTACGAGTTCTCAAAGTCCATTACCTATCATAAACAATATCCAAGAACTATTGCTCAGTTAAAGGCCAAGTTACTTAGTTTATTCCAAATCCAGCCTGGTGGGTTCTACACTCAAATTTATACAGAATCGAAGTGGTTTCGGGTACTTGCTGATACCCGACCTTGGCCTCTTCGAATCTGAAGTTATTCATTAAGCCAAATGTTTAAGTTTAAACAATACAACTTATATTCAGAATTTCATATTCACACAACAATTCATCTCAGACAGATAACCCATAATATCACAGTTCAACCAAAGTATCTCATATCACAAAGCATCTCAAATCACATATTAGAGATATTAGATAATCTAAATCGTACAATATATCTTAATCACTTATAATCAAGATAAATTAATTGTACCATTTCTAATTAGAATTAATTTAATTACTTTTAAATCTTGCTTACTAAACATTAATTAATTACAACCATTAATGTGACGCCCCACCTCTGTACCCTCGCTAGCCAAGGACACTACAGGGTAATGCCGTCGACTAACACGGAGAATAAGGCTGGTTAGGAGCGACCAACTATAGCCTTGCTCTAACTATCTATTGAATACATCGACAATAGACATACCAAGCAGGTCGACATACCCAATGAATACTTAAAACAAAACCATAGGTGGTTGGAGGATCTATCAGAACAGAATATAACAACTCAAATGTAATATACATCACAGAACAGTAGATCATCATATACACATATATTGATACATAACAGAGTTTACAAACTAATACACGTCAAGTGATATAGCAAACCACAATATACAGACGAATTCAAAATAATACATATATCAGAGTTACAATAAAAAGGACTAACAAAAAGCTTAAACAAAATGGAACAACCTGAATAGTCCATGCGGAAGCAAAATAGGCTAAGTCCAATGCGCCTAACCTGAAATATCTCGGTCTGACCTGAGTATATAATACATGGGTCAGCCTAGCAAAACAAATCAGTTAGATAAACTGAACAACAATAACCTGCAAGGTCACAATGTATAACAAATATCTCTAAAAGAGATAACACAATCATCTAACAAAAGATGAATCATATCATAACAAGCCTCATATCATCGGCAACTCAGAGAAACAAAGGATAAGAATATCCCAAGACAAGCCATAAAGGTAAATAACAAATACCATGTGACGCCCCACCTCTATACCCACGCTAGCCAAGAACACCACGGTGTAATGCTGTCGACTAGCACGGAGAATAAGGCTGTTGAGGAGCGACCATCTGTATAATTTCTTTGTGCGAGTACCGATATGCCGGATAAAAATATAACTTTTCATCTCAAGAGAAAATCCGACATACCGACACAAACTCAAAGCTACTACACAGTGGCTATAAAGGTCTTCGGAAACAAATATAGAAATAAACATAACACAAATCAGTCACAGATAATTCATATCACAAAGGCGGAAATAGATATGAATATAACACATGAAAGTGTACATCAGAGTAGTGGTTAGAAAGATCCACAATATCACAAAATAATAGTTACAAGTGCTAGACAAAAGAATAAGTATACATCATAGAGTCTGTATCTCAAATGTATACAACAAAAACTACTAAACTAAAGTAGTTAACCAAAAGATCAGATGATGGTTCCAGATAGGATGCCATGAGGAAGCACCTGTAATATCTCAGTATGACCCGAGTATTATTTAATAAAAAAATAATAAACGGATCAGTCTAGCTATAAATATCAGATGAAATGATATAGAATAAGAGATATGACTAAACATATAATAATCACAATGCCAAGCTGTGATATATAAGTAATTGAAAATCAACAAGAGATTAATCAATTTCACAATAACCTACTCAAGGATCAAAAGGAATGTCATACTCCTAATTTCATTCACCAAGCCACAATAATTGATAAATCAAATCAATAGAAATCACGAAGATAGGTGAAGCATAAATTCCAGGATTCAACACACGAAATCCATAAATCACAAGAAAAGGATGGCCAAGACATTGATGTAGTGCAAACGGTACATCCAATGAATCATAAAGCAAAGGCATTAATGTAGTGCAAACGTTACATCCAATGAATCAAAAGCAAAGACATCGATGTAGTACAAACGGTACATCCAATGAATCAAAAGCAAAGACATCGATGTAGTACAAACGGTACATCCAATGAATCAAAAGCAAAGTCATCGATGTAGTACAAACGGTACATCCAATGAATCAAAAGCAAAGACATCGATGTAGTACAAACGGTACATCCAATGAATCAAAAGCAAAGACATTGATGTAGTACAAACGGTACATCCAATGAATCAAAAGCAAAGTCATTGATGTAGTACAAACGGTACATCCAATGAATCAAAAGCAAAGACATCGATGTAGTACAAACGGTACATCCAATGAATCAAAACACGTTAAAAGTACATGGGATGCCAGCCCACAAAGAAATGAGACGAAGCTCAATGAATTGAGGTACGGACCTCCACATGGACAGAGAGACATTGCACATTGCTAGTCTAAACCATATAATGATCATCATGATCAAAGAGAAGTGTCAATTACAGTAAGCTAGTAAATATATGAGCTTAGCTTCATGTCCCATAACCACTAGCTTAACTTAAATATTTACGAACAAATTGTAGATCTCCACTAGAAAATTGTCACAAGAGATTCAATCGAACAAGTCCAAGAATTAACCGACGAAGTAAACGCAAGCGTTTCATACCACTTGTTTTACTAAGTCGTTTAATTAGATTTCTCATACGAGTGAGGTAAAGGTTTGAATATACTAATAGATTAGAAGTCGGTTTGAGAAAACGAGCTTTGTAATAAAATAGTGTTGAAATCGTTTTGATGAAAGAATTTTGTAATTTACTACTAGCATAGAAAACCTTTGTATTTTTAAGGTGACAAATCACAAAGAAGATTGTAGGAACAATCAATCACTAAAATTCACATTCGAAGACGTAAATAGAATCCAAAGGAACCGATAAAGAATCCATCGAAATGGATATTCAAAAATCCTTAAAAAGGAGTCATCAAAGTCATAATAAATGATAACAACAAATACGATCACCACGAATCGATTTAAATTGGAATTCTCAAGCAAATAGGCAAATAGGCAAAATAGTGCTGATTCAGACGTCTGAAATCAAGGATTCAGACGTCTGAATCTGGAAAATAAATATTTTCCAAAGATAGAATTCAGACGTCTGAATCCTTCGATCCAGACGTCTGAAATAGGCACTTTTTAGCCTATTTCCTTTCTGGTTCCAAATGAACCAATTCAGACGTCTGAAACCATATATTCAGACGTCTGAATCTGGGAATAGAAATCATCCCAGAACAATATTCAGACGTCTGAATATTACGTTTCAGACGTCTGAATGAATGGTTCAGGGCATTCCCCTGAACCTAGGCCAAAAATGGCCAAACGAATATCGGAAACGATCGAACGAGCAAATGGCGATGACTAAGGAATTACGTCGAACGACAACCCAGCCTAAACGACTCTTCGATACGCCTCAAATATCAATGTCCAAATATCCATAATAGGATTTTCATAAATTAGACCAAAACACCAAAAATTGGAATATACACGAAATCAATCCAAACCAAAATCAATAGCATATGAATAAGTGTTAGGAATTCATACCTAACAATCGAAGATAATTATAGACAAAGCTGTGAGATAAAAATCTCACCTTTGAACCCAAACGATTGAAGAAGAAGCTATAGAGCAATGGTAAGAACAATCACTCTTCAATTCCAACCCAACAAGCTTGAATCTAAGCTTAAAGGAGAAACATTTCCTAAATTAGGTTTAGGAAATTTCTGAAATTGAATGGAGAAAGAGTTGGAGAAGATGAAGGAGATGCTTACCAATGGATTCACTTGAGTTTGGAGCAAGAAGATGGATTTGCTAATGGAAACTAGAGCTTAGGATTTCGTAATTCTTTTTCTCTTCCCCCATTTTTGATGAAGCTTGAATGTATTAGGAAATTATGAACTAATGAAGAGGAGAAGGGGTTGGGACTAAATACATAAGTGGCTCAGCCCAAACCAAAGCCCTAAGTACAAAGTAGCAAAAATCAACGTTCTCCAAACATATCGAAGCTTATACTCAAAAAGGTCGCAAACGGCATTTTGAACTCAATGGGGGTGGTCTCAAGTCCCAATTCGACTGTTTGCAAAAGGTAGCTTTTTCGGACCAAAATCTGACGAACGATAAAATATTTAAATAAAATATTTAAATATAAAATCGATAAATATGCGGGTTGTTGCATACCAATTAAGGTAACACAAGTTCCACAAGGTAATCGCTATACATCAAGCGGCTCAAAAAGACCAACACCGAAGGGCGATACCTAGGGAATATACATATCAATGAAACATCATAAAAGTTGCACATGCTCAGTACTGTATAAACAAGGATCCATGATCCCGAAGACTCCAAACCCAAATATCACTCGAGCGGCTCATAAAGACCAAACTCCAAAAGTGATACATTAGGGCAACAAACCCGAAGGCACAAACCCGAAGGCACAAACCTGAAGGTACAAACCCGAAGGCAACATACCCGAAGGAAACATTCCCGAAGGCAACAAACCTAAATGTGCAAACCCGAAGGCAACACACCCGAAGGCAACAAACTGTAACAACCCGCAAATCCGTACCCCTTGAGTTAACACTATTCTACAACAATCAACTCAAGTCGTACAGAAATACGAACAATTTGGGTTAAAGAAGAAGAGGTAGAAGAAGCAAATAGAAAATAACATCAGAATCTAACCATCGCAGCGGAATAAAATATAATAGATAATAAATGATCTTTACTCAAAACCAAATATATTTGTTTATATATTACATCATCAGAGTACATCAATCACAGCTCAACATCAATATCATACAAATGAATACATAGCAACTCAATACAGCGGAATATATATATATATATATATATATATATATATATATATATATAAACAAGTGCGAGAGTACGTGTCGTCATCCAACTCGTCTCCTGAGCTCCATAGCATCAAATCCTGTACCCTATAATACTCGGTCTGACCCGAGCATTACAATTAAATAATACCCGAGTCGGTCTGGATTACCAGCGTGAGAAAATCACACCTAGTTGGTTATTAAAGTTTCAAAATCCTTTGAAAACAAAAAGCATCTCGTAAAACCACGCCACAAATAAACATGTCGGGTTTTTACCTTACGATAGCTAAAACAATTTTTATAGAAATCCTCTGATATTATAATAGGGTCTATTTACAAATACTTATAAAATAGCCGAAATTGTTACATTCATTAAATTCCAGCTATTAGCCACATAGTGTGTAATACAAACAAAACTCGTACAAGGCTCGTAGGGAGAATGGATTTCCAACTAATGACTAGGCACTGGGTTACCACCTATCACAGTACGGGGCCTAGATCACCGTACCGAGGAGTACGCCCACTCCCCTGCAACACAAGGCCGGGGCTACCCCTTACTGGATAATCCCGAGTGAGATCACCCGGCGGTTGGGATCAACAACCGCCCACTATGCCGAAATAATAAGGGACATCTAGACTGGAATGACCTCACCCTGCTTGGGTGCTACCCACCTAGCCTTGCTGCATAACCCCTGATTTTCAGTCATTCCCATTTGATGAGGCTTGAGGCTAAGCGTTACCTTTTTAGAACATATCTCTTTGAATGTCCATCGTCCACCTGACGATGTTTCGTAAGCATTCATCCATATAAGTCCGTCCCGGGTTCGAACGGAACCGAAGGCACTATTCCTACTACATCCATTTTGGAAATATCATCAGGATTAGTAGCGACTTGCCCTTGCACTTCATTGCTCCATCTTCGAATCCAAAATCGTTTACACGAAACGTACAAACCGGATCGAAATGGTTTTCGAGAAATAAATCTTGATCCTGGTCTCTTCGAAACGATCAACGCATTTGTCCAATATTGATAGTCGGTTATTTAACTATCAATTAACATTCACAACATCCATCACACAATAAACAATTTTCCAAATTATTTATTTATCTCAAAAATATCTTCACAAGATATATTTTCACTTTCCAAATTCCTTTGAAACAGTTTTCAAAACAATCTGCCTTTCTCAGAATAAATTCCAAGTATTTCTATTTCCACAGGAATCACCAAGCACAAAACTTTAGATTTTTAAAATAATTTAAAATCACTTTATTGTAAGATACATTTAAAATTTTATATAGGAAATTTTTACTTTAATATTTAATTTTAAATAATACCTTAGAAATAATCAAAATAGGTTTACTTTATAAATATAACTAGATTTTCTCCTTTAAACAAAATACCAAATCATCCTTTAAATAATTATTACGATAATAGTTTGAAAAATATTTACTTTAGAATTTAAAAATTTTAAAATAATAAATTTTCTAAGATATGCTTTTTTTTAAAACAACATTAAATCCTTTAACTTATAATTAAAATTGCTTGAAAATCGTACTCGGCTATCCAGGGAAACACTCTTCTCTTTCACATCTTTAAAAATGAATCACTATTTATTTTTAAATGAATTTCCATTCCTTTATAAATCTCCACTTTGAATTCATATTTAAAATATCCTCCGTTATTCTATTTTACCTGATATCCCAGTTTAAAAGTTTCAAATCTCATTTAAAATAAATTCTTTATTCATTCAAATAAAATCACTTAAGCTTTACAACTTATTATTACCCCTAATAATTCAAATTCCTCTTATTCCAAATTGTTAGAGTTTTGCAGTCACTTTTATTTTATTTTATTTTCAATTCATTATTAATTTATTCCAATTCACTAGAATTATTTTACTTAAAAATTTACTCTTTTATTTCTTTCGAAAATACAATTCTAGAGATTCAATAATTTATTTTACGGAGATATTCAGTCCAACCATACCATTCAATACTTCAATTACTCATAAAATCATCACGGAACATCAAATATTCAGAATACAGAATACTCAATAATCTAAATAATTTCGAGGGGTCCAGTTGGATCCCTCCAACCTGTTTTCCCTGCATCCGAAGATGTTAGAACAATAATATGCCAATCCCAGAATATAACATACTATAACACATCAATCAATTTCAACCATTCAAACAATTATTTAAATTAAATCATTTAAATTTAAATTTGAATTCAAATTTAACTGAGTGAGATTAACTCACCTTTCCTTTAAACTTGCAGTCTATTTCCCTTCACTTCCATTTCAGCTTGTTTCTTGATTTTTAGACCTTGAAGAAATATTTATGTAATTTATTAATATTTGAGTAATTGAACAATTAATTTTCATTTAATTAACAAATCATTTAATTTATACAATTTTCCCTTAAACCATTTGGTAACTGAAATATTTAAATATGTTAAATAAACAGGTTAATCACTAAATCTATTGCAAAAAAAATAAACTAGCAACTTTAAAATAGGTATATGTATATTAATTTATTGTTCTAAAACTACATATACTTTTAAAAATTGAATTATATATAGATCAAAAACTGATTTCCTATAATTTCTTCAATCGTTTAAAATTCATATATTTTATTATTAATTTTCCAAACCCCATCTAAAATGATTAAATTTTCTGTTTACCGTCATTATACCTACTCATCTGTCTTTCAATTAAAAACCTATTCAAATCAACAACAAGTTGATCTATATATATTATATACTTTCTAACTATATGCATATATCTCAATTGAAAAAGAACAAATTTATATCTTTACTTATCTTACTGCTAAATCTAATACTGTTAGATATATAAATTTAAACTTGTAAAATTCATACCCAAAACTAGCTCTATAATTTAAAATCTAGAGAGTAAACATTCTCTACTGTAAAAACGTAGTTTCTATGTATATACATAAACATATAGATTAAATAAAAAAAATAAATAAAAATACCTCATTGCACTATCAGCTTGGCATCAAATCTACACGCGACTCAACAATGAACTCTAACCCTAATCGCATCGAACCCTTTCAAACCATCGTCGCGCACAACATCGCAGACCACAAATCGCCATCGCGACTTCATCACGGCCTCTTCTCGATGTTGCCGCATCGTCCATCTCTTCAATCTCGACATCCTCGCCTTCAATAAGGGATCGCGAGCCCTAAAACTCTGTCACGAAGATCGCGGCTTCGAGCTCGAAACTGTAGCTCCTCGCCTTCCTATTGCGCCCCGATCGAAGTCGAGCATACCAATCTAATGCAGGCGCTTCCCAAACTCGGCCGCCTTGCCTCGATTTGATTTCGAAACCATTTTTTTTAAGATTCCGCCATTTCTCTTTAGAATGACATGATTTTTTTTTCTTGTTCGACAGAAGGTTTTGGATTCAAATCTTAAAAAAAAAGAGTTGCGTGATCGTACAAGGAAAAAGGTGCTATGCTACGTCGGCTTTGCTTCAGAATTGGTTGGCTTGATGTTATTTAAAGAGGGAACACGAATCTAAAAGGAAGTCGGCGGAATATTAAAAAGGGAGCGTGTTTAAGAAGGCACCGATGACATTGATTTGATCATTTAAAGTTTATTTATTTTCAACGCGTTTACTAATCGTACGCTCACACAACAACTCCGATCAATACGAAATTTGAATCTCCGATAATAACTCAATATTACGGACCCAATGGAACCACTTTCGTCTAATTCCGAGATTGCGCCTCGAAATGCTGTTTTTAAATTCAATTTAAACGATAAATTTCCAAAACCGAGCAAATCACTTCCAAATTCAATTTTAACACTTTTACTATCTTCAATATCATCAAAATAAATTTTATAAGCCTTCAAATTATTTTTAATAAGCCTAAAATCTCAGATTTCATATTTTATCCAATTCAAATTATTTAATTCAACAATTTAATTGTTAAATAATTATAATATTCGTAATTTAAGTTGATAATTAACTTTTAAATAATTAAAATCAATTAAATATCCCGGTTTTAAATGCTTAAAAATTCCGGGTCGTTACATTCCTTTCCCCTTAAAAGAATTTCGTCCTCGAAATTACTAGTTAGGAAGAATGGTCCAATATCCGTTTATTATTATTTCCCTAAACCAAACAGTTTTTAACAATTCAGCATCGCACCGACTATCGTGTTATAAAAGACTCATTATTATTCTTATTAACTTTCCAAACTTTTCCATAGTTCCAAACAACTCTATTTATTTAACCATTCAAGTTTTAATTTTAAAACCAAGTTTTGAGTTATCCTAAATTTTCTCAAAATTTTTCTAACTCCCTAAATTTCCGAAAAATTTCGCCAGCGTCTCCTTTGCGCGGCTGACTCGGTACAACTACAAAATGGCTCTACGGCCTCCCAAATCCAAAAAGAAAACAAAAAGCCAAGTGGCTCAATCCAAATCCCAATCTAATTTCACACCAAATTTAAATACATACTTTTTGTCGAGCAATTCATATTTATCTTCTGAAATCAAAATCAATTCTCTTTTCCGTTTATATTACCTGCATATCCTGCTTAGCACTAATATCCAATCACAACTTCAAAACTTTTTATCGACTTTCTCACAAAATGTCAATATCTATTCATTCCAATATTATTTTAGATTATATTTGTAATATCAATTTCCAATTGAGTATGCACCACTTCTTACTTAAGTTAGTATAACAATTTTTATACGCCTCTTATATTTATTTCCGTCTTACCACTTCAGTTTATATCTAATTCTATTCAAGTTGACTCTTTCATTTTCATATGAATTCAATTTATCTTAAACTCTAAATTTTTAAACTTTATTTCTCATTAATAACTGATCCATATCATTACTTTTAACTTGGTTTCCTTTACTAATTTATTTTAGTTCCAATTTGGATTTGTTTGTCATTAACAAAATTTTCCAAATTTTCCAAAAATTTTCTAACTCCCAAAATTTCTGAAACGTTTTGGCAGAGTCCCCTTTGTACGGAGGAGCTTTTGCAATTTGAAAAAAGATATAAATATATATACATCGACCCACACGGTCGGAAAAACCAAAAATAGTTCATATTTCCTATTTTAATTGCGTAGGCGTATCTTATTTAGCATTTTTAAGCAAGCAGCTTATTATTTTTAGTAAACAGCACAACCAAAACTAGCCACACGGCTCCCAGGTACGTGTACTTACTCAATTTAAACATGTAAGTGCCGAATATATGAAGTTTAACAGCATATCACTTATTTGCAATAGTTAAAACATATGAATTCTAATGCACACCAAACATTTTCCCGTAAGCAACTTATACAATTTTCATATTAATTCCACTAATCCAATTAATTTATAACCAATTCATTCAATTCAAATAGTTTTCAATCCATTCGTATACATTTCCATCAATTTGAATGGATTAAAACTCAATCGCTTACCTACCATTTAATTTTAAGCAAACCGAGCTCATATTTAATTCAATTGCTCTCAAAATCAATTTATTTTACTCCTATCAATTCATAGAAATTTAATTACTTCCATTTACATCAAATGACAATTTATTTTATGCAATTCAACAAGATTTATGTGAATAAATAAGTATTTATGTTTCATAACCATTTTAAATGAATTTCAACTTAATTTATACTTAATTCTATTCCATTTTCAAATTTATCCACAATCCCTATATTCTCATTTTCATTGCATTTTAGATTTGAATCCATTCACTTGCATTTTACTTTATTAACCAAACCAGTTCATTCAAAACCATTAACAACTTAGATTCATCTTAATCACCAATTAAATTTCCTTTTTATTTAAATTCATTCACAACCATTTATTTAGCTCGACACATTTCATTTAAATTTCATTCACAATCCATTCATTTACATTCCAAACTGTTTTATTTAGTTCAAAGACAAACTAAGCTATTTCATTCAATAACCATTTCAATTTTTCTTATAGACTCCAAATTATTTCAATTCCTTGACAATTTAAATGGTTTACAATTATTTATTTAAGAATTTCATTCCATTTAATATTATCTGTAACTCACCAAATTCTATTTCGATCAAAATCCATTTTTACTTGATTTAAATCCAATCCACTATTATTAAACTTAATTTTAAGTTGAATTCAATTCAACTCCTTTCCATCCTTTAGCTTAAGTTTATTCACTCCAATTTTATACCTAAGCTCATTTCGTTGCAAGTAAATCTTTCTCTTCCATTCAACTTAATTCTATTTCAGTTAAATCTCCTTTTAAAATTTACAATTTCATTTGATTAGTTATTATCAAATTTAACTTTCCAGATTCAGTTCATCCAATTGATTACAAGGCCATTTCCAAATTATTTCCACTTATTTAGATTTTATTTGCAGTTCAACCATTACTGTATATTTTTTCCATTTACATTTATTCGACACATTTCAATTATATTTAATTTGTTAACACTTCACGTTAAATTTTAATTTATAACTCAAGTTCTGAACCCATCATTTATTTCCAATTTACCCTCCAATTCCATTAACTCCTAATTCAATTACATTTACATTACCAACAATTTAAGTCGAATTTAATTTATAACTTGAGTTTTATTTCCAAACCTCATTATTATCTCACAATTCATCTTTTATTTAACTGCATTAGGTTCTCATTACATATTTCATTATCTAATTTATTATCTAAATAGTTTTTCCTTAATTTATAATTCAATTCTTGAATTTTAATTTCAAATATCACTTCATTCAATTTGCTTAAGTTCAATTTATTTTATAATTCAAGCTTGGATTTTTGTTTTATTTCCCAATTAATCAAAAATATTTATTTTGGGTTTCTATCCCATTTTTTTTCTTCAAATTTTATAAGTCACCCTTATTATTTTACACAATCACATTCATTCTAGGCTTGAATGTATTCATCTTTTATTTTAATTCGAGTTTTACACTTATTTATAATCCAAGCATATTTCATTCTATGGATTTTTAATTCTGATCCTTTTATAAGTGATCCTAATTTATTTACTTCAATACAATCCTTGACCAATTTATTTTCCATTTATTCAGGTAAGAATCTAATTCCATTCAATAACTCAATTGAATTTTTATTCCAGTTCAATTTTATTTTAACTCAGTTTTATTTAACACAATTCGATTTCAACTTGATTCGAATACACTGGATATTATTTTCAACTACTCAATTTATTCCAATCCAGTTAAATTTTTATTTCCCAATCCAAGTTAATTTCATTTTTTTTTAACTTTACACCTTTAGTTCAAATTTCAACATTCAAAGCTTATATTCTTCCTGATTTAAAAATCATCTCAATTTATAAGCTTACAACCTATTTCATCAGGATTTTTAAACTTCCGACCTTTGATTTCAAATTATTTTGAAATCTCCAACATCTCAAATCCTACTTCTCAAAATTTAAACCAATCCTGGTTTTATTCTCAACAAATTCCCTTTGAAATTTTCAAAAACAACTAGCTTTTCTGAGCAAATCAATTTTTGGCAGTAATCCGTCACTTAGAAATTCGAAAATGAATACTGATGATGTGGTCGTCATCATCAGAATTATTTTCCAATGATCCAAGTGATTTCAATTCTATTTCACTTCCCAAAATTCATTTAAAACAGATTCCATTTAGAAATATCTCCAAAACAACAATGCTGTTATTTATCTCCAATACATCTCGATAAACATTTCCAAATCTCCGGGATTTTAAATTTCTAAAGCCTACTTAACTAAATTTTAACTATAATTCATTTGTACAGTTTATGCTTATACAAATTTCCATTTAATGTATTTAAATTTATAAATTACATTCATAATCCATATTTATAAATTTAATTTTATAATGAATTTATTCCCTTAAATTTTAGTTATATTTCAATTTCTAGTTAAATTTTCACTTAACAATGATAGTACTTCAATATCATCGATCCTAACATCCAATTAACATCCAAGCAACCATATTTTAGCTAAATAGTTTCAAAAACTATTCTTTATATCAAAAATATATTTTGGGCAAAATTATTTCGTTTACCCATATTTAAAACAATACCGTGTCGATTGCTCTATTTAAATATTTAGAAACCCCTTCGATACAGTTGCGTAGACAGTGTCGACGAAGGTTCATATGCCACTCAATAAATCAATCAACACAATATTAAAACAATTTATATTCACCAACAAATATGCACTCATATCTATTAATACGCTCAAACTCATTATAGAGTACTATAGACTCTATTTTATGAGTAATTCCCAACAGAGCCAAGGTTATCACCAACCTAAGCTCTGATACCAACTGTAACAACCCACAAATCCGTACCCCTTGAGTTAACACTATTCTACAACAATCAACTCAAGTCATATAGAAATACGAACCATTTGGGTTAAAGAAGAAAAGGTAGAAGAAGCAAATAGAAAATAACATCAGAATCTAACCATCGCAGTGGAATAAAATATAATAGATAATAAATGATCTTTACTCAAAATCAAATATATCTGTTTATATATTACATCATCAGAGTACATCAATCACAGCTCAACATCAATATCATACAAATGAATACATAACAACTCAATACAGCAGAAAATATGTATATATATATATATATATATATATATATATAAACAAGTACGAGAGTACGTGTCGTCATCCAGCTCGTCTCCTGAGCTCCATAGCATCAAATCCTGTACCTTATAATACTCGGTCTGACCCGAGCATTACAGTTAAATAATACCCGAGTCAGTCTGGATTACCAGTGTGAGAAAATCACACCCAATCGGTTATTAAAACTTCAAAATCCTTTGAAAACAAAAAGCATCTCGTAAGACCACGCCACAAATAAACATGTCGGGTTTTTACCTTACGATAGCTAAAACAATTTTTATAGAAATCCTCTTATATTATAATAGGGTCTATTTACAAATACTTGTAAAATAGCCAAAATTGTTACATTCATTAAATTCCAGCTACTAGCCACAGAGTGGGTAATACAAACAAAACTCGTACAAGGCTCGTAGGGAGAATGGATTTCCAACTAATGACTAGGCACTGGGGTACCACCTGTCACAGTACGGGGCCTAGATCACCGTACCGAGGAGTACGCCCTCTCCCTTACAACACAAGGCCGGGACTACCCCTTACTGGATAATACCGTGTGAGATCACCCCGCGGTTGGGATCAGCAACCGCCCACTAAGCCGAAATAATAAGGGACATCTGGACTGGAATGACCTCACCCTGCTTGGGTGCTACCCACCTAGCCTTGCTTTATAACCCCTGATTTTCAGTCATTCCCATTTGATGAGGCTTGAGGCTAAGCGTTACCTTTTTAGAACATATATCTTTGAATGCCCATCGTCCACCTGACGATGTTTCGCAAGAATTCATCCATACAAGTCCGTCCCGGGTTCGAACAGAACCGAAGGCACTATTCCTACTACATCCATTTTGGAAATATCCTCAGGATTAGTAGCGACTTTCCCTTGCACTTCATTGCTCCATCTTCGAATCCAAAATCGTTTACACGAAACGTACAAATCGGATCGAAGTGGTTTTCGAGAAATAAATCTCGATCCCGGTCTCTTCGAAACGATCAACGCATTTGTCCAATATTGATAGTCGGTTATTTAACTATCAATTAACATTCACAACATCCATCACACAATAAATAATTTCCCAAATTATTTATTTATCTCAAAAATATCTTCACAAGATATATTTTCACTTTCCAAATTCCTTTGAAAACAGTTTTCAAAACAATCTGCCTTTCTCAGAATAAATTCCAAGTATTTCTATTTCCACTGGAATCACCAAGCACAAAACTTTAGATTTTTAAAATAATTTAAAATCACTTTATTGTAAGATACATTTAACATTTTATATAGGAAATTTTTACTTTAATACTTAATTTTAAATAATACCCTAGAAATAATCAAAATAGGTTTACTTTATAAATATAACTAGATTTTCTCCTTTAAACAAAATACCAAATCATCCTTTAAATAATTATTACGATAATAGTTTGAAAAATATTTACTTTAGAATTTAAACATTTAAAAATAATAAACTTTCTAAGATATACTTTTTTTTAAAACAACATTAAATCCTTTAACTTATAATTAAAATCGCTTGAAAATAGTAATCGGCTATCCAGGGAAACACTCTTCTCTTTCACATCTTTAAAAATGAATCACTATTTATTTTTAAACGAATTTCCATTCCTTTATAAATCTCCACTTTGAATTCATATTTAAAATATCTCCGTTATTCTATTTTACCTGATATCCCAGTTTAAAAGTTTCAAATCTCATTTAAAATAAATTCTTTATTCATTCAAATAAAATCACTTAAGCTTTACAAATTATTATTACCCCTAATAATTCAAATTCCTCTTATTCCAAATTGTTAGAGTTTTGCAGTCACTTTTATTTTATTTTATTTTCAATTCATTATTAATTTATTCCAATTCACTAGAATTATTTTACTTAAAAATTTACTCTTTTATTTCTTTTAAAAATACAATTCTAGAGATTTGATAATTTATTTTACGGAGATATTCAGTCCAACCATACCATTCAATACTTCAAGTACTCATAAAATCATCACGAAACATCAAATATTCAGAACACAGAATATTCAATAATCTAAATAATTTCGAGGGGTCCAGTTGGATCCCTCCAACCTGTTTCCCTGCATCCAAAGATGTTAGAACAATAATATGCCAATCCCAGAATATAACATACTATAACACATCAATCAATTTCAACCATTCAAACAATTATTTAAATTAAATCATTTAAATTTAAATTTGAATTCAAATTTAACTGAGTGAGATTAACTCACCTTTGCTTTAAACTTGCAGTCTATTTCCCTTCACTTCCATTTCAGCTTGTTTCTCGATTTTTAGACCTTGAAGAAATATTTATGTAATTTATTAATATTTGAGTAATTAAACAATTAATTTTCATTTAATTAACAAATCATTTAATTTATACAATTTTCCCTTAAACCATTTGGTAACTGAAATATTTAAATATGTTAAATAAACAGGTTAATCACTAAATCTATTGCAAAAAAAATAAACTAGCAACTTTAAAATAGGTATATGTATATTAATTTATTGTTCTGAAACTACATATACTTTTAAAAATTGAATTATATATAGATCAAAAACTGATTTCCTATAATTTCTTCAATCGTTTAAAATTCATATATTTTATTATTAATTTTCCAAACCCTATCTAAAATGATTAAATTTTCTGTTTACCGTCATTATACCTACTCATCTGTCTTTCAATTAAAAACCTATTCAAATAAACAACAAGTTGATCTATATATATTATATACTTTCTAACTATATGCATATATCTCAATTGAAAAAAAATCAAATTTATATCTTTACTTATCTTACTGCTAAATCTAATACTGTTAGATATATAAATTTAAACTTGTAAAATTCACACCCAAAACTAGCTCTGCAATTTAAAATCTAGAGAGTAAACATTCTCTACTGTAAAAACGTAGTTTCTATGTATATACATAAACATATAGATTAAACAAACAAAAATAAATAAAAATACCTCACTGCACTATCAGCTTGGCATTAAATCTACACGCGACTCAACAATGAACTCTAACCCTAATCGCATCGAACCCTTTCAAACCATCGTCGCGCACAACATCGCAGACCACAAATCGCTCGCGACTTCATCACGGCCTCTTCTCGATGTTGCCGTGTCGTCCATCTCTTCAATCTCGACATCCTCGCCTTCAACAAGGGATCGCGAGCCCTAAAACTCTGTCACGAAGATCGTGGCTTCGAGCTCGAAACTGTAGCTCCTCGCCTTCCTATTGCGCCCCGATCGAAGTCGAGCATACCAATCTAACGCAGGCGCTTCCCAAACTCGGCCGCCTTGCCTCGATTTGATTTTGAAACCCTTTTTTTTTATGATTCCGCCATTTCTCTTTAGAACGACATGATTTTTTTTATTGTTCGACAGTAGGTTTTGGATTCAAATCTTAAAGAAAAAGAGAGTTGCGTGATCATACAAGGAAAAAGGTGCTATGCTAGGTCGGCTTTGCTTCAGAATTGGTCGGATTGATGTTATTTAAAGAGGGAACACGAGTCTAAAAGGAAATCGGCGGAATATTAAAAAGGGAGCGTGTTTAAGAAGGCACCGATGACATTGATTTGATCAATTAAAGTTTATCTATTTTCAACGCGTTTACTTATTGTACGCTCACACAACAACTCCGATCAATACGAAATTTGAACTCCGATAATAACTCAATATTACGGACCCAATTGAACTGCTTTCGTCTAATTCCAAGATTGCGCCTCGAAATGCTGTTTTTAAATTCAATTTAAACGATAAATTTCCAAAACCGAGCAAATCACTTCCAAATTCAATTTTAACACTTTTACTATCTTCAATATCATCAAAATAAATTTTATAAGCCTTCAAATTATTTTTAATAGGCCTAAAATATCAGATTTCATATTTTATCCAATTCAAATTATTTAATTCAACAATTTAATTGTCAAATAATTATAATATTCGTAATTTAAGTTGATAATTAACTTTTAAATAATTAAAATCAATTAAATATCCCGGTTTTAAATGAAAAATTCCGGGTCGTCACACAAACCGTAGTGGTGAAGGTCGGGAGGCCCAGTACTGGACACCACTAACTGGCGGAATGTGTCATAACTCTAAAAAAGGAATCCGAAAAGTGGTAACGTGAGTCCCATAACCACTCGTTCACACTAAACGGTTTACTATCCGTTAGTTAATTTCACACTCAAAGCAGTACAAAGTTCCCCTCATCTCATCGGTAAACCAAACCAAAAGGCCAAAACAATCAATCGAATAGGTCGGGGATTAATTGGAAAGATAAACGCATGGATTCATGGTCCGTGTTTTACCTAACCATTTAATCTCCTTTCCACTCCGCTCGAAGTGCGAAATTGTGTGTGCATTTTAAATAGAATTTATGAATTGGAGAAGGAAGCTTTTAATACGATTTGAAGGG
Source organism: Allium cepa (assembly GCA_030765085.1). Lineage (NCBI taxonomy): Eukaryota > Viridiplantae > Streptophyta > Magnoliopsida > Asparagales > Amaryllidaceae > Allium > Allium cepa. Next base: position 564,404,325 of record CM060943.1, read on the forward strand.
ATTATTTTTAAAAACCCGTGAATGAAGTTAAAATAAGTTATCAAAGCCAAAGATGCAATGACAACCACTAAGAACCAACTTGAATCGATAAAATTTGGAAAACCAATCAAAATAAGAAAAAATAGGCAAAACAGAAAAATAGGAGCATGTCGGTCGACCGGACTTCCTGAGTCGGTCGGCTGACCTGATCCAGAGGCAGAAAAGTGCTCGGGGGTAGCAGGTCGGTCGACCGGCCCAGGGGTTCGGTCGGCCGAACTGCAATTTTCTACAGTTCCTGCCCTATTTCATCCAAGCACAAACTCTTCCAAAACGCAACCGGTCGAGCAATGGACCTAAGGAGCCTGAGCCAATAGATACCCCAGCTCCATTAGATCTCCGATTCGCCACCAAAAACATGTTCAAACATCAAAGTTAGGATCTTTAAAGAATTGAACCCAAACACTAAAAATTTGGATATTCACCAATTCAATCCAAACCAAAAGCAAGTGCATATGAACAAGTGTTAGGAATTCGTACCCAACCATCAAAGATAGATATAAGCATAGATGAGAGAAAAAATCTCACCTTACATCAATAATATCAAGAGAAGTAGATGTGAGTTCAAAACTCACCCTTTTATCTCAAAACAAGAAGAATAAGCTCAAACACAAGAAGGAGACTAACTACTCTTCACTTCAACTATACAAACTTCAATCTAAGAATAAAACACATATTTCACAAATTAGGTTTAGGAAACTTTCTGAAATTGAAGAGGAGAAGAGTTGGAGAATATGAAGAAGAAGCTTACCAACACCTTCTCTTTGATTTTTGGAGCAAGAATTCAAGTTGCAAGAAGAAATAGGGCTTGGAATTTCTATTTCCCTTTCCTTTCCACCATTTTCAGTTTTTAGCTTAAGTTTGGAGGTGAAAATGAGTGAATTGGGAAGAGAGGGACTGAGTTTGGATATTTAGTTAGCTAATGGCTGAACCCAAACCCAAAACCCAACTTGAAAAAGTAGCAAAATTCAACTTACTCCAAACATATCAAAGCTTATACTTAAAAAGATCGCAAACGCCGTTTTGGACTCAATGGAGGTGGTTTCGAGTCCTAATTCGGCCATTTGCAAAAAGTAACATATCGGACCTAAAAATCCGACTAATGACGCTATATTTAAATAAAATATTTAAATATATAACCGTTAAATATGCGGGTTGTTATAGATCTCCCCTCCTTACAAAATTGCGTCCCCGCAATTCCTAGAGACGATATTTGTAACAACTACATACATACAACATTCAAAAGAAAAGGAAATAAGCTTGAGACGAAAAGATATTATGACCATTCCCAAGCAAAGATAGAAAACCCGGATAAGATCACTCGATATACTCTCTGGTTTCCCAAGTACAGTCATTGGGACTAGTGGACCATTGAACTTTAACGAGCGGCACGTCCTTGTTTCGAATGTGTCGCACCTCTGTGTCAAGTACGCGAATAGGCTGCTGTACAAAAGATAAGTCCGATGAGACCTCAAGCTCTTGCAAATCAGGAGAATCAATAACAGAATCCGACTCCCGAAGACATTTCCGAAGTTAAGAGACGTGAAACACGTCATGAATGCCAGATAAATGAGTAGGAAGTGAAACTTTATAAGCCACAGGGCCAATACGTTCAGTAATAGAAAATGGTCCTATGAAGCGAGGAGCCAATTTTCCAATCGTACTGAAATGCATAACCCCCTTCAAAGGAGAAACATGAATAAAGACAAGATCACCAACAGAGAATTCAAAGGCTATCCGCATAGGATTTCTGGCGGCTCTGTGCCTCTTTCATTCTCAACCGAATAAGATCAATTTTCTCAGAAGAATCACGAACAAAATCTGGACCAAGAATAAGCTTCTCCCCAGATTCCAACCAACAAGAAAGTGATCGACATGGCCTTCCATATAAAGCTTCGAAAGGAGCCATACCAATACTAGACTGAAAACTATTATTGTGGAGAACTCTACAAGAGGTAGGTGATCTTCCCAACTACCATCTAAATCAAAAATACAAATACGGAGAAGATCTTCCAAGATACGATTCACCCGTTCAGTCTGTCCGTCAGACTGTGGATGATAAGCTGTACTAAAATTAAGCTTTGTTCCCAAAGCTTGCTGAAGACTCTTCCGAAAATGACTCGTGAATAAAGGATCACGATCACTCACAATAGAACTAGGAACACCGTGAAGCCTCACGATTTCCTTAATATACAACTTAGCTAAATGCGAAGCAGTCCTATTAGACTTAATAGGAATAAAATGAGCAGACTTAGTGAGGCGATCAACAATAACCCAGATATTAGAATGGCCTGATCTTGAACGAGGTAGGTCACCAATGAAATCCATAGAAATCTGATCCCATTTCCACAATGGAATCTCTAGAGGCTGAAGAAGACCCGAAGGACACTGATGTTCGGCCTTAAAACACTGACAAGTTATGCAATTACTCACAAAACTCGCCATATCACGCTTCATGCCTTCCTAATAATAAAGACGACGCATATCCACATACATCTTACTACTACCAGGATGAATGGTATACTTAGAACGGTGACAGTCATCAAGAATATCATGCTTAAGTGCAAAATTAGATGGCACAAAAAATGGTTCTTCTTACGAAGACACCCAAGAGAATCAATGCTGAAATCCCGCAACGCCTCATCACAGGATCCAGACTCACAAAGCTGAATAAGATGCAACAAATCAGGATCACGCCGCTGAGCATCGGTAATACGATCCAATAAAATGGGTTGAGCTCCCAAACTAAACAATAGAATAGGAGAATCAGAAGATGAACCTCTATCACGAATTTCACAAAAAGATAGAGTCTCAAGAAAATCCCATTCGACAAGCATCATAGAAATAACAGCCGAATGTTTGCGACTAAGCGCATCAGCAACACGATTACCCTTACCAGGGGTATACTGGACATCAAAGTCAAAGGAAGCAAGAAACTCGAGCCAACGCTGTTGTCTCATATTGAGTTCCTTCTGAATGAACAAATACTTCAAAGATTATGATCGGTATAGAGAATGAAGCGCTCGCCCAATAAATAGTGTCGCCAAATCTTCAAGGCGAAGACAATGGCGGCTAACTCAAGATCATGAGTGGCATAGCGAACTTCATTCAGACGCAGTTGCCTAGAAGCATAAGCAACTACCCGATCCTTCTGCATAAGAACAACACCGAGACCACTACCACAAGCATCAGTGTAGACAACAAGATCATGATTCCCCTCGGGAACCACAAGAATAGGAGCATTAGTGAGAAGTTCCTTCAATGTCTGAAAGGAAGCTTCACACTTGTCGGATCAAATAAAATGAATGCCTTTCCGAGTAAGGCTGGTGAGAGGAAGCACAACGTGAGAAAAATCCTTAATGAACCGACGGTAATAACCCGCCAATCTAAGGAAACTACGAATCTCATGAACATTCTCAGGCCTTTTCCAATTCTGGATGGCTTCGATCTTTGAGGGATCGACAGAAATGCCATCGAAAGATACAACATGGCCTAAGAACTTAACCCTATTCTCCTAAAAGTGGCACTTGGAGAATTTGGCTCTAATCTGATGGTGACGGAGATTACTCAAGACAATTCTCAAGTGATTAGCATGCTCAGCTCAAACTTAGAATAAATAAGGATATCATCAATGAAGACAAGGACGAACTTATCGAGATATTCCCGGAATACCCGATTCACGAGATCAACAAAGAAAGCAGGAACGTTCGTCAACCCAAACGGCATAACGAGCCACTCAAAAGAACCATAACGAGTGCGGATAGTTGTAAGAGGTATGCTATCCTCCGCGACTCGTAACTGATGTAAACCCGTGGCAAGGTTAAGCTGAGAAAATACCTTAACACCACTCAATAGATCGAACATATCGTCGATCCTAGGCAATGGATACCTATTCCTGATGGTTAACTCGTTAAGCTTGCGATAGTCAATGCAAAGCCTAAGAGTTCCATCGAACTTCTTCACAAAGACGACCGCGGATCCCCACGGAGAAAAATTGGACTGAATCAACTGCTTGGACTCAAGCTCTAAAAGCTGCTTCTTGAGTCCCTCATTTTCCTTTGTAGACATCCTCGTGGGAGGACGACTAACTGGCTGCGCGCCTGGAATGAGATCAATGCGGAACTCAATTGCCCGCTTGGGTGGCAAACCCGAAACAGGTTCAAAAACATCAGAAAAGTCACAAGCAACAGGAATATGAAATATATCATCATCATCTCGCGAGTTAAGAGAACATAAAGCCATTTCGATATTATCCACATCCCCAAGAACAAGTGATAACTGAGTACGCGAATCCGGATGTCGAAGATACAAAATTCTCTTCGAACAAATAATCCTGGCATCATATCTCACTAGCCAGTCCATTCCCAAAATCATATCAAATCCCAGACAAGATATAACGTGTAGATTCGCACAAAAAGAAAAGCCACATAAAACAATCTCAACATCATCACAAAGCATACTAAGGATCGCGGATCCCCCAATAGGATTCGCAATCCTTAAAGAAGTAACCAAACAAGAAACATCCAAGGATAAATCATCAACGAGATTTTTCGATACGAAAGAATGTGAAGCACCCGTATCGAAAAGAACTCGTATACTATGATCATGAAATAATATAGAACCTTCCAAAATAGATGGAGATATACCTTTGGGCTGAGAAGGACCTTCAGAAGTCTTAGCAGCATAAAGCTTGCTAGACTTGGCAACGGTCGGAACAGTAGGGAAAGTGGAAACATAATGTGCTTCCTTCTTGCAATAATGGCAGAAGAGAGGCTTGGAACAAGCTCGAATCATATGATCAGGGGAACGACAATTGAAACACTTCCGAACGAAAGGTGTTCCAGAATATTGAGGCTGAGAGCTAGAACTACCAGTCTTCTTTTTCTTAGAAGGAAAAGACTGGACTTCTGAAATGGAAACTGCCTCTTGTTAGGGTTCTTGGAAACCTCAACATCAACATCACTATCACACTCCTTCTCGATGGTTTCAAGATGAAGCGCAGAATCAACCAACTCTTTAAAAGAAAGCTTAAGCTGGAGCAACAAAGACTTCTTAAGATATTTCTTAAGACCAAAGACAAACTTCAGATTCTTCTTATAAGAAGTGCTAATGAATTCAAGATCATACTTAGATAATGCCTCGAATGAAGCAACATACTCAAAAACAGAAGATTTCCCTTGCTTCAACTCAAAGAGGCGACGGGTCAATAAAACCTTTTCAGATTCAGGAAAGAACTTGAGTTCAAATCGTCCCCGAAACTGAGTCCAAGAAAGAGTAGACTCATCAATTTCGGCTACAAGAAGCTCATGCCAATCAAGAGCACGCCCTTGTAATAAGCTAGAAGTTACAAGAACTCTATCATGGTCAGAAAGATCCATACGAGAGAAGATACGCTCGCACGTGCGAAACCAAGCTTGGACTTCAAGAACAGACTCGGAGCCTTTAAACGGCTTTCCCCCAAGATGAGAAAAATCACTGCACAGACGTGCAAAGGCAGACTTGCGAGGTGGAGATACTCGAGGAGGAACTGGAGGCTGAGTGCTCCTAAACAATTCCAAAAACTGATCGGTAGACATATAAACGCCATCCAGATGTGAGCCACTGGATTGCCTAGCATCCGAATGTCGTCACCTGCCTCTTCCAGCCATACGCTGAAAGTCAAGATAAGAACAAGATTATTCACATTGTAGATATCATTAATTCAAATGCAGAATACTACGGAACAAAATGCATTCCGAGACGTATTCCCACATTCTATCTAACCTTTGATGGTAGAAGGAATAGAGAAACACGATGATTCAAAGATTTGTATCACTTATTACACTCTGATGTACCGGAATACGTGCTTCTATTCTGTGTTTATTGTACTTTGTTCTGAACTCAGCTCTGATACCACGGCTGTGACGCCCCACCTCTATACCCACGCTAGCCAATGACACTAGGGTATTGCCGTCAACTAACACGGAGAATATGGCTGGTTAGGAGCGACCAACTATAGCCTTGCTCTAACTATCTATTGAATACATCGACAATAGACATACCAAGCAGGTCGACATACCCAATGAATACTTAAAACAAAACCATAGGTGATTGGAGGATCTATCAGAACAGAATATAACAACTCAAATGTAATATACATCACAGAACAATAGATCATCATATACACATATATTGATACATAACAGAGTTTACAAACTAATACATGTCAAGTGTTATAGCAAACCACAATGTACAGACGAATTCAAAATAATACATATATCAGAGTTATAATAAAAAGGACTACACAAAAAGCTTTAAAAAAAAGGAATAAGCTGAATAGTCCATGCGGAAGCAAAATATTCTAAGTCCAATGCACCGAACCTGAAACATCTTGGTCTGACCCGAGTATATAATACACGGGTCAGTCTAGCTAAACAAATCAGTTAGATAAACTGAACAACAATAACCTGCAAGGTCACAATGTATAACAAATATCTCTAAAAGAGATAACACAATTATCTAACAAAAGATGAATCATATCATAACAAGCCTCATATCATCGGCAACTCAGAGAAACAAAGGATAAGAATATCCCAAAACACGCCATAAAGGCAAATAACAAATACCAATGAAGGTAACACAAGTTCCACAAGGTAATCGCTATACATCATGCGGCTCAAAAAGACCAACACCGAAGGGCGATACCTAGGGAATATACATATCAATGAAGCATCATAAAAGTTGCACGTGCTTAGTACTGTATAAACAAAGATCCATGAGCCCGAAGACTCCAAACCCAAATATCACTCGAGCGGCTTATAAAGACCTAACTCCGAAAGCGATACAATAGGGCAACAAACCCGAAGGCACAAACCCGAAGGTATAAACCCGAAGACAACATACCCGAAGGCAACAAACCTGAAGGTGCAAACCCGAAGGCAACACACCCGAAGGCGACAAACCGTAGTGGTGAAGGTCCGGAGGCCCAGTACTGGATACCACTAACTGGCAGAATGTGTCATAACTCTCAAAAAGGAATCCGAAAAGTGGTAACGTGAGTCCCATAATCACTCATTCGCACTAAACGGTTTACTATCCGTTAGTTAATTTCACGCTCAAAGAAGTACAAAGTTCACCTCATCTCATCGGTAAACCAAACCAAAAAGGCCAAAATGATCAATCGAATAGGTCATGGATTAATCGGAAAGATAAACACATGGATTCATGGTCCGTGTTTTACCTAACCATTTAATCTCCTTTCCACTCCGCTCGAAGTGCGAAATTGTGTGTGCGTTTTAAATAGAATTTACGAATTGGAGAAGGAAGCTTTTAATATGATTTGAAGGGATTATTTTGAAAAACCCGTGAATGAAGTTAAAATAAGTTATCAAAGCCAAAGATGCAATGACACCACTAAAAACCAACTTGAATTGATAAAATTTGGAAAACCAATCAAAATAAGCAAAAATAGGCAAAACAGAAAAATAGGAGCAGGTTGGTCGACCGGACTTCCTGAGTCGCTTGGCTGACCTAATTAATCAAGAGGCAGAAAAGTGCTCGGGGGTAGCAGGTCGGTCGACCGGCCCAGGGGTTCGGTCGGCCGAACTGCAATTTTCTACAGTTCCTGCCCTATTTCATCCAAGCACAAACTCTTCCAAAACGCAACCGGTCGAGCAATGGACCTAAGGAGCCTTAGCCAATAGATACCCCAGCTCTATTAGCTCTCCGATTCGCCACCAAAAACATGTTCAAACATCAAAGTTAGGATCTTTAAAGAATTGAACCCAAACACTAAAAATTTGGATATTCACCAATTCAATCCAAACCAAAAGCAAGTGCATATGAACAAGTGTTAGGAATTCATACCCAACCATCAAAGATAGATATAAGCATAGATGAGAGATAAAAATCTCACCTTACATCAATAATATCAAGAGAAGTAGATGTGAGTTCAAAACTCACCCTTTTATTTCAAAACAAGAAGAAGAAGCTCAAACACAAGAAGGAGACTAACTACTCTTCACTTCAACTCTACAAGCTTCAATCTAAGAATAAAACACATATTTCCCAAATTAGGTTTAGTAAACTTTCTGAAATTGAAGAGGAGAAGAGTTGGAGAAGATGAAGAAGAAGCTTACCAACACCTTCTCTTTGGTTTTTGGAGCAAGAATTCAAGTTGCAAGAAGAACTAGGGCTTGGAATTTCTATTTCCCTTTCCTTTCCACCTTTTTCAGTTTTTAACTTAAGTTTGGAGGTGAAAATGAGTGAATGGGGAAGAGAGGGACTGAGTTTGGATATTTAGTTAGCTAATGGGCTGAACCCAAACCAAAAACCCAACTAGAAAAAGTAGCAGAATTCAACTTACTCCAAACATATCAAAGCTTATACTTAAAAAGATCGCAAACGCCATTTTGGACTCAATGGAGGGGTTTTGAGTCCTAATTCGGCCATTTGCAAAAAGTAACATATCCGACCTAAAAATCCGACTGGCGACGCTATATTTAAATAAAATATTTAAATATATAACCGTTAAATATGCGAGTTGTTACAATTAATTAATCATCCTTTAGTTATCTATCTAAATTAATTATCCATAAGTAATTATCCGATTAGTTAATTATCCTCAATTAATTAACCTTTAATTATTAACTAATTATCCTCTAATTATTCATCTTAATCAACTCTCCTTAATTAATTCTCTTTAATTAATTATCTCTAATTAGATCAAGTAGTTAGCCTTAAATTAATTAGGTAAATTGATTATTCTTTAACTATTCACATTAATTAATCTTTAATTACTCTCATTAATTTCATTAATTAATGATCCTTTAGTTACTTTTATTAATTAATCACTCTTTTAAATAATAAATTATATTTAGCAAGTAATCTTTAATTAATCACATTCTTAATTAACCTTAATTACTTATATTAATTAATTACCCTTGAATTAATTACATTAATAATTATTTAATCTATTACACTAAGTGATTAATCCTTATTTACCTCCATTTAGTAATTATCCTTAAATTACTTATAATAAGTAATTATACTTTATAAATTGCATTAAGTAATTATACTTAATCAATTTCATAAGTGATTTTTCTTAATTACTTATATCAATTTATCTTCAATTAATTACATTAAGTAATTAATTATCTTTAATTACTTGTATCAATTACTTGGATAAACATTCTTCTCCCTTTTAATAAATTGTTAAATCATTATTTAACTCAAGGGAATTTTAAAGGAAACATTTAATTCTAAAATTAATTCTTTGAAGCTAGTTTTAAAACTTGATTTCTTCTTTGGAAACTTACTTATTTAAATACACATTAAAATTTTCGTTAGCTTTTGAAACCTACACTTCTTATTTCCTAAAAGACCGGTTACTATCAAAGAAACCTGAGTCCAATACCTCAATTTCTCGAGCAAAAGATTCAAACGAAAATTCTTTCTCTGCCCCGACAAATTCACGATTTCCTCGAGCAAGTCCCGTGCAATCACTTCTTCCCTTTCCCCTAATTCTACTTCGCCTAACAGGCTTCCATGCATAAATCTGTACACGACGTGCACATGAACATTGCCGACGACCAACGCCTTTGGTCACCGATCATCCTCATACATCACCCATATTCTTCTTTCCCCATTCATCAACCTGAAACCACATTCGAAACACTAGTTCGAAATCGAACTACTCACCCCCTGATCAAAAACGATAGTGACAAAACCTCCTTGCCACTCCACCTTGGTCCACCATCCACCACCGGACCTCGTCCCTGCCTTTGCCCTAGCCTCCTTACTCAATTCCCCTACATGCACACCTTTCTTCCTTCTTCTCCTCGATTCAGCTCGACCGCTAATGGAGCATCACAAAGCAATGGCCTAAATCTTATTTTCCAATCGTCCTACCCTCACGATCATCTAGAAACTCCAAAGACATTTTTCTCGCGTTCCCCAAGCCCTACTCCTCCTTCACACTAAGTGTCACGCCTCCAAATTAACCCAGCCACCTAAATTTGTCGTCTCACCCAATTCCGATCGCCCCTCAAATCCTCACTAACCATAAGCTTAATTTTTTTGATATGGTTATCAAAATTTATAAACTTTCAACACAAATCAGATTACATAATCAAAATGAGAAGTTAAGACATTTAAATTTTCCGATGAAGTTTAATTTTAGTGTTGTCTCTTAATTTCACAACATTTACTTAATATTTCTACCTAAATTCTTTTTTTTAAAATGTAATTACATTGCCTTGATCAATTTCCTTTTTAAAATCTTAACCTAATATTGGCTGTTTAAAGAGAAATTAAATTTTTAAAACTGGATTTATAAACCTGTAACTAAGAACAGAGGATTCATACACATATGTATAGGCATACAGGTTCAAATATCTGCATATTTATCTATAAACAAACATATTTTCAACATGCAAACAATTTTCATAAGGTTATTTCAGTGTTTTATCACAAGCATCAGTTTTAAACAGGTTTGAGCATTAAAAAAATAGCAGTTTACTCACCTTATTAAAAGAACAGTGGAAGTTTTCTTCCTGAAACCTAGAAATTACTTGATTATGAACAACTACTTTGTTATTAAGATTATCTGTTCTTGATAATGATTGAGTTGATCTTGATATCGAGTTGTATTTGAACTTGAATTTGCTGCCATACTTTTTTGCATGCTTTTGTTTTTCATCTCCAGGTTGATGAAATTTTTTTCTTCAGTTTACAGGTTTATGTGAAGATAAAAGAAATTGAGAAGTGAAGCATGGTTTCTTAATTCATTCTTATTCATATAATTAAATCTTGAAAGAGAACAAGTATGCCACTTGTAAATCAAATTATACTATGTTAACACTTGTTAATTATGTTACAAATTTGCCTCCACTTGTAATTTATGTGTGTAATTAGCTTACATATGTATTTATATGTTTTCAAATGTTTAAATATGATTTTATATAATTTTTATATACATACAACTTAAATTTTATCTCTTGTTAATTTTTTAAAAGAAAATGCAAAAAACTCTTTGATAAATTTAAAATTTGTATATATACAAATTATACTTACATAACTTTTTAAAAGGAAATGATTTAAAATATAATGATATACTAAAAAAATCGTATATACATATACTTTTTAAATCCAATTTATTTCTAAGATATTTATCTCTTGAATTTCAAATTCAAGTTCAAACTCTATTTGCAATCATATTTATTTAATTAAACCATCATATTTCATATTAGAAGATTATCAAACTTAATGTTTGTCTCTATATATTTTTATTTTTAACTAAATAAAATTAGTATCTCAAAGGGTAAAAATCAGTAAATTACCCTATTACTAGATGTCCCAAAAATCTGGATTATCACATTCCTCCCCCATTTGAATCTTTTTGTCCTCGAAAAGGAATGAAGCCAGAATTTATTCAATGCTCAAAATCAGATAAATCACTTTTTGATCATTTTTAAAATTCTTTAAAATTCTATCTAATATGACTAAAATACTTTTTTTAAAAATACTTTTTTTTTGAAACTCGATGTCTCAACCAGTCTATCCTTATTCTCACAGAACTTCGGTCATACGTTGTCCAGGCGTAGGACTGAAAATCTATAAGTACTCAGCAGAACCATTTTCAACACCCGGTGAAAATACTTGGAAAACATTTTCGAAAACTTTTTGAAAATATAGAAAAAAAAATTGAAATAGAGTAAACATCTTTGGTGAGAATGCTCTAGAAATCATCACCCCCTCCATGGTTAACCCGATGGTTACGTTGCCATCTCGGCAAAATCCATAGATAACTGTAGACCTCCATGCTCCTCGATTATACCATGGAACCCGCTACAGATCGCAGCTACACCCAGGGTTACGTTTCCATCACACCAAAAACCCATGTAATGGTAGGCATCAGCGCCCTCGAATTTCGCTGCCAAAAAAAGAAACTTCTCCACTCGACCATACATCGCAGTCTACCGATGTTACGTGCCATCCCGAGAAAATCAAGCTTAGACTGTTGACACTCACCTCCACACGATTTCCGTTATGGTCCACGGTAGATCGCAGCGACATCGAGTTACACTATTATCATAGCATACCCAAATGCCTCTATAGGCATTAGCGCCCTCAACTTTCGCTGCCCAATAAACCTTAGGAACTTCAGTTTGTCTGGACTAGGATCAACTTTAAAGCCTCCCCCTTAGGGCTCAAGGCAGTACCAACCTATGGTACTCCTAAGAAATTCATTTCAAGGTAGCGCCTTTTTCCCCAAAGCCATTCTCAAAACACTTTATACTATACACATACAGTATTTTCCAAATCATACACCTAGTATGAATCCCATATAAATCTCCTTTTCTCAAAATCGATTATCCCAAAATCGGTAATTCTCAAACTAGGCTTTCTAAATTTCCAAAATTGATTTTTTTCCAAAAGTCAAAAGCCTTTCAATATCCATAGGTTCCAAAAACCTTTTTTCCAAAATCATTCTCATAAAATCTTTCATATATATATATATATATATATATATATATAAAACTTTGAAAATCTTTGGATCACTTCATACTTGTTTAATTCCCTTTTTATACTTTAAATACTTTCAAAAACCCTTTTTATTTTGGCTATAGATCCAACAAGGGGAGTTTTATCATATATATAACAAAGATACATAACTTTGTTTATTCAAAATCAAATATTCAAATTTGATCATTCATTACTTTTCTTATAAAGTGAACCTTTAATCATAGAAATATCCAATTTCCATTTTACTTCATCTTATATTTCACAAATTTTACTTTTCATTTCAAAAACCATTTTACAGTTCTTATCCACAAAATTTCAATATCAATTTCATTCAAACCCGTACGAGGTACCAAATCAACTGTATGCTATATCAATCTGATCGCTCACTCGATCATACAATTTCACTTCCAAACTAGTATCGTCCACCCAACATTCTAGTGCAGACACAGATCTGGTTTCTTGATTAGAAACTGTCATTCTCCTTGCTAATCATAACTATGATAGAGAATTTCCAGAACCGATCAAAAATCCATATCCAGGTTCTCCGTCAAAAATAGAGTGAAAAATCCCAACTCGGATCGATACTCTATCTCAAAATTCTTTGTTCGAATCTGGATCAAATCGTTATGCGAATAGAATAACATACGTACATCCTATGTATCTATCCCCGTTGATTATTAGCCAAATCAATTCCCTTTTCTATTCACATTCATTTCGAATTCTATTCACTTATTCATATTTTCCTTAATCCCCATTTGGATTATCAATTTAATTCTTATCTCAATTGGTATTTAATTATAAACAGATTAAACTCTGTCCAGCTTAAATTTGAAAAATAGCATAAAAAATTTAAAATAGACAAGTAGTTGAAAAATAATTATTAGTTGTAAAATAGTTGTAAAACAGTTAAGTAATTGTAAAATAGTTAAATAATTGCAAAATATTTTTTAAAATAGTGATTAATTGTAAGTAATTGAAAAATAGTAATTAGTTTATAAAACAGTTGTAAGATAGTTAAATAGTTCCAAAAATAGTTGTAAAATAAGTATAAAATAGTTTGGTTTTAAAAAGAAAGGTTGTATATAGTAAATAGCTTGGAAAAAAATAAGTTTATAATAAAACAATTTATTTTGAAAATAGTCTAGAGCCATACTGTACAGCTTCCCAATCTCCATTTCTAATCACTTCCATTAAATTTTCACTTTCTTTTGAATTGATTTAATTTTTATTCAAAATAAATTAATTTCATTTCTCAATTTTCATTTCCAATCAATTTCCCATCCCATTAAATCGATCCAATCCCAATTCAAGTGGAATTAACCTCAATTTCTTTTCTAAATTCAAATCAAATTCCATTTGAATTTACTTATTCAACTTTAATCACAATTAAATTAATTCAAATAAATTTCAAATTGAACCAATTTCAATTTATTTCAATTCCAGTTTGAATTAATTCCAATCTCCACTTTTAAAACATTTCGAATTATACAAATTCGAGTTAAATTTTCAATTACTGATCTAATTCTTTTAAATCAAATTAATCTTTACTTTAATTTAACAACTAAATTTTTTTAAAATTAAATTCCGGGTCCAAATTTCAAAATTCCATTTAAATTTACCTATACTTATTCATAAATTTATTTCTAAGTTCAAATCATAGTTCCAATCCATTTTAAACAATTTAATCTTTCAAAAACCAATTTATTACCTAAATTCTATTTTGAAACCAATTTTCAGTAATTTCAGTTGCAATTTTATCTTAAATATTCAAAACTTAAGTTCAAAGTGATTTCACTTTCACAAGTTCAACTTTTATCTTTAAAAATCAAAATTACTTAAATAATTTCAAATTAAAGTTTAATTTCCATTTAATTTCAGCAATGGATATATATATTTCCTCAATCCATTTCTAAATTCATTTCAAATATTCCAATTCACATTTTCATATATAACAACAGGGTGATGTGACAAAACATTCAATCTGTGACGACCCGAAATTTCTAACAATTTAAATTGGAATAATTAATTGATTTTAAATATTTAAAAGTTAATTTTAACTAGAAATTCAAGATATTAACATTTACTTGATAATTAAATCATTGAATTATATAGTTTAAATATTGAATCATATAATTTGAAATTGGGTAAAATGCTGACTCTGGAATTTTAAGCCTGTTAGAAATAATTTGAAGGCTTATAGAATTTATATTGATAACACCGAAGGTAGTAAAAGTGTTGAAATTGAGTTTGGAAGTGTTTTGTTCAATTTCAATAATATATCGTTTAAATTGGAATTTAAAAATAGCCTTCCGAAGCACAGTCTCGGAATTTGACGAAACCAGTTCCATTGGATCCGTGATAGTTATTTATTATCAGATTTCAATTTTCGTAGCAATCAGAGTTGTAGTTTGACCCTGGCAGCTCGAAACGCGTAGAACTATTTTAATTGATTTTATTTAAAATTGATTGTTTACTTCTGTAACTCGCGCATACGATCAAACTAGCCTTCGAAGCACATTCCATTGTATTCGGAATGTGGGGAAAACCTTATAATCACCTAGCAACACGCCCCGATGGTAGTTCGGAGTTTTGAGATAAGTAAAGTGAGATATTTATAATTTAATAATATTTTAATCTGATAAATCAAGGCTTTAACTTCCCCAATACGCCTGTTTCTTCCTTTAATCACGCGTACTCAAGACGCCTTCCTCCAACCTATATCTTATTCCCCTTTTTCTCTCAAATCTTCAAAACGAAATTTAAATCGAACTCGGTGAAATGAAAAAAAAGAAACTAATGGCCGCTTCTCCTTCACTTTCAATTTTCTCTCCCGGCTGTAGAAACTAAATCACCGTTCGTTCGTTCTCTTTAACCGAATCGTATAAAAAACAACAATAATAATGGTGACCGAATCGCGAGGGTCGAGGCTCGCAAGGGGAGGGCCGCTCGAATTTGCGAAGCACGCACGCGCTCTCATGCACGAGGAGGGTTTGGGACGAATTCTGTCGGCACGATTTGTGGTTTGCGAGCTAGGGTTTCGTTCTTGTTTTGGGTTGACGCGACCGTGTAGGAAGCAGAGCTCGAGTGCGGCGACGTGAAGAGGGTTGTGGAGGATGCCGTGGTTTTGCAAAAAGGGTTTGATAGCAGAAGGTAGCGGTGCGAGTGTCGAGGCCGCAGTTTTGTTCGATTGGAGCTGGAGTTCGACTTTGTTTTGAAAGACAGTCGATTGGGGATTGGGGCTGCGATCAAATCGAGGGACGCGAGGCGATGTGGTCTCATAGTCGGTAAAACTGTGAGCATGCTTTAGCTTGATTACTTGATTTGGCATTCATACCTCTGTAGGTATGAATATTTTTGTTTCTACATTTTGTTACTGTTATTGATTGCTGAAATGCCTCATTACAACATTTAACAACATGTTATTAGCATTGTAAATTCAATGCATTCCATCATATTTAGCAAGTGTCATAACTGATCACTCAAAAATCAAATTTTAACCCTATAGAACATGTAAACAGAAGTAGCCGTTTAGATATTGAAACATCTATACGAAGTTAGTTTAAAATTTTAATTATTATATAAATTAAATTTTGGATTAAAATGTTTTATTGGTAAGTCGAATTTATAAATGGTAATCAGAAAACTAAGGTGAGCAATCTTCGTTCCGTATAACTGATTTGCTGTTATGGATTTGAAATAAAACAAAATTTAAGTTTAGATGAATTTGAAAGAAAACAAAAATTAAGTTTAAATGAATTTGAAAGAAAATATTTTAAATGTGTTTAGGAATGATCAGTAAATCAGTTACCATTATAAATTGTTAATTAAATAAGTTTGGATTGTTAATCGATGTTTAAGAATTAGTTATTCGAGTAATTAAAGATGAATTCAGTTAAGGTCTATAAATTGATGATGTAATTAGAAGTTAAATAGTTTGTAATTAAGAATTAATTAACGAATTACTTTGTAATTAAGTGCTTGATTTAAGTTAAGTACTTAGAGAAGTACTTAAAGGCTTGGTTAATGAATATAGCTAATGAAAGATCAATGGTTAAGGGTTATTAAATGATTTATTTACGAGATAAATGTAAGGTAATTAATTTTATTAATTAATTAAGGATAATCAATTGTGAAATTTGGTAGGTATAATTACTTAATGTAATTTATAAAGTAAGATTACTTGGTATGGTAATTAGTGATACTTGAAATTATTGGATGTAATAAGTTAATGGATGGTCAATAAATGGGAGTAATTTAGATCTAAATTACTTGGAGAAATTGATAAGAAGGGTAAGTACTTAGTAGAAGTAATTGAAGGGAAATTTATCAAGAGATTCATTAAGAAAATTAACTTTCCTTTAAAAACAATTACACTGGTGATAAATTTAAGGTGGATATTTAGGTAATGATAAGTTATTGACGTGCAACTGATTATTAGTAAGTAAGCAAGATTACAATGATTAATATTGTGGGTTAATTCATATAATTAAATTAGATATTTAATGATGTAATCAAAGATTTATTAATTAAGATTGATTAATCCATAATATGTGACTTATGAAGTTAATTAATATAAGTAATTAAGGATTAATGTAATTAACATAGTTAATTAATTAATGAAGTAATTAAGAGTACTTATGGATTTTGGTTAAGTATAATTAATATCATGGAGTTAATTAAAGATAATTACTTGAATGAACTTGCAAGAAAGATAACTAATCCATGGTGATTAATTAAGATGAATAATGATGGGTTGACCTATTAATTGATTTGGAAATTAATTAATGAAGGAATCTAAGTGATTGAGATTTGAAATTTAATTTGAATCAATTAAATTGATTTGTATGTGATTAAGTTTTTCTTATGGATGATGGAATGGTATTGGATGTTTTGAATGAGTTGATATCTCTGATATGAAATGTTGTGTATTTCATTTGAATAACTTGGGTTAGGATAACGTGAGTTTTGAAGAGGCCGGAGTCGGGTATTAGGAAATATCCGAAACCACTTCGAATATTTTATAGATTGATATGTGAAATAAGTGTTGTCTATGGAAAATTGTGAATTGGTTATATTGATATAAGTTGCCTCGGGTTCATATAAGTTGTTTGCTTTGTATTCCTTGTTAAATGGGTTTACTCACGCTGGTTTCCAGCCTGACCCGGGTGTTACTTTGGTGTAATGCTCGGGTCAGACCGAGTATTACAGATTTTCAGGTAGGTACGTTCTGGAGCTCAAGAGGCGAGCTGGATGGCAATAGCGTATAGTGTATTTCCACCGTATTTATATTATTATTAATCGGTGACTTGATAATTGTATATATTCAGTGATTGAATGTATGTGAAACTCTGATGTATATTAAATGTAATCGACAGAAATAGTATTCTTTTGTAAACAGTTATTATTTATTATTATATTTTATCCGCTGTGATTTTGAGATGTTTGGTGTTTTTGTTCTTCTTCTCCTATCTCTTTCTTCTTTTTCATAACTATCTGGAATTTTCGGGTTTGAAAATTTCGGGCCTTTACATTTGGTATCAGAGCTGAAAGGTTAAGCGAGAACCTTGGCTCTGGTGGGGATTTCTCATTAAATAGAGTTTGTAGTGCTCTAGAAAGAGTCGAGAATATATATATATATATATATATATATATATGAGCGCGTACTTGTTATTTTCTTATATAAAGATTTTAAATGATTTTATATAAAATATATTTTGATATATATAAAGCAATATTTCCTTCTAATAAATATTAAGGTGATTGGTTGTTAATTATTGAAATTAAAATTAAGAGGTAATATAATACAACCAAACTGAAGTCTAGAATTGGAATTAAATTAAGTAGAAACAAAATACAACCAAATTAAAATTTAATGGATTGAAAATGAAATTCTAAATCTGGTCCCAGAATTTGAAAATTTTGTTTCAAAGTAATGAAAAATAATAAATAAGTATTATTTAGATAAATGGGACTTGTTGCAAATAATGGGTTATTTGAAAGTTTGATTTGAATTAAAAACCAAAAGAGATCTAAAATTTTAGGATGGCTTCGTGTGTAAAATAAATAATATGTATGAATAAGGAATATACATAAATCAAAAATAGTTTGAATAAACCCTAAATGTTGAGTTTGAAATCTGGAATGGGATGTGATATCCAAGTAATAAGTTTTTTTAAGTGGGAAGATTATTATTGTGAAATTTGAGGATTGAATGAGGTTGACTGGATTAAGTAAATCGAATTTAACTTGGAGAAGTTAAATAAGTTTGAATGAACAACTTGAATTGGAGATTTTAAGATGAAATTGGAATTTAACTTGGAAAGTTAAATGGTTAATTTGAATTGGTAGTTTGAGAGATCTCAAGATAGGTTTGGGATTTGGAAATTTTAAAATAGATGGGCGTTTTAAAAATAAATTGGATGATATCATCCTATTGTTAATAAAAAAATCTTTAATTTGAGAATGGTATTGTATAAATAAAATAAATTTGAATAATTAAGTTTGTAAATTAAAATTGTTTAATAATTGGCTTCAAATTGGAAGATAAAGTTTAATAATAAATTAAAAATTTAAAAATAAAATTGTACTGAATTCTTATGTGAACCTTGAAATACATAAGTAAAGAAAATTTAAAATGGAATTTTGAGAATTGAACTCAGAAATTTAACTGATTAAAACTTTGAATAAAAGTTAATTGGGTTTAAGAAGGTAAACCAACCTTTGAGAGTTTAGCTCGAATTTATATAATTTGAGATATTTAAATTCAAGATTTAAATTGAATTAGTTCAAAATTGAATTTGGTTTGAATTAAGTGGATTGGTGATTGAAGATGTATAAGTTTAAAATTTTAAATAGGAAATTATATTGGATTATATCGAAATGATTTGACTTTGAAATGGGTTCAATTGATAATAATTCACATTGATTGGAATAATTTGAAATTATAATATAGGTTGAACATGATTAAAATTAAATGGAATTTGTTTTAAATTGGGAAGAGAATCAAGATTGATTCGACTTGAATTGGGTTTAAATAAAATTTAATAGAAATTGAAGTTATTCAAGCTGGAATTGAGTCAATTAAATGGAAATTAGTTGGGAAGTGAACAATTTGACTCTTGACTATTTTCAATATAAATTGTTTTAATATAAACTTATTTTTCTAGGCTATTTAATATATACAACTTTTCTTTCTTAAAGCCAAGTTATTTTATACTTGGTTTACAATTAATTTTAGAGCTATTTAACCATTTTTCAACTGTTTCCTAAATTAATTACTATTTTACAACTATTTCACAAACTAATTTCTATTTTACAACTATTTTGCAATTATTTAAAATTCCTGAAACTATCCAACTATTTTCCAACTATTTTACGATTAGTTAACTATTTTATAGCTATTTGGTAAACTAATAATTATTTTTCAACTACTTATCTATTTTTAAAATCTTCAAGCTATTTTCTAAATATAAACTGGTCGGAGTTCAAATTGTAAATTGGTTTAAATACCCAACTGAGGTAAGAATTGAAGTGACAATTCAATGGAAATTAAAGGAAATGTGAATAGAAAGGGAATTGATGTGGCTGATAATCAATGAAAATAAATACGTAAGGTGTACGTATATTATTCTATTCACATAGTGATTTGATCCAGATTCGAGCAAAGAATTTTGAGATAGTATATCGATCCGAGTTGGGATTTTTCACTCGATTTTCGACGACAAATCTGGATATGGATTGTTGATTGGTTATGGATATTCTCTATTATAGTTATATCTATGTAAGGAGAATGGCGGTTTCTAACCAAGAAACCAGATCTGAGTCCGCACTAGGAAGTCGGGTGGATGATACTAGTTCGGAAGTGAAATTGTGTGATCGAATGAATGATCAGATTGGTATAGTGTACGGAGGATAAGTGTACATCGTACGGATTTGAATGAAATTGATATTGGAAAAAATAATCAAATTTGAATATTTGATTTGAATAAACAAATTTATATATATATATATATCTTTGTTATATAAGATAAATATTTCCTTGTTAAATCTATTGCCGGAAGAAAATGATTTTTGAAAGTGTTTGAAGTATAAAAGGGTTTTATACAAGTTTGAAATGATCCAAAGTTTTAAAAATTATATATATCTGTATATATATAAAGGATCTTATGAGGATTTTGGAAAAGGTTTTGAGAACCTTTGGATTTGGAAATGCTTATGATTTTTGGGTAAAATCAATATGAGAATTTAGAAAGCCTAGTTTGCGAATTATCGATTTTGGAATAATCGATTTTGTATAAATGAGCTTTGTATGAGATCATACTAGGTGTATGATTTGAGGATACTATATGTGTATAGTATAAAATGTTTTGATGATGGCTCTGGGGAAAAAGGCGCTCCCTTGAAATGAACTTCTCAGGAGTGCCACCGGGTGGTACTGCCTTAAGCCCCAAGAAGGGGGTTCTAAAGTTGATCATGTGAGGAGTCCGGACGAAACTAGTTCCTGAGGATTATTGGGTAGCGAAAGTCGAGGGCGCTGATGCCTATAGGGGCATTTGGGTTATGCTGTGACGATACTTTAACTCGATGTCACTGCGATCTACTGTGGGGACCATAGCGAAATTGTGTGGAGGATGAGTGCCAACAGTCTACACTTGATTTTGCCGGGAAGGCAACGCAACATCGATAGACTGCGATCCATGGTCAAGTGGAGAAGTTTCATTTTTTGCAGCGAAATTCGATGGCGTTGATGCCTACATTTATATGGGTTTTTGCTGTTATAGCTACGTAACCCCAGTTGTAACTGCAATCTGTCGTGGGTTCCATGGTGTAATCGAGGGGCACAGAGGCCTACAGTTATCTATGGATTTTGTCGAGATGGCAACATAACCATCGGGTTAACTGCAACCATGGATAGGGGTGATGATTTCCAGAGCATTCTCACCAAAGATATTTCCTCTATTTCAAAATGCTTTCAATATTTTCAATAATTATTTTTCAAATATTTTCACTGGGTGTTGAAAACGGGTTTGCCAAGTACTTATAAATTTTCAATCTTACGCCTGATCAACGTATAACTGAATTTCTGTGAGAACAAGGATGGACTGGTTGAGACATTGAGTCATAAAATGTATTTTATAAAGAGCTATTTTATTAATTATGATGTGAATTTAAAAGCATTTCTAATTTTATTTTTAAAATAAAAGTGTTGGAATTTTGAAAAATGAAAGAAACTCCAAACTGGAATTATAAAAACAAATTTGAACTTAGGAAAATTTAATGAAGTAATTTTCTTTGTAATAAAAGTTGGAAATAAGCTAATAAATAATTATTTGATAGAATATGTTAATAAAATTTAACTAGTTTAAATAAAATTGATTGTAAGATGATAATGGGTTCCATGTTGTAAATTAAAAATAAAATAGAGCTGGATTGAAAAATGTGATGGTTTGAATTACAAATAAAATTCAAGGGTGATTTGAATAATATTTAATGAAATTTGCAAGTAAATTGGATATAAGAGAAGTGATTATGATAGAAATGGTTTGAGTGCAAAACAAACACACGTGAATAGAAATAAATTGAGAATAACCTTGTATTAATAAAATAAATTCGATAACGAATTAAGTAAATTTAAAATTTAAAATGGGTTACTTGAATTAAATAATAAATGGATGAAGTCTGATAGAATAAAAACTAAATCAAAGCTGTGATTGGAATTGGATCATCAGACTGAACTTAAGTTCGGTGATATATTAATTTGAAGTATAAATGAGATAAGTTTGTGGTTGGATATTATCTTGATAAATTGAGAAGGTGAATTTAAAATTAAAATTTTAAAATGAATGGGCTAACTGAATTTAATGGAAGTTGATTAAATGAGAATCTAGTAAAAAGTAAATTAACTTAAATTTAAAATTTATGGAAGCTTGGCTTCGAATAAGAGTGAAAGCCCGTTAAATAGAAGCTTGGATTACATTAATTTGGAAATGGTCATTAGTTTATAGGTTTGAATGTGCCAAGTTTAATAAATTGTTTTGCATGAATCTAATGCGGAAATAAAATGAAATGCAATGAATGGTTGGTAGATAATTTAGAAATGAAATGGAATTAAATTCAGAATGAGTTGAAATCAATTTGAAGTAGTTATAAACTAAAATAGATACTCTATTAAACGAATATTGTCGAAATTGCATAAAAATGGTTGTCGTTTGGCGTAAATAAAAGTAATTACAATGCTATGAGTTAATAGAGATTAAATAAAATTTATTTTGAATCATTTGAAGTGAATATGAGCTTGTTTGGATTAAAAACCAATTGGATGTAAGAAATTGAGTTGCAAACCATTGAAACTGAATGAAATGGCTTATGAATTGGTTGAAAGGAATTGAATTAGCTTTAAATTATATAAATCGCTTATGGAAAGCGTTTTGGTGCTTGTTGCTTATGATTTACATGTGTTTAGCTATAGAATATAAGTGAAATGCTATTAGATTTTCTATATATTGCACTTACATGTTTAAATTGAGTAAGTACAGGTAGCAGGAAGCCGTTTGACTGGTTTGGTTGTGCTATTTGCTAAAATAAATAAGCCGCTTGCTTAAAATGCTAAATATGGTACGCCTACGCAATAAAAATAGGAAATATGAACTGTTTTTGCTTTTTCCCACCGTGTGGGTCGATGCATATATATTTATATCTCTTGTCAAATTGTAAAAGCTCCTCCGTACAAAGGAGACTCTGCCAAAACATTTAGGAGTTAGAAGATTTTTGAAAAAAATTTGTTAACGACAAAACAAATTCAAATTGGAAATTAAAGTAAATCAGTAGATGAATCTAATATGAATCAGTTATAAATGAAAGATAAAATTTAATACTCAGAAGCGCAGACAAATTGAATTCATATGAAATGGAAAAACTAATTTTGAAATAGATATGAACCTATGTAAGAAGATGTATAAAATGATTGGAAATGTTACGGCTGAATATTGTTGCTAAGTAAGATATGCAGGTATTAAAGGGGAAAAAGGAATTGGATTTGATTCCACAAGATAAATTTGTATTGCCCGACAAAAATGTACGTATTTAAATTTCTGTATGAAATTGGATTGGGTTTTTGATGTAGCCACTTGGCTTTAGTTTTCTTTTGGAATTTGAGAGCCCGTAGACGCCTTTTGTAGTTGTACCGAGCTAGCCGCACAAAGGAGACGCTGGCAAAAAATTTCGGAAATTTAGAGAGTTAGGAAAATTTTGAGAAAATTTTGATAATCCAAAATTGGTTTTAAATTGAAACTTAAATGATTGAGCGGAAGGGCAGTGTTGGAAAATGGTAGAAGGTTTTGGGAAATGTGTTGAATTGATAGTAAGTCTTTAATTAAAGATAGTTGGTAGGATGTTGAATTGTGAGTTTTGGGAAAGGTAAACGGGTTTTGAACCATTATTTCTAAATAGTAATCTCGAGGACGAAATTCTTTTAAGGGGGGAGGAATATGACGACCCGGAGTTTCTAACAATTTTAATTGGAATAATTAATTGATTTTAAATATTTAAAAGTTAATTTTAACTTGAAATTCAAGATATTAATATTTACTTGATAATTAAATCATTGAATTATATAGTTTAGATATTGAATCATATAATCTGAAATTGGGTAAAATGCTGACTCTGGAATTTTTAAGCCAATTAGAAATAATTTGAAGGCATATAAAATTTATATTGATAACACTGAAGGTAGTGAAGGTGTTGAAATTGAGTTTGGAAGTGGTTTGTTCAATTTTAATAATATATCGTTTAAATTGGAATTTAAAAATAGCCTTCCGAGGCACAATCTCGGAATTTGACGAAACCAGTTCCATTGGATCCGTAATAGTTAGTTATTATCGGATTTCCATTTTCGTAGCAATCGGAGTTGTCGTTTGACCCTGGCAGCTCGAAACGTGTAGAACTATTTTAATCGATTTAATTTAAAATTGATCGTTTACTTCTGTAACTCGTGCATACGATCAAACTAGCCTCCGAAGCACGCTCCATTGTATTCGGAATGCGGGTAAAACCATATAATCACCTAGCGGCATGCCTCGATGGTAGTTCGGAGTTTTGAGATAAGTAAAGTGAGATATTTATAATTTAATAATATTTTAATTTCCCCAATACGCCTGTTCTTCCTTTAATCACGCGTACTCAAGACGCCTTCCTCCAACCTATATCTTATTCCCCTTTTTCTCTCAAATCTTCAAAACGAAATTTAAATCGAACTCGGTGAAATGAAAAAAAAGAGAAACTAATGGCCGCTTCTCCTTCACTTTCAATTTTCTCTCCCGGCTGTAGAAACTAAATCACCGTTCGTTCGTTCTCTTTAACCGAATCGTATAAAAAAATTGGTGACCGAATCGAGAGGGTCGAGGCTCGCGAGGGGAGGGCCGCTCGAAGTTGTGAAGCACGCGCGCGCTCTCATGCGCGAGGAGGGTTTGGGACGAATTCTGTCGGCACGATTTGTGGTTTGCGAGCTAGGGTTTCGTTCTTGTTTTGGGTTGACGCGACCGTGTGGGAAGCAGAGCTCGAGCGCGGCAATGTGAAGAGGGTTGTGGAGGATGCCGTGGTTTTGCAAAAAGGGTTTGATAGCAGAAGGTAGCGGTGCGAGTGTCGAGGCCGCAGTTTTGTTCGATTGGAGCTGGAGTTCGACTTTGTTTTGAAAGACAGTCGATTGGGGATTGGGGTTGCGATCAAATCGAGGGACGCGAGGCGATGTGGTCTCATAGTCGGTAAAACTGTGAGCATGCTTTAGCTTGATTACTTGATTTGGCATTCATACCTCTGTAGGTATGAATATTTTTGTTTCTACATTTTGTTACTGTTATTGATTGCTGAAATGCCTAATTACAACATTTAACAACATGTTATTAGCATTGTAAATTCAATGCATTCCATCATATTTAGCAAGTGTCATAACTGATCACTCAAAAATCAAATTTTAACCCTATAGAACATGTAAACAGAAGTAGGGGTTTAGATATTGAAACATCTATACGAAGTTAGTTTAAAATTTTAATTATTAGATAAATTAAATTTTGGATTAAAATGTTTTATTGGTAAGTCGAATTTATAAATGGTAATCAGAAAACTAAGGTGAGCAATCTTCGTTCCGTATAACTGATTTGCTGTTATGGATTTGAAATAAAACAAAATTTAAGTTTAGATGAATTTGAAAGAAAACAAAAATTAAGTTTAAATGAATTTGAAAGAAAATATTTTAAATGTGTTTAGGAATGATCAGTAAAT
This sequence comes from Allium cepa, assembly GCA_030765085.1. Lineage (NCBI taxonomy): Eukaryota > Viridiplantae > Streptophyta > Magnoliopsida > Asparagales > Amaryllidaceae > Allium > Allium cepa. The sequence goes on from CM060943.1 coordinate 564,430,140, forward strand.
CAGTTACCATTATAAATTGTTAATTAAATAAGTTTGGATTGTTAATCGATGTTTAAGAATTAGTTATTCGAGTAATTAAAGATGAATTCAGTTAAGGTCTATAAATTGATGATGTAATTAGAAGTTAAATAGTTTGTAATTAAGAATTAATTAACGAATTACTTTGTAATTAAGTGTTTGATTTAAGTTAAGTACTTAGAGAAGTACTTAAAGGCTTGGTTAATGAATATAGCTAATGAAAGATCAATGGTTAAGGGTTATTAAATGATTTATTTACGAGATAAATGTAAGGTAATTAATTTTATTAATTAATTAAGGATAATCAATTGTGAAATTTGGTAGGTATAATTACTTAATGTAATTTATAAAGTAAGATTACTTGGTATGGTAATTAGTGATACTTGAAATTATTGGATGTAATAAGTTAATGGATGGTCAATAAATGGGAGTAATTTAGATCTAAATTACTTGGAGAAATTGATAAGAAGGGTAAGTACTTAGTAGAAGTAATTGAAGGGAAATTTATCAAGAGATTCATTAAGAAAATTAACTTTCCTTTAAAAACAATTACACTGGTGATAAATTTAAGGTGGATATTTAGGTAATGATAAGTTATTGACGTGCAACTGATTATTAGTAAGTAAGCAAGATTACAATGATTAATATTGTGGGTTAATTCATACAATTAAATTAGATATTTAATGATGTAATCAAAGATTTATTAATTAAGATTGATTAATCCATAATATGTGACTTATGAAGTTAATTAATATAAGTAATTAAGGATTAATGTAATTAACATAGTTAATTAATTAATGAAGTAATTAAGAGTACTTATGGATTTTGGTTAAGTATAATTAATATCATGGAGTTAATTAAAGATAACTACTTGAATGAACTTGCAAGAAAGATAACTAATCCAGGGTGATTAGTTAAGATGAATAATGATGGGTTGACCTATTAATTGATTTGGAAATTAATTAATGAAGGAATCTAAGTGATTGAGATTTGAAATTTAATTTGAATCAATTAAATTGATTTGTATGTGATTAAGTTTTGCTTATGGATGATGGAATGGTATTGGATGTTTTGAATGAGTTGATATCTCTGATATGAAATGTTGTGTATTTCATTTGAATAACTTGGGTTAGGATAACGTGAGTTTTGAAGAGGCCGGAGTCGGGTATTAGGAAATATCCGAAACCACTTCGAATATTTTATAGATTGATATGTGAAATAAGTGTTGTCTATGGAAAATTGTGAATTGGTTATATTGATATAAGTTGCCTCGGGTTCATATAAGTTGTTTGCTTTGTATTCCTTGTTAAATGGGTTTACTCACGCTGGTTTCCAGCCTGACCCGGGTGTTACTTTGGTGTAATGCTCGGGTCAGACCGAGTTTTACAGATTTTCAGGTAGGTACGTTCTGGAGCTCAAGAGGCGAGCTGGATGGCAATAGCGTATAGCGTATTTCCACCGTATTTATATTATTATTAATCGGTGACTTGATAATTGTATATATTCAGTGATTGAATGTATGTGAAACTCTGATGTATATTAAATGTAATCGACAGAAATAGTATTCTTTTGTAAACAGTTATTATTTATTATTATATTTTATCCACTGCGATTGTGAGATGTTTGGTGTTTTTGTTCTTCTTCTCCTATCTCTTTCTTCTTTTTCATAACTATCTGGAATTTTCGGGTTTGAAAATTTCGGGTCGTTACACAATTTATATATAAAACATCCTTCCATAGCATTCATCACACATTCCCAGAACTTAAACCCGTTTTGAGATCTTATATAACTCCTCCCAAATCAACCCATTTAACTTCCCTAAGTTAAATTTCAATTTCATCTTAAAATTTCTAATTCAGGTTGTTCATTCCAAACTTATTTAACTTCCTTAAAGTTGGATTCAATTTAATCCCGTTACCCTTACTCAAATTTGAATTTCCACTTCCAAATTTCAATTTTCTATCAATATTCTTTCTTACTTATAAATTCAAAACTTATGTCACTTTGGGTTATTAGATCACAACCCAGGAAAAATCAAAATTTCACACTTTCGAGTTTATTCCAAATCATCTTTGATATTATGTGTATCCACACATATATACATACTTATTTCTTAGCCTACCAAGTCATACCTTAAGTTTAAACCACCTTTGGGTTTTTAGTTAAAAACAAATTCCTTTAAAGTTTTCATACAACCTCTTATTTGAAAAAAAGATTACATTCAAAAATATTCTGAATAATATTATTTATTCTTTTCTTTTAACGTTTTGAAACAATTCAAATGTTTTAAAACTCCACTATCAAAATCCATTCAAATTTACAAGTTAAACTCATCTAAAAGTTTATTTACTTAAAAAAAAAATCATTTTGCTTTATCAATAATTATTATTGGGAAACAAACATCACAATAACCATTTTATATTTCTAGTTTGAATCCATTTCTAGCTGATCTTATTTGCATAGTTCATACTATTCAATTCCTATTTGGATATATATATATATATTTATCACTTAATTCTTGTTCAATTTTGATGACCAACAACCAATTTCTTTATATAATAATTCGAAAGTTATTTACTCTATATATATACTTTTATAAAAATCATTTATTTAAAACCATTTAAAATCATTATATAAGAAAATAACAAGTATGCTCTTTCATATATATTACACTCAATCATTCTAGGGTACTATTGACCCTATCCTCAATGAGTAAACACACCAAAGCCAAGGTTCTCGCTTAACCTTCTGCTCTGATACCAAATGTAACAACCCGGGATTTTCAACCCCAAAAATTCTAGATAGTTAGGAAAAAGAAGAAAAGAGATAGAAGAAGAACAGAAAACAACATCTCACATTCGCAGCGGATAAAATATAATAACAAATAATAGCATTTTTATAAAGAAAAACTGTAATTGTTACTTTACATACAATTCATCAGAGTACAATCACTTATACATAAAGCAGACAGTTATACAACTTGTTCCAGACTACAATCCATACGGATTACATAGTCACAAATACACAGCAAAAAAATCCAGACGATCCGCCATCCAGCTCGCCTCCTGAGCTCTGGAAACATCATTACTTGAAAATCTGTAATACTCGGTCTCACTCGAGCATTACATCAAAGTAACACCCAGGTTAGGCTGGAAACCCAGGTGAGTAAACCCATATAATTTGAAATATCAAGATCTAAACATAAAAGGAAAACCTATGGTAACTCGTACCTTACTACGAGTTGTCAAAGTCCATCACTTATTACAAACAATATCCAAGAACTATTGCTCAGTTGAAGGCCAAGTTACTTAATTTATTCCAATTCCAGCTTGTTGGGTTCTAAACTCAATTTTATAAAGAATCGAAGTGGTTTCACATATTCACTGATACCCGACCTTGGCCTCTTCGAATCTGAAGTTATTCATTAAGCCAAATGTTTAAGTTTAAACAATACAACTTATATTCGGGATTTCATATTCACACAACAATTCATCTCAGACAGATAACCCATAATATCACAGTTCAACCAAAGTATCTCATATCACAAAGCATCTCAAATCACATATCAGAGATATCAGGTAATCTAAGTCATACAATATATCTTAATCATTCATAAGCAAGATAAATTAATTGTAGCATTTCTAATTAATTTAATTACTTTTAAATCCTGCTTACTTAACATTAATTAATTACAACTATTAATTAA